>BSBM01000734.1:0-1203750 GCA_027924585.1 Larix kaempferi | reverse complement strand
GTAGAGCGGTGTGCTCGTAATAGCCCGGGATGCTCTATCGAGACCCAGATAGGTAGAGCGGTTTGCTCGTAACATCCTGGGATGCTCTGAGTAGGTTTTGTGAAGGTCAACATGTAAAAGATCCTAGGAGATCCGATAGGTTGAGCAGTGTGCTCGTAATCAGTCCGGGGATGCTCTTTCGAGGTTTTGTTGAGGCACGTAATCAGTCCTGAGTATTCCATAGTATGGCCAGTGATGATGAAGACCTACAGGTGGTGGGCCTACATCCAGTATGAAAAAGGACTGGCTCTATAGAACTTCCTATGATGATTAGATTTAGAGATTGATTGAGATAGCAGCAGTAGTGACGATGACTATGACTCGATGACAATTATCCAATGATGATGATCCAGAGAAGAAGACTTGTGCTAGAAGACCTGTGTCGAGAAATACCTTCCTAGTTAAGAGGGAGTGTTGATGTATATGTAACTTCGAAATGTATTTCATATATTTATATTGTACTCCTATAGAGATGGTATTATTCCTCTATACGGAAGTGTTTGTATTCCTATAGAGATTTTATTATTCCTCTATACTAAAGTGTCTTCATTTATATTGTAAGTGTCGTAACTTATACTTGATGGGTTATTAGACCACCTTGTTGGGGTCGGCCCTGTATAAGTCATGTGGGTCGAAGGGTTATTAGACCACCCTATTCGGGGTCGGCCATGTGGGTCAAAGGGTTATTAGACCACCCTATTGGGTGTCGGCCCAGTCAGCGTTATGTTGTGTGGTTAAGTTAAGGCCGACCTAGTAAATGTTATTAGGCAAGTCAAGTCAAGTATAAATAGAGTGTGGGAGGCACTCTATTTCATCATTCTATTCTCTCTCACACTCTTGGGAGAGTGGCGCACTTATGGAGGAGGAGAAGCTGCTGCTAGGAGATGTCTATCTCTTATGCTTGGGTTGTATCATTGCTCTATCTATCTCTGAGGAAGTTATTGGGGTTTTTCACCTTTATGGTTTTCCCCAAGTAAACTCTTTGTCTCTTGTGTGCTTGCATTATTATTTCCATGATTGATATCCTCTAGATATGTTGTACATGTTGTTCTCTCAGTTAAGGTCCTAGATCATATTGAAGTAAATTCTGAAAAACTAACAATATTCTTCAATATCTTATGTGGACATATATTCTGTACATATACACCAGTTCTGGATACTTCTTCCCACAGAACATTTGAAGAATCTGGTCATGTATCATAGCTTTGGATGCCTCCACAATTGCTCTGTTATTTATTTCCGCAACCCATTTTGTTGAGGGTTTTATGGAACTATGAGCTCCCTCTTAATTCCTTCTTCCTTGCAGAAATCATTAAATTCTGTAGAGGTATATTCTCCACCATTATCGGATCTCAAAATCTTGATCCTCTTCCCTGACAGATTTTCGACTTGTGCTTTAAATTATTTGAACTTGTTGAGTACTTATTCAGATTCCTTAGACTTGCGAAAGTATATCCAATTCTTCTATGAATAATCATCAATGAATGTTATATAGTAATGATATCCACCCAATGACGCAACTGCCATGGGTCCGCACAAGTCATAATGTACTAGATCCAAAATCCCTTTGGATCTACTCTCACTATCTGGAAAAGATCTCTTGGCATTATTTCCAAGTGCACATCCTCTACATTTCCCATCATGGTCTGCCTGGAGCCCTGGTAAACCTATCAATATATTCTTCAGTGCTGGGAGAGCTCGATAGTTTAGATGAGCTAGTCTTTTGTGCCATAATTCTCCCATACTTGCAGCATCATGCACTAGAGCTTGGACTGGTGGAGTGTTTAGTCTATACAATCTCTCTTCTCTTATACCAATAACTTTGGTTGTGTTCATGCTTGAGTTCTTGTGCCAAGCAAGGAATTTTCCTTCTGAGAAAGCTAATTTATATCCCTTGTCGTCCAAGGCTGAGATGGAGACAAGGTTTCTTTTCATTCCAAGTACATAGAGCACATCACGCAGGCACAATGTGTCATTTGATTCTAGTTGAAGGGAGGTGGATTCAGATCCCTTCACAGTTTATTTTGCATCCTCTCCAAGTACAACACGGAGATGTGAATCTTTCTCTCAACTAATTCTGAAATATTCTCTCTATAACCTGTCATGTGTCTGGATGAACCACTATCTCTGAGCCAAGTGTCACTAGTGGTGGGAATAGTACCTGATAGAGATGATATGAATAGAAATTCTATGTGATCTTCATTATTTTTCTTCTTTTGATGATGATCTTCTTCTACATCAGCGGTGGATGCTTCATGCTTCCTTTTGCTTGAACTTCGGCAACTACTGGCGTAATGTCCATATTTTCTGCACCTATAGCATTGAACTTGAGATATGTCCCTTTTCTTCTTTTGATCTTGGCGAGGACTCGATTTCCTGTCTTGGTGCTTGTGTTTTTGGAACTTATTTCCTTTTCCCTTACCTTTATTGGCATGGGATACAAATGCTTGGTTCTCCTTAGGTTGAGTGCCATGGAGTCTTTGTCGTGCTGCAATCTTTGTCTCCTCCTGAGTGCAATCTGCCCATACCTTATCAAATTTTGGTAGTTTGGATCTACCACTTATGCTTTGGATAAAGGAATCCCAAGATGGTGATGACAAGCTCTTTATCATCAATGGGATCTCCACTAGTGCTAAGCTTGTCCCTTAGTTCTGTGATCCTCATGAAGTATGAGGCAATGGATTCTGACTTGGATATATTCATATTTGAAAGCTAGTGCCTCAATGTAATGGATACATTGATGCTAGTGTGTTCAAACAAATTCTTTATGGTCTTGAACATTTTCCTAGCAGACTTCTTACCTGAGATTTGTGGCACCAAATGATCTCTTATTGAGTCCACCAAAATCCTTCTTGCTCTGGCATCATTCTTTCTCCATCGGGACTTTTCTTCTTCGGCTTCTAGCTCAGGGACCTTCTCATTTACATATTGTATCAAGTCATTTTATTTTAGAAGTAGAAGAACCCTAGAATTCCAAAGTGATAAAGTTGGAATCTCCTTCCAAATGATCTTCAACCTTCATATCAATCATCTTGACTGCAGATCTGGTTCAGAAACCCTAGCAGGAGCTAGGCCAAAAATAGAATTTGGAATTTGAAAAAAATGATTCCACAGGTAGATGCGCCTTTACAAGGCGAGTTGAATTGAGGTAGGGCTGATCCAAATCCATGGAGAGAAGTAGGTCAAATGTCAAAACCCAGAATTTCCGAAAAATTTAAAATTTTTAAGATAGCAAATAATGTTATTAAATGTAGACATGTAACTGTTTGTTTAACTTAAGTGATCGTAAATGTGTCTGAATGATCTTTTGTTATACTTAAATGCTATTATGGGTTTCTATTTTCCGTTACTGATTGTTTTACTGTTTTGCAACCACAAGGGGGAGTTGCCATATCAGACTGGGCTTACTTAGCTTTCGATCTAATGCATCAAACTGTCTTTCTCTTACAAATATATAGGTAATGTGCGGGTCACTACATTAAAATCTTTAAAGTATTATAATCCATTTAGCTGTACCAAATCACTCAATAAAAAGTCTAAGCATGCTAACCAGGTTATCAGGTGTTTGAAGGTAGCATTCTGCCTATGACCTTCTTCTGTTCTTACTGTTATTGAATTAGAACTAATAGAGAATATGAGAGCTATATTTCTGAAGTACCAAATGAATTGAACAACTCCGTGGAATAATTGTTCTTGATGATGTTACTGTATTGCAGATATGCTTCATAATTAGCACAGTGAAAATAACTTGCTTGTTTTTAGCATTAGCATGATATCCTATCATTTACAAGTCTCCTCTTAACATCTCAGGATTTGTATGTGTTGGAAAATTATTCTTATGTCAATGGTTCAGAAATTGTAAGCTATCTTGAGTAAACTCATCTAATTGTTATACGGAAACTGGAACAGTTGAATGATTGTTATTGTATCGTACTGATAAGTGAAATAATCTAGCGTAACTCTGCTCCAAGGTTAAGAATTATGTATCTGGATTCCTTCAAGTGGAAGTCACCTAAAGAAGGACTGATTGTACTCTCTAAATCCAATCGCAATTCATTACTCATAGACTTGAGGTAAAGATCTATGTCTTGCATATGAGGTTATGGTGATTGGAAATGTCGTGATAGGTTTTTTATCAACCAAAAAGCGCTTGCATTGCACCCTTATCTTTATTAACTTTTCTAATGCAAATACATTTTTCTTTGTATCTAGAATACTTCAAGACTAAATTTTAAATGATGTTTATAATGCAATGGTTTCATAATTCAAGTTGGATCGACACTAACAAGAATTAAAGGCATTAATGTAATGTTTTTCTTGTAAAAAGGATGGTAGGTAAGCCATGATATTGCAACCATCAAGATCACCATACAATATTTATGTTACCCTTACTATGATTCTTATTTGGCTACAAGGGTGATATTCTCATCGTAATCTTTGAACACTAATAACAAATGCATGATTTATTGGTTTGTAGGGCAAGGTGATATTATTTCCTATTCAAAGTTCGATGGCATTGTTTTTATTCATGGATTATATTAGAAAATTTCAAGCTATGGTGTCGCATCCCTAAGGGAATATCCAGGTTATCATTTTAATTGAAAAACATATGATGGGGATCTCGTTGTAAAACTATAGAATGACGACCCATTGCATTACAATTATTTGGAATGCTACGTGGTTGCTTCCAGAGCCACGCATTGGTGATATTTAAACGTTGACTAACCCTAATCTCTGGCATTTCTCCCTTGCCTTCGGGCTCGGTAGCTCGGTTAACCCTCCTGTCCGAACCTTGTTGATACATTGGAGAAGACAACTTCCCTGCTACTTCAGTCATCCGTGCTTGTTATCTGTAATGTATGGGAGCTGTTATGCTTTGTTGTTGGCGACTGTAATTTTGTTGTGAACCTAGGATTCATCCTTTTGTTACCCAGTTAAACTCTTGTCACTGCGTGTCTGCATTTCTTGGCTGAGTTTTGTTACGGCTTCCATCGTAGGATATACTTGTTACTTCTGCTAGTTCATTCTTTCGTTGACAAGGATGGGGGTTTACAATCATCCTGCTCATGGTTATCAGGCCAAATACGGTGGTTGCAATTACATGCACTCGCTGGTAAGTTACAGAAATCCTAAATGCGTTTTCTAGTTAAAATAAATTGTAATTCGAAAAAGATATGTTGCTAATATTATTTAATTGTTTGCAGGGTTCTGGCCCTTTCTCAAAGGCATGGATGGCACCAGCATTGACGAGAGGCTTTTCGGGTAAGCATGGTTTCACCATGGCTTTTCCTCCTTTTGGTGGTTAGGATGGTTAGGGTTTAGTCTTGAAAGACCACCTTTGTGGCTAGCTCCGTGCTGTTGGGTCTTGTAGCTGCTTGTTACCAAAGTTCGTGGACATGTTTAACCCTGTGCTGTGTATGAAATGTTAAGGCTGGAGTCATATGTAATTTAATCATTTTGCTTGAGATATTTAGGGTTTATAGATGAATTAATATGTAAAAGATAAGGCTGTGAGCCTGCTCAGAAGGATGAGGTTACGGCCTCAAGGTTTTAATACTGTACCCGTAAATCTTGCTCAGGGTTTTTTTACCCAGGGTTTGGAATTTAACTTATTAAATGTTTCTCCTATAAATTTTTGAGCTCGTGTGTAGCGTGTGTTTCTAGTTCTTTGTTTTTAAAAATCACTTAAACAGTGATCCTTGGCTGTAGCCTTAGGTGAATCGTTGTCTTAAACCTCAATTGTTTATTTACTTGTAAAGTCTGGAACGATGGGTTCGATCCGAAACGACAGTGGTGGTTTTGTTTAAATGTTGATTCTGTAGTTACGATTTTCTTCTGTCGGTAGTTTGAGAAACAAGTGAAAGATATTGTGATGATAATGAAGCTCGAAAATGAGATGGAAAATTGTTCTGTCTGTTTCGTTTTGTTATCGATTTAATATCTAGGTTTTTCTCTGCTGAAAAACTCTTATTGTTAAAACTAGAATGATAGGGTTCGTTTTGAACACCACATTCGTTCTTTTGTTTAGTTGCTTGTTCGGTTGTTTTGATTATGACTCTGTCAAAGAAGTGAGTCTAGTGAAAGTTAATACTATACTGTTAAGCTTGATACTAAGCCCAATAGGGTTCTGCTAAATCCTTTGTTTTTTAAAAACAATGACTAAGTTATTTAACAGAGCCAAATTCTTTATGAAAAACTCTGTTAGGGTTTGGCGTATTGTTAGGATGAGAAGTAAAGATTTGTTTTAAAAATTAATTAAGGTTTGTGCAATGGTGTAGATAACCAAACCGTGGCTACAAATTCTCTGAAATGTTAATTATTCTGATATCAGTACTGTATCTTCTACTGTTAAAAGTTTTATTATTGTTTCCTACGATTGTTTTGTTATAAATGTAATAATAAATTACTACTATTATATTGAAAATAGTATCTTACAATCATATTGAATGCAGTATAGATATCTGATTAGTAATAATTACTTCTTACTAGGGATGTTTGAAAAACACAGTAACTCTATCAAATTATCTACTGCTATTCTGAAATATTAACTTTTCTAATTAATTATTTCATACTGAAGATACAGAAAAAACACAATAACTCTTAACAAATCTTACTACTGATACTCTGAGATTTTTATCCTTTCTAAACTAATTACTCTTCAGACATATAGAAGATAAACACAACATACATTCATTCAGATTTAATAAACATATGTAAATCAATAGCAGAACCTGTTTCTGTGGACAACAACAGCAATGGGAGGCTGTTCCTCCCTGCCAACTCCTGGAGAGTGCCCAGACAACACTTCTCAGGACCCCCGAGCTTGCTCTGGTCTCCCTGGCTGGAACTAGGTGCAACAAATAATTCTCTCAACCCAAACAGCTAAAATGGAACCAAGTTACTGCAACATTCCTCTCAAACCACTTCCTTACTGTATATTTCCCTCTTCCTCAATGGGACACCTAAATAACATTCACCTGAATGTATTCTCCCTCCAAAACAATTCGAACCCTCAGCTCAGTTCATTGAGTACTATTTAAAAGATTGCCTAGGTCTTTGTTGGGTTACTGTCATTAATGAGCCACCTGCTCAGATTCCACTTTCTTGGGGAATAATGACCCCAAATATAGGGAAGTTGCCACCTGCAACTTAGGAAGTGTTTGAGGATGCTGCCACTTGTCTTTTGCCTTTCCACCTAGTTCCATCCACCAGTTTGACCAGTAACCTCTTTTTAACAGCTCTCCCATGTTGTTGTCTCCATAATTTATTTATTAATAATAAAATATTCTGAATTACATTCCATTTCTAGTGACTCTGCTGAGTCATCAATTCCTACTTAGTATTAAATTTAACATAATGTCTCAGGAATATAATAAAACAAGTACATAATTTTTACAAAATTGGGGTATGTGACATCAAAATTGAAACCCTAATTTCTGTTGCAGCTGCAAAGTTAGGTCAAAAACTGAAAATTCTCGGAATTGAATTCTGACTTCACCAAAAGATGTGCCTCCCTAAAATTGAAATTCCCAAGGCTCTTTTTCTCCAAAATGTTGGGTGAATACTTCATAATATGAAACCCTAGTTCCGACAATGGTTTCTTCTAGAACTGCTCTGAAACCATGTTAGATTTCATACATTCATAGCATAATAATTCAATTATAAACAAGATCACTAGAAGAAAGACAAAGCACAAAACAATAACAACCAAGTTTATCCTGGGAAACCCAAATGGGAGAAAAACAGGCAACCTTCGTATAGAGATGATAATCCCAAGATCAGAGTACAATCATAAAAGAGAAAAGATAGAAAATGTCTTCCAAAAGTAGAAACCCCAAAACCGTCTTATTCTCCTCCAACAGATGCAAAATTATCTCTCTCAAGTATGCGAACTTGAGTTGAGTGGATGAGTGAATAATTAGGTGATCTCACCTCTTATTTATACAACTGTCAAATTGACCTTTTACCCTAACTGGGCTGACTTCTCTAGGAGACTAGGCCGACTTCACTTGGGGAGCATTTAATAATTAATTTTAATATTTTATTTTGCTTGCTTTTCATCCCAAGGTTTACATTGATTCTTTCAGGGTTTACATAGATAAATCCAACACAACTTCTCCTCTAGATTAAGTAAATCGACCTTTTTCACATACCCTTTCATATTTTCCTCTAGCTTGGACATTCAAAAAGACAGGTCTTCCATTTCATCGTACGTATAGGATGAATCCTCAGGTGGTTTGAGTGGACCGTTATTTTTTACACTACCCTTTGGGGGAATTTTTAACAATAGAAATAGATGTCACACCTTATAGTTCACCTCCAATAGATCCTTATACTAAAAAATATTCCAATTTAAAATTGCATACCTTTATCAACCCTGATTTGAAGACTGTGTTTCTAGCCGACCTTCAAACTGAGATATATCTGCAATTTTGGACCCTATGAGTCTAAAAATACTTCATGAGGTATCTTGATATCTCCTCTCTGCAACATCGTATGTCTAACCTAATTCTGATATGTCAATAGAAAGATATGGAAAATCTCTCAACACTTGTTATTTTTGGTCATTTCAGAAGAGCGAACTTGTGTGGACTGCCACGTGTCCAATATTTCAGATCCGAGTCTAAAAATGATACCACTAATACCTTGATCTATATTCTTTTTTATTCAATAGTTCTCACTCAATTTGGATCTTGCATGCCCCGGATATAATAGTTTTACCCAGAACACCTGTTTGAGACTAGTTTTTAGAGTAGTCAGAAACCATAACTACAAATGCAAATAAATCCAAATATGTAAGGGATTAGGATATGAAACTTATACCATAGATATTTTGGATTGTTTCCTAGATGGGTTCCAAGCCTAGCTATCTAAAACCTTTTATGATTTTTTTTACAATGAATATTCCAAGATGACTCATTTTGAAGTACCCAAACCCAAGGAAAGAGCTCTGATACCAAATGTTATGCAACAAATTTCCAAAAAGAGCTTGAAAAAGGAACAAATAGATCAGAAAGAGTACTCCATGAATTTATTGAAGAAAATAACTTAATAACAAGACTCTTCAAGGAGGCAACCTCCTTATACAATGTACTAAGTACACAAGATAAGATAATACAAGATACTCCAAATGAAATGGTCCCCTTCCTATATATAGGAGACTAAGAGGTATCCAACTAACCAAACCAAGACGATGTAACTAATATAACCACACTAATGACAATTAGTACTAATGGACCAAAGCCGACATCAAAACTAATGTAATGCACCACAATATAGGGGGGAATGTGCCCACATTTAGGGCTTAACACGTGCACTCTTATCACACATTTTTTATCAATAAACAACCTGGACCATTAAATAGAGAAGCTATCAAATATAATATACAAATAAATAATAGAAATTGCAACAAAAAAATAGTCTAGCATATTGGTGTGATTTATGAATACAATGCCTTGGTGCATTTCAATCATGTACGCACTGGTGCATCATAATTAAATGCACCGATAGCTAAATTTAAATTAAAAAATTAAGCCACACCTTTTTCGTTGCGATATATTTGATCTAAAGCATCGGTGTGACACATTGTCTGTAGCGCACTAGATATTCCCTATTACTTGTTAAAATAATTTAAATGCGGATGGTGCACTTTTAATGCAAGCGCATTGGTGCGTTATATGAAAAGGACTGCATTGAAAATCGCAAAAACAGTTCTTAGAGAAAAACTAACAAGGACAGGGTTTCGGATCCAACGCAATAAGTGGTCCCATTGCACCCAACACCTTATATATAGAACCACAAACCTATTAAAACTAAAATGCCTAAAGAGAAAAACCCGAATTGTGAAATTATAGAGGGATTTAAACCCTAATGTGAAATTTTGCAGCCACATAAAACAAAAGGAATCAACAAGAAAACAAGGGTTCCAACATTGAAAGTAACTATGAAATCTTTTTTCTTTAAAAAAAAAATTATTTTAACTCTTAATAGGAACATAAATAAATCATGCATTAAGACCAATAGTAAGAATTTACATACTTGAAATTTCTACTATGCAGGCTTTTGTATGATTCACCATACCTTACAAATTGTGATCTTCAGAATAAGATGGTTGCTCCAAACTCCTCCCCGATAAGTTTCTCTTGCAAAATTAGTTTTAGTTTCATTTTTCAGCTCATGGGAAAAAATCATGTGTTTTTATTTTTATTTTTATTTTTGATTTTTTGCACATCGATGCACTTATATATATAGGCGCACTGGTACAACGTAATAGACAACACATAATTCCCATATACCTTCGTATTTTGTTTTCCAAAAACTCGATGTGCTAGTAAGATATGAGTGCATCGATATATTTTCTAAAACACACCGTATTGGCATAGAATAGAAGTATAAACAAAAAATAATTTCATTCACCAGTGCATATAAAAAATGTGATTGCACAGGTGTGCTTATATATACTAAGTGCACCAAAGAAAATAATATTGGAAAATGCATAGTTATATATATATGCTATCAAATATAGAGGCCATTTTTTTCCAGATATTTTTGTGAATGTTTCAAGACGGTGCAAAAGTGTTTTTGACACACCCGTGCGTTTAATTACGCATGATGCACCAATGCATTTGTATTATTAAGGCGCACCAATTTATTTAAAAAGCCCTATGAATGTATGTTTGAATTTAAAATGGCATATTCATTTCAAATGTTCTTTTAGGATTCAACCATATCAATTACAATACTTCAAAGTATACATATGATGCTTAAATTCACATTATTCTTAAAAAATGGTTTCAAAACTATATTGGAAGTTAGATTGTGATATGGTTCTTAAAATTTATTTTAGGATTGTAGACATGTATTGATTGTTGATTTGGCTCAAATGTAGAGAGAAAAGGTTATGATATAAAATGGCCAATTCTTCAAATTTCAGCTCGTTCCATATTGTTCAAATTTTATCGAGTTCTCCCTTCTATATTTAATAAGTTCAAATTTTATTTATATTTTGATTATCTAATTGAATTTAGGTTATTCAATTTTGTAGGATCCTGATTCAAGATCACGTTTGGATGCACAAAATATTTTACTAGTTGAAAAACCTCGCAAGATTTTATTAGGAGCAAGATACCACAAGCAATTGGTTGTTGAAAATGGACAATCGCTTTAGCCCCACCAATTGTAACATGCTATATTCCATCCACAATCACAAGTCATCGATGGTAATTCATCGTGAACTTGATCTCTTTTATGACACCCTAGTAGTATGTGGTTGTTCAAATATTAAGGGTTAAAGGAGAACCCTCGATGTGTCACACTCACCCATTATACTAATGATCGACTACCCAATGTTGATTGTCTAATACATCATACTGCAATAAAAAATCCAATAGTTGATATAGAAAAGACACATAGGAACACTTCATTATACTCATTTTTTGTAAAGTTCGAAGCCAAAACAACTATGTCTTGTCCTAAATTGACCAACCCCTCTGATTCTGTTTAGTTAACTGAATTTTCTAGTGATCCAAAGTATGATATCAATATCACCCAAAACACCTCTACTAGGAGATCCAAAAAGTTGTATGAGTTGAGAGCAACAATGTCCAAGTACACACTAAGGTCGTTTCAATTGTTGGAGGGTAGCGATGACTTCTCCCTTCTTGTGGATTTGCATAGTAAATACCAAACTTGTTACAACCACACTTTGTATGGTGCTTGCCCATCTTCTCTACATGTTCCTGATGTTGGAACCAAATTCTCCACTTGTGGTAATAATTTTAAGATTGCCAAGTCTAAGATAGATGCTGCAAATATTGGGTTGTTTATCTTGTCACATGTACTTGTTCCTCCCAAACAGTGAGTAGCACTTATTCCATTTTGTAGTCCTATTTATTTTCAATTCAATTATTTGAATATTGTTAAATACAAACATATCATTTCCATGTATAGTATGTGCATGAATGGTTATGCTTTTGAAAACTTTACAGGAAGAACCGATTGTATATCGATGGTCATTTATGCACTCATGGGAACATTGCAGGGTTCATAAATAGTTCTAGGTGCTCTTTATTTTATGCAAATTGTTCATTTGAGGAACACTTCAGTGGCCATGAGTTCTTTATGAAAAGGAAAGCATCCATATTTGTTATTGTGCATGCAACACATAGTTTGTCTCCTAGTGACAAGTTGTTAATAGACTATAACTTTCGTAAACCACCAACCGCTTGTCAAAGGTGTCTTGTATTGGGACTACCTTTAAATGTCCCCTTGGGGTGTAAGATAAAAATCATTAGTTAATTGTATTTTATTATTTTCAATGGGATTAATGTAAATGTATTACTCAATTTGAACTTTTGTTTTATAAATTGCTCACGGTTGGAAATTTACTATTGCAAAAACTTCCCATGCTTCTATAATAATTATTTGGTATAATGTTTGAACAAACCAATTGCATTGTGCTTATTGATATCATCAATGTAATGTTCAATATTTTTTAAACCGGGATTCTTATGATGAGTGGCATGTCTACCATCTTCTGTTGCACCCCACTAAATATCAAATCGATATAAGGTTGCAAAAATAGTGCAACTCAAAGAGGAAGCATACCAAGCATGGATAAATCAACCACCTATTCAATTCCCACTATGCCCAGACTCACCGATTAGGAATCTATACAATAACAATAGTTCTTCACATATTGGCATTGGAAGCAATGAAATAGAGGTTGGTATGGGTGACTTCTTACGAAATACAAGTGCCATGGAGACAATGTTGTTAAATGTATTCCAGGATGATGAGCCACAGGGGATGATGTGCATAGCATTGATACCTTCTTCGAAATCCTTCAATTTGCTTCCACTATCCCTCTCTTTGGACCTATCTGATCAAAGCTACACAAATGCGGACAACAATATTACTATACAACTTGAAATCAATGTATGGCATGCCAAATGTGTGTTTATCGACACTTTTGAGGTAACTGACCATCACGTCCCTTATATTTTGAGGAATCTTGTCATACAATCAACATTGGAAATGGTCAATTTTATGAACATTAAATTACATTTTACATTTATATTGCCCACTGACTACAGGTTATTCAAAGCTAAGGTACTTCTGAGTGATAATGTCTTTCCTGGCAACTACGAAGAGGAAAAACAAATGTTGAAAATGTTGGGTGTTGACTACATATCATATCATGTGTATCTGAATGATTACATTCTAAATACATGAGGATACACAGATAAAGAGATATGTCCAAAATGCAGGCATGACAAGTAACATAAATCAAGAAACAAGGGTAAAGCACATGGTCCTCCTCAAAAGATATTGAAGCACATGCCTATAATCCCAGGGATTCGAAGGCTCTTTTGTTGCAAATATTTACCTATGTTGAAGGGATGGAAAGCCTCGCACTAAAGTGAGTATGGAGTTATGCAAATCCCAATAGATTCAATAGCCATGAAGCATATAGAGGATACATGGCCTGATAAATTCAAGGATGATGTACTAATCCTTCAATTGAGCATAGCCATGGATGGAATCAACCCATATTCCCTCCAAAACACCAACTATTATGTTTGTCCTGCAGTAGTGATCAATAACAATATTCCCCCATGGTTGTTAGTGAAGAATGAATATAACCGAGGATGCTAATGATGGATGTGCCATGCAAGATTGTGAAGTGGAAGTCAAGTTAAACCAATCTAGTTGTGTTAGCCACCACGATCAAAACCTAATAGGGGGGAGTTAGGTTACGTCGAAAATATACAAGAGATCATTCAAGTGGACTTCTAATCTTTCCAGTGTGTTTTTAGGTGCAAGTGGTGAGACCCCTTTGACCCGAATAATGTAAAGGAAGATTGTGATAGTGGGATGATATGTATCAACTCTAGAAAGTGTGAGATGAAACTAAGGAGCCTTATGTTTTCCCAAAACACTGCAACCAAGTGATTTTTTAACCGAATGTGTTGGATAGGGATTGGTGGTTTGTATTAATACGTGACCCTAGATCAAGACATATTTTTGAAAACAATAGTGCTATCATGCCAAGTGAGGAAGATGATCGGGGTGATATCAATCGAGAGTGATATGTACATGTTTTATTTCATCATTTACGTTGTTGATGTATCATTTTATTATTGTTATCTTTAATTCTTTAATTATATTGTTTTATTTTATCTTATGACTGTGGAAATGGAAAGTTAATTACTATATGTTTTTAAACATTTTTAGTTGGTTAACAATCAATTTGATGTGTAATGTGTTTGTCTATCAAGTAATTTGTGTTTGTATGGAAAGATTGATTGAAAAATAATTTTATTTTAGTTGAAGGTCATTTTATACTAATTATGTAGATTGACTAGTTTTAAAAGTTCAATGATCTATGTATATCTAATGAGCATAACATAATATGTGCATAAATATATAAATAATATTAAAATATCCATTAACAAAGTATATAAGTAATAAATTAATTTTAATATTAACTAATAACTAATCAATTAATTTTAATATTAATTAGAAATGTATGGTTCATTTACGAATTAATTACACTTAAAAATGACATATTTATCATTGATGAATTATGATTAATATAAATTTCCAAATCAAACGACATTTAATATTAAATAGATAAAAATATTCATTTTAAGATTAAATGTAAATACTTTATTATTAATGAATTTTAATTAATATAAGTTTTCAAATCAATTGAAATTAACGAGTATAAAATTATACTAATAAAATTTATATTGTATATAAAAAATATACAAATAATAAATGGTTCTTGATATTGGTAAAAAAAACATAATTTATTTTGAGATTGTATGCACTCAAAATTACTATACCAGTATTGAATTAAAGTTATACATATGTTTTCAATACCAATAGCACATAAGTGATACATGATTCTTAATATTTAAAATGAATATTTAATTTGAGATTATGTGCACTCAAAATGATAGTTGAGATTATGTGCACTCAAAATGATAGCTTGAATTATGAATGGTGGGGTATTAACATTAAGGATTGTATGGGTTAAGGGTTTTAAGGGGTTGTGATTATAATTAACAATAGTTAGGAGTTAGGGTTATAAGGATAATATTTTATAGGTATTATAGCGATTATGGGATATAATGGTGAAAGATTAAGATTTATTAATTGTTATGGGCTATAGATTTTATAGGTAAGAGTTATATGGTTTATAGGAGTTATATTGAAAACATACAAGTCAGTATGTATCATGTTTATCATTGTTTTAGTAGACCTTACATCATTTATTTTCATTTTGCATTGTAATAGCATTTTGTTGTGTTGTTTTATTGTTATATAAGTGATGTTATCATTAATTATGATTTAATTAAAACATGTTTCAAGGTTGTATAATAACAATCTATTTTTATGATTAACTATGGTTTTCACTTAATTACATGTAAAATTTAGATGCACGTGTAAATTAGAAGTTCGCGATAAATTAATATAAACAAATATTTGTTACATGGGAATAAAATGCATTGTATTATTAAAATAACTTTTAAAATTAATTAATTTAAATATAATTAAGATATTAGATGTCAAATCTTTCTCTATTTTATTTTATAATATAAGTTCACAAAATTGTTTACATTAATTGTAACAATATGATAGTAACTGCACTGTAAGGAAGAAGTTATCATTCATGAAGTAGAGAAAGACTGACTACCATGGCCATCCTTCCTAACAACTAGAAGGCTACCTTCGCTGATGATATGATGCATCAAATTCCTCATATCACGAGGAATAATCCTCCATATCTCTACTAGCTCGAGGTCTAGTAGGATCTCTTGAAACCATACATGGTGGATTCCTCAAGCCAAGAATGTGGTTAATCGGTCTGCCATGTCCTCCCAGAACCTAGCATCTGGTCTGCATTGCAAGCTAGGTCTGTGGAATCGAGGCACTGCCTCAGGCTCATCCATATCCTCATCTACTACAATGGAGGCCCAAACTTCACAAGCTTTATTGTTTCAAAAAATGAGTTCTCTTTATCACATATATATGTGTTTGACAAGGGTGTATCATTTTCATTATCTTTGATAAAAACTGTATTGGCCTCCTTTTTATTTCTTAGGTTGGTGTTTATGAAGTCTCTAATGTTTTTGTTGTTGTGCAACCTTTTCCAAGTGAATATATTCCCGCGCAACCCTATATCTTTGGTATATCTCACTGGCACAAATCTCAACCCCTTTAAATTCCAATTCTAGAGACTCAACTTCATCATGTGTGCCATTGACACAAGGATGACAAGGTGGGGAGACTAGGGATTGGTTTTGAAGCTCTTTGCTCAGCATATCATTTTCAAAATGACACAAAATTAGGCTATGATGAATTATGGAATTTGAGAGTTCATTATTGATCTGAAAACAAGATCTTTGCTACTCTATGACATTAACATGAATTGCATAAAGAGCATGAATGAAGCTCACAAATCCATCAGAAGAGAACCAAACAGCATAGACAATATGCACATAAAGACAACAAGTTGATAACGGAGTTCGTCCAGGATGGACTACGTCTCCGGACCTGCTTCTCAATAGGAGGGCCAATCTATAATCTCAGCATAAGGCAAAATACATGGCAATGATACAATGATACCTTGGAGACAATGGCCAGGAAGAGAACCACTGCCCAAAACACAACAAGACTGCTTCCAGCAACTCCAAAGCCTGAAGACGGTGTAAAACGAGTATAAACACTCGTACCTTCCTCCTGCAGAGCTACGCAATCTCCCTTCTCTCCTTTAGCTACAAAGTCTCTACTCCAAAGCATGAGAGGGAAATGGCAAATGAATGGGTTTATATAAGTTGGCTTGCCCTTCTTCACATGACTCTCATGGATTCCTTTGGTTGCAACTAATTTGCCTATCTTGGCCTTGGTTACAACTTCTCCAAGTTGGTTTTCATGTGGTTGGGCTTTTTATTAAATAATAAACAAACATTATTTAAAAATGCCCTTAAAATGGCATACCCTTTTGTTGGCTTTTAATATGGTTAAAACCATATTATAATAATAACAAACCCATTCTAAAAGCCATAACCAAAGTTAAAAAAAAAAAAACACACATGTGGTAAGGAGTGGGCGCGTCCCACATGGTGGCTCCTCCATTCGATACATGTGAAATACATGTGTTAAGGCGCGTTGAATGGGATGGTCAGTCCCCCATTGGCTGGGGCACGAGCTCCACATGATTTGTGGGTTGGAGTTGTAACAAACTCCCCATGTACCTTGTCGCATTGAAAACCATGGGTCGGGGCTTGCCCCGGCCCCTTTTTTTGCGCCATTAAACTTCCTCAAGTTTAAATAAAGAACCTTACCACACATACCAAGAACTACACGTAGCCCGAGTGGTGAAGGCGTTCAGACTTCTTTGCAAAGGTCATGGGGTCGAACCCCGCGGAGGCCAGGATTTCGTATTAGCTTTATTGGCCAATCCCGTGCTGCCACGTGGCAGCCTGGGATTGCTCCACCTCATGCCCAATCGACCTCCAGTCAACCACCAAGTCATTTCCCGTACTGCCACGTGTTTAATCTCCATTGGTCCGTACGTACATGCCATGCCACCTCGTCCGTACTGTACGGATGTCATGTGTTATCCTCTGAAGTGGTGCCACGTGTCATCTTTTGGTTGGTCCGTACACCTGCCATGTCATCTTGCCCATACCGTATGGATTCCACATGTCACCCTGTCAGTGGTGCCACGTGGCACTTCTTTTTGCCAATTTTGCATGTTGACCTTATAGAACAGAACGCGAGAACTTTCTCATACGAAGTCCGTTTGAGGTGAAACGAACGCTGTTGGAATTGTCTCGACAAGCCCTTCGATTTGGTGTTGGTTTTGCTGAGATTGGAGGACTTCAAAATTTTTCCTTCTTGGATCCTCCTAGATCAATTATTTTCTGGGAAAAGGGTTTCTATTGAGTCTACGAAATCTTCTCCTTTGGCTAATCTTAGTAATTGGTCATTTGGATCAAGTTGATTGTTCTGAAAATTGGAATAGGTTGAAGTACATGACTTTAATATCAATTCAAACCTTATAGAAGTAGGACCATTAAATTTTAATGGTACATCCTCCTCATTTGATAATCCATGCAAATTTGGTTCATCATCCTCTTCTATAACTACGAAATTGAAATGAGGACGACCAAGACTTGAAATAAGACATTCACCAATCAAAGGATTATTTGGAAAATGAGGATTATTGTATGCTCTCTTAATCAAGTTTAAAATGTGTTATCTCTTAGATTTCTAGAGAGTTTGTGACTTAAGTGAATGGCCTAACCTTTCTCTTGTTGTTGTAACCTTTCTTTCCTCAATTCCTCCTTGTGAAGACACAAACCTATAATCATCTCTTACAATCTAATTTCTTGATTTAATAGGTTTTGATTCAATTAAATTGACTTCATCACTCTTTGTGTTAGTTCCATCAAAGGATTAAGATAGAGTGAAAGGAAGTTGTTTCAAATCTCTAACAAGGATATGAGCCTCCTCACATGCTTCATTAAAATCACTTATCCCTTTTCATAAAATAAACATAGCCATTGTCCTAGGGATATGTTGTATGTACCATTCACACATAATTGCATCTAAAGGTTTATGTTTGTCATGAAGGTGAGAATATGTTGGATGAAATCTCGTGTTGATGTCTTAGATGGATTCCCTATGTTCCATTTTGAATTAAGAAAGTCCTCGATGCATTCTACACATATTGTAATCTTCACAGTAAGCATTTTGAAACACTTTCTTAAAATAAACTTCTTTTGAATTGTTCCAATGGGTAAGACATCATACTAGCTTGAAGATTCGCCTTTTAAAGTGAAAGGAAACAATTTGCAAACAATATCCTCATGAACTATATTAAGCAAAAGTAAAGTACATTCATACTTCCCAATATGTTCAAATGTTGTTATGTTTCCTCCACTGCTGGATTTTGGCAAGAGATCAATTTCCTTTCTTGGGAGGTCCTGTAGAGGTCCTTGAAGGTCTAATGCAATGTTGTCTCCCCGCATGAGGATTTGGGGTAAGAGCCATAAATAATTCATACATAAAGAAAATGTAACTCTACACAGAACAACTTTCCATTAGGCCCTCCTTCTAGCACCAAAAATGGTTGTAGGATGGAATTCATCCCATGCAAACAACAAGAGTTACCCCTGACGAAAGGTCCCAATTAGACCCATCATCATTTGGAATAGGGAACCATTTGGATTATAGCCCGAAAAGCATTATGGTTTTGGGATCTTATTAATTTCAACCTGATCCACCATGTGGGTTTTTTGAAATCAATATGTGAAATGGAGCTAATCTATGGATGCAAAATGTAGAATCATGCTTCCGCTAACTAACACAAACAACATGTGAACATAACACCACATATACCATTGTCTTAATTTTTAATAAACAAGTATTGCATGAGAAAGAATAGAAACATAAATAACCAGATGCACACCAGAACAATATTGAGGAATGAACAACTAATTATAGTACTACATCCACGGCTATAGCATAAGAATTCTATAGACAAATTAAAGAAAGAAAAACTACTTCTATAGTAGAACAATCTACAGTATAGAAAAAACATTCTCAAGGCAATTCTGGAACACAACCAATTTGTAGAAAAAATTTCCACGCATTGAGGTCCTAGAGTTGAAATTCATCTTCAAAATAGCTCGACCAACAATGGCTCCTCATTAGAAATTTGTATAAGAGTTATATAGAAATTTTACAAGTGGAAGCTCCTCTTCTCAAGGTATGAATACCCTATTTATAAGAATTATGGATGGCCAAGGCCTTTGAAATCACTCTAACCCTTGGGTATCCCTCAGACTTTTCAAATTCTTCATTGATTTATCCTCTTCTCTAATAAGAACTTATTGAATTTGAAATTTACATAAAATTTGATTTCATGAGGTTATTTCAAATGCTTTGTTATTTTCCTCATTTGAATAATGAAAATTTTGTTTTCTTTGGAATAATAATGAGTATAGTTCCTTTGCTTGAGATTTTTGGATATATAAACATAACTTTGATGTATTTCACATGCTTGTTGTAAGTTTTTATTCTTTGTCATTTAGCTGTATATATGTTTCCATTAACATTAGAGGAATGTCGAGGTAAAAAATGGGTCTCAAAACATAAAATGTTTATCAAAATCAATTTTAAAAGAACCAATTACATTCTAGAGGATGACATCATCCATAACGATCGAAGTTGCATTGATTGAGTTGAAGATGATTATTTGTCAGATTCTATATGGTGAATAAAAACCCATAATTAACCATGCCAATGTTATAAATAAAATACTCACAATAAAAGAGTACTTATATATTATCTTTAAATATAAATATAAATGTATGAAAATATTCTTAAAATACTTAGAAAATAATATTATTTATATTTCAATATAAAAGAAATTATAAATACCAAAAAATGAATGATTTATTCAAAATCAAAACCATGTAATTACGTTTCAATATATAATATATACTTCTAAATTATAAATTCAAATACCAAAAACATTAAATACTCTATTCAAAATCAAAATAAAAATAAAAAATAAGTAATTATTTTTATTATATAATATATAATTTTAAATCATTATTTAATATTTAAATAGGATACGTAATAATCAAATTTATCAAAACAAATCCAATTAAAGACACGTGTGCTATGATAATGGTTACGTACTTTATTCATATAAACAAATAATATAAAAAACACATATGTGCTACTATTGGATACATGCTATGATTATGGATACGTTGTGATTCATATAAATTTAAGCTTTATTTGAATATGTGCTATATTCATATAAATTAAATTTATAGTGCTATAAGATATGTTCTTATTTATATGAAAGTATATGGTGGTGCTTTGAATTTGAACATGGGAGAGTGGTGTGTGGTTGCATTAATTCATATAAGTTAGATTTATATAATGGTTCATTAATATATTTTATAAATATAAAAATATAAGTTTGATATATATTAATATAAATTATATCATAATTTGTTAAGGATACGGTGGTTTGTTGGTGGGGTTAGATGGATTTCATTTCATCTATCCAGGTTCAATTTCGTTGAGACATTTTCTGGCTTGGATTACCGGCTAACGGTTTGCTCGACCGACCTACCATCCACAATATGTGAGGAAGTTTGTTGAGATTTCCCATGTATTGTTAGCTTTCCTTGATTCCTTCAGAATAGCAGGAAGGTGATTTTTCCGCTAAAAAAAAATTATATCATAATTTATTCATATAAATTTAATTTATGTTTAAACTTATAAATTGTAAACATTTTGAATATTGATTAAGTTAAATTCAAAACTAATATATTTTATTTTATTTTATGATTACATTATAAAAGTCATTGATTATATTAAATTCAAAAATACATTCATTATATTAAACAATTTATGTATTTAAAAGTACTCTTACTTTTAGTCATCAAAGAGGATTTTTTATTGATTTTATTTTTAGATATCTTTTCAATTTAACTTAATCATAATCATAGTTACATTGGTTGTAGCATAAGAGGTGAGTTGTAAATATACCTCCCCCACAAAATGCCTAACTCATAATACTTTATTAGCAATGGTGGAACCAATGTTATATATTGGTAGAAATCATCTTGCCATGGTGTCTAGAATATGTTGATACTATTCTCTCTTCAGTGTACATCAATCCTTTTTAGCACTGGTACCTGGGCACCATCACAAAAATATACATAAGTTAAGAATATATATAAAATTCAAACCATGCTTTAGAAATTTGGACTTCACATGAAGAAGGTAATTCAAAACCTAACAAGGTTTTCAATTTTATTTCCTTTAGTTCAAAGACATTTGATAAGCTACAACGTTAGTCACTTTGATCATGACTTTGTAGACATATTACACTAAGTGTGATGCTACCAAGTCTTTGGGTCATTCCACAACTCAAGTTAATCCGTTTTGCCATTGCTAGTATACCCATATTTTGTTTTGCAATTTTAGACCTTATAATAGGTTATCTAAGAAACTTATAATAGAAAAGTTGTAGATCTCATCAAGACCTTTTCAACGACATAAAGAACATCCAAAACATAGGTTAAAGTTAAAAGTTATTGCCAAACTACCGAGGTCACCTTTTATGGTTTCCACCAAGAAATGACATTTTGAGTGCGATGTTTCGACCATGAAATCACTTTTTAAGTGTGGCGTTTTGGCTAAGAAATGATTTTTTGAATGTGACATTTCCATCTTTTGTCTTGCATGTTGGCAAAGATTTATCTTTTTTGTTGCAATTCGGCAAAGTTTCTCTTTTGTGTCACACGCCAGCAAAGATTTCTCTTTTGTGTCAGACATCAACAAAGGTTTCTCTTTTGTGTTGCAATAAAAAAATTATGGATGCGACATATCACACTTAAAAATACTTTTGTAATACGAAAAATTCTTTAAAAGAAAAGAATAATTCCAAATGAAACTTTGCTTGTCCTAGTCTCAACTTTGCTTCTCTTTTTGAATGATGTCTTGGTGCGATGCATTGTTGAAGGTATTTTAATGAAACATTGTCTTATATTTGGCTTATAAGACCTGTAGTTTTTCCATGTGAAATCCGATTGAGATGTTATCTTTTGCAATGCAAAGAGGATAGGAAGATCTTACTAAATCATCCAACCTTACTCAAGATCGTTTCAATAGCTTTCATGAGTGACAAGGCCCCAATGACTTGGTTTGACAAGAGATTATCAATGCACCATGCATTATTGTACCTATAGACCTAGGATTCAAGTTTTTTCAATTGCGTTGGGTTTGTAATCCATAATGGTCAACTAACATCTAGAGTAACTGGTACTCGAACCTTGGTAGAAGTGTCAATTCTTTCTAAAAACAATTCTGAGTTAGCATGTGCCTTGTGGATGCTAAAATCAATCCAAGAGAAGCTATACAGAACTTTCATAAGTCTAGTTTTGTTGTCAAAACCAAGAGACCCCAAAGCACATGTAAATGTGATGCATGCAATTAGAACCACTTTACAATGTAAACAAATTGGACAAGTCTACTGCCATACTCATTCATGATTGCAATATGAAGTGGAACAAAATAATAGGCAATCAAACATGAACCGTTCATTCAAACATCATCTACTCGATGAAATAAAACCATGAGAATACAATTATAAACGAAGTAACCCAAATATTTTATTTTAAAGAATTCAAAAGGAGGGTCCCCAAGCGAGTGGGCTTGGGGAGCTATTGAGGCCTCAATAGAACGAACATTAGTTGTTTGTTCATTTGCATTCTTAACAAACCAACTATAACTCTCTTCTCACCTCTAAAACTTGTCAAATGGTTAAAAGAATGGTGGGGTGACATTGTTCTATTATTGGGCTTAGGGTTAGTGTTTCTATCATGAAATTTTCATCATTTATCAAATTGGCAAATTAAGGATCCAACCTTGCTGGAGTTGGAATTAAAATACAATTGTTACACACATGTATTTGGTTCCTATTGGTATTCGATAAGAAAAAGGATCCCCAAATATCCTTAGGTCATCCTAATTATAGCACAAGAACCTAAGACATTCCTAATATCGATGAAGATGTCTTGCCAAAATGGGATGCCCTCTACCATCCTTAAATACCCTATAACTCCAAGAATGGTTCCAACCCTACATATTCTTAAGAATACAAATTTATGCAAAATGATAATTGAAAAAAAAAAGTATTAAATGAAAGAGCATAGTAACCACATGAAATTGATCCCATGGCCATGCCAAGTACTTAACAATACCTATCATATCAATGCACTTAAAATAAATGATATTATAGGAAATAGTCATGCTAGGTAGCATATATCATTGCAACATTAGTGTAGGTCAAATAAGAAAACGACACATTTTGGTCAAATGTGCATGGAGAATTATAATACTTGTTAAAGAATAATCATGTATCAATCAAAAACAAAAACTGATATAAATGAATAGATTGGTATATCATCATTTTTACCATGGATTATCATTCCACTTGTGTTGTTTTCGAAAAAAAAAAAAAACTATTAATGTTCTAAAACCATTTGGTGAGCATATTGCCACATTTATTTGTTTGTGAGAAAAAAAAAATATATATATATTTATATATATATATAAGTGGTAGAAGTTAGCTTTAGATGTGAGAATTTTAAATTATTTAATACGATAATATAGAGATATCTAAAATGTTTTTAAAATAATTATTTTTTTTGTAATTGGTGGAGCTTTGGAGAATTATGGCATGTGCGAGTGCACACAACATCGACTACACTTTATTCCAATTATTTTCACAATATGTCTAATGAATATGAAAACTATTAAATATGATTATAGGAGAGATAATTGGTGTAGTCTTATTGTGTTTTTATATTGGATGTTTTAATTTTTTTTCATTGGAATGCAACCAAATTGATAAAGTTGTGTTTGTAATATCTCCATTGTAATATAGGTTCAAAACTTATATTTGATACTAATTCAATTGATGTAAAAGATCAAGCCAAAAGGGAAACATCTTACTATATCTATATTATGTATTAAGAGAAACGAGGTGCTATACAATTAAGTACAATTAAGAAAAATGGGGTGGGAATTCATTAACATTTCATTTTTATAAGTAATTGAGTGTATGTAGTTATACATTGAATCTAGATTATATATTGGGTGCATTAAATATGTACATTAACATATGTCCATATAAAATAAATAATATGTTATATGCATCTCAAGTTGCATGTTGCATTTGGGTTTAGATTGGTTTTCCCTAGATTACAATATTATAACATACCATACCATCGTTATAAGATTGTTCATCTAAATATTCTTCACAATGACTATTGAAAGATGAGCTAGGATTTCCTTCAAGGATTATGTCATTTTCACTCATACATACATCTAAAACTTCTTCAACTTTAGAAGGGATCGGAATTGAATTTTCCAAGGACAAATCATAGGCATTTGGCACTAATCCCAAGATGATAGGGGTTCTGAAGATTCTTCATCTTGATCAAGATGACTCTCAACCATACCATCATAATGATATTGTTTTTCCAAAGATTCCTCACAAGGATTATCAAAGGATGAACTAAGATTTTCTTGAAGGATTGGGTCATCTTTGTATCTTGAATGACAGGTTATGTCTGAGTTCTCATATATACCTTCAAAAGAAATTGAGGACAAAACACTTAAAACAACCTTTTGTAGATCCCTTTCAAGTTCTTCATGAGATGTGAAAGAATTATTCTTAATATATGCCATAACCTCCTTGTTTATCAAAGGGATATTCATGAGATCCATTACATAGAATTGGACAACTAGTTGAGAAGAGTTCTCATCCATTTGAGGGGCTTGATCTAAGGATACCCTAGGGCTTCCCAAATAGGTTCTTAAAAAATGGGCACTTCTTCCAAGGATGGACTAGGATCTTCAATCACATATTTGTCATGGGTTACTTCTTTAGGATCAAGGTTATTGATAAGATCTAGGAAGAGCTCAAATTTATCCAAAGTGATACATTTCTTCCTAGCAAGATCAGTTAAAGATAACAATGACTCTTGATGAGCAATGATCTCAACAAAAAGGGCTCTAGAAGGTTCGAGTTTATGTTGTTGTGTTAAATTATCAAAATTTTCATTCTTTAATTTACAAATATGAACCCATGTAAGGTTTTCCATTACACCAAAACCTGCAAATGTTAATGAACATTTGAAACCAAACACAAGGTCCTATTACCAGGAGTGGCGGTTAGTCCACATTTTTATATTCCCAGAGGTGCGGCGGTTATACCATGGGGTTGTACCAATACTCCAACAACCCAAAGGTTAGCATCATCTAAGTCCCGCCACTGATCTTCTAAATCCATCCAAGATACTTGAAAAGCCACTAGAAGGGCACCAAATGAAGGGATGCCTCTTAGGGAATACTTGGAATACCATATCTTAGCATGCTTCATGATTGAAAGGGTAAACATTTTCATGACTTCCTCCTCATGAACTAGGTTGAATTTTATAATGAAGTTAAGGAAGTCAATAACAAAGGATGGAGGTTCAGAACCACAATTGCCCAAGAACATAGGAGCATGTGTTTTCCATAAGTCAAAATGGAAAACATGATGAGGTTTTGGGATATATGTAAAGTCCAAAGGACCAAAGAGTGCCTCCCATTTTTTACATGATAAACTGTGTGGATACATTTTTCATATTCCAACCAAAACTTTAAAATATTTATACTTTGGGGTTCATTTCCTAGTTGAGTCACCTTTGGGTAATCTTTCCTCAGTGGAGTCAAGATATGGAGTCCTCAGATGAATATTATTAACTTCACCACAAGATATATCATTGAAAAACACCAGGTAAGGCTTTCCTTCCCCAACAACGACACCCGAAATGTTGATGCACAAACTAGCAACCTAAAATGATGGACAAACTTATTGACTGCTAATCACTATGAACCCCAACCCAATGTGTCACTAATGGAAGGGGATTCATCAGTTTTGGCTTCCTAGGTCCCACAATAGCCAACACCAAGATAGTGAATACCATAAACCCAATGGATATACCCACTTCTTGTAAAACCTGGTTCACCATGAAGAAATCAAAACATCTTGTACTAAACGCTTTTCAAACCATACAATGATTACCTTGAGCTTGCAAACAAAATCTTCCTATGCAATCCTGAGCACCTTCTATGCTCCACCTCGAACTTTACATCCGAAGACCTTAGCCAAATCCGGCTAAGACAACCAAATGAGCCTTTACCGCTCACCTTCAGGTCTATTACATTGGAGTTAGTCAAGCCTTTAAAATAGGCTTCATTACATGTAACCTCATGGGAAAAATGAGCACAACAACCAACTCATGCCCTACCCCTTTTAGTTAACCTAAATCTACGTCTAGATTTTTCATAGGTAACTAAACAACCTAGGGTATGCATGCCATTCAGGTCTTACAGTCATATGCCCAATTACAAAATTTTACAACTCCAATTAATAATAATAATATTTCTACCATTATATATATATATATATATATATATATATATATATATGCCCTGCCCTTACAAATGTTACCAACACTTTCACTCTCTTGAAACCCCATGCTTGTCTGTGCTCTTTCTCCACGACGGCTGCTCCACTTGAAGATGCTTCACGCCCAGCTTCAAGTTGTACTCTGCACCAGCTGCTACAGGCTGGCCTCCCTCGCTATTCACACAGGCTCCAAGACTCCTCTGGGTTCTTATCTTTACAACAACACCATGAGCTGATAGCAATAGGAGTTCTACGCTTACATCAGCCAACAACCTCGATTCTGCTCTCTGGGCTGCTATCATGCAGAGGTGCTACACCTTCTCCAACGCACAGCTCCATGGGCTTACGGCTTAGCTGCTCTTCTAACAGCTCTTCTGGCGGCCTTCCATCCTTCCTACGACCTCCATTACGGGGATGTAGCTGCGACTCCTCCACCAGGGGTGCACCCGCAACCTTCCACACGGACTTGGACAGGCGACCTCTCCCACTCCCACGCTACACTCGCAACCTACCACATGGACCT
The DNA here is from genome assembly GCA_027924585.1 of Larix kaempferi. NCBI lineage: Eukaryota > Viridiplantae > Streptophyta > Pinopsida > Pinales > Pinaceae > Larix > Larix kaempferi. The sequence continues at coordinate 1,176,121 of BSBM01000734.1, read as the reverse complement.
GGACAGGCGACCTCTTCACGCAGCTCAAATCTCAACGACTCCTCTCAGCGAACTCGGGCCCAACTGCTGATGGCGCTTCACGCGACAGCTCCTCTCGGGCTCCCACTACGGATGTGGGGCTCCTACTCCATGGTGGCTGGAAACTTTTAACTCCTGCGCGGGCTCCCACAGCAGCTAGCTCTTGCTCGACGGACCGGCTTCTTTTATGAGACCGGCTACTGCTCCATTAACTGTTGACTTCTTAGCCGTATCACAGGCTACAGGCTCTCCTACGGTGGTGGCTCCCTCTCGATGGTCTGCAGGTTTGCACTTCTGCCAAAGACTTGCTACTCACGCTTCGAATGGAAACCGACTCACTTTTGGATGGCGAGCACTTGCTCTTGGATGGCAGTCTTGAACTTCACGGTTCTCTCTGGCTTCTCCACCGGCTACAGGATCCACGAACCAGCTTCTCCTTCTTTACCACGGTTTCTTCGACTTCCAGCATCTTTCTTTGCTCTACGATGGCAGCTCCTCTTGTTCTCTGCAACTCTTCACCTGAGCTCTGATACCACTTGTTGTGCATTAAGCACACATACATCATAAATACGTAACTACAGAAAACAACAGAATAGGTAGCACACAGCAATCACACAAGAGACATAGAAATATATGTGGTTCACCCACTCACTAAGTGTGGGCTACATCCACGGGACAAGGGCAGGCATTCTTTATTCATCATCAACATAGTTTACAAACTATCCCGGAGAGGGCTTAAAGCCCCAGCTCAATATTTGCCTCAATGGGCCACATATTTAAGATCCTCCTTCTTCAGTTACACATAACCGATAACCGATTATACCGTTGGTGAAACCACCGTGAACCAACTTGACCTCAACCGTCAATTGGTTGTCACATTCCAACAATCTCCACCTTGACAACAATTTACCTGATGCCCTACCCTTGTCCATTTGTGCACCCATTTCACTGCTTCACCTGGATTTGCCATGTATCCACTGACAACACCAACCGCATGTGAAAAGATCTCATCGCATACATCACACCAGCATATCATACACGAGACATATAACCCTTTCTTCATTACATGGACATCAACTTGAAGAAAGCTTATGATGTTTACCAGTTTCATCCCTGAGTATCATTATCATGTACTCATCCTATGATAACCAAATCTTACCATCAATCCGTCTCTTGTACATTTACGCTCAAGATTGTTTTGCTGCTCCCTGATCCTTCATCTTAAATGTCCAACCGAACCAACCTGTTGATCGTATCCATGCTTGTGCTTGTTTCAAGCATAACGCCAACACCAAGATAGTGAATACCATAAACCCAATGGATATACCCACTTCTTGTAAAACCTGGTTCACCATGAAGAAATCAAAACATCTTGTACTAAACGCTTTTCAAACCATACAATGATTACCTTGAGCTTGCAAACAAAATCTTCCTATGCAATCCTGAGCACCTTCTATGCTCCACCTCGAACTTTACATCCGAAGACCTTAGCCAAATCCGGCTAAGACAACCAAATGAGCCTTTACCACTCACCTTCAGGTCTATTACATTGGAGTTAGTCAAGCCTAATAGGCTTCATTACATGTAACCTCATGGGAAAAATGAGCACAACAACCAACTCATGCCCTACCCCTTTTAGTTAACCTAAATCTACGTCTAGATTTTTCATAGGTAACTAAACAACCTAGGGTATGCATGCCATTCAGGTCTTACAGTCATATGCCCAATTACAAAATTTTACAACTCCAATTAATAATAATAATATTTCTACCATTTTATATATATATATATATATGCCCTGCCCTTACAAATGTTACCAACACTTTCACTTTCTTGAAACCCCATGCTTGTCTGTGCTCTTTCTCCACGACGGCTGCTCCACTTGAAGATGCTTCACGCCCAGCTTCAAGTTGTACTCTGCACCAGCTGCTACAGGCTGGCCTCCCTCGCTATTCACACAGGCTCCAAGACTCCTCTGGGTTCTTATCTTTACAACAACACCATGAGCTGACAGCAATAGGAGTTCTACGCTTACATCAGCCAACAACCTCGATTCTGCTCTCTGGGCTGCTATCATGCAGAGGTGCTACACCTTCTCCAACGCACAGCTCCATGGGCTTACGGCTTAGCTGCTCTTCTAACAGCTCTTCTGGCGGCCTTCCATCCTTCCTACGACCTCCATTACGGGGATGTAGCTGCGACTCCTCCACCAGGGATGCACCCGCAACCTTCCACACGGACTTGGACAGGCGACCTCTCCCACTCCCACGCTACACTCGCAACCTACCACATGGACCTGGACAGGCGACCTCTTCACGCAGCTCAAGTCTCTACGGCTCCTCTCGGCGAACTCGGGCCCAACTGCTGATGGCGCTTCACGCGACAGCTCCTCTCGGGCTCCCACTACGGATGTGGGGCTCCTACTCCATGGTGGATGGAAACTTTTAACACCTGCGCGGGCTCCCACAGCAGCTGGCTCTTGCTCGACGGACCGGCTTCTTTTATGAGACCGGCTACTGCTCCATTAATTGTTGACTTCTTAGCCGTATCACAGGCTACAGGCTCTCCTACGGTGGTGGCTCCCTCTCGATGGTCTGCAGGTTTGCACTTCTGCCAAAGACTTGCTACTCACGCTTCGAATGGAAACTGACTCACTTTTGGATGGCGAGCACTTGCTCTTGGATGGCAGTCTTGAACTTCACGGTTCTCTCTGGATTCTCCACCGGCTACAGGATCCACGAACCAGCTTCTCCTTCTTTACCACGGTTTCTTCGACTACCAGCATCTTTCTTTGCTCTACGATGGCAACTCCTCTTGTTCTCTGCAACTCTTCACCCGAGCTCTGATACCACTTGTTGTGCATTAAGCACACATACATCATAAATACGTAACTACAGAAAACAACAGAATAGGTAGCACACAACAATCACACAAGAGACATAGAAATATATGTGGTTCACCCACTCACTGAGTGTGGGCTACATCCACGGGACAAGGATAGACATTCTTTATTCATCATCAACATAGTTTACAAACTATCCCGGAGAGGGCTTAAAGCCCCAGCTCAATATTTGCCTCAATGGGCCACATATTTAAGATCCTCCTTCTTTAGTTACACATAACCGATAACCGATTATACCGTTGGTGAAACCACCGTGAACCAACTTGACCTCAACCGTCAATTGGTTGTCACATTCCAACATATTAGCACAGATCAAATAATTAAACAAGAAGAAAAATATTTATACCTCCATGGAAGCTTACTTTGCCCACATCAATAGCTTGAAACATATCCAATAGACCCCAAAGATTCTCCAAGTACACAAGACGCTAGCAAAATAATAAAGTAATTTTATTCCCAAAAATTGCAACCCTTTGCTAAGGCTAATACCTTGCCTTTTATAACACAAGGAGGGCACCTTAGGCTTGTTAAGAGTCAAAAGTGGTTCCAATAAAATATATTTTCTCATTTGTATGATCTCAAGAAGATCCAACAATCAATGGCTTAGATCTCATCTCAAATTACAAAAAAAATAAAATATTCTTAAATAATTATGCCCAAGTGGGACGCATCCACTCTTCTAGGAGAAAAAAACATTAAAACGTGTCAAATACCATGTATCATTGCCAAATACCATGGATCATTACAAAATACAAGGGTCCAAAACATAACTACCTTGTAAAAATACCATGTGTTGGATAAATTTTGGTCCTTTTGGCCCTAACAATTTCTTTAAAAGGCTCTTGATCCATGTGCTAAGATCCAAATCTACGGATGTGACTTATTTGCTCATTGACTTTTAGATCTTGGCCCTTGATTACATTTCTTCTTGAGGCTTGAGGATAAAAATATATTTTTGCCTCCAGATATGTGCCATGCTCATTTTTATCAAAATTACTTTGGAAAAATAAATTATTTTCCCAAATAATTGAAAAGTGCAATCCCAAAGTAAAATCATAAGTTTTTGTGCACCCTTTTAATTTAAATAAATTAATTAGGCTAGACTTATGAATTTTTTAATAAAAACCACTATTAGAGGAAATTTGAGGTCTAAAATGGGCCTCCTAAGGAAAATAATAAAATAATATTTATTAATTTTGGAGGAAGAAAGAAAAAAACTATTTTTTTTGTTTGTATTTTCAACATATCTCCCTGTGTTTTTACTCAAATTTCAAGCGGGAGCACTTGTTGGATGCAGAATTTCATCATGATGTTTCCATGCATTTCTTGTTTTTGGGGCAGCATGATCCGTCAAAAGTATGCAGTGTGGGTACTCGGTGGATGCGGAATTAAATTCCGCATCCAACGAGTGCTCCCGCTTGAAATTTGAGTAACAACACAAGAAGATATGTTGAAAATACGAACAAAAAAAGTAGTTTTTTATGACAAATATCTCAAGTCAACCATTATGGTTGACTCATTTTATTGAAATTCTATTGGTTCTTGAATTCCAACTCATCAAGAAATTATGGTTGGCTCGTTTTCTTATATGATGGCTCGTTTTCTTATAAAGCCCATTTTAGACCTCAAATTTCCTCTAATAGTAGTCTAAACCATAATTAATCCAAAATTAACCAAAATAAGCTTGATATAACCCTCGATACTTGGAAAACTGTGATCTGGCTGACAACCACCGATATAAGGGTCGGATGATGTATACTTGTGTCATATACTCATATGTCCCTGATAGACTAGCAACAAAGGTTTTCCATGTGGATAGGTACAAAAATGCACATAATCATCAATAGTTGACTCATCAAACAACAAATCATGTTATACATGATAATAAACCAACCACATAGATATCTTCAAACAAATTCGTAGGATGAATGAGTTATACATTAACTAGTACCAAAATAACACCAAGGCATTAAGACAAGCTCTTTTCCCCTATGGGGGTGGAGTTAACATGGTCAACCAAGGTTATTCAAGTGAGTTTACATGGCCTAAGCATATTAATGGATTTCAGACAAGGGGAGACAAGGGGGATACACTATGTTCTTCACCATTTAGGAAAACACTAGGGATGTGTCTCACAAAGGGAGTTAGAAGTAGAGAGGTACTCTCCCAGTCGGTATTAATAAGCCGCCTTTTTTAACTTTATTTGCATTTCACTATTACATTCCTTTTGAATTTGCATTTCTAGCACATTTCACTTTCTTCATTTAATTTCTCATTACATTTCTCATGATGACAACTAAAAGGTACCGGCCCTGGATATCCTTCTGGCATGGCATAAAATATATCCTCCTCCGATCATCCATAAAAAAGAACCACATTCACATCATAATAGAGCCCAAGAGTAGTAGAGATGGACTCCCAATCTTTGGGAATTTTGCAAAAATAGGTCTGTAGGGGTGCCTCACAAACTGTGGCACAACGATACCCACCAATGCCATTGTAAATGGATACACGTCTTTAACTCAATATATGGAGGTTGTTTGAAGTTTAGACTTATTATGTGCTTCTCTACTATTGTGCTATTCTTCTCTAGCTAAGAAGATGATATGGATGAGTTGTCACAAATATTTTGATGTTGGGAAATATCATTAAAAACTCAATATTTGCAAGTTTTTTGAAGTTTAGATTCACCATCTGCTTCTTTCTCATTGTGTTATTCCTCTCCTAGTAAGAAGATGATATGCACACTCCTTATTTTTTGGTAATGGTCAAATGGTGGCAAAGAAGCTAAGCAAAGATATATGGTTGCCATAGTTACATGTTTGTGTTTTCTGTGTTAATGCAGCATGAAGTATTTGATTTCGCAAGGTTGGTCCTAAAACTACCATAGAAACAAAACATACTATGCATGGATGTACTTGGTAGTAGATCTATATCGAATTTCAAGTTATTGGGGTTGGGTTGAACTTGGTGGTTCAATAATTATATCAAATGAAATGTTCACGAGATTATGGAGAGGTATGAGGAGAATTTGATTTGAAAACTAGTGTCTCATCTACAATCACAACCATATTTTTTGGATGTTTATTTTGCACTAAAGTTTACTATGACTATAAGAACATATATCACACATCTAGAGATTGAAGACTTGTGCAATGAGTGCTAGATGTGGTTTTACCAAATTTGCAATAAAAGCAAAGACAATTTTATGCAAATCTCACAAACATTGCTCCTTTTTTTCATTGGAATACAAATAATGAGAAACCCTTTGAGTACTTCCCCCCATTTCGAGGATGGTACTTGTTGACATTGGAAAGCACACCTAGGGGGGAACACAACAAAAATCTTCAAGTTGCTAGGTGTGTCCTCGAGTGAAAGTCTCGAGTTAGGTGTTGTCACCTGATCTTGAATCCTCCATTTAGGCAAATTCCTAACGAAGCCAAGGGGGGTAGACCCTAATAAAGATTTTCTAAGGCTATTGAGTTAATTAGTTGTTAAGGATGGAAGCGATTGTTTTTAGGAGTTTTTTGGAATGAAATACTGAAGCAAGGTTTATTGCAAAAACAAGAAATAGTTCGATAGCATATAACATCAGCATATAATGATTAATCAACAATAATGAACTGGTATTAAGCAAATGAAATGTATTGTTGCAACTTGGAGATCAATGCCGATGGAGTCAAATAAAAATATTGTTGCTGGAATGTAAAGTGTTTTGCAATGTACTTGGTTAGTTTTAAATTAATGGAATGATGAATTGATTACGGGAAAAGGGGATTCCCGATATACCATGAGGTAGTGGGAATGTGTGCGGATTTCACTCTGTGTGGTCTTGCACAGGGACATGTGGGATAGATGGAGTCATGGGGAGATGTCCAACACTACACCAAATGAGGGTGTAGCCCAACGGGACCCCACGATCATTTTCTAGTGGTTCCTGCTTCCTTAGCAAAATTTTCCCACAACAAAATGACTTCGAAATTAACGTCGAATTTCCGTTAAGGGAGGTTAATTAAAAAGTGTGAGAACTAATTACTAGTCACTCCAATCCCTTTTGATGCACCCAATTGGTTGGACGAACCGTAGAGGCGCAGAGCATACATAATGGGAGTCGTGATTATTTTTAAAGATTTTAATAGTGATTTTTTATATGGAACATGAAAACAAAGCAAGAAAATGTTTTCTAATTACTACCTATGAATCTCTTTCCCGGTTCCATACTCGGTAAAGCCCTTATCCAAGAACCACCATTCAAGAATGCGTAGGGGTTAGTATTTATTGTTCCAAAGAATAAAATGGAACGAAATGAAAGTAAAATAGATCTACTTATGGAAATACAAGTTAATCTAATCTAACAAGTCATCAAAAGAAAACTAAGCTAAAGAAACTCTAAACCACAACACTGCTATAGGCTCCCCTAGGGGGGAAGGAGGGTTTTGTGGGTGCTGGGTAGCCCACTTGCTTCCCTTATTATGATTTTTACAAAAATAAGTGCCACTTGGTCCTTACAGACTTCAATCCAAGGGAATACAACATAAGAAATATATGAGACAAAGGTAGGAGGTCTCTGGAGCCTTTAATGGTTTGATTTTCACGAAATTTCGCCAGAGTAACTATCTACTCTTTCGTCAAATCTGCAAAACCAACAAACAAATTTGCTAGAAAATGATGGCATAAACAAATAAAAGATAAATTTTTTACATTTTAGGTACTTGGAAAATTATTGAATTTTTTTACAAATGAAGTACCAATTTAGCTAGCTTAGATCAAATGCAAAAAAGTTAAGCTATTGAAGCACTTGTAGACCTATCTACTAACACGGTAAAACAAGATAGATATAAACAAGATAAAAAATTTGCAAACCAAATCTACTTGTTTATCCTATGATACAAGGTAGCCGGAGAATGAGAAATTTGAGTTTAAAGGGATGGACAGAAGACTTCAATCCCCAAGCTTGATCTTCAACGAAGACTTTGGAATTCCTACAAACAAAAAGTATTATCTCAAAAGTGATGAAGAGGGGAGAGGATGCAACCAAGATCAACTTCTCCTTCAAATCTGTAACCTGCACAACTATAAGAAAACACTTGCCAACAATGGATTAGATCTAGTGTGCATGCAAAACAGAGATCAAGGGAGCCTCAGTACAACTAAATACAGTCGACTATTCTTGTGTCTCTTAGAAACAAAGCACAAATAAACAACTTAACAACTGTAAATGTTTACTCTATGATTATGAACACGTGCTTAAGCTATATCTATTACCAATATTAAAGCAAAAGCAAACAAGTAGTACAACATCACCTCAACAACATATCATTCATCAAATGACACAGCATGGAACTCCAAAATCTTTCAATATTATTCATCAGATACATCAGTATTACAATGGGTATAGGTTCCACCATCCATCTGGAAAGACTGAGAATACCTCGCATTTATAGAAATATCAGAGGGGGGTGGGGGGGCGAATTAGGGCCAAGAGAAGAAGGAGGGCACATCAGTAGAAATATGGAGCTATCAAAGCCTTGAAAAAATCCCTAATTGAAGTGTTTATTGCATGAGGTGGATGCCACCTCACAAGAGGGGCACAACCTCTACCTTGGAAGCTCCAATACCCATTGAAAACTTTCCATCTCACCAAAGTCGCCCTCCTCATGAGGGAGAGCGCATTTCTCAATGAAGATCAACTCATCGTGCTCCGATGTGATTGCCAATCAACTGGATTATGATTGATTTGGACTCCGATACTGATTGTAATCATAACTGGGCCTTTATTTGGACAAATTTCCTCAAATTTAGGAAATTTGATTTTCTACATATCTTTATTATTTGATTTTTTTAATTCTCTTTAATAATTTTCGAGAGAATTTTTATTTAAGTGATTAATAATCACTTGAAACTTAGGAAAAGTGGGTTTAGAGGTTGTTATCACACAACTTGTAGTTTCCCCAAAAGATGATCCTATGCAGGACGGTAGAGGAGATAGGAAACTAAATAGGTGACCTGAGAGGGCCTCGATCCCTAGATATATTGGTTGTCGCGCCAATCGAGGCACTCTTCGCTTTATGCTATCAAAGCCTGAGATAGAAAAGGGGAGACCCTGATCTACTCCCGATAAGAGAGATCTAATCCGATCACCAAATCAGACTATAAACCAGAATACGTAAGGTCAAGGATGGAAACCCTAGATCTAAGGGATAAAGTCATTGTAGAGGCTTAGGGAAGTTGAGATATTAGCTTGGACCAATTCAATTACAGTGACTCTTAGATTAGAAATGGATCTAGGATGTCAGTGCTAGGAAAAATTATCAACTCTCATTGCCTTGGGAAACATGGATTAATATCATTGGAGAATAGTCCAAGGAGGTAAATCTGAAAGGTTTAGGGATTTCTAGCACTACTTGACAACAAATCTAACAATATCTAGGCTCACAAGCAAAGACGAGGCATCAAAAAACTTAGAAAAATGGCTAAGTCTGGGAGTGCGCTAGGGTAGTAGATTAGTGCCTAGGGAATTGAGCATAAAGGAGTCCCTTAGGGGTGATTCCCTATGACACCCACTTAGCACAAGGCCTTAAGGTGAAAACCCCGAAATCATTCGCCAAGATTTTAAGTTATTTAACCTAGAGAATTTTTATATTTTTTAGTAGTTTAAGGTTTGCAGTAGAAATAGAAGTAGACTAATGGAATAGATAAATAACTCAAGAAAAACAATGGTACTTACCTCTTATGGCTTGCAGATGCCAAGTGCAATGATGTTCTAACCCCCTCGAAGCAATTCCAAGTTGATTTGACAAACTCCAAGATGAAATCGATTTGCCTCCAGTAGCTAGTGCACTCTTCTTCTTGCAGGTGACAAGCTCTATGAGACTTGATTCTCAGAAAAGGAAAGTAAATGGCGCAAGAAGAATCAGAAGACATGAACATTGATCAAAGATACAATATAAATTACTCCCTTATTGTTTTACTCATCCAATGAAGATATCCGGAGAAGCCACGCGAAATCCTCCAGTGAAGTCACCCTCCTGCAGTGCACACACTAAGCCAAAACGTCTAGCATGAATATATCATCAAGTAACAAGGATTTGAGGGGTTATTATAGCTACAATCAAGCACAAGAACAATCTATAACAAAGAAACAAGATTTTTCCCAAAATAATTCTTTATTGCCATAAATCCAGAGCCAAAAGTGCCTTTACAATGAGGGGGTTCTCTCCTTTAAATAGAATCGGGAGACACCAAAACCCTCGCCACTTTTTAGGTGAGTGGTTGAGATCAAAAGATACAACAATTATCATCAACAACTAAGATGTGCCAGACAATACAATACATGGATCACTCAAATAGGGGGGACACACTCCCTCAATGACGCCCTAGGGGGGATGTAAGACATAATATGTCACTAAGACATGACATAACATCATGGTGGGGGGATAGGAGGTATGAACATCTTCACTAACCAACCCACAAATACATCATAACAATACAACATGACATAAATTGTCTAAGGACACTAGGACGTGTGCCCCAATACATAAGCAAATACCTTCATGAGATGACTGAGAGGACGTGTGGACCCCACTGAAGCTATAGACTGTGTCGGAAGGTGTAGAATGCATCACAATAATTCTTTGATCAAAAACCATGCCATTTCCTTGCCTCACTGAGCCAAATCGATTTCCTTGCTAGCCAATTCTTCCATTTTTAACTGTCGGAATATCACCTGTAAAAGATAAGAAATTCCTGTAACTCTCTGCCAGGTGCTCCAGGCACCCAATTGACTGCACCAAAATGTCTGGGAATAAGGTAATATGGTAATAACAAGTGGTTGTACCCCATATCCCCTCTGTAGCTCCCTAGGAGAAACAAAAGGATCTCTGAAAGTGTTGTACAAGCCATTTTTTAATCGCAATATGTTGTGAAGTGATAAACTAACCATATCATCATCTGTAAGTGCCTGAAACTGATAACTTAATGTCTCATTGGACTTAGAAGGTACGAATCAGGTAGGAATGAGCACTCATACACCATGTGAACATCAGGATAATTATCTGTCAGCTCATCCATGCCCAAATAAATAAAATAATGGTCTGTAAATGTTGATAATAATAAAAATATCACAAACCATCACATGAAACCTCTGTATGATGCATGGAACCATCTAATGGGCACCATAGGACCATGAATAATCAATCTCAAACATCATCTCCCCAACTCATCCTAGAACCTGTCATTCACTTGGTCAAACTAGGTTGACCATGTCAAAACTGATCAAAATGATGACCTAGGCTAGAATTAACTGATGTTGCAAGTGCAAATGGATGAGATATACCCCTTTAAATATATTGATAGCGAGACTAAAATAGAGAGTGGCATTTTAAATGGATATTACACATAAAACTATCAAATATGAGTCTAGATCAAAGCAACCGGTTACTCAAAAGAAGAACCTCAAATGTATACTCATTTATGGACATGGTCATTTTGCTAGGAATGGGTGAAGTTGAAATAAATCAAGTCTAGGCCAAGGGAAATGACTTAACAACCTTAAAAATGTGACCTCTCGGATAAGGGAATAAGGGAAGACCACCTAGACATATGTTGGATAGAAAAATACACAGGGGATGGCGGTGTTTCACAAATGGGTAGAGCAATGAGAATGCTTCCAGTGGACTCTAGACAAGCAACCTTTATAAAAATTTGACTCATTTCCAGCTTTATACACTTTGATATTAGCATTTAATTCAATTTAAATATTTTCACTAGCGAGCCTCCAAGGGCAAGTGCCCTGAATAGCCTTGCGGGCATCAGATAATGACTTGATATGACCTCCATTTCCCGCCACCATCCATAGGTGGGATGGAGTGACCACCTTGTTTCCCTGTAGAGGAAAACGACCTAACACCATACAAAGGATGAGTGCTCGTCCCTTTCCCACTGACTAGCTACTATAGATATATGCAGTAGTGTTTAAAAACATTGTTTTTTGCTGACTTAGCATCCGTTTAGAATACGACACACTTAAGTTCCGGTGCTTTCAATGTTTAGCAACATTGTTGGTAGGCATACTTGGTTTCGAGTACTAAAGGATAACAATCAATATGACTAGAATCACACACTCCAAAGCCAAGACACAAGATAAACAAGGAGTTTGTCCATTATAGAGGCCTAAGTGGGGGAAGTCCTCGATATCACTAGTTAAGGTGTAAGTCGGGATACAACCAAACACAGATGATAATAAATGGATGGGGGAAGTGACAGATGATTCCATGACTAGTGAATAAAATGGGGGAATGACCATTTCCATACTACTAAGAGGGCATGATCAATGGGTATACACAAAAATTTCTAATTTAAATCAATTGAATTACTTCTACTCTAAACAATCAACAATAACCACATAAAGATATCGCCAAATAATGACGACTCTATACCAATCAAGCTACCAAGATAAGTAAAAGATCACAACATGAAATATCCAATGCAAAAACCATATACCTACTGGGTCATATACCTGTATCCAACATCTGAACCACTGAATGACATTGGAACACAGCTGCTGTATAAACTATGGGCGATGCCATCATATATGCTCTGTATGAAGGAAAATGGCTAACTCGACCATCAAATCTGGGATCATGAGACTCTGTCCTGACATGAATTTGAATGACATATGCTCTGGGTCTGCTGAATATGGGAGTGATCGTCAAAGAACTGCTCATAAACTGTTGATCTCGTGCATATCATAGCAAAAGGACTAGCTCGAAAAAGTGTTGAAAACCGGTCTGAAGACATGGTAGCCCCGACTACTATGGATGTGTTAACAGGGGTGAAATTGGTGCTCTGGGTTAGAAAATGAGCACCACCATGGAAAATTCCCCCTCTAGACCACATGTTTTTGACATTTTTTATTTTTTTAATTAAATCATTAAAAATTGACCCATTTTACAAGAAAATTTTATTTTCTCGGAACCAAATAAAAATACTAGATGACCTAGTGCATGTTCATAATGACTCAATTTGATGTCTAGCATGCTCATAAACATTGACACATGAACTTTAATAACCTCCTAAGGCCTAACCACCAAGACGACCATTCCATCTGTTTGGAGGAGCGGGTGAAAAAATCATCAATTATACATCGCTTATTCAACATTGCATAATTGACAAGGGAAAAAACACCAGGGAATAACCGGATTGATGTTTAAGTCATAGGAAACCAAGATATTTACAAAAGACTGTCATGGTAGCACATTTTTACAATATCCCCAAGGGGTATGAACATGCAATTATTAAAAAGGGAGCCAAAATTGGCCTTCAAAAGACTTCTGAACTTCTTAGCACAGATAATGAACAACTGGATTGTTTACAACTTCGACGGCTCACGGGAATTCCACCTAATGTACAAGTTAGGAGGTAACATCTATCTCCAGCTACGGGACATGTGCTCGATCTAGCCTTCAGGAAAGGAGAGGATGTGAGAACACCAGAATCTCTAGTATATATGTGTGTGTGTGTGTGTGTGTGTGTGTATCTTGTAAAAACATCTCAACTTGACAAGAAGAACCTTCACTAGCACAAGTTTTATAAAATGGCCAATGAACCACTAGTTGCATTTATTTTGAAAATGAATCGAAGAAAAACTCCCAAGTACATAAAAGGAAAGTGATGAAAAATGAAATGCAGGAAGTAAATGCTCACTTTGAGGAGCTTATTTTCCTACTCTAAACATGATAAAAATGAAATTGCTAAGTAAAATGAAAAATCCAATGTAACCATCTTAACACTTCATCTATTTTAAGGTTTTTGACCTTGCGTTTGGTTACTTTCCAAAGCAAGGAAAATTTACTTAATAAATGCAAACCTACGTAAGAATTCTGGATGGGAGGACTGGATGGGAGATCATAGGTATGCAAAACGTCATTGAACTACCTCCCAAACTGGTCAGTCCTCCCATAGGCTTTTTCTTTCCATGACTGGATAGGACTGATAAAAATTTCTAAATGATGATGTAGGTTAACCACTTCACCATGTTGTTCAATAGGACTTATCGGATGATAGATCTCTGTGTAAGCCCAAAAATGCTCTGAATCATAAGGGATATCTGCATGTGAAGATGGTGGCTGAGATTGGTCTTCAATTGACCGTATCTGATCTGACTCTTCACTGCGCTGCTTCTTCAGGTCTTCATTGTTGATACTCATGCATAAATCTGACTGCTCATATGAAAAAATAGCATGCTCTTCTTCCATGTCCAAATTTCCAAGGTCTCAAAATCCACACTCCCTTCTCTTGATACATCAAAAATGGGTTTTTCAATGTATGTCCAATAGTCATCATCCACATCTTTGTCAAATATGGGGGAGTCCTCATGAATTTCATCATATCCCTGGCTATACCCATCCTCATGTTCACAACAATTATCTTCAGAAGGTTTGGTTTCAAAGAAATTACAAGGAGTGAAACTTTCCAAAACTTCATCACTAAGCGGAGAACATGAAGGAGTGTCATCGTACACACCCCAAATTTCATGATAGATTTCTTCTTGAGGTAAATCTGGCATACACATGTGATCATCTTCATTGAAACAATCCAGGGATAGCTCCAAATCTTCAATGTCTTATGTTAAGGGTGCTTCATGAAGCTCATTAATAGGATCATCATGGAGGTGATGCTCAATAGTGGAATTCATGGGTTCGTCCAGTCTCATCAAATCTTCAGGTTGTACATGGGTTTCCACATGATGCTCTGTCCAAGGTACATTGGCAAGGGATTCGTTAATGAAACTTTTCATATCACCCTTATCATTATGCCACTTCTCAAGGAACATCCCAAAGAAACTTGACATGGAGGTAATGCCCTTATTAGGAAGATGATCATAAAACCAGTCCCCAGCATCTTCATCCAATGTACATGTAAAAATATGTATCCATTTATTTTCATGTAATATATTGAACTTGGTTATGGATTCAATGAAGGATGTAATGCGAAGGATGGATGAATCACGCCTTCCGCAAAAGCTGAGAAGATGATCATCTATATCTGTCTTAGGCTCTTCATGTGGGAAGCCAAGGATGTTTCTAAAGTCAAGCGAAGAGTAAATGTCCTCTTGATGCTGATCCATAATAATGCACTATGTTCACACCAAGGCATTCGAGTAGAGCTATCAAATAAAGAGCTTCAAAGATTTTTTATTGTGTTGCATGGGCTCATCTACACACAACAAGTCTCAACAATTTTATGAGAAACAAGGGTTTTATCCCTTCAGAGGAGTCACCATGTGAGATTAAAAAATATGCATTTTTAAAACACTCACAAAAATTCTAATTTTTACTTTGAATTTTTTTTATAAAAAATAAAAAGGTTAGTGGAGTTGCTAGATGAAAAGTTAAAGATTAGATCTAAAGATTCATCAAACAAAGCAAAAAAACAAAAGGTAAAAAAACAAAAGTCATACTCCGGGAATAAAAAGATTTATTCCCAACAACGGTGCCAAAACATTGCCACCGGAAAGCACACCTGGGGGGAACACAACAGAAATATTCAAGCTGCTAGGTGTGTCCCCAGGGACAAGTCTCGAGTCAGGTGCTATCACCTAATCTTGAATCCTCCATTTAGGAAAACTACTAACGAAGCCAAGGGTGGTAGACCCTAATAAAGAGTCTCTAAGGCTCTTAAGTTAATTAGTTGTTAAGGATGGAAGCGATTGTTTTTAGGAGTTTTTTCGAATGAAATATTGAAGCAAGGTTTATTGCAAAAACATGAAATAGTTCGACAACATATAACATTAGCATATAATGATTAATCAACAATAATGAACTAGTATTAAGAAAATTAAATGTATTGTTGCAACTTGGAGATCAATGCTAATGGAGTCAAATACAAATATTGCTATTGGAATGTAAAGTGTTTTGCAATGTACTTGGTCAATTTTAAATTAATGGAATGATGAGTTGATTACAGGAAAAGGGGATTCTTGATATATCGCGAGGTATGGGGAATGTGTCCCGATTTCACTTTGTGTGGTTCCACATAAGGACATGTGGGATAGATGGATTCACGGAGAGATTTCCAACACTACACCAAACGAGGGAATAGCCTCACAGGGCCCCACGGTCACTTTCTAGCGGTTCTCTCTTCCTTAGCAAAATTTTCCCACAACAAAATGACTTCAAAATTAATGCTGGATTTTTGTTAAGGGAGGTTAATTAAAAAGTGTGAGAACTAATTACTAGTCACTCCAATCCCTTTTGATGCACCCAACTGGTCGGACGAACCATATGTTGGATTTTGTGCAACTTCGGAAGATATTCTTATTGTACTTTATTGTAACTCCTAAGGGAGATAAACTTGATGTAATTACTTATGTAAACACTTGAAAGAATCAATGTAAACCTTGGGGTGAAAAGAAGCTAAAGAAAATATTAAAAATTAAATTATTAATTGCCCCCAAGTGAAGTCGGCCCAGTCAGGGAATTTTTCATGTTAGCACTTGTATAAATAGAGGTAAAGTGGACCTCATTATTCACTCATCCAATCAAGTGAAGTTCGCACCACCCAGAGAAGGAAGTTCGCACCTGCTAGAGAAGAAGACTATTTTGGGGTTTCTATTTTTGGGAAGTATTTCCATCTTCTCTCTTTTATGATTGTACTCTGATCTCAGAATTATCATCTTTATACGAAAGTTGTTGGGTTTTCTCCCGTTTGGGTTTCCCAGGATAAACTTGGTTGTTATTGTTTTGCGCTTTGTCTTTCTTCTAGTGATCTTGGTTATGCATTTGAATTATTATGCTATGAATGTATGAAATTTAACATAGTATCAGAGCAGATCTAGAAGAAGTCATTGTCGGAACTTTGTCGGAACCCTGCCAGAACTAGAGTTTCATCTTCTGAAGTCTTCACCCAACATTTTGGAGAAAGAAAGCCTTGGGAATTTCGCTTTTAGGGAGGCGCATATTTTGGTGAAGACGTAATTCAATTCCGAGAATTTTCAGTTTTTGACCTAACTCTACAATTGGAGCATAAATTATGGTTTCAGTTTTGGCCTACTTCTCTCCACAAATTTGGATCAGCCCTACCTCAAATCAACTCGACTTGGCAAGGCTCATCTACCTGTGGAATTAGTTTTTCCAAATTCCAACTTTCATTTTTGACCTAGCTCCTGCTAGGGTTTCTGAACCAGATCTGCAGTCAAGATGATGGGTATGAAGGTTGAAGATCGTTTGGAAGGAGATTCCAACTTTATCTCTTGGAATTCTAGGGTTCTTCTACTTCTAGAAGAAAATGACCTATTACAATATGTAAATGAGAAGGTCCCTGAGCCAGAAGCCGAAGAAGACAAATCCCAATGGAGGAAGAATGATGTCAGAGCAAGAAGGATTCTAGTGGACTCAGTAAGAGATCATTTGTTCCCACAAATATTAGGGAAGAAGAATGCTAAGAAATTTTTCAAGGCCCTAAAGAATTTGTTTTAACACACTAGCATCAATGTATCCATCACATTGAGGAACCAGCTTTCAGATATGAAGATGTCCAAGTCAGAATCCATTGCCTCATACTTTATGAGGATCACGGAACTAAGGGACAATCTTAACACCAATGGAGATACCATTGATGATAAAGAGCTTGTTATCACCACTCTGAATGGTCTTCCACCATCTTGGGATTCCTTTATTCAAAGCATAAGTGGTATATCTAAACTAAACAAGTTTGATAAGCTATGGGAAGATTGCACTCAGGAGGAGACAAGGATTGCAGCATGGAAAATAATCCATGGCACTCAACCTGAGGAGAACCAAGCATTTGTATCCCATGCCAAGAAAGGTAAGGGAAAAGGAAAGAAGTTCCTCAAACACAAGCACCAAGATAGGAGATCGAGTCCTCGCCAAGATCAAAAGAAGAAGATGGACATATCTCAAGTTCAATGCTATAGGTGCAAAAAATATGGACATTATGCTAGTAGCTGTCGAAGTTCAAGCAAAAGGAAGCATGAAGAATACACTGCTGATGTAGAAGAATATCATCATCACAAGAAGCAAAAGAATGAAGATCACATAGAATTTCTTTTCATATCAGCTTTATCAGGTACTATTCCCACCACTAGTGACACTTGGCTCATAGATAGTGGTGCATCTAGACACATGACAGGTTATAAAGAAAATATTTCAGAATTAGTTGAGAAAGATTCACATCTCAGTGTTGTA
Source organism: Larix kaempferi (assembly GCA_027924585.1). Lineage (NCBI taxonomy): Eukaryota > Viridiplantae > Streptophyta > Pinopsida > Pinales > Pinaceae > Larix > Larix kaempferi. Next base: position 1,157,995 of record BSBM01000734.1, on the reverse strand, counting down.
CTTGGAAATGATGAAAAATACACTGTGAAGGGATCTGGAGCCACCTCCCTTCAACTAGAATCAAATGATGCATTGTGCCTGAGTGATGTGCTCTATGTACCTGGAATGAAAAGAAACCTTGTCTCCATCTCAACCTTGGAGGACAAGGGATATAAAATAGATTTCTCAGAAGGGAAAGTCCTTGCTTGGAACAAGAACTCAAGAATGAACACAACCAAAGTTATTGGTATAAGAGAGGAGAGCTTGTATCGACTGAACAATCCACTAGTCCAAGCCCTAGTACACAATGTTGCAAGTATGGGCAAATTATGGCACAGAAGACTAGCTCATCTGAACTATCGAGCTCTCCGAGCACTGAAGAATATAATGACAGGTTTACTAGGGCTCCAGGTAGACCATGATGGGACATGCAGAGGATGTTCACTTGGCAAGAATGCCAAGAGATCTTTTCCAGATAGTGAGAGTAGATTCAAAGGGATTTTGGATCTAGTACACTCTGACTTGTGCGGACCCATGACAGTTGCTTCATTGGGTGGATATCATTACTATAGAACATTCATTGATGACTATTCACAGAATACTTGGATATACTTTCTCAAGTCTAATGAATCTGAAGAAGTACTCCACAAGTTCAAAGAGTTTAAAGCACAAGTCGAAAACCTGTCTGGGAAGAGGATCAAGATCTTGAGATCTGATTGTGGTGGAGAATATACCTCTACATAATTTAATGATTTATGCAAGGAAGCAGGAATTAAGAGGGAGCTCATAGTTCCCTACAACCCTCAACAAAATCGGGTTGCGGAAAGAAATAATAGAACAATTGTGGAGGCAGCCAAAGCTATGATACATGACCAAAGTCTTCAAATTTTCTTGTGGGAAGAAGCATCAAGAACTGTTGTATATGTACATAATAGATGTCCACATAAGATATTGAAGAATATGACTCTAGAAGAAGCATTCACAAGAGTGAAACCAGAAGTGGGCCATCTCCGGATATTTGGTTGTCCAGTCTACATACATGTTCCCAAGGAGGAAAGATCGAAGTTAGAACCTTCAGGAAAGAAGGGAACCTTTGTGGGATACAATGAGTCTTCAAAGGATTACAGAATTTACATTCCAGGATCCAGAAAGATTGAAGTCAATAGGGATGTGATCTTTGAAGAAGAGATGGCTGTTAGGAAAGGCAGAGGATCGAACATGGAGATCGATGATGAAGAAATGCTAGAACCAAAGGAGATGATATCATCTCCCCCTCCAGTTCAGAGGGAGTTAGCTGAAGAGGATGAACCTATCGATCCCATTGATCCAGTTGATATCCCCAAAGATGTTGCAGGTCGTAAAACACCTAAATGGGCACAACAGACATTGCAGGATGCAGATGGGAATGAAGCTCCACATGGTGCTTCTAGAGAAAGCAAAAGGCCTCAGAGGTTCTCTAGTTATGTGGCACTGATGAGAAACATTATTGATTCAGAACCAACCACTTACGAAGAAGCATCCAAACATCAATTTTGGAAGGATGCCATGATGGACTATCATCAATACATCATGAAGAATGATGTGTGGGAGGTTGTGTCTAGACCTGAGGAGAAGTCAGTAGTGACTTCTAAATGGCTATACAAAATCAAGCATGGAGCGGATGGAAGTGTTGAAAAATACAAGGCCATATTTGTTGCCAGAGGATTCTGTCAGAAAGAGGGAGTTGATTATGATGAGACTTTTGCTCTTGTGGCTCGATATACTTCCATCAGATCGATCATTGCTATTGCTTTAGCTATGGGATGGAAGTTGCATCAGATGGATGTGAAGACAACCTTTCTCAATGGTGTTATTGAGGAATAAGTTTACATCGAGCAACTAGATGGGTTTATTGTCCACAGAAAGGAGTTTCATGTATGCAGATTGAAAAAGGCATTGTATGGACTCAAGCAAGCACCCCGTGCTTGGTATGGACGGATAGACAGATTCCTGTTGAGCTTGGGATTTACCAAGAGTGATGCCGACCCCAACCTTTACTACAAGGTTGTAGATGATGAGCCACTGATTTTGGTATTATATGTTGACGACCTGTTTCTCACAGGAAAAGAGAAACTTATCGTACGGTGTAAGAAGAATCTCGCCTTTGAGTTTGAAATGAAGGATATTGGATTGATGCACTACTTCTTGGGATTAGAAGTGTGGCAGAGGAAGAAAGATATTTTCCTAAGACAAGGAAAGTACACCATAGCTATACTGAAGAGATTCAGAATGTTGGACTGCAAGTCCATGGCCACTCCGATGGATGCAAATTGGAAGAAGTTGAGAGATTCTATTGCTGACTCAGATTTGATTGATCCCACCATGTATCACCAGCTGATTGGGTCCTTGATGTATCTGACAAACACCAGACCAGATATATGTTTCGCTGTGAATGCTCTTAGCCAATTCATGTGTGAGCCGAGGAAGATTCACTAGATTGTTGCAAAACATGTGCTTAGATACTTACGTGGCACTATGGGATATGGATTGAAGTATGCTTCAGATAGTGACCTAAGATTACAGGGGTTTACAAACTCAGATTGGGCCGGATGCGTTGCATATAGGAAGAGTACTTCCAGATGTTGCTACAGTTTGGGTTCTGCAGTTATTTCCTGGTGCAGTAGGAAGCAGAAATCGGTAGCACTCAGTACTGCAGAGGTCGAGTACATGGCTACTAGTACAACAACTCGAGAAGCAGTTTGTCTTCGCAAACTCCTGGCAGTATTGTTTGGCCAGATTCCAGATCTGTCCGGGATTCACTGTGATAACCAGAGCTGTGTGCAAATGTCAGTGAATCCTGTATTTCACAATAGGTCAAAGCATATAGAGATTGGGTATCACTTCATACGTGCTATGGTTCAGAAAGGTGCGGTTGAGTGTACGTGCCGACAGAGGACCAGACTGCAAATGTTCTCACCAAGGCTCTTCCCAGGGTGAAGTTCGAATACTTTCGCAAAAGACTTGGAGTAGAAGAGAATGACTCCCTCCATGAGAGGGAAAGATGACATCGAGATGCTTACCTTCTTTTTCCCAAGTACCTCTACAGTCTTGGAACTCAGCCAGATATGGGAGAAATCCCATAGGCAAATGAGTCGGACAGTCAGTATATGGTCGGGTTCACACAGGTGCCTCTACAGTCCAGTTACTCAACCAGGTATGGGAGAAATCCCATCGACAGATGAGTTGGACAGTCAATAGTTGGTAGTGTGATTGCACAAATGCCTCTACAGTCCAGGTACTCAACCAAGTATGGGAGAAATCCCATTGGCAGATGAGTCGTACAGTCAGTAGATGGTCGTGCCCATTTGCTCGTCTAGGATCTCAGCTAGGTATGGGAGAAATCCCATCGGCAGATGAGACATACATGTAGAAAATGGTATAGCAGAGATGGTATAGTTGATATCTCAGATATCCAGGATTGAGTGATTCTCCTGGACTCACCGAAGGACTGGTGAAGTTGATGCATGATGACACTTCTCGAAGGACTGAAACTGTGTGGAAAACCTTCAGTATGTATACAGATGATGGAGACAATATAGATGTACAGATGAAACCTATATGATCGTGATGCTGATGAAGACCGAAGAATACCTTCCTCGTTGAGAGGGAGTGTTGGATTTTGTGCAACTTCGGAAGATATTATTATTGTATTTTTATTGTGCTTGATTGTAACTCTAAGGGAGATAAACTTGATGTAATTACTTATGTAAACACTTGAAAGAATCAATGTAAACCTTGGGGTGAAAAGAAGCAAAAGAAAATATTAAAAATTAAATTATTAATTTTCCCCAAGTGAAGTCGGCCCAGTTAGGGAATTTTTCATGTTAGCACTTGTATAAATAGAGGTAAAGTGAACCTCATTATTCACTCATCTAATCAAGTGAAGTTCACATCACCCAGAGAAGGAAGTTTGCACCTGCTAGAGAAGAAAACTATTTTGGGGTTTCTATTTTTGGGAAGTATTTCCATCTTCTCTCTTTTATGATTATACTCTGATCTCAGAATTATCATCTCTATATGAATATTGTTGGGTTTTATCCCGTTTGGGTTTCCCAGGATAAACTCTGTTGTTATTGTTTTGTGCTTTGTCTTTCTTCTAGTGATCTTGGTTATGCATTTGAATTATTATGCTATGAATGTATGAAATTTAACACCATAGAGGTGCATGGCATACAGAATGGGAGTCTTGATTATTTTTAAATATTTTAATAGTGTTTTTTTATATGGAACATGAAAACAAAGCAAGAAAATGTTTTCTAATTACTACCTATGAATCTCTTTCCCAGTTCCATACTCGGGAAAGCCCTTATCCAAGAATAGTTATTCGGGAATGCGTAGGGGTTAGTATTCATTTTTCCAAAGAATAAAATGGAATGAAATGAAAGTAAAATAAATCTACTTATGGAAATAAAAGCTAATCTAATATAACAAGTCATCAAAAGAAAACTAATCTAAATAAATTCCAAACCACAAGACTGCTACGGGCTCCCCAGGGAGGAACGGGGGTTTTGTGGGCGCTAGGTAGCCCAATTTCTTCCCTTATTATGATTTTTACAAAAAGAAGAGCCACTTGGTCCTTACAAACTTGGATCCAAGGGCGTACAACATAAGAAATAGATGAGACAAAGGTAGGAGGTCTCTGGAGCATTTAATGGATTAATTTTTGCGAAATTTTTCCAGAGTAACTCTCTTCTCTTTCGTCAAATCTGCAAAACCAACAAACAAATTTTGTTAGAAAATGATGGCATAAACAAATAAAAGATAAAAAATTTACATTTTAGGTACTTGGAAAAATATTGATTTTTTTTATAAATGAAGTACCAATTTAGCTAGCTTAGATCTAATGCAAAAGAGTGAATCTATTCAAGCACTTTAAGACCTAGCTACTAACATGCTAAAACAAGATAGATAAAAACAAGATAAAAACTTTGCAAACCAGATCTACTTGTTTAGCCTATGATACAAAGTAACCGGAAAAAGAAAAAAATGAGTTTAAAGGGGATGGACAGAAGACTTCAAGCCCCAAGCTTGACCTTCAACGAAGACTTTGGAATGCTTGCAAACAAAATTTATTCGCTCGAAAGTGTCGAAGAGGGGAGAGGATGCAACCGAGCTCAACTCGTCCTTCAGATCTGTAACCTGCACAACTATAAGAAAACACTTGCCAATAATGGATTAGATCTAGTGTGCATGCAAAAGAGAGATCAACAGAGCCTTAGTACAACTGAATACAATCGGCTACTCCTCTGTCTCTTAGAAACAAAGCACAAATAAACAACTTAACAACTGTAAATGTTTACTCTATGATTATGAACAATTTCCTAAGCTAAATCTATTACCAATATTGAAGCAAAAGCAAACAAGTAGTACAACATCACCTCAACAACATAGCATTCATCAAATGGCATAACATGGACCTCCAAAGTCTTTCAATATTATTCATCAGATACAAGAGTATTACAATGGGCAGAGGTTCCACCATCCATCTGGAAAGAGTGAGAATACCTCACATTTATAGAAATATCAGAGAGGGGGAGCGAATTAGGGACAAGAGAAGAAGGAGGGTGCATCACTAGAAAGATGGAGCTATCAAATCCTTTGAACAAGCCTTAATTGAAGCGTTGATTGCATGAGGTGTTTGCCACCTCAAAAGAGGGGCGCAACCTCTACCTTGGAAGCTCCAACACCCATTGAAAACTTGCCATCTCACCAAAGTCGCCATCCTCATGAGGGAGGATGCATTTCTGAATGAATATCAATTCGCAGTGCTCCGATGTGATTGCTAATCAGCTGGATTATGATTGATTTGGCCTCTGATACTGATTGCAATCATAACCGGGCCTTTATTTGGATAAATTTCCTCAAATTTAGGAAATTTGATTTTCTCCATATCTTTATTATTTTAATTTTTTAATTCTCTTTAATAATTTTTTAGAGAATTTTTATTTAAGTGATTAATAATCACTCGAAACTTAGGAAAAGTGGGTTTAGGGGTAAAATGGGTGCTATAGGTTAGAAAACAAGCACCTCCTTGGAAAATTATCCCTCTAGACTACACTTTTATGACATTTTTGAGTTTTTTAATTAAATCATTCAAAATTGACCTGTTTTACGACAAAAATTATTTTCTTGGAACTGAATAAAAATCCTTAGGGACCTAGTGCATGTTCATAATGAATCAGTTTGATGTCTAGCATGCTCGTAAATATTGACACATGAACTTTAATAACCTCCTAAGGCCTAACCACCAAGACGACCATTCCAGCTTTGGAGGAACGAGTGAAAAACTCATCAATTATACATCGCTTATTCAACATTGCATAATTGACAAGGGAAAAAACACCATGGAATGATCGAATTGATGTCTAAGTCCTAGGAAACCAAGCTCTTTACAAAATACCATCATGCTAACACATTTTTACAATATCCCCAAGGGGTATGAACATGCAATTATTAAAAAGGGGGCCAATATTGGCCCTGAAAAGACTTCTAAACTTCTGAGCACAGATAATGAAGAACTGGATTGTTCACAACTTCGATGGCTCATAGGAACTCCACCTAATGTACAAGTTAGGAGGTAATAGTACCCCGGGTAAATCGTTTGGTTGTAGTTTTGGCAACTTGATCCGGTGTGCACATTGAATGAGGCCCTCAATATTCACATAGATAGGCAACCCAAGGACTTGACCCTATTGCCTCTTACTTGCAACTCACAACACTCAACCACTCGAGCTAGCCTACCAGTTTGTAATAAAACATTGCTCATATTATTCATTTCTAGAGAACGTATGCCCAATGCCAAGAAGAATTTTCATTGATATGTTATGTCATTTATCCTCCACATAAGTTGTGTAGGGTTTGGAGTCCACATTAGCTATGCTTAGTGAAAAATTTCACACGATTTGCAAGAATGGAGATGGAATAGTTATCCTTTATGCAAGTTGTGTTGGTTATCCTCTATGTGGGTTGCACAAAGTCATAACTATCTTAGAATGCACAAAGTCTTACGTTGCATTGGAGCTATACACCTACACTAGAGTATTCAAGATGCACTTGGTTGACATTACTTAATTACTGGGTATTTAAAGACCTATTATACTAAGAACAATTTTCATCAATATGTTGTGTCGTTTATCATCCACATAAGATGTACAAGTTTTAGAAATCACAATGGCTTTGCTTAATGAGAAGTTGCGAATGTTGTGCACCAATGCAGATTTGTTGGTTATACTTTATGCAAGTTGTGTTGGTCATCCTTTGTGTAGATTGCACATTCTCATGTTGCACTCACACTCTACATCCATGTTGGAGTCTTTAAGATGCACTTGGTTGAGAATTTTACCAAGTTTCTTACACAATTCCCGAAAGATTGCATTTGCTGGAAATTAAAATGCCAACATTAAGATATGCCAAGTTCAACTCGATGTAATTGCAAGTGGGTGGCAAGATGAAGAGTGTTGTGGCATCATTTTGAGATGCAAAAGTTGCACCTAATTTGCACATATCGTTATTTTCTAAGGCCTTTTTGGCATAAAGTATTTTTCAATGGTTGAGAATTTATAAGTTAAGGTCATTTCCATGGTACAAGTTAATTTGGTGCTAGTCCATGTTAAAGATGGAGATGAAAATTGGTGGGTGAGCAAATCAAGCTACTTTGATTGTTGCAGATGATTCAAAATATTCAAAATCAAGATACTTTAGATATTATGCATGGTTTAACTAGTAAAACAAGTAAAATAATCTATGGCTTTTAACTAGTAAAACAAGAAAAAGCTATTTCTAGGAGTTAATATGATGGATGTGAAAAATGTTACAACTAAGCAAGATCTTCAAATTGAATTTAAATTAGATACAACACATGATATAGATGCATTCACGACATTTTATAAATGAAATTAAAACATTTGAAAAATAAAGACTAGTGCCTAGAATATGATTGTGAAATGCTTGCTGTGTTGTGTCGTGAAAGTATTGCAGAGACTTGTTGTAAATTTTAATTTATTAGTGAGTATTATGGGAATGGGTTAATTCTTGGTTTGGCCCAACTTTGCCTTACTTCCTTGGAATGGGCATTGTGACAGTTCTACCAAGTGTCCAACCAAGCGAGGATGAACTTTCTTATGACAGCCTGCTGACTCTATAGTAAACCTCACGCGACCTCCCGAATCCATAGAAATTAGACTTAGTAGGATTGCCCTATTTAAAACTAGTTACACTACGTCCTTTTCTGATTGACCCAACTGCTCAGACTAAGCTGCAGCAATCAAGAGCATACTTCGGATTTCGAGCGTTGGTCGATTTTATTTAAAATATGTGAAGTGGGGTGTTAAACTAAACTAAAGCCCCAAGGATCTCTTTTCCACACACCAAAAAATGGTGCAGTACTTCGGGAGAGCAAGGGGAGAATTTTATTAGGTTTATTTGAACAATTGTTTAAAGAGAAGCACAAAACATAAGGTAAATTAGATCAAATATGAATAGGTCCTTTGAGGACGTTTGTGTGCTTTTATTTAATTACTACTAACTTAAAGAAACTAATCTAAAGCAAAAAAAATTAAAAAATCGAAAAAATGCGAATCCTCTTTGGGGAGATGGGGGCAGGCGTTGGAATAGCCTACTAAGCTCTTTTTATTTTTGTGTTACATTTAAGGATGAGAAGAACTACTATTGGTCCTTTATCATTAGGAACTGTTATCGCATATGGCTACCATACATTATTTTTCTGATTTTAGTACACTATTCAGCCAGTTCCCTTACATTGAGATGCTGAGATGAGCATCTATTATGGATTACTATTGGATTTTGGACAGTACATGTATTCCCCATGCCATGACTAACTCTCAGGACACCCAGAGAGATGACCGATGTAGCTATTATACCATTTGTACAGAGAATGAGCATTCAGGTATATGACTCAGCAGGTATATCATGGTGTTGTGATTATATTGCCTTTATATTTATTCTTATGGCATGTCTTAGCATTTAGTGTCATGATCTGGCGATCATATAGATATGTGGACTTGGTTGATCTTATTATATATATATTCTATTGTCCCTACTCAGAATTAGAAGTTCATTATTCATACTCATTGGTTTTACCCTCCTTAGGGAGAATAGAGGTGATCATTCCACCATACCTTGGCTTGCTAGTGTTGGCTCCATTATTCATTATCTTCATCCATCCATTGCCTACCTTTTAGTCTATCACCCTGACTTACTACTTGACTAGAGGCATGGAGGACTTTTCCCCACTGTAGCCTCTGTATTGGATGAGCTTCCCTGTTTATTGTGTCTCGGCTCTGAGTTGGTGACAAAACTTACTTATGGTGAGTTTTCCTGTTTATTGTGTCTCGGCTCTGAGTTGGTGACAAAACTTACCTATGGTGAGTTGGATTTCCTCGTGAATTCCCCCTAGTCACTAAAGTTGTGTTGGCTAAACCTGAAACTTCTAGTGCTGCCATGAATACAAAATATGGAAAATGAAATGTTATATCTTGTATGAAAAGCCCGTTCATACAATGTGTTTCTAAACACACATGAATGAAAGGAAATCCAAATGAAAACGACTATGAAATAAAATTTTATATCTTTTGTGAAATGTAAATACCTAGGTAAACAAACTGTCTGTGACACACCTAGAAGTGCTCAGGTAAACAAGTGCCTTAAAAACACACCTGCAGCAAAAAGCCTAAAATAAATGTAAATCTATGCAATGTGTTTATAAACACACATAGATCAAAGGCTATGGAAACTTCAGGCCCAAAAGCAATGGAACTTAAATGCTATATCAAAATAATTGCTGGCCTCATTTGTATTATGGATTGTGCGCATCTGTTAAAGGTGAATAAACCCTCTTTGAACAACTTATCCATTTGTGAGACACCGCCATTCCCTGTGTTGTTGCTCATTCAGTATATGCTATGGTGTGTATTCCCTTTCCCATATCCAAAGTGTCACAATGTTAAGTCAGTCAGTCATCCTATAGCCTAGCCAATTTATTTTAGCCTTCACCCTTCACTAGCAAATTGATCACAACTATGAAGTGAGTATGGTCTTGAAAGTCTAGTCTGAGTCATAATAATAATTAATGACATTATATATTTGTTGGTAGATCGCCAGTAATGATTACTTTTTGTTATAATTGCTATTTGAATGAATTGTAGAGCATGCATTAACCTTTGACACTTTGCAGCAGCTTCTGATGATAGTCTGAGTTATCCTTGGTCATGTTGACATGGTCAAACCTAGTTTGACCAAGGTCACCTACAGGACATGAGATGGTTGGACCTTGTGAGGATACAGATAGATGATATATGGTCTATGTACATGTACATGATGGTTCTATGCATCAGATACAGGTTTATGATGATGATTTATGGTTTTCAACATTATTTGATCATTTACAGATTATTATTATTTCACATGTTCCAGTATATTGGATATATTATATGATCATGCATAGATCCATATGGTGTATGAGTACACATATTGGATAGATTTGGACCTTCTGAGTCCAATGAGATAGTCTTTTTTCAGTTCCGGGAATTTACAGTGATGATTGAGCCTCAGTAGGCTATCCTAGTGCAGTTTTGGTCTGTCGGAGACCCTGTCAGAGCAGAGATGGATTTTATTTGGTTCACCTAGGGCATTGTGCATGGAAGGGGTGGTCCAGCCATTTGATTTTACCATATTACCCCCCTCCCAGACACACTAGTGCCCTCACCCTGACATCGCAGGCACTCCAGGAGGCAGTTTGGGCAGTTTCACGCTTCTCGAGGCAGTTCAGGATTGGTAGAAATGGCTACAGAGGAATTCGATTTGGGATACTGAGGCAAAGTTTTGGCATGGGATGATCAGTGATGATGAGTGGGATGTCTTACACACCTTATCCAACATTTTCAGCTTCATCAAGACCCACATCCATCACTTATGGCATTTTTTGATGATTTATGGGGCCTCCTGAGGCCCACAATTTGTCCATAGAGGCACGATTTGGTAATTTGATGACTATTTTATTATTATTGTGCTATGGGGATTGACCAAGGGTGTCTAAAATTACCCCTTGGACCCACCATGAGCTAGTTGTTATATTTTGTCATCATGATTTGGTGGGATCCCCTCTCCTAGGGCGATTTTGTCCACTAATGATTATATTTTATTAGTGATCCATGTATTTTATTGTTGAGCTCATCTCAACCATTGATTAGATCTTTTAATCTTAGCCACTCATTCAAAAAGTGGTTAGATTGTGGACTCTCTCCCTCCTATTTAAAGGAGAGAGCCTCTCATTGTAAAGGGGACTTGTGGCTCTGGATTATTGGAATAGAAAATTATTATTGCATCTATCTCTAGTGTTGTGGTGAATATTTTTGGTGTTCATTCGTTGATTCTTCCTTTGCACTGAGTTATTGGAGATCTTGTCTTGCCATATTTTTGTACCATCTTTTGCATCTACAGGTGGAGGTCGAATTCATCTAAGGAGGACATATTGGTAGGGGAGGACCCTCCCTACTTCTTCTTTGGGTTTCTTCGTCGGTAACAGGGAGTATTATTGTCCCAAGACCTTCTATTTCATGTTACTATTGCATTTCGTTTGTATTTCCTCCATACTTGACCTTTCTGATTGAAATCGCCTTCCTTGGATTGACAGGTAGAGGAGGTCGCCCTTGTGGGCTAGGGCATCATTTCGGCAAGCAAAATTAACAATCTCTCATTTGATCTCCGCTGGAGTCTTCCTCAACAACAAGGCATCTCATTCACATCACTCAGGTATGATCTCAAGGTAATTTCTTTCCATGATCTATCCATTTGTCTAAGTTACTTCAAACCCTAATTAATTAAAACCCTCATTTTACATTTTCTCAGATCTACTAAGATCTAGTGGTTTCTTGGGTAAGATATTTTAAACCCACCTCTATAGTATCCACGACATCTCGGATCTATAGTTTGGTGAGGATTGGCCTCCATTTGACCCCTTCCCAAGGCAACTTAGCCTCTCCAAGTGAGGTCCCACTCCTTGGTTTGGGTGAGTTAACCTAGATCTAGTACATGGGTAGTTGATATTTCACTTGATCTGCAATCTACATATCCAATAACCTACCCCTAGAATGTCACTTTTCTGATTTCTACCTTGTGGGCCCTATTCCACATTTTAAGGGATTAAAACCCCATTTTGAACCACTTGGTATCTTAAAACTCAGATCTAGTAAGATCTAACCCTTGGATTGCCTTGATTTTCTAGATCCACATTGTCACTTACTTAAACTACTTGGATCTAAATTTTGGATGCCATTGGACTTGTCTTGATCCAATTTTTCACACTTTTAACCCTCCTTGGGCAAGATCGCACTTCTTGGGGAGATTGAGTTTGTCCACTTGTAGGACGTGGGTAGTTGAGATTTTGGTGGATTTGGAACACACATACCTTGAAACCTATGTATAGTAGGTCATTTTGTGAAATCTTGCCTTGGGGATAGCATTCCTTGTTTTAAGAGATTGTGGTCCACTTAGGTCACATCATGAATTATTAGATCTAGATAGATCCATCCATCAAACCTTTAGTAGCCCACTTGTCTTATGTTATAGGGGTCATGATCTACAAGTTAACCTTACTTTGACTCCATTTATCCCAATTCCCAAGGCACTGATCTTTCTCCAAGCTCATTCGACTTTCCTAGATTGTTGGGTTAACTTGTGGTTTGATCTTTGTTTGGGTTGCTTGAATCCCTTGATGTTGTCTTATCTCATGTACTGGTTAGCCCCAATTCAATCCCTAAACTACCCTGCATTGGACATGGTTCCCTAGGCAGTAGATTTTCTCACAATTGACTAGTACTTTAATCCTGGATCTCATTTCAAATACTATAAGTCACTCTCACATCAACAATGAACCAAAGCTATACTCATTGAACCCCTTACTTATCTTGTGACTTCATCCTTAGGTCTAGGATACACCATACACCTTACAATACTTCACTCATACTTAACTTTGATTTGGTGTTTTGGTTTGATCTCTCCCGTCGGTAGTAGATCTGGGTCTCCCCCTTTGTTGTCTGGGCTAGATAACATAAAGTGAAGGTTGCCTCGATTGACATGACAACCATCTATTGGAAGTCGAGGGGATCATGGTTGCACCTTTTGAGTTTCCCTTTCCTACTGTCATCCATTAATGGATACATCCATAGGAGTAACTACAGTTTAGGTGATAACATTTTCGTGCCATTGTCGGGGAGGGCAGAGGCCTACCTTGGTTCGACATAGTATTTGTCACTCACTCTCTCCTACATTTTAAATGACATATATCTTGTTAGAAGAGTTTTAAAGTCTACCTGGCGACTCCACATAAAGCGACTCCACTGGTGATCGATCCTGTCATTATCTAGAACGCATGGGGTGCATCATGTTGTATTTAGGTTCTTGATAACAAAATATAAAATATAAAATAAAAATTTGCCATTCATGGCTGTTGCTTAGCGGCCTAGGACTTTCGGTCGATTGAAAGTTTTTGACTTTTCCAAAATCGTTGGGTATCCTAATTATATTCGTCATCAAGCCCGTGAAAGGTTTCCTAAATTCGATGTAGGTTGTGAGATATCTGCTAAAAGGAACCTTGAAATATTTAGGGAAATTTTTAATGAAATATCTATAACCCATGAGGATGTATGTATGAAACTATTGGGTTCATCTTTCCAAGGAAGAGTTGAGATTTGGTTTTTGAATTTAAAACCTATTAGTATTTCCGGATATGATATGTTTGAAAATAAATTCCTAGAAGAATGGGGAAGTGAATCCGATGATATATATTCTTTAAATCAAATCCAAGATCAAAACCTTCCCCTTTCCAATCCTATTGTTGAATCAATTAATATTCAAACTTTTGGTGAACTGTCTATATCTGGAGATGACCCCTCTTGCCCAATTTCCTTTGAGGATGAGTTTTCCACTCTTGAGTCAATCGGAAGTCAAATCACTAATCTAAATCGTATGATTTCAAATTTATTTTTAGATAGCTCTAGTCCTAATCCTGAAGAAATTTCCGAGGATGAGCTTTTAGAAGAAGAAGAAAGAAGAGATATTGACCAAGATCCTTTAGTGGTGATTTCACATGATCCTTGTGCAAATGATCAGGATGTTTTAAATGAACTTGTTAATTTTATCCCTGGCAAAATAAATAAAAATGATCACCTATCTTCATATGAATTTAATGACGAATCAACAGAAAGTCAATCTCAAGATGAGGATGAAATAGTGAATCACACTAGATGCTCTAATCTTTGTTCCACTTCTTATAATGAATCTTTAAATTTTTCCATCCTTACTCAACATAGCCTCATCCATTTCTTAGAATTTGAATCTTCTCCTCAGATTGTAAATATTAGACTTGATTTAAAGTTTATCATTCCTAGAATAAATAATATTACCTTAAAAGGCCTTTCCTTTTGTCAAATTCCAAGGCCAAATTTTTCTATTTATCTGGGACAAAATGCATCCATCCTCCCTGTCCATCCTTTTCAATATTTTTGGAGTTGGTGGTCTAGTCAATCTTTTGCCTTGGAAATTTTTAATAGGAAGTATAAGTGTGATTACATGTTTGGAGAAAAAACACTTCATGTCCATTTTCAGTCACTTTGGAACCAAGCTGCTTGTTGTCAAGTTATCAATCATTCTTGGTGGCTAGAAAAGGTGTTTAAAGATCAATTTCATCTTTTCTCCATTTTTGAGCATCAAGTGGGTTTGATCTTAATTTTTCGTCTTCTAAGTTTTAAATTATCCCCACTTGGTTTTTTGATCATTAGTCCCTAGGAGAATCAAATTGAGTATGTAAGAGAAGTTAATCTGTGTGAAAATGAATCGAATCATATGTCTTATGTCTTTCTTTCATCCATCTCTGAGTTTAACTTGCATACATTTTATGATCCCATCAGTTCTTTGATGGATGATGTTTGCGTTAGACAGTTTTCTCCTTGGCATAATTTCATATTGCATCATTCAAACCATTCTTCAATTCTTGAACAAGTCAGGAAGATTGTGCCCTCAAATTTGTTAATCTTTAACCCAATCTTGATTCATTCTATTATCAAAAATCAAATAAGAATCATTAACCTATTTGATAAATGGTTGCACTGGATTTATGATTTTACCTAGCATTTGTGCTAACTGATTAGATTAGAGTAGGTAGGAACTAAATAAGCCTACTTGGGCAGTAGTTAGTTTTTCAGCCATTGAGTCTGGCACCTTTTGTTTGTCTTTTCCTAAGCTCCTTTTGAAGCTCCCAGTTTACCTGAGTACCTGTCATTTTTCTTTTCCTGCACAATAAATTTCAAACTTTGCAAGTTATGTTAGGAAGTTTAATTTACTTTCTGCATTTATATTTCATGCATTTATATTTCTGTCATAGAATAGGTTTTATTTCAGTTGGATTTTTATTTTTCCCATACATGCTGCATGAGGTATTTTGATGTTTGTGAATGCACAAATAGGTGCAAAATAAAATAAAAAAGTTGGAAGCAAAATGGTAGAGTGCTGGATCGAGGATTCGAGTAGCAGAGTTCGAGGACCAAAGCTTCTGAGGTTTTCAAGCACTCTTTTCAGCAGAGCACTTGTCCCAGTCGGAGCCAGATGTTATCACATATATAATAGTCGGGCTACCATACATTATTTTTATGATTCCAATACACTATTCAGCCAATTCCCTTACATTCAGATGCTGAGATGAACATCTATTATGGATTACTATCGGATTTTGGACAGTAAATATATTCCCCATGCCATGACTGAGTCTCAGGACACCCAGAGAGATGACCAATGTAGCTATTATACCATTTGTACAGAGCAGTCAATAGTGCCCAGAGTTACAGTGGCAATTTTCAGAGGACAGATGATGGTCCAGAGGATGAGCATTCAGATATATGACTCAGCAGGTATATCATGGTGTTGTGATTATATTGCTTTTATATTCCTTATGGCATGTCTTAGCATTTAGTGTCATGATCTAGCGATCATATAGATATGTGGACCTGGTTGATCTTATTATATATATATTCTATTGTCCCTACTTAGACTTAGAAGTTCATTATTCATACTCATTGATTTTACCCTCCTTAGGGAGAATAGAGGTGATCATTCCACCATAACTTGGCTTGTTAGTGTTGGCTCCGTTATTCATTGTCTTTATCCATCCATTACCTACCTTTTAGTCTATCACCCTGACTTACTACTTGACTAGTGGCATGGAGGACTTTTCCCCGCTGTAGCCTCTGTATTGGATGAGCTTCCCTGTTTATTGTGTCTCGGATCTGAGTTGGTGACAAAACTTACCTATGGTGAGTTGGATTTCCTCGTGAATTCCCCCTAGTCACTAAAGTTGTGTTGGCTAAACCTGAAACTTTTAGTGCTGCCATGAATACAAAATATGGAAAATGAAATGTTATATCTTGTATGAAAAGCCCGTTCATACAATGTGTTTCTAAACACACATGAATGAAAGGAAAGCCAAATGAAAACGGCTATGAAACAAAATGTTATATCTTTTGTGAAATGTAAATACCTAGGTAAACAAGCTGTCTGTGACACACCTAGAAGTGCTCAGGTAAACAAGTGCCTTAAAAACACACCTGCAGCAAAAAGCCTAAAATAAATGTAAATCTATGCAATGTGTTTATAAACACACATAGATCAAAGGCTATGAAAACTTCAGGCCCAAAAGCAATGGAACTTAAATGCTATATCAAAATAATTGTTGGCCTCATTTGTATTATGGATTGTGCGCATCTGTTAAAGGTGAATAAACCCTCTTTGAACAACTTATCCATTTGTGAGACACCGCCATTCCCTATGTTGTTGCTTATTCAGTATATGCTATGGTGTGTATTCCCTTTCCCATATCCAAAGTGTCAAAATGTTAAGTCAATCAGTCATCCTTTAGCCTAGCCAATTTATTTTAGCCTTCACCCTTCACTAGCAAATTGATCACAACTATGAAGTGAGTATGGTCTTGAAAGTCTAGTCTGAGTCATAATAATAATTAATGACATTATATATTTGTTGGTAGATCGTCAGTAATGATTACTTTTTGTTATAATTGCTATTTGAATGAATTGTAGAGCATGCATTAACCTTTGACACTTTGCAGCAGCTTCTGATGATAGTCTGAGTTATCCTTGGTCAAACCTAGTTTGACCAAGGTCACCTACAAGACATGAGATGGTTGGACCTTGTGAGGATATAGATAGATGATATATGGTCTATATACATGTACATGATGGTTCTATGCATCAGATACAGGTTTATGATGATGATTTATGGTTTTCAGCATTATTTGATCATTTACAGATTATTATTATTTCACCTGTTCCAGTATATTGGATATATTATATGATCATGCATAGATCCATATGGTGTATGAGAACACATATTGGATAGATTTAGACCTTCTGAGTCCAATGAGACAGTTTGTTTTCAGTTCCGGGCATTTACAGTGATGATTGAGCCTCAGTACGCTATCCTAGTGCAGTTTTGGTCTGTCGGAGACCCTGTCAGAGCAGAGATGGATTTTATTTGGTTCACCTAGGGCGTTGTGCATGGAGGGGGTGGTCCAGCCACTTGATTTTACCATATTACCCCCCTCCCAAACACACTGGTGACCTCACCTTGATTGTGCACGCACTCCAGGAGGCAGTTTGGGCAGTTTCACGCTTCCTGAGGCAGTTCAGGATTGGTAGAAATGGCTACAGAGGAATTCGATTTGGGCTACTGAGGCAAAGTTTTGGCATGGGATGATCAATGATGATGAGTGGGATGTCTTCCACACCTTCTCCAGCAGTTTCAGCTTCATCGGGACCCACATCCATCACTTATGGCATTTTCTGATGATTTCTTGGGCCTCCTGAGGCCCACAATTTGTCCATAGAGGCACGATTTGGTACTTTGATGACTATTTTATTATTATTGTGCTATGGGGATTGACCAAGGGTGTCTAAAATTACCCCTTGGACCCACCATGAGCTAGTTGTTATATTTTGTCATCATGATTTGGTGGGATCCCCTCTCCTAGGGCGATTTTGTCCACTTATGATTATATTTTATTAGTGATCCATGTATTTTATTGTTGAGCTCATCTCAACCATTGATTAGATCTTTAGATCTTTTAATCTTAGCCATTCATTCAAAAAGTGGTTAAATTGTGGACTCTTTCCCTCCTATTTAAATGAGAGAGCCTCTCATTGTAAAGGGGACTTGTGGCTCTGGATTATTGGAATAGAAAATTATTATTGCATCTATCTCCAGTGTTGTGGTGAATGTTTTTGGTGTTCGTTCGTTGATTCTTCCTTTGCACTGAGTTATTGGAGATCTTGTCTTGCCATATTTTCGTACCATTTTTTGCATCTACAGGTGGAGGCCGAATTCATCTAAGGAGGACGTATTGGTAGGGGAGGACCCTCCCTACTTCTTCTTTGGGTTTCTTCGTCGGTAACAGGGAGTATTACTGTCCCAGGGCCTTCTATTTCATGTTACTATTGCATTTCGCTTGTATTTCCTCCATACTTGACCTTTCTGATTGAAATCGCTTTCCTTGGATTGACAGGTTTGAGGAGGTCGCACTTGTGGGCTAGGGCATCATTTCGGCAAACAAAATTAGCAATCTCTCATTTGATCTCTGCGGGAGTCTTCCTCAACAACAAGGCATCTCATTCACATCACTTAGGTATGAGCTCAAGGTAATTTCTTTCCATGATCTATCCTTTTGTTTAAGTTACTTCAAACCCTAATTAATTAAAACCCTCATTTTACATTTTCTCAGATCTACTAAGATCTAGTGGTTTCTTAGGTAAGATATTTTAAACCCACCTCTATAGTATCCACGGCATCCCAGATCTATAGTTTGGTGAGGATTGGCCTCCATTTGACACCTTCCTGAGGCAACTTAGCCTCTCCAAGTGAGGTTGCACTCCTTGGTTTGGGTGAGTTAACCTAGATCTAGTACATGGGTAGTTGAGATTTCACTTGATCTGCAATCTACATATCCAATAACCTACCCCTAGACTGTCACTTTTCTGATTTCTACCTTGTGGGCTATATTCCACATTTTAAGGGATTAAAACCCCATTTTGAACCACTTGGTATCTTAAAACTCAGATCTAGTAAGATCTAACCCTTTGATTGCCTTGATTTTCTAGATCCACATTGTCACTTGCTTAAACTACTTGGATCTAAATTTTGGATGCCATTGGACTTGTCTTGATCCCATTTTTCACACTTTTAACCCTCCTTGGGCAAGGTCGCACTTCTTGGGGAGATTGAGTTTGTCCACTTGTAGGACGTGCGTAGTTGAGATTTTGGTGGATTTGGAACACACATACCTTGAAACCTATGTTTAGTAGGTCATTTTGTGAAATCTTGCCTTGGGGATAGCATTCCTTGTTTTAAGGGATTGTGGTCCACTTAGGTCACATCATGAATTATTAGATCTAGATAGATCCATCCATCAAACCTTTAGTAGCCCACTTGTCTTATGTTATAGGGATCATAATCTACAAGTTAACCTTACTTTGACTCCATTTATCCCAATTCCCAAGGCACTGATCTTTCTCCAAGCTCATTCAACTTTTCTAGATTGTTGGGTTAACTTGTGGTTTGATCCTTGTTTGGGTTGCTTGAATCCCTTGATGTTGTCCTATCTCATGATCAAGCTTATCTCATGTACTGGTTAGCCCCAATTCAATCCCTAAACTACCCTGCATTGGACACGGTTCCCTAGGCAATGGATTTTCTCATAATTGACTAGTACTTTAATCCTGGATCTCATTTCAAATACTATAAGTCACTCTCACATCAACAATGAACCAAAGCTATACTCATTGAACCCCTTACTTATCTTGTGACTTCATCCTTAGGTCTAGGATACACCATACACCTTACAATACTTCACTCATACTTAACTTTGATTTGGTGTTTTGGTTTGATATCTCCTGTCCGGAGTAGATCTGTGTCTCCCCCTTTTTTGTCTGGGTTAGATAACATAAAGTGAAGGTTGCCTTGATTGGCGTGACAACCATCTATTGGAAGTCGAGGGGATCATGGTTGCACCTTTTGAGTTTCCCTTTCCTACTGCCATCCATTAATGGATACATCCATAGGGGTAACTATAGTTTAGGTGATAACAGCAACCAAGACAGTTTACAATATCCAATAGAAAGCAAAGGTGATTGAAATAGGTTCTCCGGATGGTCTTGGAATCCCTTGAATCCAAAAATTTTGTGTTCGAAATGTTCAAACCTGCTAAGCATGCAAAGAAAACCAGCGAGCTTAGTTTATTAAAAAATGGCCAAAAACATTTTAGGAATGTTTTTGGCAATACTACAAATTTGCTATGAAAAATCTAAACAAACTAGTGGGTCGAAAGGCTTTCGGAACGATCACGGAAGTGTCCAAATCAAACTTTTTTATAATTTAAAATATCTAAACCTGCTAAGCATGCAAAAAAACAACGAGTTCATTTTTTTATGAAATGACCAAAAAACACTTAGAAAGCGTATTTGGCTACACTACAAAATTTTGTAAAAAATTTCTAAGTTAACTAGTGAAAGAAATCAATCAAAATAAACCAAGAGAATGAGCTAGAAAGTTTGTTTCTTGGGATCTTGGCTTGCTCCTTTAGGGCAGCCAATAGAAGACTCTTAAATCAACCAAATACAATCTTTAACCACAAGCAAATGATCCTAACAAGACTTAAGATTTTTTATGAAAATGAACAACCAAAATGAACTTTGTAAAATAAAATTTGTTTCACTAGATCTAAATAAGAGATCTATGAATATTGAAGTCTAAGATATAATGAGCAAAAATCAAATTTATTCTAAATGTTGCAATAATTATAGATCTGAAAATAAAACACCAAAGTTGGGCGAATGGAGTCTTCTTGGTAGTGGGATGAGAGGGACTAAGTTCTTTTTTTTTCAAATGTACCTGAGAGGTAGCAATGCTAGCACGCTTGCTACAACCTCCAGCTTAGATAACCTGTAAACACTCACAACAACTTGCACAAGAGAATCAAAATATCGATGCTTCACCACATAAAAGACTTATAAAGAATTGTTCATTCAGACAAGAATTTACAAATTTCAAAGCATCGGATATGGCTATCCAATAAGAAATAAATTATAAAATATTACTTCTTAGCCCACTAGAATGTACATTCCCTTCAAAAGTCGATCAAATTCCAACAATACACAAAGTTGCGAAATGACACAGTTTACCTCAATGGTTCAAAGAGCCCCAGACATCCACACAATAGACAATCACACAATGCATTAGCCTCCAAAGCCTTTCTTCTTATTCCAATTCTCAAAAAATATTACAAATAAATCCAGAGCAGGGGTTCCACCTTCACACTGAACAATGGAGCAACGCTCTCTTTAAATAGCAAAAAGCATGCAGAGGGGGGTGCAAATCCCAAGGAGGGTGAATTCCTCGATGAGGGAGTTAACTGGATTGATTGGAGTGTTGAGCTTTGAGTGAAGGTGAGTTAAACTTATGAGGGATGCACCACCTCTCAAGAGGTAGGCGCACCCTCTTCCTTGGAACCATCACCTCCAACCACAATTCGCCACATGTGAAAGTCGCCCATGTAGAGAGGAGGGCGAATTCCTGAAGTGAATGCTATCCGGATCTTCACTGAATTGATTTAATCTGTCTATTTCGGAGCTCAGTTAACTTAGCTTTGACTGTACAGTCACTTTAGTTCAACTCCAGACCAATCCCACTATTTTAGGATCTTGTCATTTTTTATTTAATGTCTTTTTTATATTTATTGTCTTTTTTGAGTTTTCTAAGTAAATATCATTTTTTGAGATAAATAGTTACTCAAAACTTAGGAAAAGTGGGTTTATGGGTTAAATGGGTGCTCTGACTTAAAAAATGAACATCCCATTGTCAAATTTGACCCATAGACCACTCATTTATTACATTTTGAAATTTTTTTAATTAAACCATACAAAAAATGGTTTAATTTATTGAAAATTTTAACTTTTAAATTATAAACCAACAAAAATGGTCCAATACCGCGAAAATATTTTTTTTTTTAAACTTGAAAATAAGCACCTAGGGACCTAGTACATGACCATATGACTTTACTTTAGTGTATATCATGTTTATATATGTTAAAAAATGGACTTTAATAACCCTCCAAGGCTTAACCACCACTTTAGGCATTCCAGCTTTGGAGGTGTAGGAGAAAAACTCATCAATTATACTCGACTAAAGGCAAAGCATAATTGACAATGGAGAAAAACTCCTTCGAATACCTTCATTGGTTGTTAAGTCATAGGGAGTTAAGCCACTCAAAAGACCACCATGCTAGCACACCTTATTCTAAACCCCGTGGGGCATGGACATGTATTACAAATTTTTAAAAAAATGGGCCCTGGAAGGCTTGATTTGGAACTTCTGAACCCTGAAAAACATAAGTATTTGTGCAAACTTTGGCGGCTCTCTAGAAGTTCAACTGAGTGCAACTCAGGTGGTAACACGTAACATAAAAAATTTGGGTATCTTTGTTTTCCAATTCATGGCTTCTATTAGAGAAACTAAGGGTGATCCATAATTTTTTTTATGTGCTAGTGAAAATGAGTTAAATCTAAAGGGTGCATTGGATGAATATTAGATGTACGTCAGAGTATCTTACACCATTACAATCAACTAGACATATATATTGTTTATTTCTTGTATTTCTAACTTCTTTTTCCAATTCCAAGTCTGATATTCCATCTCAAGCATCTCAATCTATGGCCCAATGTTGTACCTAGGTATTGAAGACTTAGAGGTCATTGGAAGGTTGAGTCAATATAATTTATTTATGTTGAATACATTTTCAATAATGTATTATTAAGTTAGCACATTTTCAATAATGTATTATTAAGTTAGTAACATAATCAATAGTGATTAGTGGCTTTAATGTACATGTGACCATTGGTAGTAGGAACACTAAATGAGTTTCAACAGTTGCAAATCCCTCTTCATTTTATTTGGTTGTCTTCCATGTTGAACTGGATAGTTCTTGGGAGTTGTCCCTAGATATTTGTTAATAATTGTCTCCTCACCCACCCTCAGTCAGGCCTATATGTACATTCATAACTATTGACATCTCTCTTTTGCATAACAATGTCTCAATACATTCTACTCTTTAATGGATTAATTCTTATAAATGTTGTCCAGATTTACTAACATATAGAAGAACTAATCCTTTATATATTATAAATAATTTGGATATCCACGTTGACCAATTCATGGCCTTATTTTATTGAGCAAATCTATGGGTGATACATAGTTTTTTTTGTGTCAGTAACAATGAATTAAATCTAAAGAGTATATCTTACACCATTACAATCAACTAAAAAAATATGGTTTATTAACTTCTATTGCCAATCCCAAGTCTGATTTCTCTAGTTATACAATCTTTTGATTCCTTCCGATTTGCCTATGTTTGACGACACATTTGACATTTGTTCTAAGCACAATTGAGTCTTGTTTGTAGCACAAACGGGTCTTGTTTTGTAGCACAAATGAGTCTTGTTTTATGGAATTGGCCACATTTGATCTAAGCACAACTGAGTCTTGTTTTGTGGAATTGGCTTTCTGTTTAATGATGTTTTATCTTTTATTAAACATTTTTTTCTGTGAAAATCCATAATCACAGAAAAAAAAAGTCAAAACAAATCATATAAGCATTTATTGAATAATCAAATTAGTAAAATTTTCAAAATGTGAAATCCTCAAAGCAAAACATACTATTTCTGAAATCAGATCTGCAAAAACGAATATTATTTTCATAGTAACTGAGGCTGTCCTGTATTACAGATGGCTCGAAATTTTCATTTCATACTACATCCAAGTTTTTTAAATGGATGGTATAATTTGCAAATGGTAGTATTATGTAATGTAGGATATGTGATTCCTTTGTAATCCTTTTTATCTTTTGCAATCTCTTGCATCGTATCCACAAAGAAATGCCCTCTTGAAATAACTATTTATAAGATAATGTTACAAGAACCAACAACCCAAAAAATCGTATGCATGGACACCTGCAAGGAAGAATGAGGCACTATCCAATATTGTTTTTCATAAACGGATGCATTTATGATGGCCGACATTCACGGTGTTAATCTGGAATTACAGCATGAACGTCTGCCGAAAGAGACTTGTTGAGCTTGCTTTTCCTATATTTCCAAGCAGCCTGTATTCTCCCCGCTGCCCATGATCTCCAGTAAGGTGATTCATACCTAAAATTGAAAAGCAAGGAATAGATTAAAGAATTATTTCCCAAATCACTAATGTAAAATGTGTAATTACCAATTACAATGAAATTCCAGATATGGTCACCAATTGGATATTCATTTTGAAAGCCATCACTTTTCACAACTTTATTGAATTAAGGAGCAGTTCACTCTAAGTTATCAAGACATAAAAAAGGTGTTAAATTGTTTGCTATCTCCACTTTCATAAGGCACGCTTGAAATACCTTATTGCTCCTTGAACTCGTGGATTCCTCATATAACGACTAAAATTATTGGCAACGTATTCCAGATCTGCAGCTTGAAGAGAGAAGGCTTCAACATTGGTTATGCATTTGACCATTCTGCTTGAAAGTGCTCTTTGACCTGTCCTTCTAACAACACTTTTCTTTGAGCCTGACACAGGATCAATCAATATATCAGGTTATCTCTTTAGACATATAAATTACGCAACAAATAGAGAAAATAAGAAGCTGTAGCAATTCAAGCAAACTTTGTAGATAACAGATTAGTTAGATTCACCCGTAATATCTTTGAACTATCAGGATTCAGCTCATGTTAAGATCACTCTGACAGGGAAATACTTAGTTATTTCTATGAAGCACAATTGTCTTTAATACTAAATTTGACAAGCTTCCATAAATCTTGTATTATTGAGTTGATTTACATCTCCAAAAAATGACCAATATTATCACTCTTGTCTACAACTTTTCTTGCAACTGGAGAACTGTTTCTGGGGTGGACAATTTCACAGGAGTAATAAAAGTTAACTTTCCTTGGCATAAGGTTGGCAATTCATAGTCCATGATTAATATGTATATTGCATAAGAGATGCACATGCATTTCCCTATTGATTAGCACCGGGGTCCGGGAGAGAGAAAGCTTTTAAGATCTGACAAATCCCTGACTAGACATTTGGGTATTTCATATTCCCACACTAGTTCCTGCTGTTAAAGAAAGTGCAGCTGCAAGAGCCATTCTCTGAATGGTACTCTATTCAGTTAACTAGGGTTCCTGGTCAGTTAACCAGGCAGAGTAAATCCCTAGAAGGTAACCTAAGCCCCCCAGCAGTCTACTGGGGTTCTTGGTCTGGGACCAAGCAGGTTGATGCCATGGCAAAGTCCCTAGCATGTGGCTAGGTCCCCTATCTGTCTCTAGAGTATTCTGGTCTGGGAGCAGACAGTTTCTTGGTCACGAGAACCAAGCAGATCCTGTAGGCTGAGACAGAGACATCCTGGTCTAGGACCAAGCAAATCCTTGGTAAAGGACCAAGCAGGTCTTGTAGGTGGTTGATCAACATTCAGTTTGGGACTAAAGCTCAGCCTGGGGCTAAGGACCATTCTCCGGGAGAATGGAGGACCTGGTTAGGGACCAGGGGTTTGGTCGACATGATTTAGTTTGGGATTGAAGCTCATTCTAGGGTTGACAACCATTCTTTATGAATGGAGGATCTTGGTCAGTTAACCAAGATGATGATGTGTGATGCCCTCCTCTCCTAGGTCTTCAAGATGGTTGAGCTTGGTTGTCTTCTCAAGGGACTGGCCACCCCTTGATGAAGTCACTAGCACTTGACCTCAGGAGCAGTCAGGAGGACCACAAGATCACATCATCCAGTGTGGACCTTCCTTACATGGTGATGA
Organism: Larix kaempferi; assembly: GCA_027924585.1. Classification (NCBI taxonomy): domain Eukaryota; kingdom Viridiplantae; phylum Streptophyta; class Pinopsida; order Pinales; family Pinaceae; genus Larix; species Larix kaempferi. The sequence continues at coordinate 1,132,050 of BSBM01000734.1, read as the reverse complement.
TGAACTTTCAGTTAGTGTATGGAACACTTGTACATTTGAGAGAGAGATGAATGGGTTGTATCCCCACCTTGTTATTACACCCTTGGTCTTGCTTCCCACCTTGTTGGTCTTAGTCTTGTGGGTAAAAGGGTTGTCTTCCCACCTTGAGGTTACTTCCTTGGTCTTATGGTTTGAGGGGTGTTTTCCCATCCTTGATTTATGGTGGTTAGCCTTGTGTTAGGCTTGTCTTGTGTTGACCCCTCCTTGTTGGTCCTATGTGCCAGCAACCCCCTTAGAGCAAGTTGCCCTACCTTTGACTTGTCCCTGCTATCCTTTCCTAAAGACATTATAATATTAATTATTAAATTATAATGGGTAACTTTTCTCATTTTGAATTATATCTTAACCTAACCCTAAGTCAATAAAGGATTAAAAGGGGATCCTTCTAGAAGTCTTTAAGAGATTATAAATACAAGTCTATCCCTTCATTATAATCTCAATCTCTCATGGTGACAATTCAGATATGATTTCTGTCCTAGGGTTTGATGCTTTGTCTAAAGGTGACATCAAGGGTTTTTCAAGCTATCTTGGGCTGCCGTTTTGCTGGTGAATACTCCCTAGGGCTTCCGCCATGTCTACCTTGTATTCTTAGAGCTTCCATACTCTCCCTAAGGGTTTTATCTGCTGTTTGGACTGTCTTTTGAGAGGGCCGCTGCCTTGTTGAGTTGTTTGCTGCCCACATGGACTGATGGGAAAGGGACGCTACCTTGCTGAGCTATTTGTTGTCCATGTGTTCTACTGTGAGAGGGCTGCAGCCTTAGGGCTGCTTGCTAACCCCCGTGAGCTGCTTAAAAAGGAGGGTCGCTGCCATTATTTGTCTGTCTGCTGCCCTTGAGGTCTGATCCGTTGCCCTGTAGTCTGATCTGTTGTCTTGTGGACTGGGTTGCTGCCCTTGTGACTGCCCTACTGGCCCGTGGACTGTTTGGGAAGAAGGCCGCAGCTTGTAAAGGACTGCTGCTGCCTTATCTGGGGGGGCGTGACCTGTCTGAGTTTGTATAGGGCTGCTGCTTCCTTAAATGAGGAGGCCGTGACATGTCTAAGCCTGTTTTAGGGCTGCTTGTTGTCACTTGTGAAGGCTGCTGCTTGATCAAACTGTGTTTGGGTCAGATCTACTAATTTACGGCTGCCATTTGTCACTTGTGGAGGTCACTACCTGTTGAGACCCTGTTTGGATCAGATCTGCTGTGATTTGAGGTCTAGGTGTCCACCGTGACCTTGTTGGGTGACTGCCTGGGCTGCTACTGTTATTTGAGGTCAGTCATGACCTGTAGGTGACCTACACTGCTTTGTTAAGGCTGCCCTTGTGTCTTTCTCCCTTTGACTGCCTTGGTTAATGTGTTGGATCTGATCTTGAAGAAACCTATCCTACAGTCCCTTCTCTCTCTCTCAGGTATGTAGTAACCCTCAGGTAAGCGTCAGTTTGTGTTCCAGTTGATTGACTTACCTCTAAGAGGCATAGTCTGTTCTGAAAGTTAGATTTCTGAGTATAAGGAAGGTCCTATCTCACCAAGTAAGTTATTAGACTTGTTATTTGCAATTGTTACTGTATGCTTCAACTTTAACACAGGGACCTTTGGGAGTGTTAAAGTTGAAAGAGATGAAAATTATGTTTTAATTTAGTAGATCTAAATCTTAATTTGTTACAGCTGTACTATTTTGTTCTCAGCACTAGTTTTGTAATTTTGTTTTTTGCATTAAGTATAAGAATTTTAATTTTCTGCCTCAAACCCTAATCTAACCCAAAAATCAACACCTGCATAGTTTATACAGCCAAACTAGTTCCCATCTTCTGTTGGAAACTCCATTTCCTCGCTTTTACGTTTTTGCTACAATTCAATTTCAAGTAAGTAGTCTGATTTCAATGTTGTCAAATGCAAAAGGCAACAATATTTGTGTGTTGAATTCTCCAATCTAGAAAATGGCCTTGACTCGTATTTAAATTTTGATGTACCTCAAGCTACTTGTGTCTTCGTGCCAGATTTAAAAACATTAAGATTAGATATCTGTGGAAAATTCAAACCAAGGAGCTTATGGCCATGTAAAGGTGAAAGTTAAGGTTGCCAATTGCTTTCAGATTCTTAAGTCATGTTCCCATACACCATGGAGACTCTAACACCATGACAGTGGTTTCATAACAACTTTGAAGGTTGCAAATAGAGCAGTGCCAACAAACTATACTTACTTGATTGCAATGCTGCATTTTCGATGCACCATGTCAACAACTCCTCTCCGCAGAACTCCCCCTCGTTAATTATAGCCCTAAACCCATCATCTCCAATGCTCTCTAGCTTTCCACGTAAAATGAACAGCATTCGACCAACAGGATAATTCGTCCTCGAAATGATGCTGCCCTTGATATAAAACCTTTCACTCACTCTTTCACATATTGCATCGAGTACGATATCTTCCATAACAGTGAACAACCGCACCTGTGTGTAAAATTTATTAGTAGTACTGCTTTGCTCTAATGATCATTGAGAAATATTGAACACTCACCATAAGCATGTAAATTGTCCTTATGTAAGACAAGGCAACCTTTAATCATCAGAAGCTATTGCCAAAATATTCAATGTAACAAGTGCTAATTTATTTTACTTTATTAGAAGTATATTGAGTTCACTATCCATGTGACAATTCTGTTTTCAAAAGTTCATTCTATTGGGTTCACATATAAAGGCCGCTCCTAGTGTAAAAAAAACCAAGCTACAAGACATGCAATAACCACTTCACAAACAGACGAAAAAATAAAGATGAATGTCAGGAAATAACAAGGCATTGTTAACTTGATAACCAATGTACAATCTTCACTGAATGAATGGATTCTCAAAATGCAGGCTTCGAATTTAACCCTTAATTGGAAACAACTTTCTAAAGTCTTTAGGGATGGGACGACATTTACAGACGTCCAATGGAAGTCAAATTGTCAATTGGTCATCAACATTGCTAAAACATTCAACACCAAATTACATCTCTAATGTATATAATGACTTCTTAACGTAATATACAGAACAGTATCTGTAGGAGAGAATCTCTTCACATAAGTGGCGAATAGTCCATCACTTTAGGGTAAGTTTCTATCACTCAGGGTAAGTTCCCATCACTTAGCAGTGGAAACATGCAAATGGAAGAATATAGCATGAGAATTACGCCTGTGTGCTCTGTGCAACCATGGAAAATTAGAAGATGAGGCACATGTTAAACTCCACTGTCCAACATGTTAGCACATAAAATCAAAACGCTTAATAATGCAAGAAGATATGAAGAGTGTAAAGAGTTGGCTGAGCTTGCCTGCTAAGCTAATAAGAAACTAAATTAAAGATGTATTGGAATATCAGAGAATGTCTCCAGATAACTTGGTATAACTACAGTGTAGTGGATATACTTTTAGTATATATGTAGACAGCAGTCAAAAATAAGTGACAAGAGAAAGTATTCATAATTTGTGATTAATTTTTTCATGCAATAGATCTGCATGGTCTTCATTCACTCATTCAATTTCTATATACTTGGAGTCTCTACTCTTCCATAGCAATGCTGTTGGAGATGAAAAAACCATGTTTTGGTTGTGATTTGGTTCCCTATCAAGAAATAGTTCACCACTAACAATTGCTTTTTCATCTTAGGCAAACTTCATATGTACACTCGTTGCATAATGGGTTTACAAATGATTTTGGCTGTGGATTCCATTGCCACATCTATAATGGAATAGGTTACATTTTCAGTTTAGGAGAACAAGCTTCACTCAAAGATGCAATCTATTAGAGTTTCTGTGGTGGAAGGGGAGAATTTATCCCTCAATAAGCCGTTACATGAAAACAAAGCGCAGAAACCCTTCATCCCCCAAATGACCTAACTTACTAGGATATAGATACCGATATGGATTCGGATCTGGATCCATATCCAAATACGGATTCACCAGATTTTTTAAAATCCAAGATCAGGAGACAACAAGTACAAAAAATATAAAAATATTTTTATAATAAATAAAAAAATAGAGTAAAAAAAATGAGTGAAGAATCAAAACTATTAAGGAAACAAAAGAGTAGAACTATAAGTTATTGCCTAAAAAGAGAATTTTCATGCATATTATTGTTAGCCATTTATGTATTGTTATCACATAGATTGCAGCTGCCACTAAAGGTATCCAATCCAGGACAATAGAGGTGGGGTAGCTAATCCAGTGACACCACAAAGGCCTCGTCCACCACTTGATTAGAGTGGTCACACCAAACGAGCTCTTGTCACTTTAGATCAAGCTAAGAGAAAGATCAAGGGGGAGACATGCTATCCATTAAAATTGCACTTAGTGGATTCCGAGTTAACCATCGAAGACTTGAACAATCTAATTGTTCATCATCAGTGTGCTGAGATGCATCGGGCCAAAATTTGGCCCTTTTTCAAAAAATTGCATGTCCATACCCCCATGGGGAATTGTAATAAGTTGGTCTAAGAATGGTCTTTTTGTAACAGGCTTGGCTTACCTTAGGTTTATCTGTCAAGGACATACTCTAGAGTGTTTTTTCCTTAGGAATTATGCGTTGCGCTTCAGTGACGTATAATTCCTGAGTTTTTCACTCACACCTCCAAAGCTGGAGTATTTTCTTTGGCAGTCAAACCTTAGGAGGTTACTAAAGCCTAGGTGTCTATGTATTTTTAAATGCTAGCCATCAATAATGACTCGTATGGACATGCTCTAGGTCCCCTAGGATTTTCGGTCAATTTTGACAAAAATAATTTTTCCTGTAAACTTAGGCTATTTTTTAATAGTTTAAATGAGAAATTTCAAATTGTAATAAAAGTATGGTCTAAAGGCGGAATTTGGTGTGGGGATGCTTGTTTTCACACTCAGAACGTCCTCTTTACCCTAGGATCCACATTTCCTATGTTTTGGGTAATTAAATTATCACTTAAGGCACTTTTGCTCGAGGAGACAAAATGTCAAATTAATGCTAAAAAAGACACAAAATGAGAAAAGCGACTCTTTTTGGAGGATAAAACATGTGTTATAAAGTCAACTCTATGAGATAGCGATTGCATAAAGTGGTGGATGCACCCACCATCTCAGGAGGGCGATTTGAACATGTGCCACATGATGAAAGGTGAGTTGTTTAAAGACCAAGGGCGAGTTTGTTAAGTTAAAGCACGTGGTTGGGCATCATATCTAGGAGATAGAAATTACTAAGATTAAGGGATGCGCCCCCTTCATGCTTCACGTGAATGATAGGTGGCAGCCCATATGTGGATAGTGATAAAACCAAACAGGAGGTCGCCTACCTCATGCGAGGTGGCGCACCCTCCTTTGAAGTGAACCTCTTTCCATATCAATCTATGGATCTACTCATTATGTGACCCCTCATTTAATGGAATGCACTCCCTCTTGGTTGTTGCGCCCCCCCCCCCTCCTCTCTTTGGGTATATAAAGCGAGGCTCTCCATCACTTTTTCTGAGTGGAATGGTGGAACCTTTGCTCTCATATACAATTTTAGTGTTGAACCTTTTGATGAATAAAAGGATTTGGAGGTCTATTACGGTGTCTTTGCCTCAAGTTTGATGATCATTGTCTCATGTGTTTTATGAGGTAACTGTAGAGTTTCTTTTTTGCATTTGTTTTACTTGTTAGTTATTAGCCTTGGAAGGATTAGTATTAATCGATAGGGGTGAGTAAAGAAGTTTCTTTCTCATTTAAAATACTTATGTTTAAGATAGGGAATTTGCATGCTTACTAGTTTTTATGTATGCTCTTCTCATCTTCAATCTAAGTTTTACTAATGGCTTTGACAAGTGGTTTGGCAAGTGTAAGGGTTTCTTTTGTAGGTGCTTCAATTTGGATTGATGGAGGAACTAATTTGCTTGCTTCATTCTCCGAATTATTTGTGAAGAGGACATAGTCTCTCTCAACACCACCAGAACAACTCCATCGCCCAAGTTCAAAAGGGCTTTGGCTTTCCACTTTTTCTCCCTTCTTTAAATTAAATTTTCTCTTGGTCACGGTTACTAACATGCTTAAGTAAATTAGTTTCATTTGAGAAGAATATTTTAGGAGGCTGATTTATTTAAGTATGTTGTTAGATCTAGGATTTTAAAGCCCTATTTTGAGTAGATCTAACTTGATTAAGTACTTGTGCATATTTCCTATCTTTCAGTACTTAATATTTGTATGCTTCTAATGCTTTATTTGGGATATTTGGTGCATTTCAGGTGGCTGGTTTCTTATTTTTATCGCCATAACAAGAGGAAGTGCTGCCGGAATATCGAAGATCTAAAGTCATCCAAGGCTTCCCGGAGCAATATTCTTCCATCTTGTATCATTTCCGAAACCTTGTAAGCCTTTGGATCTATATTTATAAGGACCAAAGGCATCCAACTTCAAAAATTTGTAAATTGTAATTAATAAAAGCAGGTGGACTACCCAGCGCTCACAGAACCCTGGGGGTCCATGTCGATTTTTTTTGTGTGTTTGATTTTTAGCTTAGTTTCTTTTTCCTAGTTTCCTTAAAGAAGATTAATCGCTTCATTTCTAACTTTTCTTTACTTTCTTAAATCAACACATGCACACAATCCGCCCTTACAGTGTTGTATAGTTGGTTTTGCTCTTTATTGTTACAGTTTTTAATTTCACAATTTTGTACATCATTAACAAATAAAATTTGCGCCCTTGATTTCCCGAAGTACTACACCAGTCATTGGTGTGTGGAAAAGAGACACTTGGGTTTAGATTAGTTAATCAACTCACCCAAAACACTTGATAAAATTTACCAAGGCTTGAAGTTCCAAGTAGCTCTTGACCGCTACAACTTAGTCTGATCAGTTGGTCAATCAGAAAGGAACTTGAGTGACTAGTTTAATAGGGCAATCCAACAAAACATTGAGATCTAGAGCTCGGGAGGTCGCGTGAAATTAACTACAAAGTCAGTGGGCTACTTTAAGCAAGTTATGCTTCGCCCAACTGGACCCTTGGTTTAGTTGTCACTACGCTCAGTTCTAAGGCCTAAGTTGAAATTGGGCCAAACCATGAACTAACCCATTCCTTAATTTGCACATCATAATAAAACAATTAAAACAAATCAACAAGACTCGCAACACTTTTCACGACATAACAACACTTCAACAATCTCATGTGACTCCATTTGGCACTGGTCTAATATGCAAAAATCAATTAAATCAATGTATCAAATGGATGTATCCTTTTTCATGCTGTTGCTTTAATTCATAGTTGTTTTCTCTGGTTTAGTATTTACTTGTATTTTCAAACTCCTAGATTATCTTCTTTCCTTAACTTAGCATAAATACGTAGTTTTTCTTTATTAGGGACCACCCCCCTTAGCTTCGCTAGGAGTTGGCCTAGACGGAGGAGTTGAGTGTTGAGTGATAGTATCTCAACTCTTTGCTTGCCTCCAAGGACGCACCTAGTGGCTTGAAGATTTCTGCCACGCTAACCCCTTTTCCCCCAAGGTGCGTATCTGGCGGCAACAGGACCCTAGCCAGCCAATGAAGGCTAGCAAACCAACACAAGACACAAACAGATATGAACCAAACTAAAACAATGATACCTTGAATTGATTACTCTAGATCTCTAGGATGATTGTGGGATAGAGGAGTTAAGGCCCGGTTGAGAGGCTTTAACGATGCAGGATATGTTGAACCTTAAGGATTTATCACCACAGTGAAGCTTATGGACTATATCGAGATGGATTAAGTGCCAATGAAAGATACCCAAGTTGCTCCACGTAGGGCTTAAAAAATAAAATATAGGATGGTTATAAATGAGGGCTTTGAGAGATTAATGGCAATTAGATTAATTGCTTGAGGTTAAATTTGAGCTTTGGAAGAGAAACAAGCAACACCCAAATCACCAATCGGGAGAAATGATCAATTTCCCAAGGAGGGCGAATTGCCCCAAAGAGGACCAGTGCTTGATAATGGGTAAATAGAGTCGGTTTAAGCTCAAACTTGGTCTCTAAGGGTTTAAGAGGATTTCCAACTTGGGTTATAAGTTATAAGCCCAAAAGGTGACCCGATCTGCTACTACTAACAAACGAGGGTTTTAAACTTTTGATTTTTAATGCGCCTAATGGAATAGAAATTGAATCAAGAGAAAACTTGAAAGATCTTACTCGTAAATCTTGTGGCCACCAAATACAATGATGATCCTCTCACCTAGTTACAATTTTGAGCAAGATCCAATGAGTTCCAAGCTAGATCAACTTCCCCGGTGAAGGTAGTGTGCCCCTCTCTCCCTGCAAATGCAAATAGCAAAAGTTAGATTTGATCTACAAGAAAAGAGAAATAGAAATGCAAGACATATGAAGAAATAAATCAATGATTGAAAACACAATTGGATACTCCGTGAGATGAAACGATTTGGAGAGAGAGAGATGGAGATCTCTCACAAAGTCACCCTCAACCAATTCACTACCCTGCAAAACCAAATTGGCCTCCACAAAAATGTCTTAAAACCACAACAATTCTACTCAAATGTCTAAGAGAAAGCCTTTGCAATCAAGTATAAGAACATTCATCAAATATTTGGACAAGTTTTCTTCAAGAATTTCTCTATATTATCAAATATCCAAGAGCCAAAAGTCCCATACAATGAATGAGAGATCGAATAAATAGATCCTCACAATACAAAAACCCTAACTCCAAAATGATGGAGGGCTAGGATCAAAAGATAATAAATCAAGATCAAAGACAAATAATGTGCCAGACAATATACATGAGAACACTCAAAAGAGGGGGGTGCACTTTCCTCAATGACGCCTAGGGGAACAACATAACATCAGATAGATCATGGTACGTCATAATAATATGAGTGAGGAGGGCTAAGAGGTCCAAAGTCTCTCCACTAGCAACCCCTAGTACATCAACATAAGATACAACATGTAATCATCAAGGTACAACTAGGAAGTGTGCCCCTTCTATGGAAGATGACGCCCCAATGGAAGAATAAAATAATGTGGACCCCAATAACTGATGTAAACCATGTCGGGAAGGTGCCTAGAGCATCAATATAATCCATCGAACAATAACCATGCCATTTCCTTGCCCCATTTAGCCAAATTGAATTCCTTGCTAGACATTTTCACCTTTTCTATGCAATTTTTCCATGGTACACTGCTGCTGGAAAATAAATTGGCCATATCATCAAGTACCTGTGCCTGGAACTGAGATCTAAGTGCACCAATGGACTTAGAATTTCCAAATACACTAGGAATGAGTACTCATACACCGTATATCCATCAAGAAACACATCTAGAAACTCATCCATGCTAGAATAATAAAAATATGGCCTGTAAATTCTGATAATAATAAAAATAATGCAAGCCACCATGAAAAATCATTGTCTGGAGCATGGAACCATCTAATGAACATCAAATGGCTCTGAAAAGCCAAATCAAACTTTGTCGGCCAAACTCATCCCAGACCCTGCTGTTCACTTGGTCAAACTGGTTTGACCAGGTCACAAATGATCAAAATAATGACCCGGACTGAAAATAGTTGCTCTTGTATGTACAAATGAATGAAATATGCTCCCTTATTTATATTAGTAGCAAGACTAAAGCATTAAGTGGCATTACAATGGTGATCATAAATAGAAAATAATCAACATTAAGTCTAGATCAAAGGAATACATCACTCCATGTAAAAGCCTCAAGTGTATACTCATTTACAGACTGGACCATTTTGCTAGTTATGGGTGAGGTGGATGAAACAAGGCTAGGCTAATGGGATCTGACTTGAAAACCTCAACAGTGTAATCTCTCGGACATGAGGGAAAAGGAAAACCACTTATACATATGCCAAATAGAAGACACTAGGGAATGGCGGTGACTCACAAATGGGTAGAGTGCTTAGAAGGCTTCTGATAGACTCTAGACAAGCATTCTTTATTGCATTTGATTTACTGCTAGCTTTTTGCACATTTGAAATTTAGCATTTAACATGTAATACTTTGATCTATCTTTCACTAGCCAACCTCCAAGAGCAGGTGCCCTGAATAGCCTTGCGGGCGTCAGAGAATGACTCGGTCTTAACACCATTGCCCGCCACCATCCATAGGTGCGATGGAGTTACCACACTGTTAACCTGTAGGAGCATACGACCTTACATCATACAAGGAATGAGTGCTCGTCCCTTGGCCACTGACTAGCTATGGAGGATTTTTTTATTTTCTTTAGCATTTAAAAACACATTTGTTGTTGACTTTTTGCATCCACTTAGATATAGCATTTATGTGTTCCGATGCTTTTGTGGGAGTACTTGTTTTGAGGACTAAAGGAGAACGTTCCGATGACACTAGCCACACAACTGATCCACCTGCATCATACAAGTAGACTAGAAGGGACTAGGCCACACACTCCAGAGCCGAAATACAAGGTAAACATGGAGTCTATCCAACACAAAGGGATAAGTGGGGGGGTTCCTTGATCTCACTAGTCAAAGTACAAGTCGGGATCAAACCAAAGACGGGAGATAACGGAGGATGGAGAGAAATGAAAGGTGGATCCACGACTAACAACAACATTAACGGATGACCAAGTCCATACTATGACAAGGGAAAATACCAATGAGTATACACAAGAACCTCTCACTCAAAGAGAATCAATCACTCCTACTATAGACCATCAATAAGGAACAAATAGAGAAGATCACCAATGCATAGCCACTATATACTCAGTCCAGCCGCTACGATAAATAAACGAGCAAAGTAAACATCCAAGTACAATAACCATATACCTATTGGGTCATATACCTGTAACTACAACTATAAACATCTGAGAGGCACTGGAACACTACTACTATGTGTATCTTGGGGCACCATAATCATCCATATCTGATCTATCAAAGTGAAAATGGCTAACTCAGTCTCCAACATGGGGTCATGGGGCTCAGTCCTGACATGAAAGTCACTGTGTGTATGCTCTGGGTCCACTAAATATAAGAGAGATCATCATCAAAAAGATCATCTGCTACTGATCTCGTGCATAGGATAGCAATAAGACTGGCTCAAAAATGTGCTCAAAATTGGTCTGCAATCATGGTAGCTCCCTGCTACTATGGATGTGACAACATCTAGCTCCAACTGGGACAAGCGCTCTAAGGGAGAGAGTGCTTGAGAACCTCAGAAATCTCTGGTTCACAACACTTCTCACATCAATCCATGAACTTCTCTCGAGCGTATGCATCATCTTCCAATATCAACCTCTCACCTGCACAATGCCAACGCTATACAAATCTCACAGAGCAGACTTCACTAGCCCACATATAATATATATAAAATCATGCTGAAATAAAATACTATTCTAATAACTGAAATAAAATTTATTTTACTTCAGAAAAGAAAAATAAACAAAACAAACAAACAAGGCGATAGACTCAATGGCAAAAAAAACTACTGCTCAAGTGAGATTATTCGATTTCCTACCTACCCTACGCTACCGAGCAAGGGAGTTGGAACTGCGTCAGGTCAGGAATGTACTCTCGCAAATCAACTTGATTGATGGGGAGCATGAGAGTACGTCCACCCCGAGTAGAGTGAAAACACATATTTCCTATACACTGCTCTACTATGAAAGGGCTTACCCAAAGATCATTAGATCCCCTTGTTCTGAGATTGAAAAGATAATATCGGACAATTAATCTATCGCCACTTGAAAATCTATGACGATTAATAGATGAGGAGATAACTTTAATGTCGTGAGCGGGCATGACAGAAACATCGACATGACCTTGGGCGTGTGGACTAGTATCTCTCTGAGGAGTTATTGCATTGAAACATGGGGGACCTCCATCAATCAGGATAGCTACCCTACCAACCAGAATTTCTTGAATTTCTCTTCTTACCTCCTGATGGTTAACATTAGGCTCATCATCTAGTGGAGAAATAATGTACTTAGGTGTTTCTCCAACAGTCCAAAAATCTCTAACAACTCTCTCAAAATCCTCTTGGAGAGGAGATGGCAAATGAGAATATTCATTTCCGTGACTAGTGCCTTCCCCAGACGGAATTGGGACAACCATATCTTCCAAGCTTTGGGCTGGAGACCATAGTGGTGCAAGAGGATTCAAATCCATGTCTCTGAATCTCTAAGCTTTAGCTTCTAAGAAAGTTGGAGAGGAAGTAGGAATATGAGATGGATCATTGTGAGGTATACCTTCCTCATTAACAGGCAATTCAGGGAGCAAGAAAAAGCTCGGGACATTTCTTATATGAGGATATAACGATAAAATTTTAGTCTCGTTGGCTGTGTTGGTGATAGAAGAAGGTTCTTGAAATATAGTAAGATTATTTAATGAGAACCCTCCTTTCGGGGCATCATTCACTAAGGCATTTTCATGGGACCAAGATACGTTTCCATGACGGATCCCGGTGGATTTGCGGATCCTACACATTGGGGTTGTGGATCCGATAACATAGCAAATGATGCCTTACACATAAAAATTCTTGACCTTAAGAATAAACAGGAAGAGATCCAATCCCAACTAGCCACCTTTAAACAAGACAATAAAACATACATCAAATCACAGGTACATGGGATCCATGGGAAGGATAGTGCCCCCCTCCTCTTGCAGTAGTTGAAGAAGTGGTGCAACCTAAACTCGTGGAGAAGCACAAAATATACAAGGGAATTGAACCTTAAGGTGAGGGGTCTCCTCTTGCCTCATCCATCTTTAGACCATGAGGTGAGGGGAATTGAACCTTAAGGTGAGGGGTTCAAGACCATGTTCTATCAAGATACCCTTGGCCTTCCTACTGTGGCCCTTAATAGAGCTTGGCTTCACTACGAATCCAGTCTCTTCCTTTGGTCCTGTTGCCGCCTGGTTCCACACCTGGGAAAACGCAACAGAAGTCTTCAAGCTGTTGGTGTGGCCTTGGGGGCAAGTCAGAGTCAAGTGCTATCACTTGGGACTCGACTCCTCCGTCTAGGCTTTCCTAGCGAAGCCAAGGGGGGTGGACCCTAAAAAATAAAAAGAAACTAAGGCCTCTAATCTAGGAGTTAGGAAAATACTTTTGGTAACCAAGAATAAACATCATATACTTTGATCAAATAAAACAGTCATTCATCATTTACTCCCATTTTAAAATAACCATCATTTAATTGCACATTAGTCAATAATATAAAATAAATTTGAAACAAGACCAGTGCCTTATAATGGAGTCAATAAACAAATGCATAAGCAGGAAAGTAGATGTTGTGCGAGTGTTCTTGGTTTATTTTAAAATTAATGTGAATGTGATATTTTTATTATGGCAGGTGGGTTCCCAATATACGCGAGGTACGGGGGAAACATGTCCGGAATTTTGAAGCGTGGCTTCCCTCTCAGGCTTGGGCTGAATCGGAGTCTCGAGGAGGTGTTCAGATGCTATACCAACGAGGGCAAGCCTAACGGTTTCCAAGAGGTCACTACTCAATGTGGTCCCAAGCCTTCTGAGAAATTTGCCCACGACAACAAAATACGTATTGTGCCGGATTTTCACAAAAAGGATTTTTATTGGGCGGTGTTAGATCCTATTACTAGTCATCCCCTCCTTTCTGATGTGTACCAACTGGATCAGACTGAGCTGCAAGTCGGCCACAGAGCATACGAGAGAAGACCTTGGTATTTTTATAAAAAAAATTATGAACACAAATTTTATCTTTTTTAAAACCCCAGGAGTCTCTTTTCAGGCACGTATTTCGGGTAAGCCCTCATACAGAAACCCTACTTCGGGAAAGCAAGGGGGGCGTTTTGAGTTTGTAAAAAAAAGTGTGAAAAACTACGTTGTGAGTGAACTTGTGGCCCGCCAGTGGAACGGACCAACAAGGTTTATTTTAATCCTAATTAATTTTATTAAATGCCGGAAAACGAAGAAACAAACTACTCTAAAAATCACGCCATGAAAAGAGACGACACAGGCCACCCCTGGGGGGATGGGGTATGGGCGCTGGCTAGCCCACTTGCTCTCGTTTAATATTTGTTTACAATGATTAGAGAAGTGCCCCAGTCCACTTTAAGTGACTTGGTGTCTTACAAAATTTGAGGAAAAAAAATGACCGGTTTTTAAAAATATAAAAGTTTGTCCTCCGGATTGCCTGGATCCTCGGAATTTCGGCAGCACCTCCTCCTACCTGCTCATCTTTTGCTGCAAACCAGCAAGTGATTATTAGTATAAGATGCCCAAAAACACTTTAAGAGTGTCTTTGGAACACCTCCTAAAAAACCCAAAAAATTCTAAGTTAAAAACTAAGTAAAAATGAAGAAAAGTAACCAAGCAAAACAAACTATGGGGCTTGTCTACTTGGGATCTTTGCTAGCCTTTAATGGCTGCAAATTTCAAGCTCTAGGGCAGCCAGATAATACTTTGAAATCAGATCTAATACTACTTCAGAAAAACTTGAAAGATTTTGACAATTTAAACCAGTTTTTGAAAAGAAAGTGCTAGATAACCAAGAAGCTTTGATCTATGAAGAATAAAGTCTTTATGAAATGCAAGAATAAAACTTCTTGATGACAGAATCTGATTTATTTAAGTTTTTATCAGCAGTATGTAAATCAGATCCACTTTTTAATTAGTAACTAGTAACTATAAAATTTGATTTTTTCTTGAATGAGAGAGAGAGAGATGGAACAAATCCTTGTTGAAAATCGAAGCTTTGAAGATGGTTTAGTGATGTTCGAAGGGACTATATCTGCAAACAATGATTAGAAAAAAGGGGAAACAAACAAGATCCTCCTTCTTGCCAACTCAAGAAAACACCTGCACATCACAGATCTCACCAACAAAAATTTAAGTGTAGATATACACTCACAAGAAACTACTATTGCATATCCATAAACAAATGAAAGATGCAAAAATAATCTCTTACCAAGCACACATCACTAAGCTGCTGCAATAAACAAATTGAAAACAACTTATCTCATAGATTGGTAACAATCTTTCCGATGAGCACACCACACCCTTGAAGAATGAAATTTATGCACAAGTCATCTTGGAAAAGGACTCAAGATAGTACATCCACATATGACAAAACACCACAAGCTGACCTCCAAAATCTTATTTTATTCAAACGAGAAAAGTATTACAATCATAGGTCTCTTGCTCCAATTCTCACTAACTACAATGGAGAGAGCAAGCTGCAATATATAGGAAAAATGCCCAAGTGAGGAAGGGCGCACTTTCTAAATGGGAGGGAGAAATGGTGGCATGGATGGTGGAGGAGAATGGGCTGCCATCTCCATGAAACAAGCTGCCCAAACCAGCACAAATGGTGCCCAACGAATCAGCACCAAAGGTGCTGCTCCTCCCTCAAAACGTGGGCTGCCCACTCAACAAATGCGCCCCCCTTCTTTAGTGAATGCGCCCCTCTCAAATGGGCATGACATTCTCCACACTTGGGGCTTCCAAAACATGTCATAATCATCCCAATATGCTCCACTTATGATGCTGATCCAAAATTGACTTGTCATTAATCCCAAAAATTATTAATTTTTTAAGTCATTTTTTTCACTTTTTTGAATTTTTTCATGAATTTTTGACTTTTTGGGTTTTTTGGCCATAGGAAAAAATTGAAGCACCCAAACCTTAGGAAAAGTGGGTTTAGGGGTTAAGGGGGTGCTCTGAGTTAGAAAACGAGCACCCCTAAGGCAAAAAATACCTCCAAACGCCCCTTATAGGCCAATTACAATTTTTTTAATTGAACCATTAAAAAAATGGCCCAATTTACGGAAAAATTAAAACATGCCGAAAATTAAAAACAACCTAGGGGGACTTAGCACATGTCCATATGACTCAAAATTAACGCCTAGCATGTTCATATACATTGACCCATAGACTCTAATAATCCCCTAAGGCCCGTCAGCCTCCCCAGGCATTCCAGCTTTGGAGGAGCAGGAGAAAAACCAATTAATTATGTAATGCACTAATGCAAGACATAATAGATAGGTGAAAAAACTCCTTGGAATACCTGACTTGGCCAAAAAGTCCTAAGGAACCGAATCTTTTACAAAACCCCATGCTAGTACGTTTTTATTACAAACCCCGCAGAGCCATGGACAAGTGGAAAAAAAAAAAATTTAAAAACGGGGGCCTTTAAAAGGCCAGCTGGATATCAAATCACCAAAAATGAACATGTATCATGTTCCACTCTGCCCGCTCGCTTGACAATCCAACCAAGTACAACTTAGTTGGCAACAGGTCCAAGACTGCTACTGATCAACTTCAAGCCCTCAGTGCTAGCCAGAAGCTTTCCTCTCTTCCCAGTAGGATCTTCCTAGATGAAGATCTCACCATATCAAAGGTTGCAAAGCTCAAACGGTCCAGAGAGCTGCTTATGGAGACATGCCAAGTAGGGAATTGGGAAATCATTAGGAACCTTAGAGTAGTCATTTGCGACTCCTCTCCTCCCGATTGGGAATGTTAGAAATAGAGGTGTATCTCGGCATGTCCTTCACGTTCAGATGCCTAGCATGGAGGTGCATTTTCAGTATAGGCATCACGATGGGGTAGAGGGTGAGATGCACTCTACCAAGTGGCATGAATCCAGTGGTGGATGCATGCAGACCTTTCAGAATGATTTGCCTCATGCATGCAACTTTTTGCATGCAATATTTTTAATTAAAAAGCATGCAAAAGCATAATTTTTGCATGCACTCACTTTAGGGTTTCGAAAACCCTAATCAGTCAGTCAGCTGTTATAAGGAGGAAGGAGGTCACTAGAAATGCTACTTTCCAGTTTCTTCAAAGTGAGGAGATTGACAGAGTGGGGGCACACTTGTGCATGCAGAGGGCGACTTCCTGAGGAGTGGGGCGCATCTGCATAGAGAGAGAGAGAGTGACGGGATCTAAGAGGGATCTATCCCTGCCTGATCCGAGGCATTGAGTAGCCATTACAGTGTGCAGTGAGTGCATCTGTGCAGAGATAGCTCAGAGACTGAGCTTGAGCGACTTCCCAGAGGAGAGGAAGATGTCTTTATCAAAGGAGTTGATCTTCTTGAGGCTAGGAGGGTCGAGAGAAACAAAGTTGGTCTTCCTCAATGGTTGAAGAAGAACATAGCATATCTCATCTAAGTTTGAAAGAGATCTGGAGAGGGGAGACTTCAGAGTAGAGGAGGAGGGGTGCATTTCCAATGCAAAGGGGGCACACTTCACACTGAGAGGAGGTTGCAATCTTTCTTCTGTGACATAGCAGATCAGGGTAGAGTGGTTAGAGAGGTAGTATGACTTCCAGAGATTGGCAGTGACAGTATTCAGAGATCCAAATCAGAGCAGACAACAGGGGCGCATTTCCCATGAATAGCAGTAGCTACCGCATGCAGATCTAGGGTTTTGACCCGTTAGGTTCTTATTGTATCTTCTGAACATTTGTGTGTATTTTTCTCTCTATTATATGCTCTGGGCTCGAGAAAGAAGAAAACCCCATAGAAGTTGGTTTTCCCCATTGGGGTTTCTAGGGTAAATCTAAGGCTTACATGTGCGTTTGCCATATTTTGTTAAAGTTGATAGGAGATCTATAGTTCTTTTTGTTATAAGTATATAGTTTAACTGTGATCTTCTTTGGCATAGAGAAGTTGGGGTTGCTTGTGGCTTATATAGACTCAACGCTGATTGAGATCTCAGTTTCCCAGATTGAGTAGTGACATCTGGGAAAAACTATCAGGGAACCCCGATCCAAGACTTGCAAATGGTAGGCCCATTTGGGCAGGAGACAAGGCACAATCACATCAATCGGCTATTGGAATGACAATGGATCCTTTTAGTTATTGCGGGGCCTCATTTGCTGATGTTTTGAGTAGCATCAGAAAATATTCCACAAGAAAGAATAACAACCAGACCTAGAACAAGTTTGCCCAGTTAAATTGACCCAGCAAAATGGTCAAGTCGACCCAATTAAAGGGGAAAATGACCCAGTTAAGAAGACAAGTCGGCCCAGTAAGAAAAGTGAACTTTTCTAATATAAATATAAGTGAAGGTGGCTCATTTGCAACACACCAATTCACTCAAGCAAGAGGAAAAGTGCACAAATCCAAGGAAGACTAGTCAAGGGTTCAAGAGCCATCAAGAAGACAATCTTTTGGGGTTTTATCTTTCTCTCTCTCTTCTTCGGGCTCAAAGGTTATTCTGTATCTTTCTTGTATCATTATTCTGTAACTAGTGCTGGGCACTAGAGTTGGCATTGTATCTTGTTGAAGAATCTTATCTAGAGAAGTTTGCTTGGTTTTTCCCATGAGAGGGTTTTCCCAGGGTAAAACTTGTGTCTACTGTGAATGTGTTTCTTTCAGTGATCCTGTTTATGCATGCAGTTTATGTTTATGTGAATGATAAGTAATAATAAGTTAATAACATCTAAGTGCTAGGAAAAATAAACATGGTATCAGAGCAAGATTGAATAGAAGCCATTATTAATACAGTTGGAAACTAAGGCTTGGACATTTGGCATATTTAACCAAATGTTGGACTTCAAAATAGTATCTTGGAACTCGCCCTAGTGAGGCACACCTTTCTATGGAAGCAGTTTGTAGTTTGAAGAATTTTCAGTTTTTGACTTTATTTCTTCTGGTGCTCAAGAACTAGGGTTTCTAGTTTTAAGCCTTTCCATCCACAGATCAAGCTCGATCTTAGTATCGTTCCACTCGCCCTAGTAGGGCGCATCTATATGTGGAAACAAATCTTAGATTCGAGAAATTTTGATTTTCACCTCATTTCTGTAGAAGGTCAAGATCTAGGGTAGGGCTTCTAGTTTTGAGTTGTTCGGTCCACAGAATTGAAAGAAAAGGAGTGTTTTCCAACTCGCCCTAGGAGGGCGCATCTATCTATGGAATCAGATTTTCCATTTGATAAACTTCATTTTTGACCCACCCTCTGTTAGGGTTTATAGGTCAAATCTTAGGTTTGACAAGATGGCAACCAATCTAAGGGTTGAGGATTAGATTGGATGGAGCAGACAACTTCAGATCTTGGAAGTGATAGTATACTTCTCATCCTAGAAGAAAATGATCTCTTAAATTATGTCAAAGAGGTTATCCCAGAACCAGAGCAAGAGGAGACCAAAGCAAAGTACAAGAAGAATATGATCAAAACAAAAAGAATTCTTTCTGATTCAATCAAGGACCACTTAATCCCTCATGTGTCAGAATTGAATACTCTTAAGGAAATGTTTGAGGCCTTGACAAGATTGCATGAAAGCAAGAATACTAGCAGAAAGTTAATGTTAAGACATCAGTTACGAAATGTGATGATGAACGAGTCAGAGACAATGTCCTCCTACTTTACAAGAGTTTCTCAGATCAAGGATCAACTAGAAGCTATTGGAGATATTGTAGAAGAACGGGAGCTTGTGTTGACAACATTGAATCGTTTTCCCTTTACTTGGGATGTGTTTGTTCAAGGTCTCTATGCAAGGAAAAAGCTACCCAAGTTGTAAATATTTGATTCAGAGATCACTATTCCCTCTGAATCGCCCTGAGATCTCAAGCGGTATGAGTCTCGATATCAATACAACATTAATATAAACTCAAACAACTAGATCTGCATTACTAACTGAAAATATAAATGCAATCACACATAAACAACAGATGTACCCTGGAACCCTTTTGGGGAAAAACCAACAAACTGTGGGGTTGTCTTCTTTCTCGAGCCCAGAGCATATAGGAAATGAGACAAGTACAATACAGGGTTACCTCAGAAATTTCTTCAGGCAAACTCTAGATTTGCATGCATCCAGCTGATGCATGCACTGGAAGAATGAGCCCCAACTACAAAACTGGATCTGAGTATCCCTGTATCTGCTTCTGTCTGATCTGTCTCTCTCTATCCTCTACTCTGATATGCTCGCTCTGAAGATTGCCCTCGGACTGAAAATGTCCTCCTCTGCATGCACAAGTGCGCCCTCCCTCCAATGAAGAATGACTTGTACTAAATCAGATCTCAGCAGATCTGAGCTCTGATCGTCACTAATCTTCCTCATCTGAGACGAAGATACTCTGCAAGTTACAGACACTCAATCGCTCTACCGGATGCGGTACAAGCTTCCTCCTCCTTAAGGAATGCACCCTCTTTCTCAAGGAAAATCGTCCTCCTCTCAAATGATCTATCTTAGATCAGTTGTCTCACTGATGAAGACAGACACCTTCTGTCTTCCTTATATCATCTCACTGTCAAATTAGGTTTACCAAAAACCTAAAAATAGTCGCATGCAAAACTCACTTTTGCATGCATGCATGCATTTCTCCTTGAACATTTTCCTGGTTAATATTTTAACACTCCCTCTTAACCAAGAAAGGATTCTATACCACTCCCATCTTCTCCCTGAAGTATTCAAACTTAGTCTTCATCAAGGACTTCGTCACAATGTCTGCAACCTGCTCATCTGTGGAAATGTACTGGAGCTCAGCTGCTCCCTTCTCAACATGATCACAAATGAAGTGATATCTGATCTCAATATGTTTGGATCGATCATGAAATACTGGATTCCCAGAGAGTTTGATGCAACTCTGATTGTCACAGTGCATCACCGTAGGTTCCAACTGCTAATCAAATAGACTTACCAACATCTTGCGAAGCCAGATGGCTTCACAACTGGCTAGACTAGACGCCATATATACTGCTTCAACAGAACTCAATGCAACGGACTTCTGCTTCTTGCTGAACCATGACACAACTGTCGAACCTAAGCTGAAGCAACACCCGGAGGTGCTTTTCCTATCACCTGCATTACCTGCCCAATCTGAATCTGTGAACCCTACAAGCTGGACTTCTCCCTACCTCACGTAGTTCAGCCCATATTCTGTTGTCCCACTGATGTATCTCAAAACATGCTTTACAGCCACCCAATGCACGTCTCTGGGTTCTACCATGTACTGATTCAAGGTGTTGAGTGCAAAACTCAAATCTGGTCTGGTGTTAACCAAATACATCAAGGAACCGATGAGCTGTCGTTACCTCGTGGAATCAACCATTTTACTCTCAGAAGCCACCTGCTTCTTCTAGTTGGTTGTCATAGGGGTAGTCATGGGCTTGCAATCCTGCATCTGAAATCTCTTCAGAATGTCCATTGCATACTTGCCCTGACTGAGGAAGATATGCCCATCCTCCTGCCAGACTTCCATCCCTAGGAAGTAATGCATCAGGCTTATATCCTTCATTTCAAACTCAGATGCAAGATCCTTCTTGCAATCACTGATGAGTTTCTTTGCCCCTGTAATAAACAGGCCATCTACATAAAGCACAAGATTGAGAGGATCCCCTCTCACCACAATGAAGTAGAGATGTGGGTTTGCTTCACTTTTCTGAAACCCTAGCTGCTAGAAATAGGTATCTATCCTAGAATATCAAGCTTTGGGTGCCTGTTTCAAACCGTACAGGGCTTTCTTCAATCTGCATACATGAGTCTCTCGCTCACGTACCTCGAAGCCCTCTAGTTGCTCAATGTATACCTCCTCCTCGATGAGCCCATTGAGGAAAGTTGTCTTGACATCCATCTGGTGAATCTTCCATCCCATTTCTGCTGCAACAGAAATCACAGTCCTGATAGAAGAGTACCTGGCCACAGGAGAAAATGTCTCATCATAGTCAACTCCCTCTATCTGTGAGAACCCTCTAGCAACAAATCTGGCTTTGTACTTCTCAATGTTGCCATCTGCAGCATATTTGCCATCTGCAGCATATTTGATTTTGTAGAGCCATCTAGAGGTGACCACAGATTTTCCCTCAGGTCTGGGCACCACTTCCCAGACATCATTCTTCATGATGGAAGCATATTCTTCCAACATGGCATCTCTCCAGGCCTGCTTACTTGCTGCTTGTTCGTAAGAGGATGGCTCTAACTCACTGATACTGCTTACTAGAGCTAAGTAACTGCAGAATTGTTGTGGAGCCTTTCTTTCTCTTACATCTTTCTTGGGAGTTCCTACTGCCTGGGCGTCCTTCAAGGTATCTTGAAGCCACTTAGGCTTCCTCTTCCCTGAAGTAACATCCTGTGAGGGGAACTCCTCATCCTCGTCCCAATGACTTGTATGAGAATGAGTACCTCCGGTAGAGGTGCCTGTAGCCATCGATCCTGTAGCTCGAGAACCTGTAATCTGGGATCCTGATCTCAGTTGATCACCAATCTGAAAACCTGTGCTACATCCTGCTCCTGTGCCCATGGAACCTGTATCTTGTGCATCAGTCACTTTTGACACTTGGGACCCTGTTGGTTGCTGAACAGTACTATGACCTATGTCATGCAGGGAAGTAGCAACCTGCTGTTTTCCCTTCTTTGACTCACATGATTTTCGAAAGGCCCGATCATCCTCAAACTTAACATCTCGCCTCACAACTGTCTTTTTGAGTGCAAGGATGTAAATGCGACAGGCCTTCGAAATCTCATCATACCCAACAAGAATTCCTCTCTCTGCAGTAGGTTCCAGCTTTGCCCTTTTCTCCGAAGGAACATGAGAGTAGTGAGGCATCCAAAAATCCCGAAGTGCCCAACTTCGGGTTTCTTTCCAGAAAAAGCCTCCTCGGGGGTCTTGTCCCCCAATGCCTTATGAGGGCTCCTATTCTGAATGTAGGATGCAGTGTTGCATGCTTCAGGCCAAAGAAAAAATGGCAATCCCTGATCATCCAACATGGATCTCGCAGCTCCAATGATGGCCCCGTTCTTCCTCTCAGCCACCCCGTTCTGTTGAGGTGTATAAGGTACAGTCAACTACCTCTTGATGCCTTCCTGAGTGCAAAACTGATTGAACTCATTGGAGGTGTACTCTGCCCCATTATCTGATCTGAAGATCTTAATCTTCCTTTCTGTCTGTTTTTCCACAAGAGCTTTTAACTCTTAAAACTTCTGCAAAACTTCCTTAGACTCTTTGCTTTTCAAGAAGTAGATCCAGGTCTTCCTGGAGTAGTCATCAATGAAAGACATATAGTACTTGTATCCTTTCAGTGATGTGGTGGACATCGGACCACAAAGGTCAGAATGAATCAAATCAAGAGCTCCAGTAGCTCTGGTATCGCTCTTAGGAAATGTTGTCTTGACGTACTTCCCGAGAGCACACCCCTTGCACACATCGGTGTGCTCAGTGCTAAACTCACGTACTCCTGTCACAATCTCCCTCAGAATCTTTAGGGTTGGATGGTGCAAAACAGCCATCCTCCTATGCCAAAGCTCACAGGGGTCACATCCCTCATCACGACTGCTATGACTTAGGGCATGATGTAGTTGGAAACTCAGTTTGTATAGTTTCCGAATACGGACTCCAATCCTCTCAACTGAGGCAACACTAGATCCCTTGGGATGAACTAGTACATTTCCATCTCTGAACATTACCCATAGTCCTCGATCTTCAATAATAGATACGGAGATCAAGTTTTTCTTAAGACCTGGAACGTATAGGACATCACGAACTCTCATATGTTCTCCGGAGTCTTTCTGAAAAGACACAGTTCCTCGTCCTATAGCTTTGCCCGTAGAGTTATCTCCTAGGACAATCTCAAGATCTATCCCATCCTCTGCTAGGTCAAAAAAGTATCCTCGAACACCCGTCATATGACTAGAAGCTCCATTGTCTATGTACCATACACTAGAAGTGGAGGCCATCAAAGATTGAAAGGAGTTTAGAGCCATCTCCCTGTCAATCCCATTGGTAGCACACTCATCAATATCCATAGCAGAGCAAGAAGTGCAAGCAATCTGATCCTCCCCCATAATCGCAGATCTGATGCTGTAGTTGTAGATCCGTGTATGATGCTCTCCCTGACCCTTACCAGGGCTATGATACCATGTAAATATTTGATTCAGAGATCACTACTCCCTCTGAATCGCCCTGAGATCTCAAGCAGTATGAGTCTCGATATCAATACAACATTAATATAAACTCAAACAACTAGATCTGCATTTACCAACTAAAAATATAAATGCAATCACACATAAACAAGAGATGTACCCTGGAACCCTTTTGGGGAAAAACCAACAAACTGTGGGGCTATCTTCTTTCTCGAGCCCAAAGCATATAGGAAATGAGACAAGTACAATACAGGGTTACCTCAGAAATTTCTTCAAGCAAACTCGAGATTTGCATGCATCCAACTGATGCATGCACTGGAAGAATGAGCCCTAACTGCAAAACTGGATCTAAGTATCCCTGTATCCACCTCTGTCTAATCTGTCTCTCTCTATCCTCTGCTCTGATCTGCTCGCTCTGAGGACCGCCCTCTGACTGAAAACGTCCTCCTCTGCATGCACAAGTGCGCCCTCCCTCCAATGAAGAATGACTCATACTAAATCAAATCTCAACAGATTTGAGCTCTGATCGTCACTGATCTTCCTCAATCTCTGAGATGAAGATACTCTGCAAGTTACAGACACTCAATTGCTCTACCGGATGCGGTACAAGCTTCCTCCTCCCTAAGGAATGCGCCCTCCTTCTCAAGGAAAGTTGTCCTCTCAAATTATCTATCTCAGATCAGTTGTCTCACTGATGAAGACAGACACCTTCTGTCTTCCTTATATCATCTCACTGTCAAATTAGGTTTACCAAAAACCTAAAAATAGTTGCATGCAAACCTTTGCATGCATTTCTCCCTGAACATTTTCTTGGTTAATATTTTAACACAAGTTTGATAAGTTATGGACAAATTGCACTCAAGAAGAGGCAAGGTTGATCTCAAAAATGCAGAAGAGAAATGGCAAAGCAAATCAAGCACTTGCACCTCATGAAAAAAGAGAAAAAGGAAGAAAGATTACCAAGAATACTGGTAGAAAACCAATAGCAAAGAACAAGAAGGATATGTCCAAGCTCAGGTTCTACAACTGTAACGAGTTAGGACACTATGCAAGAAATTATACTCAAAAGATCAAAAAGGGAAAAAGGAAACATCATCCTCATGTGGCAGATAATGATGAACCTACTTCACACAAGAATTCAAGGGAAGCATCAGATGAAGAATTTGTCCTTTAAATACTACCACTCAAGGGAGTGGTGTTTCTAAGCACTCAACTTGTTACATAAATTCTTTAGAAGGAATTGGAAACAATTCCAAGCATAAAGTTAAAGAGTAAGAAAATCCTCCTACTAGCTAGATTTAGGTGAAGCAGATAACATACTCTTGACAAGAATGCCAAGAGATCTTTCCAAACTATGAAGGTAGATCCAAGTAGATCTTGTATACAGTGCATAAGGACCAAGGATGAAGACTTCAACAAGTTTCAAATTTGACGAAGAAGAATACCAAGGTCTTTAGAATCGGACGATGGAGCAGAGTACGCTTCCAGAAACTCCAGTGACTTCTATAAGGAGGCAGAAATCAATAGGGAGCCTGCAAAACACATGAAGATAAGAATTTACTATCATTTGAGTTATTCCTTAAATTCCTGAGTATTTTGAAGGATATTGCTCATAACAGTTATATGTAGATTTGTGATACAGTTTTCTTTTATGCATTTATATATGACTAGGATTGATGAACAGTAGGCTCCTGTAGTGCATGTTATATTGGGTAAGTAGCCTATAGTGTTGCACAACATCCCATGAGCCCTTGATGGGGCTAGTCTAGGATGAAACATCTTTGCTAACATACTGAGAGCAGTGCACGCTCTGGATAGAATGTCTTGGTGAAGATGGAAGGCAGCGAGATAGTTACCGTGTGTGTTTGGGAAATATATCGGTGTTGTGCTGAAGCATTGGCTAAGATGCATTGGTTACATGACTGTGTGCATTATGCATAAGAAATTGTCCTTGCATTGAATTGGTTGAGTAGTATACAATGTTGCTGACTATCTAACTAAATTTGACTTGGAAAGACCATATACTATGGCCTACACGAGAAGGATGATGAGAATTGTTTTGAAGAACAAGTGATGAATGTGAAGTTAGCTAGGATACGGATTTCGTTGATCTTCATTGTTTCAGAGGGAGCAGGATGCTCAAAAGCGGGAGGCTTCTAAGAGCATGACTCTCAACTCAGGTTCCAAATCAGATAGCAGGATGGCTTCTGTAATAGAGGGAGCAACTACAATGGATGTGATGACTATTCAGTAGTGATCGCAGTCATATGTGGACCCATGACCCACAGGTCAAGAGAATCTCATATGTAGATTGGCGGTTGAGAGTAGGAGGCTCCCACGAATGATTGGTCTTTCTACTACAGATGTTCATCCTTCCGATGATCATGAGGAGTCTTGCAGCACAAGTTCCAAAAGGAGATTGAAGTGGTATCCAGTGATCACGAGAGTAAGAGGCTTGTATTAGTAGACCCATTTGATGACACAGATGGATACACAGAAGATCAACAATAGAGAAGGCTGCAAGTCACCTTAGTACAAGACATCCAGATGCAGAGAATGCAAGATGTCCAAATACAGAGGGAGCAGAAAGCTTCATTTCAAAGGGAGTGACTGCAACACAGTACTCCAAGAGGAAGCAAATCACAGAACTTAAGAATCTTGGCATGATTCTTGGGATTAGAAGTGTGGCAAAGATTAGATGAGATTTTCCTTAGTCAAGGAAAATACATAGTAGAGATCTTGACGAGATTCGGGATGATGGATTGTAAGTCCATGGCCTCACATATGATGATGAATCTGAAGCTAATTCTTCTTCAGATTTGGAGGATCTAACAAATAGTTGAGCGGATCATAGATGTACCTGGTTAGCACCAGACCAGATATACGCTTTGTAGTCAGTGCATGGTAGAGTTTAGACATGTACAACAAAGCATGTATTGAGGTACATACATGGTATGATTGGAAATGGACTCAAATATGTCTTGGACAAAGATATGAAGTTGCAAGGATATATGGACTCTGACTAGTGCAGTGGAGGAGAAAGAGCACATCAGGGACGTTGCTCCAATATGAGATCATATATGATATCCTTGTTTACCAAGAAAACAGTCATCAGAAGCACTCAGTACAACAGAGGCAGAGCATATTGCAGCCAGTATTGCAAGATGAAAAGCAGTAAGGCTTCAGAAGGTTCTTAATTAGTTGTATTCGAGACATAGTGTCGATCTGACAGTTAGGGTTTACATTGACTCTTTTAATGACTTTTACATGATCAATTACATCAATCACATCTCCCGAAAGAGGAAAAACAATAATACAATAGACAAATACATTTAGAATATCTTCCGCAGTTACATTTCTTTAACATTTGCAAGTAGTTACATATAAAACCGATCTCGTTGCCCTGAAGTATGCTCTCACAACCACATAAAGGCATTGCCGATTAGTGGTGGTTGATCAGATAGTGACACATAGATCCGGTGATCTATATCTTTATTTTCTACAATTTATTTTTGTTTTTAGCTTTTCATTTTTAAGCACTAATTTTGAACGAACAATTTGTTGTTGCTCAAAGTATGCTCTTTCCATTTGCGGGCATTTTCCTGGTCCTAGGGAAATCAGAAAGAGTTACAACAACTTACTATTTCTCAACGTTTAATTAAGAACTCACAATAATAAAATCAACAACCTCAAACATAGTGAAAATCCGGCACTCAAATATTAAGTTTTGCGTGGAGAAATTGCTTAGAAGAAGCGGGAACAACTGGAGAGCAACCTCAAGGCACCTTTAGACTACATCCTTTTTGGTGTAGTGTTGAACACGCCCTCCAGACTCCGCTCCAACCCACACGTCTTCGTGAGAAGCCACCTTTACTTAATTTCTGGACATTACTCCTCATACTTGGCGGTATATCTAGAGCTTCCATTTTTCCCTTAAATAAATTCCATTACTAATAAATTTAAAATTGACGAAGATACACTTGCAAAACATTTCCCTTTCTGCAACATCACTTTTTATTTTTCCTCCATTGGCATTGGTCTCCGTTAACAACAAAATACTATTTTTCCTTAATATTGTTGGATTTTGTGCAACTTCGGAAGATATTAATTATTGTATTTCTATTGTATTTGATTGTACCTCCTAAGGGAGATGAATTTGATGTAATTAACTATGTAAACCCTTGAAAGAATCAATGTAAACCTTGGGGAGAAAAGAAGCAAAGTAAAATATTAAAATAAAACTATAATTTGCCCCCCAAGTGTAGTCGGCCCAATCAAATAGAGAATTCGGCTCACCTAGGATAAAAGTCAATTTTGTACTTGTATAAATAGAGGTAAAGTTCACCTCATTATCACACTCACTCATTCACTCAAGTTCGCATCACTTGGGAGAGAGAAGTTCGCATCTGCTAGAGAAGAAGACTGTTTTGGGGTTTCTACTTTTGGAAATCATTTCCATATTTTCTCTTTTATGATTGTACTATGATCTCGGGATTATCATCTCTATACGAAGGTTGTTGGGTTTTCTCCCATTTGGGTTTCCCAGGATAAACTCTGTTGTTATTCTTTTGTGCTTTGTCTTTCTTCAAGTGATCATGTTTATGAGATTGAATTATTATGCTATGAATGTATGAAAACTAACATGGTATCAGAGCGGTTCTACAAGAAGCCATTGCCAGAACTAGGGTTTCATCTTATGAAGTCCTCACCCAACATTTTGAGGAAAAAGAGCCTTGGAAATTTCGCTTTTAGGGAGGTGCATCTTTTTGTGAAGACGAAATTCAATTCTGAGAATTTTCAGTTTTTTACCTAATTTTGCAGCTGCAGCAAAAATTATTGTTTCAGTTTTGACCTACTTCTCTCCACAGATTTGGATCATCCCTACCTCATCTCAACTCGCCCTGGCAAGGCGCATCTACCTGTGGAATCAGTTTTTCAAAATTTCAACTTTCATTTTTGACCTAGCTCCTGCTAGGGTTTTTGAACCAGATATGTAGTCAAGATGATGTATGAAGGTTGAAGGTCGTCTGGAAGGAGCTTCCAACTTTATCTATTGGAAGTCTAGGGTTCTTCTACTTCTAGAAGAAAATGACCTATTACAATATGTAAATGCGAAGGTCCCTGAGCCAGAAGCCGAAGAAGACAAATCCCGATGGAGGAAGAATGATGCCAGAGCAAGAAGGATTCTGGTGGACTCAGTAAGAGATCATTTGGTCCCACCAATCTCAGGGAAGAAGAATGCTAGGAAAATGTTCAAGACCATAAAGAAGTTGTTTGAACACACTAGCATCAATGTATCCATCACATTGAGAAACCAGCTATCAAATATGAAGATGTCCAAGTCATAATCCATTGCCTCATACTTTATGAGGATCACAGAACTAAGGGACAAGCTTAGCAACAGTGGAGATCCCATTGATGATAAGGAGCTTGTTATCACCACTCTGAATGGTCTGTCAAATATGAAGATGTCCAAGTCATAATCCATTGCCTCGTACTTTATGAGGATCACAGAACTAAGGGACAAGCTTAGCAACAGTGGAGATCCCATTGATGATAAGGAGCTTGTTATCACCACTATGAATGGTCTTCCACCATCTTGAGAGTCCTTTATTCAAAGCATAAGTGGTAGATCTAAACTACCCAAGTTTGATAAACTCTGGGCAGATTGCACTCAGGAGGAGACAAGGATTACAGCACAACAAAGACTCCATGGTACTCAACCCGAGGAGAATCAAGCATTTGTATCCCATGCCAAGAAAGATAAGGGAAAAGGAAGGAAGTTCCAGAAACACAAGCACCAAGATAGGAGATCAAGTCCTCGCCCAAAACAAAAGAAGGACATATCTCAAGTTCAATGCTATAGGTGCAGGAAATATGGACACTACGCCAGTAGCTGTCGAAGTTCAAGTAAAAGGAAGCATGAAGCATCCACCGCTGATGTAGAAGAAGATCATCATCACAAAAAGCACAAGGATGAAGATCATACAGAATTTCTATTCATCTCAGCTTTATCAGGTACTATTCCCACCACTAGTGACACTTGGCTCATAGATAGTGGTGCTTCTAGACACATGACAGGTTGCAAAGAAAATCTTTCAGAATTTGTTGAGAAAGATTCACATCTCTGTGTTGTACTTGGAGATGATGCTAACTACACTGTGAAGGGATATGGAGCCACCTCCCTTCAACTAGAATCAAATGATACTTTGCGCTTGAGTAATGTGCTCTATGTACCTGGTATGAAAAGAAACCTCGTTTCCATCTCAGCCTTGGAAGACAAAGGATATAAAGTAGCTTTCTCTGAAGGGAGAGTACTTGCTTGGCACAAGAACTCAAGCATGAACACAGCCAAAGTTATTGCTATAAGAGAAGAGAGCTTGTATAGACTAAACACTCTACCAGTCCAAGCTCTAGTGCATGATGCTGCAAGTATGGGAGAATTATGGCACAGAAGACTAGCTCATCTAACTTATCGAGCTCTCCCAGCACTGAAGAATATAGTGACAGGTTTACCAGGGCTCCAGGTAGACCATGATGGAACATGTAGAGGATGTGCACTTGGCAAGAATGCCAAGAGATCTTTTCCAGAGAGTGAGAGTAGATCCAAAGGGATTTTGGATCTAGTACACTCTAACTTGTGCGGACCCATGATAGTTGCTTCATTGGGTGGATATCATTACTATATAACATTCATTGATGATTATTCACGGAAGACTTGGATATACTTTCTCAGGTCTAAGGAATCTGAAGAAGTACTCAGCAGATTCAAAGATTTAAAGCACAAGTCGAAAATCTGTCTGGGAAGAGGATCAAGATTTTAATCCGATAATGGTGGAGAATACACCTCTACAGAATTTAATGATTTCTGCAAGGAAGCAGGAATTAAGAAGGAGCTCACAGTTCCCTACAACCCTCAACAAAATGGGGTTGCGGAAAGAAAGAATAGGACAATTGCGGAGGCAGCCAAAGCTAAGATACATGACCAGAGTCTTCAAATGTTCTTGTGGGAAGAAGCATCCAGAACCGCTGTATATGTACAGAATAGATGTCCACATAAGATATTGAAGAATATGACTCAGGAAGAAGCATTCACAGGAGTGAAACCAGAAGTGGGCCATCTATGGATCTTTGGTTGTCCAGTCTACAAACATGTGCCCAAGGAGAAAAGATCGAAGTTAGAACCTTCAGGCAAGAAGGGAACCTTTGTGGGATACAGTGAATCTTCAAAGGCTTACAGAATTTACATTCCAGGATCCAGATAGATTGAAGTCAGTAGGGATGTGACCTTTGAAGAAGAAATGGCTGTCAAGAAAGGCAGAGGATCAGACATGGAGATCAATGATGAAGAAATGCTAGAACCAAAGGAGATGAGATCATCTCCCCCTCCAATTCAAAGGTAGTTAGCTGAAAAGGATGAACTTATCGATCCCATTGATCCAGTTGATATCCCCAGAAATGTTGCAGGTCGGAAAAGACCTAGATGGGCACAACAGACTCTGCAGGATGCAGAGGGACATGAAGCTCCACATGACGCTTCTAGAGAAAGCAAAAGACCTCAGAGGGACATGAAGCTCCACATGACGCTTCTAGCGAAATCTATCTGCCCTAGTCACTATCAGGTGGGATCATCCAGATTCAGCATTGCTTCATCATCGGATATTATTCTTCAGTTTATTGCATATACTCATCGGTCGATCCATCCATTGGTACATACATGCATTACTTCTTCCTATTTTATAGCATTTCTGATTATCAGGGTATTAGATCTGCATGCGGGCGCATGCAATCTTAGATCAGTACATACTTTCATACTCCCTTCCTGTATTGAGGCATAAGACTAGTAGCAAAACAAACAGAACATCAGAAAAAAAGAAAAATATCAGTTTGGGATATTACAGTGGTATTAGAGCCCTTTTCCTGCCAGCCTGAGGGCAAAATCAGTGAGTTATTTCAGATCTTACAAGGGAAATCCAATCAAGGATTAAAGAGATTCATCTATGCAAGATCGTGGTTATTTAATGAAATTACAGAACTGCTTTGGGAGAAACTGTGGATTTTGAGGACGCTTCATCAAGGGTTTTAATCACTTCATTTACTGTTGCCTACAACTGAAATGGGCGAGGAGAAACCATTATCACTCTTGTAGCAGATCGGGGAGCCCAGGAGGAAAGCAGAGGCTTAAATTCACTAAATCGTGGCCCTTTACGGAAATCATGTGAACTGAGAGAGGGCCTTGAATCTTGCTTCCACCACAACGATTTGTCTACCCTTATTAAATTGCTATCTGCTACTATATATAAGTATAAGGCACATCATATGATAAATCGTGGTGCTTGTGGATAGAAAAAAAAACAAAAACAAAAAAAACGTGTTGTTTAAGAGAGTCAAATGGCCGGAGAATAATCGTGGATTTAGCTACAACATTTACACTTGAAATCATTGCCAGCAATCGTAAGGAGGACGTGTGGATCGTGGGCTACCCAAAGGAAACAACGTTGTGTGTGGGATAAGTCGTAGAGTTCAAAGAAAAGAGATGAAGCAATTATATTGAGATCGCAACCATTGGTCGGTGCTCAGGTCAAACGGATTTATTATTTAATCCTTTTATGTTATCTGTGTTGATTTTTGGACAGCGTATCAGATAGAAAGGAGGGGTTTCGTTTGGTGTTGGTCGTGCCCTTGGATGAACCCAGTTCTAAGATGCTGCCTTTTGAGTGAGAAATTAGCCGCTTAACAGAGACGTGACCATCTACAGCAACACACCAGTGGAAATTGGTGCCAATTATTTGCAGATCAGCAGGGCCGTGTAGCAGGTCGTATTTATTTTTAGAGGACGGGGAAGCCACGAGCTCTCTCCCTTGCTGATATGTGAAGCCGAGAGTGCCAAATCTCTTCATTTGGCAAGCCGTGAGAATTGGTGGAGATCACAACATCCTTGGAGAAAGGGAATTGTGAATTCTAAGTGGAAGCCTTGGAGCTCAGTCGTGGCCAATTGAGGAGAGCCGCAACATTAAAAGAAGGTCGAAACAAAACTCCAAGTCAAAAGGAAAACGCTTGTAAAAGTTTGGTGTCTTTATTTATCATTTGAATGTTATATGTTGGCCCATCTCATTTCACATCAAATCGTGAGCATCCTGGCCGCATTCCACTTATGGTGAAGATATCTCACTATAGAAGAACACAAGGACGATTCTGCTTGGTTAGTGGTCAACGCAAAAGCTGATTTGAGGAAAGATACACTTGTTAATTCGCTGTTGAGTATACTTCGGCGCATTGGCCTTCATCTGGTGACCGTTCACAATATTCTGGGTACAGTGGTACACTACAACGAATGCTGTACATTTTAGGGACTCTACACTTGCCATCAATTATATTGGTAAATTCAGGCATTTTCACAGCAGAAGAGGTCGCTACAGGAAATCAAAGGGAACTGCAGAACAAGATGATATCTACAGGCCTGCCATCAAACTAATACATTTGCTCATATGCTCACATCACATCACCTCAGTGACTGTTGAGAAGAAAGAGTCACCTACAGCAGTTAAGTATTCTTACGGTGGGGCTTCTTCAATGACAATTCCCAGGTCAGACTTTGACAAATCTGATTATATACATTACTGTTGAATAATACTTGGTTGATATGATATTATTAGTTTGAAATGTACTGTTGGCATTTGGTAATAAGATCATTGAGTTTCCATTTTGCATGCCACTAGGCAAAATTAATAAACCAAACCGTTGTGAACTCCTTGGTCTTGATATTCTCACAAGGAATTTGTCCGAAAACTCATTCAAACAGTGGCAGCCTAGGTGTTTAATGAATGTCACCATATAAGATACACCAACAGTCAGGGTAAAGTTTCAGATCTGAATTGTGGGGATTATACAATGACATTTGAACTTGTGCCTGAAGTGTTGACATTATTCCTCAACCAAAAGTCATTTTCCATAGTCCTAGCAAGGCTCATTACAATAGCTATGGAAAGCCATCCAAACCATACAGGATTATTACTGTGGTATTACAATGGAAGCGATGTGGAGGAAGATGTGGATGATGTTACCATCTGCATCAGGGAGTATATGATGCACAGTGAAGCATTCCGCGCAACTACGTCGTTCAAGGAATTTTGCACCATCAAACATCGGAAGTGGTATGAAACTTACAGGTTCTACGACTGCAAAGAACCATGGGATTCAAGCCACAGGTGCAAGGGCAAGGGTGAGGTGCACTATATAGAGGTACTTCCTGACGGTGAAGATAGTAGTGAAGATGAGACAATTAGCTTACAAGAGGATGAACTGTTCAGGAGAAATCCACGGCACCATGAGAACACAAAGGAGGAGCCTCTCATGACGATTCTACATGAGGAGCATACAGAGTTACAGGTACTTGGGGAGAGTTTGGACACAAAGAGTTGTGGTGTGGAGATCTTGAGCCACTTTTGTTGGAGGAACTATTAAAGGCTCAAGGTTTAGTTATGGAG
The DNA here is from genome assembly GCA_027924585.1 of Larix kaempferi. Taxonomy (NCBI): domain Eukaryota; kingdom Viridiplantae; phylum Streptophyta; class Pinopsida; order Pinales; family Pinaceae; genus Larix; species Larix kaempferi. Next base: position 1,097,780 of record BSBM01000734.1, on the reverse strand, counting down.
GAGTTGGCTGAGTACATTCCGTCTGGACCAGTGAGTATGGGCGTGTATGCATTCAAGGATTGGGTAGACAGGTTTGGAGTCACACAAGAATACAGGTTCAGGTTGCATTAGTAAAATGTTGGATGTAGTAGTGCATCCAGGATACTTAATGGCACAAGAGGTTACAACGGCATACAACAGTATACAAGAGGGTACTTGGACACATGGTGGTGCACAATGGAGCATCAAAATGTTTCCTCTAGGGAGACCTTCTGACAAAGTCATTGAGCATGTCATTGACTTGAGGTTATCCCGGATTGAGGAATGGCCTTTTGAAGTGTTTTATGATTGCTTGGCTCTTCAAGTGCAGTCAGATGGATCCTAATGTTAGCACTAGGCAGACCAGCGCTCGAGGTAGAGAGCGCTTCACATCACACAGGCTAGTGGGGGACTCAAATCACCTCATCTTTTTCAGGCAGATTAGAGGCAAGTTTGCATGGAGAAACGGGGTGGAAATTATGTCAGGTTAACATGGTACGTCGGAACCTGCATTGATGCAGCCTTCGACAAATTTTGAGTAGCCATGGGGGAGCCTATTATTAGATTGCATCACAGGTATACCAAGGATGCAAGATGCCGAGTATATATGTGCGGAGACTCACCAATTATCAGAGTTCTTGCAAATTCCGGTGATTTCCTCAAAGTATAGGGCAGTGTGAGTGATAGAGCTGCATATTGAGGAGATGATTAGATTTCATGAGCATCCTAGAGTTGTTACTAGTGACCGGAGCAGATTTCCTTTGTCGATATTTGAGGTCAAGTATGACGGTAGAATGGCAGACTTCACCTAGTTTCCTATACACTACACCATTCATAGTTTGGTGGCCAATTCTTACAAATATTTCTGCTTGGAGTTCCAGGAGAGGTGGATGTTGATAGAGCATGACAAACAGTTGAAGATGATCAGAGTGGCTCAACGACTGCATGATGGCCTCTTCTTTTTGGTAGTGGGGGACCCTAAGATTGCAGTAGTGGACGGTACAACAGTTAGCATGAGGACGAGAGTCGACTATCACCTTCAGGGGTCTATCCATATGGAGCAGTGGATTAGCTTCCTAGGTGGGAGACCTTATGAGGGATGGATACAATGTTTACTAGCTTGGATGATTAGGAGTCTACAGGATCCTCCTTGTGTTGATACTACACCGGGAGGTGGTGGATGCAGTAGACACTTCGTAGTTTTCAGACCGATTTGGGACCCCGACATCCCAGTGATGGGCAATTTAGTGATTATTAGATGTTGCTTCAAGGAGGTCTCATGTCATGGTACCTTGCAGGGCAATACCTTGAGTAGGAGATACTACAGATCTTCTAGGATGATTTGGGACCCTGGGATTCTCCTTGGATTCAGTTGGTTCAGTTCGATTGATTATGGAACTGTGTTAGTATTGCTTGAGGACAAGCAATCTTGGCAAGGGAGGACTGTAATGTTCCCTTTTTAACTATAGTGGAATTAACTGAGGATTGATGCCATATACACCTTCAGAAGATCTTTAGTATGGCTATTAGATCACCAGTAGATAAATAGGGGCCACTTGCATGCATAACATTCGAGCTATATTTCAAGTTGCATGCACTAATACTCTTTCAGTAAGTCTCCATACACTCTGGAAGTACCGCATGCAAGTCAACTGGAAATTAGAAGATAAAGCGACCTAGTTAGGTCAAAAGTTAGGTCTAGCAGGTGAATGTTATAAAAGAAAGATAAAGAAAGAGAAAAAGGTCTGCATATATGATTATGGATTTGTGACTTCGAATTGGAGAGCTCAGCGAGCTAAGTTGGGGTTGAGTGCACACACTCAACTATCTAGTGTATTTCGGCAACGAAATCTATCTTCCCTAGTCACTATCAGGTTGGATCATCCAGATTCAGCATTGCTTCATCATCGAATATTATTCGGTTGATCTATCTATTGGTACATACATGCATAACTTCTTCCTATTTTATAGCATTTCTGATTATCAGGGTATTAGATCTACCTGCGGCGCATGCAATCTTATATCAGTACATACTTTCATACTCCCTTCCTGTATTGAGGCATAAGACTACTAGCAAAACAAACAGAACATCAGATAAAAAAATTTAAAAAATTTAAAAAAAAATTAAAAATTAAAAATTAAAAAAAAAAAAAAAAAATATATATATATATATATATATATATATATATATCATTTTGGGATATTACAAACTTATTGTACGGTGTAAGAAGAATCTCGCCTCTGAGTTTGAAAAGGATCTTGGATTGATGCACTACTTCTTGGGATTAGAAGTATAGCAGAGGCAAAAAGAGATTTCCCTAGGACAAGGAAAGTACACCATAGATATATTGAAGAGATTCGGAATGTTGGACTACAAGTCCATGGCCACTCCGATGAACGCAAATTGAAAGAAGTTGAGAGATTCTGCTTCAGATTCAGATTTGATTGATCCTACTATGTATCGCCAGCTGATTGGGTCCTTTATGTATCTGACAAACACCAGACCAGATATATCTTTTGCTGTGAATGCTCTCAGCCAGTTCATGTGCGAGCCGAGGCAAATTCACTAGATTGCTACAAAACATGTGCTCATATACTTGCGTGGCACTGTGGGATATGGTTTGAAATATGCTTCAGATTGTGACTTGATATTGCAGGGGTTTACAGACTCAAATTGGGTTGGATGCATTGCAGATAGGAAGAGTACTTTCGAATGTTGCTTCAGTTTGGGTTCTGCAGTTATTTCTTGGTGCAATAGGAAGCAGAACTCGGTAGCACTCAGTACTGCAGAGGTCGAGTACATGGCTGCTAGTACAGCAGCTCGAGAAGCAGTTTGGCTTCATAAACTCCTGGAAGGATTGTTTGGCCAGATTCCAGAGCCGACCGTGATTCACTGTGATAACCAGAGATGTGTACAGATGTTAGTGAATACTGTATTTCACGACAGGTCGAAGCATATAGAAATTCAATATCACTTCATACGCGATATGGTGCAGAAGGGTGTGGTCGAGCTACAGTACGTGCCGAAAGACGACCAATCTGCAGATGTCCTCACCAAGGCCCTTCCTAGGGTGAAGTTCAAATACTTTCGCGAAAGGCTTGGAGAAGAAGAGAACAAGTCCCTCCTTGAGAGGGAAAGATGACATCGAGATGTTTTCCTTGCTTTTGCCCAGGTGCCTCTACAGTCCAGGTAGTCATCCAGGTATGGGAGAAATCCCATCGACAGATGAGTCAGATAGTCAGTGGATGGTCGGGTTCACACAGGTGCCTCTACAGTCCAGGTACTTAACCAGGTATGGGAGAAATCTCATCGGCAGATGAGTCGGAAAGTCAGTAGTTGGCCGTGTGATTGCACATGTACCTCTGCTCGTTCAGGTTCTTAGCCAAGTATGGGAGGACCCCATCGACAGATGAGACGAACAGGTAGTAGATGGTAGTGCCCATTTGCTCGTCTGGGATCTCAGCTAGGTATGGGAGAAATTCCATCGGCAGATGAGACAGACATGTAGAAAATGCTATAGCAGAGATGGTATAGTTGATATCTCAGATATCCAGGATTGAGTGATTCTCCTAGACACACTGAAGGACTGGTGTAGATGATGCATGAAGACACTTCTCGAAGGACTGAGACTGTGCTGACAACCTTCAGTATGTATAGAGATGATGGAGACAATATAGATGTAATAGATGAAACCCAAATGATCGTGATGTTGTTGAAGACCGAAGAATACCTTTCTTCGTTGAGAGGGAGTGTTGGATTTTGTGCAACTTCGGAAGATATTATTTATTGTATTTCTATTGTATTTCATTGTGCCTCCTAAGGGAGATGAACTTGATGTAATTAACTATGTAAACCCTTGAAAGAATCAATGTAAACCTTGGGGAGAAAAGAAGCAAAGTAAAAGATTAAAATTAAATTATAATTTGCCCCTAAGTGTAGTCGGCCCAGTCAAATAGAGAAGTCGGCCAACCTAGGGTAAAATTCAGTTTTGTACTTGTATAAATAGAAGTAAAGTTCACCTCATTATCACACTCACTCATTCACTCAAGTTCGCATCACTTGGGAGAGAGAAGTTCGCATCTACTGGAGAAGAAGACTGTTTTGGGGCTTCTACTTTTGGAAAGCATTTCCATATTTTCTCTTTTATGATTGTACTCTGATCTCGGGATTATCATCTCTATACAAAGGTTGTTGGGTTTTCTTCCATTTGGGTTTCCCAGGATAAACTCTGTTGTTATTGTTTTGTGCTTTGTCTTTCTTCTAGTGATCCTGTTTATGCGATTGAATTATTATGCTATGAATGTATGAAAACTAACAAATATCAGTTCAATCAATTGTTGTTGCTAAATATTTATATGCTGGTGATTGTCTTTTATATGTTGTTGAAGGTATCTCTTAAATCCTTGCAATAATCTCGACTCAGTAGATCATACCCTTTAAACTCCTTAAACATCCCTAATCAACTTTCTCAAACATTTTAACAGCCTTAGAAACATTCCATAGGGACTACCCCCCTTGGTTTCGGTTAGGAGTTGGCCTAAACGGAGGAGTCAGGATCAGGTGACAGCCCTGACTCGCGACTTGCCCCCAAGGGCGCACCGAGCAACAATGTGATTTCTGCTACGTTAACCAGGTGCGCAATCCGGTGGCAACACAACCTATGATTTAGATTATCAACACATACATAATGTTGCAACATAATAATAGAACCTCGCTGATTTTACTCAAATAAGCAATCTGTAACATAAAAGCCCAAGAACTAAATTGCATGTGTTAATAATTTCCAAAATTATTCATTACTAAACAATGAGTTGAATATTCAAAATCTTTTTGCATTAAACTGTCATGTCCCTTTCCGAATGATCACCCAAAGGACGACTTATTAGCCTATTCAGTTCCCGTAGGCTATAGTCGACAAAAAGGGAATTAATTAATTATTAATGTCACATGAGCCAAAAGTACATTATAAAGTGACATTGAATAATTAATTCATAACGTGACAGAAAAGGGTAAAAATGGCCCAAAAATGTAAGATGAGCTTAAAAGGGGAAATACGCTCATTCTCTTATTCATTCATGATATTTGCATTTTCGAAAACTTAGAGAGCTCTTGGGCTTTTAACTCTTGGGACAAAAAACCTAGGAGAAGGAGAATAGTTTCGGTAGTGAAACCATCCACCCTAGCAATTGAGAGGAGGAGATCACTCAGATATCTTGTTTGCACTTCATTTCCATAGCTAAGACACCGTTTGTTTCCAGATCTGTGGATTTGGGCTGCTGTTCTAGCGATTGTAAGAAGAAGGACGCACTTGTGGTGTGAGTTATGGGCCTATCCCTCTTTATTATTCATCTCTGTTTGCAAGAGGGTGCAATATCTCCACATTCTATATTTGTGAGGAGGGTGCATCAATAGCTGGAGGTTGTGGAACATGTGGGGAAACCATTGTGAGAGGGCGAGCTTCCAATACTCGGGTGTTTGTGTTGAAGAAAAGAGATACTACAATAACCAGGGTTGAAATATTGTAACTTCAAAGAATATTATATTTGTACCTTATTATTCCGGAGATGTTTCGTTCCTCCGTGAAGATCTTATTGTATATCCGGAGATGTTTATTCCTCCATCGGAATGTGTTAACTTGGGTTATTAGACTTCCCTAGTGGGGGTCGGCCCTGTATGTGTTATGTGGGTCAAAGGGTTGTTAGACCACCCTAGTGGGGTCGACCCAATCAGTTGTAGTGGGGTGTTCAACCCAGTGGTAAAGTTGGGGCCGACCTAGTTAATATAAAGTACAAGTCGAAGATGTGTATAAATAGAGGAGGTGTGTTCCTCATTATACACACACTTCCCTCACTTGAAATGTAGTGCACTTATGAGAGAGAGGTCTGCTATGGAGGAGGAGGAGATCATGTCTTTGGTTTGCATCTTTGTATATTGTTGGTCATCTATATTGAGGAAGCTTTGCTGGGTTTTCTACCCCATGAGGGTTTCCCAGGATAAATCTGTGTCTCTTGTGTTTATGCTGTGCTTGTTGTTTCTTCAGTGATCCTGTATATGCTATTATTGTGAAATGGAATGTAATGCTGATATTTTCTGTCTTAGCATATTGAATCTTAACATGGTATCAGAGCTAACCTGAACGAAGGCAATGTATGGCACTTACGACACTTGCTTCACTTGCGACAATTTGAAAGTTAGGGTTTTGTATAGCAAAAACCAGTCATCGTGGAACTTTCGCTATAAATCCATTTTGGCAAAGGTTCAGGATCTAAAACCTTTACAGGTCGTAGATAACTTCCCCAGGTACCTTGTGTCCAAAGGACACCCTCAGATTCGTTGTACTTTGTGAGTTATGATTAGTACAAGTTAGGATTTCTGCGTCTTCCAGATCTCAGTCAAATTCAGGTGACCTAGGCAAAAAGGTTATATATAACTTGGGATAGGAAGCTCCAAATGAAATTTCGGAAAAAGTGACAGGTAGTACACAGACTGTACTATCTCAGAAAACGTTTTCAGAGGCCGAAGTTGAACCAGTGACACGTGGCACACCGTACAAGTTCGCTCTCCTGTTTTATCCCATAAACAGGTCACGTTGCGACACTTGGCATAACTCTCTCTCATAAAATCCAATTGAGGTCAGACCTGTCAAGATGGAAAGATGACAGGTCAGGCTACCACAGAAAAAAGTTTTCAAACCCTCTGGATCGAAAAGTTCGGAGTTACAGCAAAAACAATCAGGTACATATTTCTGTCAAAATAGAATTATTTTTTGAACACATTCATTCATAGCTTCCGGAATTTAGGGTTTCGGAGAAAGTTGGAAATCTTGGAATCGGAGTCCACAGCTGAATGCTACTCAGGAAAATCGAAATTTAGAGACCAAGATCGAATTTTTTGGTTGGGTAGAAGACCAGGCTTGATCAAACCCCAATTCGGGATTTTGATCGGAAAGGTGGAAAATTAGGGTTTCAACAAAAGTTGAAATTTTTGAAGTCTGTAACCACGGCTGGAAGCTCCTCAGAAACATAAGAGTTTAGAGCCTTGGATCAAACCTTTTGAGTGGGAAGAAGGGTGGGCTTCATCAAACCCTAGTTCGAGATCCTGTCCAGAAGATCCGGAAGTTTCAAAGGCAATCTTGAGGGGTCAAATTTTGGAGATTTCAAAATTGAAGTATGCAAGTTTTGATCAGCTCAACAAGACACATCTATCTATCCATTCAGGAGAGTGTGAGTCAAAGATTGAATTTTTAGGGTTTCTCTAACAAACCCTACTGGAGCTCCAGATCCAGTTTCAGGGGGAGTTGAGGCTAAGGCCTTACATAAGAAGACTACAAGAAGTCTTGACAGGTATGTCTTAAGGAGATACAGGTATGTCTTGAAATCTGATTCTTGACTAAGTTCATAATATGTTTGTCTTCATATTATTTAGGTTTGTACAATCTCGATTAATGTTAGAATTGTCTTATCACCCTAATAAAAGTATGAATGCATGTGAATGATAGAAGACATTCATTGATTGGGGTTATATGATTGTATTAATGCACTGTGGTGTTGTATGAGGTTGATGCTAACAAGATACAGGTACATCACGAAAGACAAATCAAGTTCCATGACCATGATGACATGAAGACAAAGACTCATCCATAATCTTTGATCACATAAAAGTTCTACTTACGAGGTATGTATGACTTTGTTCTATTATGCTTAATCTATGAGATATGCAGGTTCCAGCATAGGATCTCTAAATCATTGAAGAGAACAAAGAAGATATTGATTAGGTATGTTAGACATAACTAAGCAAGTAAACTAATCTAGGTATGTTTTCCTATGTCATGTTAGAATCTTACCTTGTGTTAGGATCCCTTATATAAGTATACTTGGTACGATTGGTTATGCTTATTCATAAAGTTAGTAAACAAGGGTTTATGCATATTATGTCTCTTATCTTGATTGATGATTTAACTAACCAGAAGAGTCCTATGATCAAACAAGAATATGCATGAAGACTTCCCTAAAACCTTGAATACTAATGTTTATTATCTATGATCATGGCTATACATATTCAAGATTATAATATACTAATGAATGTATGTTTGTGTATGAGATCATGAGGATGACACTAGTGCACACTTGAGCATGCACAGTGGTACAAAATGAATAGAAGTTCAAAAGACATATAGAAGATCAAGCGGGAGGCAACTACACAAACATAAAAGATAAGTATTTGAGTTGTTATTTGAAATAGTAAATGATATTGCTTGTAATAGATTGCATGCATATTTAGAATATATCATGCTGAGTGTAAACATTCATATAGCATTGAACAGTATACTACTAATATGCATATGATTGGTAAGTTGGACAAACATTCCATTGTTGCTTGTCTAGAATGAAACCTCTTTGCTGACATGCTGAGAGCTGTGCACACTCTCGATAGTATGTTCTGGTAGAGATGGAAGGCATCTAGATAGCCACTGTATGCATACAAGATATGGAAAAGTGTTGTACCAAAGTATTGGTCAAGATAGTTGCATAACTATGTAAATGATATCTGTATGCATAATAGGTTATCATGTCAATATGATTTGATGATTATGAAGTATTACTAATCATGTACTTAATTTTGATTTGTAGGAAAGATCATGACAAATGATGAACACTGAACAAGTGATGGATGTTCAACAAAAAGATTTACAAATCAAACACACTATAGAAGGCTCGTGGCTAGAAGATTCTCTTAGAAAGAGGAAGAGAATCATGATGAGATGTTTGCTCCAAATGGCTAGATAAGACCATTATCTTAATGATGTAATTGAAGAAGAAGTGCGAATCAATTGAAGAAAGTTTTGTTCGGGTACCCAGGATCGATAGTCAATTGATGAGCTTAATGATCACCATGGGTGATGTGGATCTCAACCTTTGCTACAAGGTTGAATATGGTTTCTATACACAGATGACATGGATGCAAGAAGGAACTCACCACAGAGTTCGAATGATCTTGAGGCTCATATCAGTAGACCCATCTGACGAGAGATGGCACAGATAGATGGCTGCAGAAATGAAAATGAAAAGATCTCAGATTGATGCATTACTTCCTAGGTCTGGAAGTATGGCAAGGCTCAGAAGGAATCTTTCTCAACCAGGGAAAGTATGCCGAGAAATATTAAAAGGACTTGATGTGTTGGAATGGCCACTCTCATGGATTCCAACTTGAAGCTATTAGCGGATGACTCATCAGAGTTAGTGTATATAACTCTGTACAGACAAATTATTGGATCATTGATGTATCTAACAAATACTAGGTCAAATATATGCTTTGTTGTGAACACCTTGAGTCGGTATCTAGTGGAAACAAGATGTGTTCACCTGATAGTTGCAAAGCATGTGATGAGGTACCTAAAGGATACGATAGACTTTGATCTATGCTATCTTGGAGATCATGACTTCAGATAGCTACACAGATGTTGATTGAGCAGAAAGTGTATCAGACAGGAAGAGCACATCGAGAAGATGTTATTGTCTGGGATCAGCCATGATCTTGTGGTTTAGCAGGAAGCAGTCTAGTGTGGCTCTCAGCACAAGTGGAATATATGGCTGCTTGCTCTGCTAGTTGTGAAGAAGTATGACTTCAGGATTGTTTGACTTAGAGATAGACCCAACTGTGATCCTATGTGACAAACAGAGTTGTATCAAGATGGCAGAGAATCCAGTGTTCCATGATAAGTCAAAGCACATAGAGATCTGACAAGATATGGTGCTGAAAGGAACTATAAAGTTCGAATTTGTAACAAGTTACCGATGTACTAATCAAACCTCTACCTCGAGTAAAGTTTGAGTACATCCGAGACAAGCTTGGTCTAGTTCAGAAGGACCCTCCTCAAAAGGGGGAGTGATGTGGTCACTTATGATGAGATTGCTTGCATCGACAGTGAGGTCGATGATGTGGATACCTATATTGGTGATGCCGACAGAGAAGTTAGTGGATGGTCCTTAGACAGGATCTAAGTTGATGAGGGGATTGCATCATCCTTGAACACATGTTCTAAAAGAATCCGTAGACATATATCTCCGAGAAAGAAGAGGGATTGCATCATCCTTGAACACATGTTCTAAAAGGATCCGTAGACATGTGTCTTCGAGAATGAAGTCCTTAGTGGACAAGTGGGGATTGTATCATCCCTGGACTTCAGTCCTAAAGAGAGTTGTAGACATGTGTCTTCGAGAATGAAGTCCTTAGTGGACAAGTGGGGATTGTATCATCCCTGGACTTCAGTCCTAAAGAGAGCCGTAGACATGTGTCTTCGAGAATGAAGTCCTTATTGGACAAGTGGGGATTGTATCATCCCTGGACTTCAGTCCTAAAGAGAGCCGTAGACATATGTCTCCGAGAATGAAGTCCCTAGTGGATGTGATAGGACTACATCGTCCCTGAGCGCTTAGTTCAAAATGTATGTGTATGGATTAAATCATCCTTGGACATAGTCCTAAATGAATGGTGTGGATTAAATCATCCTTGGACATAGTCCTAAATAAATGGTGTGGATTAATCATCCTTAGACCGTAAATCCCGTAATTCCGAAAGGAAGGATTGTCTTAAAAGAAATTGAGTATGGATTAATCATCCTTAGACCGTAAATCCCGTAATTCTGAAAGGAAGGATTGTCTTAAAAGAGATTGAGTATGGATTAATCATCCTTAAACCGTAAATCCCGTAATTCCGAAAGGAAGGATTGTCTTAAAAGAGATTGAGTATGGATTAATCATCTTTAAGACCGTAAATCCCGTAATTCCGAAAGGAAGGATTGTGTTAAAAGAAATTGAGTATGGATTAATCATCCTTAGACCATAAATCCCGTAATTCTGAAAGGAAGGATTGTCTTAAAAGATATTGAGTATGGATTAATCATCCTTAGACCGTAAATCCCGTAATTCCGAAAGGAAGGATAGTCTTAAACATGATTGTGATGAGATTGATCCCGTAATTCCGAAATGAAGAATCATGTGTATTGCAGAGTATGTTGCTATTGTGTATACTTGACTGATAAGGATACTTGTATTGATATTGAGGATATGTATTGATGAGGATACTTGTATGTATACTTGTATTGATGAGGATACTTGTATTGATGATATGTATACTTGTATTGATGATGCGTATACGTGTATTGGTGTGGATACTAATACTGATGATCTAGATGACGATGTTGCTGATCGTGTGATGACGATGCTGCTGATCGTGATGGTCTAGATGACGATGCTGATGATCGTGTGATGACGATGCTGATGATCATGAGGATCCAGATGTTGATGTTGCTGTAGCTGTTCGAGTGCTGCAGAAGATAAAGACTCAGTACTGAAGATGTTGATGTTCCAGTAACTGCCTGAGTTACTGATGATGTTGAGAAAGCTTCCAATGATTTATAGATGTATCATGTATGATGTTTATGACTCCTTGCTAGTGCAGATGTTGTTATAATATCCTTCTCGTTAAGGGGGAGTGTTGAAATATTGTAACTTCAAAGAATATTATATTTGTACCTTATTATTCCGGAGATGTTTCATTCCTCCGTGAAGATTTTATTGTATATCCGGAGATGTTTATTCCTCCGTCGGAATGTGGTAACTTGAGTTATTAGACTTCCCTAGTGGGGGTCGGCCCTGTATGTGTTATGTGGGTCAAAGGGTTGTTAGACCACCCTAGTGGGGTCGGCCCAGTCAGTTGTAGTGGGGTGTTTAACCCAGTGGTAAAGTTGGGGCCGACCTAGTTAATATAAAGTACAAGTCGGAGATGTGTATAAATAGAGGAGGTGTGTTCCTCATTATACACACACTTCCCTCACTTGAAATGTAGCGCACTTGTGAGAGAGAGGTCTGCTATGAGGAGGAGGAGATCATGTCTTTGGTTTGCATCTTTGTATATTGCTGGTCATCTATATTGAGGAAGCTTTGCTGGGTTTTCTACCCCAAGAGGGTTTTCCAAGATAAATCTGTGTCTCTTGTGTTTATGCTGTGCTTGTTGTTTCTTCAGTGATCCTGTATATGCTATTATTGTGAAATGGAATGTAATGCTGATATTTTCTGTCTTAGCATATTGAATCTTAACAACCAGATCTATTGACTGTTGATACTGCTGTTCATAAGGCTGAGAATAAGACAATTTGGAGAGGTCAACCAACTCTGAGGGACAAATCACCCAACGATACCATATCACTGTTGTTTACTTTTGCGTGGGACCCAGTATCTTCCAGATCTCAAGGAAAGGAGAGAACACGCCAGTCTGAAGGTTCTGTTCATTTTTAGAGGGGTGCACTCAGCCATATACAGAGGATGTATTCACTATGGGAAAGTGTACTACTGTTCACTGTTGCATAGGGGTTTAGGAGGGTCTGCACCTTGGTGATAGACGTCCCCCATAGTGTTAACAAGCTGCCAATAAATCAAATCTACTGCTGAGTTTAACGATGCAATTCTGAGTCTATATTTTGCATAATACAGTCATGTACAGCCAGTGGAGGCATTGAAGAAACTGAAGGTACTCCATAACACTGAGTTTAGAACTGAAGGTACTCTTTAACACTGAGTTTCCTGTGTTTATTATCATTTTGTATCATTGTTACAGTGGTTCACATATGGCAGTCACCTACATGACTGTCAATACATAAATCTGATGTGAGTTTTTGTATGGCTGTGATAACAAATCTGAAGTATATTTATGCACAGTAGAGTGGTTTAGTATTGTGAATGTGTTACTGTTATGTGTTGAGGAAAGAAATAAGTTATAACCCTCAGATTTTACACCAAATCCAACCAAAGAAAACCAGTCCCTACATTATATACAGACACAGAGTGCTACACAATACAATTTTGCGAAGTGTTCAACGGAAGTCTTCACCCAGACTGTTCCAACAGTTAACCAAAAATCAGCTCAGATCTACTTAGGGACACTTCATAAACAAGTCTAATTTATATTCTATATGAACCAAAGATTATCCAAATATCTTTCAGAAACATTACCTTTTTTAGATGATTTAAGTAGAGAACATGGTGAACGTCCTTTTGCAAGTCTTCTGATAATTCTTCTACAAGTTTCTCTTCATTAACACCACCTGTGGCTGCCCACTTGAATCGCTCTTCCTCTCTAACTCGCCTAAACAAAACAGTCGACCATTCAAAAGACACATCATCATATGATTGAAATATTCACAATTTGTGATCATATTGATCATGTGACATCTTTGCATTATTATATAGCTAAGTGGTGAAATAACAACATTAATATTATGAAAACAATGTTGATAAAATGAGATCCAATAAAATCCTATGATTTGAAATTCGTAATAACTTCAAAGTTTCAATTATTTTCTATTAGAGTCATCTTTTACACCTAAAATTCTCGTGCACTTAGTGCATATGATGATTAGTTCAATATTGTCTATGTAGAGGGCAATCCAACAATTAGAGACATCCTATATGGTTAGAAAAGCATCTCATGGAGATCCTCCCAGAATGTTTACTGCCACATGGTCATAGCCTACTGCTATACGTAAAAGATTTTAAACATAGGGGCCATTATAAGATTCCATCCTTTTACCATATACTGTGCACATGAATTTATCTTAATGCCTTGGAGCTCATATCAAATGGTAAACAATAAGCTTTGTGTGCACAGGGCACAAACGCTCCCTCCTATATGAATTTCTTATTATATAGATTCTACTGAGAATCTGTAGGTAAAGCTGTATAATGTATCCTATTTATATATTTGTATTTGTACCTCCTTTATTAGGAAGACAAATTGTAATTAATCACATAACTAATCGTTCCACACACCAACTCTTGTTGTTTGTATTCTTGTAAATATCAAATGGATAATAGTGTAATGTATGTATAATTACGACAATCTTCAAATTATACCTTACAGTTCTGTGATTTTGTAGACTTCCTAATCTAGAAGTCTTCCCAAGGATTGCCACAAATCCTCACCCAGAGCTTCTGCATCAACAAAGTTCGAATGATATGCTGACAAGATAACTCCAAAGGTTATCCGTAGATCGTTGGTGTGCTTCTTCACCAGATCCCTTGAGTCTTTTTCTAGTCTATGCAATTTTGCCTGTATAAAAAATTTGTAGTGTGGATCTCCACATGCTGTTGAAAAATCCTGCACTTTCTCTACTATTTCACATGATTCTACAAATTTCCCGCAAAATTTCTACACTACATTTCTAAGATGCAAGGTTCTCTATTGATTTCTGATGATGTTTGGCACTACTGGAAATCACAATTATGTAATGCACAGGTTTTGCCTACAAATCCACAGAATCCATGAAAATTTCTGGTCTATTTCCACCTTGCTTCATAGTGATCTTGTTCTGCAAAACATAGAACTCTTCTCAAGAATCTGTTATTCCTGCAACTTCAACACAAGTTCCTGGCTAAAAAACCCACCAGAGAATAGAAACAAATGCTAAGTTTCAAGAAAAATATGATGTTGGACATGATGCCAATGTTCCGACCCGGCGACCAATGTTGTACACGACAACAATAGTGGTAGAATGTGCCCTTTAATATTCCTATTGCTTAGACAACTTTCAAGATGGACATAAGCATCTCGACCCTTCAATTTCACGGATCTCCTTGTGGTGACAGGTCTTGAAGTTAATTTCAGTCCTAGACTATGCTATTGGAAGCGGGGAGCGGGAGCGGGATAGAAAGAAGAAATTTTCAAAAGCTTCCATTTTGGGAGCGTTTTGGGAGCATTTTTTATATAATACATATTTTAATATAATTTGATACATATATATAAAAAAAAACATGCAGAATGCCAAATTAGTTGTAGAAAACATGAAATCATAGATCTGACTATTGGATTAATGATGATTATTAAATCATCAACCATTTAGTACACATATACCATCAGTAATGTAGCAGCTGATCGTACTGTACTTTCCAGGCACAATTCCCGAGGTATTCTGTTCAGTTTGTTTGCTAGTAATTTCTGTCTGTTTACTGTATATTGGCACGAATTTCTTAACTGCAGAATGATGTCACACGTGTGGGCAGTCTGAATCTATATTTCTGCTGGCACAGTTTTTGAGAAAGAGCAGAGATTAGGTTATTTTTGTACTTTTTGGGTTTGTCGATTTGAAGTAATAATTTTTTGTATTGAGAAAGAAAGTTCAGTTTTGCTCCAGTTTAATAAAGAGAAGATCTCTCAGAATTTTCCCATCTTTTCAGTTCTCGAACAGACCTACTTGTCTTTTACAATCTTTCTGGAGTGCATTTTCAATGACTTACTTGGCTCAGTATTTATCTTTTAATTAGAGTTTGTCATTAAATTAAAATTAAAATCTCAGTTTGTCAAGTGTTTGATAGAAAGTGTCAAAGAGAGTATTTACCTTTCTATCATTAAAAGTTTACAGAAGATTGGAGATCCACCAAAAGGGGGGGCGAATTTGTGGTTGGAGAGGTGTCAAGTGGAGGTTGAAAACTGTCAGATGGTTGGAGAAAGGTGTCATGAACCTCCCCAAACCTCTCACACGTGTCAACAAGCCTTTTCCAAGTGTATCAACTCATTTCTTCAAGTGTCAAAGAGGATATCTCTTGGTTTTGCTCTATAATGAGGCTCCATTCTCTCATTTAAACTAGTTAGAGTTGTGGAGAAGCGTAGTCTTGCTATTTGTAATTGTCTTATGCTTTGCATTGTTGGAATAAAGAGTTCAAGCTTTGGAGGCTCATTGGTGTAGTGTCTTTGTGTTGGATGATCATGGCCATGCATGTTTGAGGTATCTTGTATTTAATTAAATTCTTCTTGCAACTTTGTATGGTGAATCTAGTTTTGACAGGATTGTTCTCAATTGATAGGAAGAACTCATTTAATAAGTTTATTTCTTGGTTCCTTTTGCTCATATATGTTGAAGAATATAGATCTAGCATCTTAATAAGTTTATTATTATGCTTTTAGTTTTTCTCATACATGTGTAACTAGATCTCACATACTTTGTTGCAAATATCTTTTGAAATAGCTGCAGGTAACCGTGGATTGGGGCTTGAACAAGCTTGTTCTCCCTCTCTCCAAGCTTTCATGTGGCTTAGTCCAATTGCATTCCACCAAAAAGTTTCTAAAAGAACTCCAACCGGCATCAAGATCACTTATCCTTCTCTTTCTCCTCTTTAAACAAGTTTTTCTTGGTTACCGGTTCTTTTACCCTCAGATCTAGCTACTCTTTCAAATTAAAATGTATTCATCATTCTAGATCTGGATATATGTTTAGATCTTTCAAATTAAAAGTATCATTTTTCTAGATCTAACTTAGCTAGCTTCATTTTATGCAAGTCACTTCATAGAAAAATTCAAGGCTTGAAGTAGAAGTTAGTTTATGCTTTTAAAAGTTTTATTTGGCAAGTTAAAAGTGATCCATTGGTTGCCTTCAAAAGCAAGTCAAGATCCTCAAAAGGACTTGTCCTTTTGAGTCATTTTAGTCAATTTTTGCAAGTACTTTAGCTTATAAATTTTTTAAGTAGCCCAAATCACTTTTAAAGTGATTTTGGGAATTTTTGAGTAATTAGCTCGCTGTCCTCTTTTACTTTTTAGCAGGTTTTGGCACTTTTTTGGTCAAAAAATTTAAGTGTTGGCCATTCTGGAGCTTCCCGAGCCATCCCAGCTTCATCCGGCAATTTGTCTTTGCATTTTTTATAAGCCTTTGGATCTAGATATGTTCTCTCTCCTCATTGTTCTCTAGTTGGAGTTTGAGAATTGAGTACTTGCTATTGTAATTGCTTATTTTTTATGAGAATAAAAGGGACTTTGGAGGTCAAGCTTGGTGTAGTCCTTTGATGAGTGGATGAATGTCATGATCTTCATTGAGATAACATGTATTTGAGTTGCTTGTTTTTATCTTGCATCTAAATCTACCTTATTGTAAGGATCGGTATCGATTTATAAGAAAGGTTAGGCAATAGTTATATTGTTTTAATCATTTATATATGCATGTGTAGAGATCTAACTTTGATGATTCAATTGTTTATGAGCATTATAAATTCGATTTCCTATATGTCTATATCTAGATTTGATCTTGTGTGTTCATGTTGATGTGATTTGCAAGTTATCTCAAGTGGACTAGTGGAGGATCTTGTTTACTTCATTCATTCTTCTAACATCTGTTTTGCAGACGTAGTCTCTCGGTTCTCCACTAAGAAGACTCCAAAGCCTCTTCTCAACAACATAAAAACTATTTCTTATCTTCCTCTCTCTTTCATACATTTTCTTGTTTTGGTTACTTCATGCAATTAAAATAATAGATCTACACTTTCTAATTCAATCATAGTAGATCTACTGTTTAGTTGCATTAAGATCTAGTTGTTTTACAAGATTTATCTTTCTTTCTAAATCTAGTTACTAGTTTGCATACAAAAGTCATTTTCATCATAAGATCTCAAGGCTTAAGTAGTAGGCTAGTGATAATTTCTTAAAAGTTTATATCTAGCAAATTTAAAAGTGCATTTTATTGGCTGCCTTCAAAAGCAAGCCAAGATCCCAAGGAAAGCTTGCTTTCCTTGGTTATTTTTCGTTCAGTTATCATAGATCAACTTGGTAGTTTTTTCTATAAATTTTGTGGTGACCCAAAATCACTTTCTAAGTGTTTTTGGGCACTTTTTACTAACATTTGTTTGTTGTTTTGAAGCATTTCATGAACAGGTAGAAGGAAACTCTTGCCACTTTTTGGTAAATTGAGCCATCCAGAGCACCCAAGAACCATTACACTTCAACCAGATACTTTTTCTATAAATTTTGTAAGCCTTTGAGTCATTTTTCAAGGACCGGGGCACTTCTATTTGCATTGTAAAAGAAAAATTAAACGAGAGCAAGTGCGCTACCCAGTGCCCACACCCCATCTCCCTAGGGGGGAAACCGTGTCGACTCAAATTTTGTGTTTTGCATTTTTAGTTTAGATTTTCTTTTCTAACACTTAATAAAATCAAACTAGGGTTAAAATTTACCTTGTTGATCCATTCCATTGGCGGGCCACAAGTTCACTCAAGACTTAGTTTTTTCACATTTTTCTAACAATTTTCATTTTTCTTAAGTTTTAATCAACCCCCCTTGCTTTCCCAAAATACGGATTTCAGGATAAGGACTTGCCCAAGTACTAGCCAGAAAAGAGACTCTTGGGGTTTAAATAAATTATAAAAAAAAAAGAAAAAACATTGTTCAAAAATCCATAAAATTCACAAGGCTTTGTCCCCGTATGCTCTAGATCACTGCAGCTTTGACTGAACATGTTGATCAAACTAGAAAGGGACTTAGTGACTAGTAATTAGTTTCATTTTCCCAATTAACCTCCCATTTATGAAAATCCAGCGTAATCGTTTATTGACATTGTGTGGGGAATTTCCTCAAAGGAAGCGGGAACCACTGGGTAGTGACCTCAGGATACCATTAGACTGCACCCTCGTTTGTTATAGTGTTGAACACCTCCTAGAGACTCCGATCCATCCCACATTTCCAAGTGAGGAGCCACCTTTGTCAAATTCCGGACATATTTCCAATACCTCACAATATAATGGAAATCCCCATCCCTAATAATCAACTCATTACCACAAAAATAATAAAATTTACCAAGAACAATTGCAAAACATTGTCATTTTATTACGAGTATTTCAACTGCACTTTATTTGACTCCATTACCAACACTGGTCTTGTTGATGATTATTTTATGATGTTGATATTTCAATGATGATGATGATGTTGGATAATGAATGATATCATGTTTTATATTGCATTGATCTTGTGATTAAATTTCTAACTCCTAGCTTAGTTGTTTTTCTCTTTTTGTAGATTAAATACCTTAGTTTTTTTCTCTTTTAGGGTCCATTCCCCTTGGCTTCGCTAGGAGTAACCCTAGACGAAGGAGTCAAGTTTCAAGTGACAGCACTTGACTCTGCTTGCCCCCAAGGCCACACCGAGCGGATTGAAGATTTTTTTCGTTTTCCCAGGTGTGCATCTAGGCGGCAACACACAACACCCACACCCCATCCCCCCTGGGGGGTTTCGTAGTGTCAAATTTTGTGGTGTGAATTTTCCTGACAAAACACAAAACACAAACCACATTCTACTGCACGACTGTATACTTATAATATTTCATACTTTTCCCATTTTATTTCGCAAAAGTAAATTAGAAATAACATCGATCTCGTTGCCACGAAGTATGCTCTCACCGCCACATAAAGGCATTGTCGATTAGTGCTGGTTGATCAGAAAATGACACATAGATCTGGTGATCTATCTTTCTGCTTTTCTTCTTTTCAGTATTTGTTTTATTATTTTTTCAAGTTTAATTTGAACATACATTTTGCTATTGCTCGAAGTATGCTCTTTCCCCTTGCGGGCATTTGCCTGGTCCTAGGGAAATCAGAAAGAGTTGTAGCAACTGATTAATTCTCACATTTAATTAAAAACTCATCTTAATAAAAGTAAGAACCCCATACATAGTGAAAATTCGGCCCTTTAATCATTGAGTTTTGTGAGGGCAAATTCCTTATAAGAAGCGGGAACAACTAGGAGGCAACCTCGGAGCACAGTTAGGCTACACCCTTGTTGGTGTAGTGTTGAACACCACCCTAGAGACTCCATTCCATCCCACACGTCTTCGTGAGGAGCCACCTTCACTCAACTTCCGGACATTGCTCCTTGTACCTCACGGTATCTATGGAGTTTCCCCTTTTCCTGTAACAAAATTCAATCTTTAATAATTTAAAAACAACCAAGATACACTTGCAAAGCTTTCCCTTTCAGTAGTAGCTATCATATATATTGACTGCATTGGCACTGGTCTCCAGCAACAACATATTTTACATTTGCTTAATATCATATCAGTACATTATTTCTTAATCCTTCTTTATGTTAGTGGTGGTTGTTTATTTTCTGCTATTGAAAGCATTTTCTTAAATCTTTTGCAACGAAATTGGATTGTAATCATACCCCCTAGAAAACTCTTAAAAACAACTTTAATTATTTTTTTCTAAAACATTCTAATAACCTTAGAAACATTTTGTAGGGACTATCCCCCTTGGCTTCGGTTAGGAGTTGGCCTAAATGGAGGAGTCAAGATCAGGTGACATCCTTGACTCGAGACTTTCCCCCAAGGGTGCACTGAGCAGTAGCAAGATTTCTGTTGTGTTAACCAGGTACGCAATCCGGCGGCAATAGGGCCAAACCAACAATCAACCCACTCCTTTAATACTCATTAATAATTTAAAATTTACAACAAGACTTTGCAATATTTTCACGACACAACACAGCAGCAATCGCACTTACAATCCCGACACTAGTCATCGCATATTATCTTTGTTTAAGTTAAATCTATAAAATGCCGTGAATATATTTCATATCATGTGTTGCTATACTTAACTAAATTGCAATTGGTTTCCTTACTGTAATATTTTCATCATCCATCATTAACTCCTAGAATTTGTTTTCTTCATTTTATAGTGTAGAAACCTTAGATTTATTTTCAATAGGGACCACCCCCCTTGGATTCCCTGGGAATAGCCTAGACGGAGGAGTCGAGTAATTAGGTGACAACACTAGACTCTGACTTGCCCCCAAGGACACACCGAACGGCTTGAAGGTTTCATGCCACATTCCCCCCAGGTGTGTATTAGGCGGCAGTAGTTATCATTGTTGAAACTTGATAAAGTTGAGACTTTGGAGGTCCCTGTGGTGCAAGAGTTCTTATGGTGTCAATGCATGGTTTAATAATTGAGGTGATATCCTTCTATCTTCTTCTCTTCTTATGCAAGTTCTTAGATCTTCTATCTAGCTTAGAAGATTATCATTCTAGTCCATAGAGTAGGCATTTGAAGGCTTCAATTTGCTTTGCTTGTCTTAAATTTTCCAAGATTTGAAAGTAACAGGCTATAGTTAGTTATACGAATGTTCTTTCAATCTTTGTTTATGTAGCACACTAGATTTTATCTCCCTTGCTTTGATGTTTTGTAGATTGGCAGGTTCACCAAGTTTGAAGAAGAGCTTGAGCTCAGTTGCATCTTGTTCATATTCAACAAAATATTTTGGATCTAACTCTTCTTGTCTTGCAGGATCTTCAAACATCTCATCGATATTCAAGCTTGAGCTTGAACCCTTCTTCCTTCTTTCAAAACTCTAAATCTTTTCCTTGCTTACTTTTTTCTTTCGTGCAAGCTTAGATTCAACCAAAAAAGTCTTTTTCCATACAATATTTTGCTTTTTCACATGTTAGATCTAGAAAGTGCTTTAAACTTGTTATCTCATGCTTAGATCTAATCACGTTTATTTAGTACTTGAACTAGTAAATTATTTCTTATCATTTGCAAGTACTAAATATTGTATTTTATTGTGAATTTAACTAATCTCCTAACGTTTAATCAAGTTTATTGTTTGTTGGTTCGTGTCCGTTTTTGTCATAGAAAAGCATAGGAACAAAGCAAGTTTGGGAGATTTGAACCATTAAAGAAGACCCTTTTTAATTCCTTGCATTGTCTTAGCCTTTTTTAAGCATTTTAAAGTCTCTTGAATCTCGTTTTTATGAATCAAGAGCACTCTCTGTTGGAGGGTTAAAATTTGCAATAAACTAATAAAGAGCAAGTGGGATTTAAGGCTCCCACACCCCCTTCCCCCATTTGGGGGAAGCCTGTATCTGCCCCTTTTACTTTTCAGCTTTAGATTAGTCTTTTATGCTAGATTAGTTTTCAATCTTTGCTACTAGATCTAGATTTACTTTCAAGATTTTTTACTTTACTTTTGTTGAGGAAAAATTGATACTAACCCCTACGCATTCCTGGAGTAAGGTTCATGGATAAGGGCTTGCCCGAGTACTGAACCAGAAAATAGATTCGTAGGTAGATAATTAAAACACCTTTACTTAATTGTATTTAGCCATCTTTACTTTTACCTTTCATTTACAATCAAATAAGCCGACTCGTTGCCACGAAGTATCCTCTCGTCACCACCTAGAGGCTTTGTCGATTAGTGGTGAATGATCAGAAAGTTGACACTTAGTCATTAGGTAATTAGAAAACATTTGCCTTTTTAGTTTTGTCCTTATGTTCATTATAAAAAAGCATCAATAAAACTTGTAAAATTTGGACTCCATTCCATATGCTCTACACCTCTGCGGTTCATCCGATCAGTCGGGTGCACCAAAAGGAATCGGAAGTGACTAGTAATTAGCTTAACAACATTTCAATTAACCTAAGTAACGAAAATCCGGCGTTACTTCGCTTTAATCTTAAGTGGGGAAATTTTACAAAGGAAACGGAAACCACTAGAACGTGACCACAGGGCCCCGTTAGGCTACATCCTTGTTGGTGTAATGTTGAACATCCCCCCGCAACTCCATCTAGCCCACATGTTCTTGTGCAGAGCTAGTTAGACCAAAATCCGGACATATTCCCTGTATTGCAAAGTATATCGGGAATTCCCTTTTTCCCCTTTAAATCAACTCAACTCTTCATCTAACTTAAAATAAATCAAGTACAATAGCAAAACATCTCGTATTTCACAACAGCATTATTTACATTTCACGACTCCATTGGCACTAGTTAATCATTGTTTTCAGTATTTGCTTTCAGTCATTTACAAATTATGACTGCCAGATATCTTGCTTATGTTGTTGATGTTTACGGAATAATCATTTTGCAATTACTTGTTCTAATCAATTTTCACTAAAAACTCCTAAAAAACACCCATACCCATCTGTAACTAATAAGCACAAACTAAGAGCCTTAGAAACTCTTAAGTAGGGTCTACCCCCCTTGGCTTTGGTTAGAAGTTTGCCTAAACGGAGGAGTCAATACCAGGAGACAACACCTGACTCGAGACTTGCCCCCAAGGACTCACCTAGCAGCTTCAAAAGATTTCTGCTGTGTTTCCCCCTAGATGTGCTTTGCGGTGGAAACAAGATAAACTGCCTTTGGGCCAAACCAAGAATTAACCCACTCTGTAATCCACTCATCATTAATAAGCTAAAACTGACCAACAAGATAACTGCAAAACTTTCAAGACACAGCAACACCTTTTTTATTCCATTTAGCACTAGTCTATCTGCAACAATCATACAATTTCATTAAGTGAATTAATGTGTTAAGTAGAATAATTGCTTAAATGTTGTTGATCTAATTTATATTTTGCAATCTCTTGTTCAGTGTTGTCTTTTGAAACTCCTACATAATTAATCTCATCTTAATAACTAAATCGCCCTAAATCCTTAGTTATTTTCCTGGGGACTACCCCCCTTAGCTTCTCTAGGAATTTGCCTAGACAGAGGAGTTGAGTGTTGAGTGACAGTATCTCAACTCAAGTTTTGCCCCCAAGGACGCACCCAGTGGCTTGAAGATTTATGCCACGCTAACCTCTCTAAGATGCGTATCCAGCGACAACAGTACCATTTCATGCAAGTAGGGTGAGTGAAAAACATTAGATGGCACACCACATGCATAGAGAAACTTATAAACTTTTGAATCCACATCATCTCTACAACCTTGGTCAAGGAAATCTGATAATGTTCTTCGCATAGGCGACAATCCACTACCATGGGAGGATGAGGGCCCTGATCGAGTCAATGATGATCCACTACCATACATTCTTTATGAGGATTCAGATTCAACCCTTGATCCCTTGGAATTGTTTTGAGCGGCCTCTTCTTCCATCATGTATTTGTTTCTTTCTTTAGCTAGCACTTTGTCATAGGTTTTGACTCCAACAACCTTACCTTGATCACATGGCATAATCTCACACAAATTCTTTCTTACACGGGTATATGAACCTGTGTAAGTTTTAGTACAATGGGGGCATACAAACTTTCTAGTTCCACCCCCCTCCCCCTCCCCCTCCCCCAAGCCTTGTCATATACTTCCACAAAGGTGTTGTATGTTTTTGTTTTTGCCCCTCATCACTCTCAAGCTCATCACTATATTCATCCTCTTTTATTTCCCCTTACTCCTCTCAATAGTATGTATCACTTCCTACCTCTTCCTCCTCATCACTACCACCACCATATTTGTTTCCCAACACCATCATAAAGAGAAAAAGTCGAACCAAAAGCCAAAACCACATGTTAAATTTCATACATTCATAGCATAAAACATAAATGCATTACCAAGATCACTAGAAGTAAGACAAAGCACAAAACAACAACACAGAGTTTCGCAGAGAGATGATAATTCTGAGATCAAAGTACAAATGAAGAAAGAGAGAGAATGTGAAAGTATCTTCCACAAGTAAACAACCCAAATAAACCTCCTTCTTCAGGTGATGCGAAAATCTCCTCCTCCAAGTGATGCGCAATCCACAAGTGTGAGAATGAATAAATGAGCACTAACCTCATATTTATACAAGTGCTGAAACCATAAAATCCCTTATACGGCTGACTTGTCTTGGGGGCAATAAATATTTAATTTTTAATCCTTTTATTAATTCCTTTTGCAACACAAGGCTTACATTGATTCTTTCATGTGTTTACATAATTGTTTACATAAGGTTCTTCTACCCTTAGGAGGTATAACAAGTACAATGAAAGTACAATAAAATATAAAGAATAATATCTTCCGAAGTTGTACAAAATCCAACACTCCCTCTCAAGGAGGAAGGTATTCTTCGGTCTTCATCAGCATCACGATCATCTGGGTTTCATCTTGTACTCTACTCTGTCTCCATCATCTCTATGCATACTGAAGGTTGTCCACATAGTCTCAGTGTATCATCTTCACCAATCCTTCGATGAGTCCAGGAGAATCACTCGATCCTGGATTTCAAGAGAATCTCTCAATCCTAAATATATGTGACATCCTCACTAGTCCTTCGGTGAGTCCAGGAGAATCACTCGATCCTGGATCCAGCAGAATCACTCAATTGTGGATATCTGAGATAATCAGTTGTGCCATCTCTGCTATACAATTTGCTACATGTCCGTCTCATCTGCCAATGGGGTCCTCCCATACCTAGTTGAGATCTCAAACGAGCAAAAGGGCACGGCCATCTACTGACTGTCCTACTCTTCTTCCTATGGGAGTTCTCCCATATGTGGCTGAGTATCTGGATTGTAGAGGCACCTGTGCAACCACACGGCCAACTGTTGATTGTCCTACTCATCTGCCTCTGGGATTTCTCCCATATCTAGCTAAGTAACCAGACTGCAGAGGCACCAGTGTGAACCCGACCAACTGCTAACTGCCCTATTTATCTGTCTATGGGATTTCTCCCATATCTGGCTGAATAACTGGACTGCAGAAGGTGCCTGGGTGAGCCCGACCAACTGCTAACTGTCCTACTCATCTACCTATGAGATTTCTCCCATATCTGGCTGAGTAACTGGACTGTAGAAGGCACCAGGGAAAGCATCTCAATGCCATCTTTCTGTCTCAAGGAGGGATATGTTCTCTTCGACTCCACGTCTTCCGCGAAAGTATTCGAACTTCATCCTGAGAAGAGCCTTGGTGAGAACATTTGCAGTTTGGTCGTCTGTCGGCACGTACTGTAACTCAACCGCACCTTTCTACACCATATCACGAATGAAGTGATATCGAATCTCGATATGCTTCAACCTATCGTGAAATACAAGATTCACTGACATCTGCACACAGCTCTGGTTATCACAGCGAATCACGGTCGACTCTGGAATCTGGCCAAACAATCCTGTCAGGAGTTTACGAAGTAAAACTGCTTCTCTAGTTGTTGTGCTAGCAGCCATGTACTCGACCTCTGCAGTACTGAGTGCTACCGAGTTCTGTTTCCTGCTATACCAGGAAATAACTGCAGAACCCAAACTGAAGCAACATCCGGAAGTACTCTTCTGATCTGCAACACATCCAGCCCAATCTGAGTCTCTAAACCCCTGCAATCTCAGGTCACTATCTAAAGCATATTTCAAACCAGATCCCATAGTGCTACGTAAGTATCTGAGCACATGTTTTGCAGCAATCCAGTGAATCTGCCTTGGTTCGAACATGAACTGACTGGGGGCATTCACAACAAAACATATATCTGGTCTGGTGTTGGTCAGATACATCAATGACCCAATCAACTGGCAATACATGGTGGGATCAATCAAATCAAAATCTGAAGTAGGAGCTCTCAACTTCTTCCAATTCGCATCCAGCGGAGTAGCCATGTTCTTGTAGTCCAACATCCCGAATTTCTTCAATATGTCAATGGTGTATTTTCCTTGTCCTAGGAAAATCTATTTCTGCCTCTGCCATACTTCTAAGAAGTAGTGCATCAATCCAAGATCTTTCATTTCAAACTCAGGGGCGAGATTCTTCTTACACCATACAATGAGTTTCTAATTTCCTGTGAGAAACAAGTCATCAACATACAATACAAAAATCAGTGACTCATCATCTGCAACCTTGAAGCGAAGGTTGGGGTCTGCATCATTCTGTTGCACCTTCCATCTCATAGCTGAAACAATAGAAATGATCGATCTGATGGAAGTATCTCGAGCCACATAAGCAAATGTATCATCATAATCGACTCCCTCTTTCTGAGAGAATCTTCTGGCAACAAATCTGGCCTTGTATTTTCCATATGCTCCATGCTAAGTCTGTTGTGCCCATCTAGGTATTTTTCAACCTACTGCAACATTTATGGGGATATCAACTGGATCAATGGAATCGATAGGTTCATCCTTTTCTGCTAACTCCCTCTTCAACTAGAGGGGGAGATGATCTCATCTGCTTTGGTTCTATCATTTCATCATCGATCTCCATGTCTGATCCTCTGCCTTTCCTAATAGCTAATTCTTCTTCAAAGGTCACATCCCTACTGACTTCAATCTGTCTGGACCCTCGAAAGTAAATTCTGTAAGTCTTTGAAGACTCACTATATCCCACAACGGTTCCCTTCTTGCCTGAAGGTTCCAACTTGGGCACATGTATAAAGACTGGACAGCCAAATATCTGAAGGTGGCTTACTTATGGTTTCACTTCTGTGAAAGCTTCCTCCGAGGTCAACCTTCTAGGCTAAGAGTCATATTCCAGGAAGCTTCTTGCTGAACATCAACGGGATTCATATGTCCATCGGAACTAGTCTTCTCTTGTAGGCCAAATCTCATGGTCTTTTCCCTACAAGTCAAATCCCGACTGATGATGAGTGACATTTTCTAATCAATTTGAAAAAACAAATAGTTTACACAGGCATCTTAGCTAATACTTTATCACAACAATCATGAACATGTCTAACAAACACTTCTGGGTAAGTATCTAGATGTATGTTATCTCCACTAGACCATGCCATCAAGAGTGTGCACTACCCTAAGCATGTAGGAGGGAGATATCATCTAGACTAACTTCATGAAATGTTGTGTAGCTCATATGCATAATATAACAGGGTAAACTATATCAACTGCTCAATACATTAGATCTGCATATAAAAAGCATATAAGACAAAAACAGATCTATGTAAGCAAGAAAACAAAATACTTATCTCTTATTGTTTTGGTGTGTGGGACCCCACTGCCTTCTTGTGGGAACCATAAGAGATCTCTGTTCTTGCATTCTGGATCTTCTAGAAGAGGAACTCCGTACGATCATCATCCCTTTGCTTCTTGCGATGATGATCCTCTTCTACATCAGCAGTTGAGGCTTCATGCTTCCTTTTACTTGAACTTCGACAGCTATTTGCGTAGTGTCCATATTTTCTGCACCTATAGCATTGAACTTGAGATAAGTCCTTCTTCTCCTTTTCATCTGGGCGAGGACTTGGTCTCCGATCTTGGTGCTTGTGTTTATGGAACTTCCTACCTTTTCCCTTACCCTTCGTGGCATGAGAAACAAAAGCTTGGTTCTCCTCGGGTTGAGTGTCATGGCCATGGAGTCTTTGACGTGTTGCGATCCTTGTCTCCTCCTGAGAGCAATCTGCCCAAAGCTTGTCAAACTTTGGTAGTTTGGATCTACCACTTATGCTTTGGATGAAGGACTCCCATGATGGTGGAAGACCATTTAAAGTGTGGAGGACAAGCTCCTTATTGCCAATAGGATCTCCACTGGTGCTGAGCTTGTCTATGAGTTCTGCAATCCTCATAAAGTATGAGGCAATGGATTCCGACTTTGCTATCTTCATATTTGAGAGTTGGTTTCTCAAAGTCATGGATACATTTAGGCTAGTGTGTTCAAACAGCTTCATAATGGTCTTGAACATTTTCCTAGCATTCTTCTTTCCTGAGATCTAAGGAACCAAATGATCTCTCACGGAATCCACAAGAATCCTTCTTGCTTTAGCATCATTCTTCCTCCATCGAGATTTATCCTCTTTGGCTTCTGGTTCAGGGACCTTCTCATTTACATATAGTAGAAGATAATTTTCTTCTAGGAGTAGAAGAACCCTAGACTTCCAGGAGATAAAATTTGAGACTCCTTCCAACCGATCTTCAACCTTCATCCCAATCATCTTGATTTGCAAATCTGGATCTGAAACCCTCGTAGGAGCTAGGTCAAAAATAAAAGTACTCAAAATTGAATTCCGTCTTCACCAATACCATTTCAGTACCATTTCATGCAACAACATGCATAGAGAAACTTATTAACTTTTGAATCCACGTCATCTCTACAACCATGGTCAAGGAAATCTGATAATGTTCTTCGCATATGCGACAATCCACTACCATGGGAGGATGAGGGCCCTGATCGAGTCAATGATGATCCACTACCATACATTCTTTATGAGGATTCAGATTCAACCCTTGATCCCTTGGAATTGTTTTGAGCGGCCTCTTCTTCCATCATGTATTTGTTTCTTTCTTTAGCTGGCACTTTGTCACAGGTTTTGACTCCAACAATCTTACCTTGATCACATAGCATAATCTCACACAAATTCTTTCTTACACGGGTATATGAACCTGTGTAAGTTTTAGTACAATGGGGGCATACAAACTTTCTAATTCCACCCCCTCCCCCTCCCCCAAGCCTTGTCATATACTTCCACAAAGGTGTTGTATCTTTCTGTTTTTGCCCCTCATCACTCTCAAGCTCATCATTGTATTCATCCTCTTTTGTTTCCCCTTCCTCCTCTCAATAGTATGTATCACTTCCTACCTCTGCCTCCTCATCACTGCCACCACCATATTTGTTTCCTAACACCATCATAATGAGAAAAAGTTGAACCAAAATCCAAAACCACATGTTAAATTTCATACATTCATAGCATAAAACATAAATGCATTACCAAGATCACTAGAAGTAAGACAAAGCACAAAACAACAACACAGTGCTATGAACATAATAGTAGATTAATAATAAACATAATTAATTCTACTTAAAGATGAAAGGGCATGACCTTTCATTCACAATGCCCAAGCCTTATATAATAGGCGGTTTATCATCCATTGTAATCATCTTTTATTTATTCAATTATCAATACTTATTTTGGCCCTTTGATGGCTTATCTTATTTACCAAGTCTTTTGGTGACTTATTTATGTGTGAACGAACGGATTGTTCGCTTCATTTGGTATCAGAGCCCCTCCTTGGGCAAATATCTGATTCAGGCCGTTGGCCATACTCCTCAGAGTTTCTCTGATTTAAAAGGATCCTTGATCCAGAACTGGCCATTGGCCATTAAATCCAAAAAAAATTGAATTTATCGAGAAGAAAAAAAAGGATTCGGCTGCTGCTCCTCACCACCTCGGCGCATCTATCCACCTGCGCATCACAACTATCGTCCCTGCTCCACTTCCTCCCGTGCTCTCATCCCCCCCCCCCCGCCATTCTTCCTCCTCTTGCCATATTCCCTGCTGCATCCTCCACACAACCTCATATCCTACGTACTCCCTTCCTGCACCTGCAGACCCCACCCCTCTCTACGTGCCTCCTTCCACGCCCTTCCTACAAGCACAGCTCCCAGCTCCCATTTGCTCGCACTCTCCCCCTGCACTCTGCCTCCCACCGCTACTACGTCCACCTCCTGTCGGCTGCACGCCCCAGCATCCTCCCCAACGCGCGCCCCCTGCGTACAGCTCCCTCCCTTCCCCCGCTGCACTACTCTCCGCCTCCACTCCGGCGCCCACAGCCCCAACTCCTGCTCCTGCTCTCACCTCTCCACCCGCGCCTGCCAACTCCCACTGTCACGCCCGCGCCTACATACGCCCTTTCAACGCCTCCATCTCCCACACTCTACCAGCGCTCTCCTCCACTACCAGCACCTCTCCCTCCCGTCGCTGCCCCTTCTCCCATCCACCACGCCTCCTCCTCAAGCCTACCACAAGCCCTCCTCTCCACCGCTACCTCTCCTTCCAAGCCGCCATTCCCTCCTTCAACCCTAATTCAAAAAGTATACAAATTTTAATTAAACAAAAATTATTATAATAAATTAAATATTATTATATAATATTTAATATTATTACCATTTTGTTTTTATTAAAAAATTTATTATCAAAAGTTTACCATAAAATTATAATTATATAATTATAATAATAATCATATTATTATATTATATATTTTTTTTTACTTCATTCACCCTTACCTATTCAAAACTTCATAGTGATATTATTATTACAAATAATAATTATTATTATTATTTAATAATAGTTTCACAATTATTAATTACAAAAAAAGAAAGATAAGAAATACCGAAAAGAAGACCAGAAGAAGTCCAAAAAAAAGTTAAAATCAAAGGAAGAATCATTGAAGAAGACCTATCAAGAAAAAGTCAAAGGAAGACTAGTTAAAAAACGTCAAGACCCTCTATCATCAAAAAAGTCGAAGACTATCTATCGCTGAAGAAATCAAAGAAAGATCATCCATCACCGAAGAAGTCAAGACCATGGATGCCGGTTTGCGATTACAAATAGAGAAATTAGAAGCCAAATTAAAGCATTATCAAAGAGACAATGAAGATTTATGCGACAAGAATTCAAAACTAGAAGTAATAATTGAAGTACATAAGATGGAATAAAAGTACAAGGAACAAAAAATTTCCGACCAAAAAAATCGTATAAAAGAATTATTATGTGCTCAAATTGAGGAGTTAAAAGATTAAAACAATTTCAATCAGAGATTGAAAAATCAAGATATAAAGAAAGCAATAAACGATTATGAAGCAGAATTAATACACTTTAACAAAATCGTTAGCGACAAAGATGAAGAACTAACGCATATACGACATAAATTAGAAAGT
Source organism: Larix kaempferi (assembly GCA_027924585.1). Taxonomy (NCBI): domain Eukaryota; kingdom Viridiplantae; phylum Streptophyta; class Pinopsida; order Pinales; family Pinaceae; genus Larix; species Larix kaempferi. The sequence goes on along the minus strand of BSBM01000734.1, from coordinate 1,066,622 downwards.
CAAGAATCAGAGGTCGGCCAATGTCAACAACAGATAAAAGTTCTTCAACAACAAAATGACGACTCTAAAAAGACACATAAGTTCGACATCGCAAAGAGTAATAAAGTACTATCCAACAATTCCGAAGAAATTTTCAGATTAAGAAATCATAACAAGACACTAGTCACAAAAATTAAGAAGTTGAAAAATAGTCGGAAGACAGAACAATCTACAGAAGACATTGAAGGGAAACTTCTAGACAAGCAGAAAGAAAATAGTTGCATTAGAAGTCATAACGAAGATCTTAAGGAACAACTTAAGAAATCTGAAAATGACAGAAAATCGCAAGTAGAAGTGATTAAGAAGTTTCAAAATGATAACATGCAGTTAGAAAACACGTTGGAAAAGATACAGAATGAAACCTCAAAACCTCAAGGGACGAAAATACAACTTCCAACTCAAATCAATACTCAAAAGACGACACTCGTAAAAGAAAATGACATTGTGAAAATTCCCTATCGACACCCCAACCATAAAAACCGATATTTTGAAAAGTGGGAAATGTTGAAAGATAATGGCACTAATGTGATCAAAGCTCTTGACGACAGATCAGTAGGAAATCCCAGCAGTCAGCAACAAATCAATTTGGGATGGATTGACCCATCCACATTGTTATCACACCATAGTAGCAGGGCTACTATTCTTGTACAGCAGATATCTGCACATTCCAGAGCTTCCTTTATTCCAGAGCATGGCTATATATTTTGGATCACTCATGATCAGAGCAGTACATTATTCAGATTTTATGACCTTGTGTCAAGGCTGAGCCTTGAGAGTTCAGATTTGATGACTGATGTGACCACTTATCCCATTACAGTTTCAGTTCAGTGCCTAGAGATGTATTTCAGCAGTGTTTCAGATGATGCATGATGATTATTATTATGATGATGTTGTATGATCTATGGATATGTTCTCACTGACTGTGGATTATTATCTTGTTGATTTAGTCATGATCATAGCATGTGCTTGGTATATTATTCCTGATGTGGCAAACTATTTAAAATGAACTGTAAATCATAAAATGGACAATTGCTTGCACTTTTAGGTCATTTAACAAAACTTACTGGTTTTTCACCTTACATAGACATGGTTTTTCCCCGACACCAGTTGTCTGCTAGTGTAGGCTCCATATTCACTTGTCTCCATCCATACATGACCTTCCTGTTTGACTTTAAACCCTGACTTGTCTCATTTGACTTTCTGATACTGAGGACTTCCCCATTTTTCTACCTCTGTGTTTGGACCGCATCCCTGTTTATTCAGTGTCTCGGCTCTGAGTTGGTGACAGAACTTGCCTTTGGTGAGTTGGATTGTAGGCCTAAATCATTCTGGTCGGTTGTCCCGATGTTTGGCATTGGCTCGAACTCCCCCTAGTCACTTGAGATGTTGTTGGCTAAAACTGAAAGCTCATGTTCTACCTGTGGAAACTTAATAAATTCGCCCATGGAAACAAAAAAAAAAAGGGCAAGAGCGATGAAAAGCTAAAAATACTCCTCGAAGAGTATAAGAAAGGTCCAAAAAGCAATGGTTCTTAAAAGCTATATCTAAACAATTGCTGACCTTGTATAAATATATGAAAAACATGCCCTGGATGCAAGCTGCAACTAGTTGTGCTTCTCAGCACATCTGAAATCCGAAGGGTTATGTAGGCCAAAAAGGCCATGAAATAAAATTGAATGATCCTAATGAACCTGGATCAACTTGATGTAGACATGATGCCTAAAGTTGAATAAGCACTCTCTAAACAACTTATCCATTTGTGAGGCACAGCCATTCCCCGTGTTCTTTTGTCCAGCACAGAGTTTGTAGCTTCCCCCCTTCTCCCAGTCCAAAGTATTTTTGAGTTAAGTTAGACAAGTCAAACCCTTGGCCCAACCTTGTTCCTAGCCTTCATCCTTCACTAGCAGTTTGACCATGTCTAATGGGTAAGTTTGTCATTTGAACTATTGTGCAAGTAATTTTATATAACAACGGAATTTGTTAACTTGATTAATGCCACTGAATGGAATTTATACTTTGAGCTTAGCTGTGGGAATGATTAGAGAAACATTGTCTTAGTCTACTGATGTGATTTATCCTTGATTATATATTCTTGGGATCCGTGATGATGTGGACCATGTATGGATGATTATTGATGATGATTTATGGTCCCACATGTTTGACGATGATATCATATGATGGACATATGATGCAGATGATGTTTGATCCAGTTCAGCAGGTTTACTATTATTTCAGATCAGCAGATTATACATTGTCCATATATGGTGGACCCTACAGCTGGCCCATTAGGGCAACCCAGGGTGTATGAGTACTCATTCCTAGTGGATTTGGGTCTTCTGGATCCATTGAGACACTTATCTTTCAGTTCCGGGCACTTCTGACAGTGATTGATGCAGTTTTACACTTGTTGACCAGATTTGGGGCTGATTTCCCAGCCTGAGCAGCAGGGGCCCCAAGAGGCCAGTTCACCTAGGGCGCTGATGATGGAGGGGGTGGTCCAGCCACTTGTTATTACCATTTATCCCCCCTCCCGGAGAGCCTGGTGGGCTCAGATGGACAGCGCTAGCACCCTAGGAGGCAGTTTTGGCATTTTCACAGTTCCCGAGGCAGTTAAAAAATGGGATAAAGTGGTCACTGAGGAAATCGATTTGGGCAATTGAGGCAAGGTTTTGGCATTTGGTCTTCACAGAGGTCTTCCAGGATGGCATCACTATCTTCCAGTCAGTTTTCACCATGTGGGTATGCCCGGATTGATCACAGGAGGACATTTACTGCTTGACTGTCATGGATTCTGAGGACAGTTTTGGTCATTTTTATTATATTGGACATATTTTATTATTTTATTGTGCCTCGGGGATGAGCTAGTAAGGATTGATGCCTCCTAGCCCCACCATGTGCTTATTTTATCATGTCCTAGTCATCATGAGGTGGATCATTGTATTTTTTACCCCTCTAGTGGGATGACGTCACCCTCCATTGTACCATTTAGTGAGGGCGCTTTTGTTATATTGGGTGATCCAAGTAATATTATGTTATGGATTCATCCTAGCCATTGATTGTATGATGAGATCTTATAATCTCAACCACTCATTTGATGTAGTATTGTAGAGTGGTATAGGGTTTTGGTCTTTATTATCCTATATAAGGAGGAGACCCCCCATTGTAAAGCTCACCTTTGGAGCTCTGGAATATTGGAATAGAAGATTTTTTGTGGAGCACATCTCTCTTGCATTGTGGATTCTCTTGCATATTGAATATACAGTATCTCTTCTATGTATCATTGTGGATTTTGGTGCTTTTGCTAACCTTTTGACAGGAAAGTCGAATTGGAGAGAGGAGGGCGACTTCATGAGGGTTATTGTTGGAGGGATCCACATATTCTCTCTTGGGTTGATCTTGTGACAGGGAGTTCATTATTGTATCTTTGTGACATAGTTGATGCTTTCTATTACATCTTTCTACCATTTTCATAATCATCTTGCTTGACTTGTTTCTTTGATCTTGTCTTGTAGGAGGAGGACGATTTGGCTATCTTGGAGAAGGGCGATTTGGTTGGAGCACTTGGATCTCACTCTTGAATATACACATAGGAGAATGCTATCAACTTGCAAGGTGGCCATAAGCAATTGAGGTAAGATCTACAAGGTATGTTCCTCTTTCATCCATTCTATCTTCATTGGTCATAAAACCCTAATTAAATCAAAACCCCAATTTTGGTATTTCTTAGATCTACTTAGATCTAGCCTTGCAATTGAAAAGATTTTAAAAACCCACCTCTATAGGATCCACCCCTAGTTGGATCTATAGTTTGGTGGTGATTGGCTAAAAATTGACACACTTTTCAATGCAAAAAGCCTTCTTGAACCTAAATCAATTTTCCTAAGAGAAGCTTGTTGGGTTAGATCTAGCACATTGGTAGGTGAGATCCCACTTGATTTAAAATCTAGACACTTGATAACCTATACCCATATCTTTACTTTGGTGAAAACTACCTTGTGGACATCTCTCCATGTTTTAGGGGGTTAAAACCCCCTTTTGATTTTCTTGGCATCTTAAAACTTAGATCTACTAAGATCTAGCCCTTGGATTCACTTGAAACTTTGAACATGCATAGATCGGGGTACTAGCATCCCGGATCTACATTTTGGTGGCCATTGGACTTGATTTGGTCCACCAAAACTCACTTTTGGACCATCCTTGAGCAAATCGCACCCCCTTGATTTTTTGAGTTGGTCCACTTCTAGGAAGTGGGTGTTTGAGTTATTCGTGGATTTGGAATGCCCATGCCTTGAAACCTAGGTCTATACTGTCCTTTTGTCAAGATCCGCCTTGGGGATTGCATTCCTTGTTTCAAGGGATTGTGGTCCACTTAGGGTCCTCACTTAAAAAAAACCTAGATCTAGTAAGATCCAACCATTAGATTTCACTCAACCCACTTGACTTGGCTTCTAGGTGTCCCGATCTACAATTTGACATACTTTTTGACCCCATTAGCCCACTTAACAAGGCACTAGTCCATCACCAAGCAAGTCGCACTCCTTGGGATTGGTGTCAAATCCTAGATCTAGAACATGGGTATCTTTGAAATCAACTTCAACTCATAGATCTAGCCTACATATAACCTATAGTACCTACCTCACATCTAACTTCACCTTGTGGGCCTACCTAGAATCACTTCACACTTCCCAAGAAAACTAGACCCACTTGTGTAAACACATGGTACTATACTTTTTCATCATACCCCATCATGTGGCCTAGACCATACATAGGTTGAAACGTTAATAATCTCTTACACTTCCCTCAACCATACCTTAAACCTTAGGTTCACTTAGCCTTGCATTGGTTTCCGTAACTCATTACTTACCTACATTTAGAAACCTTTGTTTGGGTCCAATCAACTGTGATTGGGGTATAGGGTCTCCCCCTTGGTTTAGTTATACCTTGACCTAAAGCGAAGAGTGCCTCGGTTGACGTGACTCCCACCTGCATTGGGAACCGTGGCATCTCTTGGGTCACCTCTTTAGTTGCCTGACTCCTCTACCGTCCCGGATGGGATACCTCTAGGGGCAACTACAAGTTGTGTGATAACACACATATCGGAAGTTATGCTCTACACTTAGCAGTTCGTATCGACATGTTTTGTCAGCCGCAACATCGCAAAGAACAATGCGACAAAATTATAAGGCTTTGAGGACAAAGCCTTTCTAAGAGAGTGGCAATGCTATGAACATAATAGTAGATTAATAATAAACATAATTAATTGTACTTAAAGATGAAAGGGCATGACCTTTCATTCACAATGCCCAAGCCTTATATAATAGGCGGGTTATCATCCATTGTAATCATCTTTTATTTATTCAATTATCAATACTTATTTTGGCCCTTTGATGGCTTATCTTATTTACCAAGTCTTTTGGTGAGTTATTTATGTGTGAACTAACGGATTGTTCGCTTCACACAGAGTTTACCCTGGGAAACCCAATAGGGAGAAAACCAACAACTTTCGCAGAGAGATGATAATTCTGAGATCAGAGTACAAATGAAGAAAGAGAGAGAATGTGAAAGTATCTTCCACAAGTAAACAACCCAAATAAACCTCCTTCTTCAGGTGATGCAGAAATCTCCTCCTCCAAGTGATGCGCACTCCACAAGTGTGAGAATGAATAAATGAGGAGCACTAACCTCATATTTATACAAGTGCTGAAACCAAAAAATCCCTTATGGGGCCGACTTGTCTTGGGGGCAATAAATATTTAATTTTTAATCTTTTTTATTAATTCCTTTTGCACCCCAAGGCTTACATTGATTCTTTCATGTGTTTTCATAGTTGTTTACATAAGGTTCTTCTCCCCTTAGGAGGTATAACAAGTACAATGAAAGTACAATAAAATATAAAGAATAATATCTTCCGAAGTTGTACAAAATCCAACACCACATACCCATCATGCTTCTTGACTCGAGATGAGAATCACTTGTTGCCTGCAATAGAATGATGGAGAAGAAGAAATGGGAAAGAGTAGGAAAAGAGAACATTCAAGATTTAAAATTTTAACATAGTGAAATATTTTTTCAAAAACAAACAAAGAGTGGGATTTAGAGCCTACCTCTTTAGCTCTCCAATGATGGTTGAATGTCTCTATGGAAGCCTTCAATATCTTCTCCAAGCTCTCACAAATAGTAGCCTTCGATCACCCCTTCAATCTCCCTTCCAAGCTCCCACAAATTTGCTCACAAACAACTAGCAAACCCACTCAAATCCCTAGCAAAGAGAAGTGAAATAAATGAAATGAGGAATAGAATGAGAGCAAATGGACTCAAAGATTGTTTATATCCCCTAAAAAAACCCTAAGGCATTCCGAAAAAACCAAGTGGAAGCTTGCACAAATGACAAAATGCCAAATCGGTGTGCCTAACCCGTGGAAGTTGTCCGTAAGCGTTTTCGGGAGCATTTTGAAAGCCTCGAGAGCATTGAGGGAGCGATGAGGGATCGCTCAGTGAGCGTCAATCCCTCATCACTCCCTCAATGCTTCCACCAAAACCAGGGAGCATATTTGTTTTACCTGGAAACGGGAATTGGAAAAACGCTCTCGACAGGAAATGAACAAGAATCGCGATCCCAAGATCAATTCCTGTTCGCCTCCTTTGGTAGCACGAACTAGAGCGAAGCGGAAGGGGGTAGGGCACTTCCCCATTGCCCTGGTTGTAGACACCACCCAAGAAAATTTTGTTTAGAGAATGTTGGCTTAAAATCCAATACATTGTTGCTTTGATGCATATGTGTTTCTAGACTATCACCTTTTGGGATTTTGATTTCATATTTGGAGGATTGCTAGCATGCTTACTTCACCATCGAGCATTATTTCTTGAAGGATCATAGTGTATATCTCACCTTTCGAGGCTACACATACATAGATCAATACATTTTTACATATTTGGAGGCCTGCCACATCTAACAGCACATCTGGATTTGCAATAGTTCCATGTTTAATCTGGGTTTTGTTTAGCTTCATGGGAGCCTTGCATATTGTTGAGTATTTTGAGCAATAAGTGTGTTCACATGTGCCACAACGCATATGGAGAAAGCACACTCTTCTTTCAACAATGGTTTTGGGGGTGAACTGATGGTTATAGAACATGGCTTCAAGGTCTTTCACATGGTTTGCACTATTTTATTCTTACTTTGGACAACTTCCCACTTTGGATGCAATTTTTTCTAGCTTTCTTCAACATATTGCCCTTTTTGGTGATGTTATGAGTGGCTGACCACATTGATCTCTGTGGTGGCCACATTCCTTGAGGACATTCCTCTCTTTGAGGAGGTTTTTATAACAACCAAAGGGGACACTATTGCACACATATCCATTAGATCCATTGTTTGACGAGTTGATTATGGCATCAAAGGAAAATCCCTAACTAGTTTTGTTATTGTTGCCATTGTTTTGGCATCTCGAGTTTGTTGACTCCCTTATCTAGGGGAGTGCTCTTTGGACCATTGCATTTCTGCAAATTTATTAAGGAGGCATAACTACCTTGGCACATCTATCTAGACTGGGTGTCGATCTTTCGAGAAGTACTTTAAAAAAAATTGTGATCCCAATGCCTCCTCTTTGCACATAGTTCAAACGGCACTCTATTTTGAGGATTAATTTCTATCGTTTGGTGACCCTAGATCCAAGGGAGGTAACACTATCATCAACCTCCTTCCCTTTGACTTTGCATATATTCCTATTTTGTTAGAGGCGACTATTCAAGGCTAACTTTAAAAGGTGTTCAAAACGAGGAGAGCACAAGTGGCATGATGAGCTATTTTGCATGGCCAACTAGCCCAAGCTAGTAGAGCATTGTGCACAGAGGAGGAGAGATGTCACATCTCATTCATTTGGGTTCACTATTTTATTATCTGTGAGGGTGTTTTTACTTGGAGAGACCTTTTTATAATGATTTAGTGTTTTTCTAAGTATTTTTGTTGGAATGATTAATGGATCTATAAACCACTAATTATTATTTTATTGTGAGGGAGATGGAGATAGGAATCTATACAAAGACTAGCTCTCTCAATTATGTTTCATGGTTGAGTTTCGGGAGCCCCCCTCTATGAGCTTAGGTGAATATATACTAAAGGCTTGGAGATTCTAGCATTCTTTCCTGTAATGTGAGGCTTATGTTTTCATCTAAAATTGTTGAATATTGTTACTGGAGAGTACTTGCATAATCTACTTTAAGGGCTATTTGTTAAGGAATTCTGCTCCATTAGAAGGGCTTAAAGTGTGAGTCTTCCATTAGAAATTTCCATTGAACTCACAATTGAAACTGAAACTAAAATAACTAGATGTTCAAGTGGACCACACTTTTAATATCTCTTTCAATTGGTACAAGAACGAGTCCAATAATTCCATTGATAACTATAAACTTACCTATAAAAATAAAGGAAACAAGAAGGAAATAACTTAAAAATTGTCATGAGTGAAAGAAAGGCTCACTTCCTTAAGTTAAAAGGCAAATTACGACGTTTCATCCAAGTCTCTAAATCATGCCTCTTAAGTTGCACATCCATTTTCCTGTCAATCACTTCCAATGTAAGCACACATAAAGAAATTTTGTGAAAAAAACCTAGTCCCGATTAGAAATGTAATTTTTTTGTGACTGTTATAAATTATGACACTAACTAATGAATTTGTTACGTTAAAAGATTTCCATTATTTGGAAAAAGCTAGATATTCATTAACACTACCATCAAACAGAAAAAACAAACACAACAATTTGCATGAAAACACATTCACATTAACATTAGATCAACAAAAAAGATGTTTAGAGTGTTTTTTTTATTTCCTAACTTACTTTCCAAGCATATAATGTATTACATAATCCCATACATGCATCTTTAAGACTGTCATAAGAGCCTCTACTACAAATGAATATTTCATAATCCTGTTTCTATAATTCGTTTCTTTTACTCCAGGCATGTAACAACTTGTATCATATCATGAAATCTCACCAACAAGGAAAAATTGTTCGTTATAACTTAACCTAGATCATTTCCATTCATAAGTAACAAGTAAGATAGGCAGAGTGGAACTTTGACACCTATTTTATTTCAATGATGATGTTACACCTTGGATTTGAACAATAAAACTTTTCCTTCACAAGCAATACAACCAATCCAGCATTTATCTTCACCAAATAGCCTCACATGTAAGAAGAAGCACCTTTATTCATTCATCAAAACACTATTGAGAAATTGAACAATTACTATTCTCAAAGAGTATGAGCATTTTCAAAAACCATTACAAATGGAGTAGCTTCAAATGTATAGGGATACTCAACAGCTTCTACAATAAAATAAACATAATCCCTTATAGATATATTCTAGGGATCAATACACAATCCAATATTCTTTAACCTACTAAGTCAAACGAATATTCAAAAATGGTGGACCTTTGCCAAATGTGCAAGATACAATCATAAGCCTTCAATAGCACTGGTGTGCCCTCCTCAAATTACAGATAGGCCATGTCAAAGCTGAATAGAATAAACAAGATAATCCTCCCAAGATGTGAGTTCCACTACAACTTGGATACATATGTCCACAAAACAACTTCTCCACCACATATGAGGTGTAGTCAGCATGGAGACCAAGAAAGCAGCTCAAATGCTAAAGAAGACACCTCAAATTGATCCTAATCAAGGAAAAACAACCACATGTGTCGAACAATGACTCTCTAGGATGGTACGTGTGGATGGCAAGGAGATGTTATGGATGCATTGCATTATGATTTACATATTGCTTTTTGCATTTGATTGATTTGCATTTCATGTCATATGATGTTATCTCATTTTTATACACTTTATTTTATTTCGGTAAATAAAGTGATCTATCGGTTCCATTATGCTCTAATTTATGTAGATAGCTACAAGGCACTTGTGTCTTGACTCTTAACCCCTCGATAGGATTTGATCAGCACTTTGAGTTTTTGTGCATGGGACAGGTTGAGATTCTAGAGTTCTCGTGCACTCTCTCACAGAATACATGTCCCGTAGTTGGAGCTAGCTATTACCACATTTTCAGCAGGGGTGACTTTGATCGGAGATTTTGATGTGAGATCTATAGTTTCATGGCTCACAATTGATCATGTATTCGACATCCTCTGGCCTTCTGAGATGGTCCATGTGCTTTGGTATGCCAAGTCAGAGACAATGCCTGATCCTCTAGTGATGTGATATTTTCTAACCTTCCTTTATTCTTAGTATGTTTTCAGATATGACGATATGTTAGCATGAGATTTTACATGTATGCCTAATAGTTTTTCAAAAATCTTGGACGGATATAGATGATCAATGGGTTGGAATACATGATGCATCTCTTTGGGTTTACATTTGTAAAAAGAATAAAAGCAAAATAGAAAGTTTGATGCAAGGATACAAAATGAAACCTTCGAAGGCTCACTTAGGTAAGATCAAGGCTCAAAAATAATCATTGCTTTATTAGGTTGATTTTGCTATAAAAAAATGTGGGACTCTAGGTCAAGATGAGCTTATGTATCAATTGCATGAGATATCTCAAGCACATGTGCATGAAGAAGATCCCCGTAACTTCACTAAAGATTGTGAAGAAGAGACTGTCCTTGGAGAACAAACCCAAGAAGAAATTCACGAGGATTCTTTTAAAGAAGGCCCTATGGATGAGAGAACACATCTTCCTATTCTCTTTCCTCATGACAATGAGGGTTTGGTAAGATTTAGTTCATCTCAAAACTGTGAGTTAGATTACCCACCTTCTTATGATTTTGAGAAAGAAAATTTTGAAGACAAACACTTGTTTGATGATGAGCATTGTAGTGTGTGCATCTCCCCTTTTTATGATAATTTAGATGTAAGATTTCAGATTGATAATAATAGCTTTGCGGATCCCATATACGATTCATATATTGAAGCATCAAATGAGGAACTTGTAGATCTGAAGCCTTTGAAGCAGCCAAGCATAGAAGAGGATGTTCAGTTTTACTAAATCTCAAACTTGGTTTCAGTACCCAACAAATTCATTCATCAAATTAATGAACAGAAAAGTAAATGCCTTCTAATTTGAAATTTGTAAACTGAAACACATGAGATTTAACCAACAGTAAACCACGAAATTTAACACATATTTTTGGGTAAATTACCCCCGGAAAAACCCCGAAAGGAAAACCAGTTCAAGAGAGAGAATTGTATTTCAGCCCGCAGAGAATTCCCAGAAAAATTCTACAGCATTTAATATAGCAATTAATGTACCAGGAAAATCATGCCAGCAGAGAAATTATGGCTTGTACGGCCTCTGTACAGGTCTATACGGACTGTACACACCAGCAAAGAGTCACGACATACTGCCTCAAAAATTGTGCCTCAACAAGATTTCTCAAAATTTGTGCCTCAAGATTTCTCAAACTATGCTGAATCACAGCTAAACAAACCTCAATTTTTGTGCCACTGTTCCAACTATACAGCCCTTGATTTCTGTGCCCAAAATCTCAGCTGTACGGACCCTGCATTAAATTCAGTTGATCTCCTTGTAATTCATATCTACTTTCTTCCTTGGAATTCGTGCCTCTCTCCTTCATTGGAAGTCATCCCTCTTCTATTCAATTTATCACCCTCTCTTCCTTATGTCTAATTGCTCCCCTAGAGCTCCTTTTGCCTCTTTATACATGAGAAATGACTTTAACTCTTCGTCTTCCAAAATGGATGGCCAAGATTAGATCTTGGGGTCTCAAGATCAACGGTTGTGATATTTTTGCACTTTATCACAACTTAAGTCATTTGCTCTCATCACAAATCAAAAGTCATTTTAACTTTATAAAAATAAACTTAATGTCAAGGAAAGTCACTTTTGGTCACTTCTACATGCTTAGACACCAATTTATCCACAAATTTCTGAGGGTGTCCCCATTTGCCTTGGTGCATTGGGAAACATGAGTTTGCCAGAATTAGGGTTTCTGCAAGGCTTTTTGCAGTTATGACTAGACCATCAAATGCAACCTAGGCCACTTGTTCATCTCCCTTTTAGAGCGCACTTTTTCGGGGTATTGCCTCTGTAAGTTTGAAACCCCATCTTGGGAGTTGTGTAGTTGCATTGAAAATTGTGGTAATGATAGATATTATTTGTTGTATTGAATTAACTCCTTTATACGATTTATGTGTCTTTATTATTCATTGTTGACTCCATATAAGGCACTGATCTCAGCTATAAGGCTTGTAGAAAGGTATTCGCAGGTGTGTTGGTGTTAAGAGGTGTCCTTCCCTGATTAGGGACTCTCCCCTAGGTTTACGAGTTACCCAAAGAAGTTGAGGAGTTACATTGTGGTGACATTGGGTCTAGCTCCTTCCATACAATTACAATCACTAGCACAGGGACTCTCCCCTGGGTTTAGGACTTACTTGAAGAAGTTGAGGAGTTACAATGTGTTACCAACTATTGTGTACCATATAGTTGGAATTCTTGTGAGCCACCAGTTTTATGAACATATCAAATGTTCATCATCAGTGTTCCGAAGTTCAGAAGACCTTTTCCAAGGCCATTTTTGGCCGCTTTGTAATAATTGCATGTTCATACCCCTTGGCGATATTGTAAAAATGTGCTAGCAATACGGTCATATGTAAAAGAACTTGGCCTCCTAGGACTTATTTATCAACGGTGATCATTCCATGGTGTTTTTTCCATGTCAATTATGAAAATGTTGAATAAGCATTGTATAATCGACGAGTTTTTCGCTCGCTCCTCCAAAGATGGAATGGTCACCCTGATTTTTTAGCCTTAGGATGTTATTCAAGTTCAAGTGTCAATGTTTATGAACTTGCTAGACATATAATTGAGTCATTATGAACATGTAATAGGCCCTTAGGAGTTTGAGTCAGTTCGGACAATTTTCATTTTTCCCGTTTTATGAGGGTTTTTTAATGATTTTAATTATAAAAAAAATATGATAAAAGTGTGGTTAGGACTCAGGAGGTGGAATTTTCGTTGGGGGTGCTCATTTTCTAACCCGGAGCACCCATAAAACCCCTAAACCCACGTTTCCCTAGAATTTAAGTGATTATTAAATCACTAAATAAAAATTCTCTTGAAAGTAATTACGGAGAATTATTTCATTAATTTAATAAAGTTTGGAGAAAAATCAAATTCTCTAAAATTGAGGGATTGGGACCAAATAAAGGCCCAGTTGACATGGAAATCACCATCGGAGGCCAATCCAATCAAGATCAATCAATTTAAAATCAAGATCGGAGCACTACAAGCTATTACTCCTTGAAGATTGTGCCTTACGTCAATGCATTGGCGACTTTGCTTGTGTGGGAGGTTTCTATTGGTTTGGAGATAGTTCCAATGCTAAGGATGGTGCCCCTCCTTTGAGGTAGCAGCCACCTCACCTTAAGGCGCCAACAAAGGAGGAGTTAAGCCTTTGTTCAAGCCTCGGTTCACTATCTCTTTAGGGATATGCGGCCCCCCAAGCCCATGAGGCTCATAACTCACCCCTCTCTTCGCATTCCTTCTATAAAAGCAAGGTTGAGCTCCCTCATTCAAACTGGATTAGCATTGAACCTTTGCTCAAGTAATGCGTAATATTACCATAATACAATTTTGTTGAGGCTTTGGAGGTCCATGAAGTGTGCAAGATCCATCATTGTGAAACATGTTTGTTGAGGTATAATTTGTTTTTCTTTTCTATATTTACTGCTTTGAATTTGTGGATCTATTTAGCTAAGAAGGCCTTTGAGCCTTCTTATCACACAACTCGCAGTTGCCCCAATGGATGATCCTATTCAAGACGCCAGAGGGGACGGGCAACCAAAGAGGTGACACAAGAGGGCCTCGATCCCCAAGATGGATTGGTTGTCACGCCAATCGAGGCATTCTTCGCTTTTCACTATCCAAGCCACAGATAGCAAAGGGGGAGACCCTGATCTACTCCCGACAGGAGAGATCTAACCCAATCACCAGATCAAGCTATGGAAATAGGGTACGTAAGGTGAGGGGTGAATAACCCTAGATTTGAGGAAACAAGGTCACTGTGGAGGCTTAGGAAAGATAAGATTAGACTTTCAATGTTAGACACAGTGACTTGAAGATTATAAGTAAATCCAGGATTTTAGTGCTAGGGAAAATGATCAAATGTAACCGCCTTGGGAAACGTGAACCTTAAAACCGGAAAAATGGTCCCAAGCAGTAGATCTGAAGAGTTAGGGCTTTCTAGCACTACTTGTAAGTAGATCTGACAGTATCAAAGCACACAAGCTTAACAGACAAGGGTTTAACAACTCGCAAAACAGGGTAACCAAGGAGGGTGCAAGGGTTAAAGATCAGTGCCTAGGAAAAAGGGGCAGATGGAGTCCTCAGCGCATGACACCCTTGAGAACCCACCTGGGGTTTGGCCTTAAGATAAAAACCCAAAAATGGTTTGCCAGTAAACCAAGTAATCAAGCCCAGAAATTTTTCGAATAAAATGCAGTTAGGGTTTGAATGTAATTGAGAGATGGGTAAGTTAAAAGAATAGATTACGTAACTTGCAATCTTACATTGATCATGGAAATGGATGATGGTATGTCAAGGACTACTCCCGCAAAGATCAAGTGAAGATTTGATGCTTTATCTTGCCTCTACAAATTTTCCTGGGTTCCACTAATGCACCCCTCTCTTCCTGCAAAACCAAGGAGATAAACTCAATTAGCAAGCAACAATGGAGGTAAATGCAAATGATGAAAATGACCACAGAGAATAAGTAGTACAAAGACAAAATCACTCCTTGAAACAAACCAAATGGAGAGAGAGAGAGAGAGAGAGAGAGACAAGGTAAGTCTCCCCGGCCAATGCGTCTCTCCTTCAAGTCGTCTTCTTCACCTGCAAATCAAATGTCGATCGAAAGATATGCAAAACATTCACCAAGATCTTCCATGCAATGGAAAAGCAGTTTCAATTGAGATAGCCAAACATCCAACACAGATCACAAGAGTTTTTTGCAAAATATATTTTCTATTCCAATAGCTAAGAGCCAAAAGTCGCTTTACAATGAGGGGGGTCTCTCCTTTAAATAGGAATGATAGAGACCAAAACCCTAACCACCTTTTTAACGAGTTGTTGAGATCAAAAGATACATAAGTGATAATCAACGGCTATGATGAGCCCAAATAATACATAAACAGATCAACTCATAAATAGAGGGAGCACACTAGCTACATCGCCCTAAGGGGGGCGCACCACATGAAAGTGACTAGACAACATGACATAAGCTCATGGTGGGGGCTAGGAGGTGTACTCATCCTTCTCTAGCATGTCCCCATGGCACAATAACATATAATAACCCATCATGATACAATACTGTGACCACATGGCCAAATCGTGTCCCCTCAATGACACAATAAAAACACAATATAAAAGCCCAGAGTGTGCGTGGACCCTGTTATCACATATATAGTAGTCAGGCTACCATATTCTATTTTCAAATTCCAGTACACTTTTCATCCAGTTCCCTTACATTTGAGATGCTGAGATGAGTATGTACAGCGGATCACTATTTGATTATGGACAACAGTATTATTCCCATGCCATGACTGAGTCTCAGGAAACTCAGATTTGATGACTGATGTGGCCATTTAGCCATTTACAGAGTAGTTGGTATTTCCCAGTGTTGCAGCAGTAGGTTCTCTGTGGACAGATGATGGTTAAGATTGGTTATTTACAGGTATATGACCCAGCAGGTATTATCTTGTGTTATGGTTATTATTGCTCTTATACTCATTCTTGTGGCATCTCTTAGCACTTAGTTTCATGATCTGGCGATCATATAGATATTTGGACCTGGTTGTATCTTTTATATATTTATATGTCCTCACTCAGACTTAGAGGTTCTTGACCTATACTCATTGGTTTTACCCTCCTTAGGGAGAATAGAGGTGATCATTCCCACCATCTTTTGGCTTGCTATTGTCGGTTTCATTATCCACTTTCTCCACCTATCCATTACCTTCCAGTTTGTTGATTACCCTGACTTACTACTTGACTAGTGGCATGGAGGACCTTCCCCCACTATAGCCTCTTTGTTGGATGAGCTTCCCTGTTTTATTGTGTCTCAGCTCTGAGTTGCCTAAGTTGTGTTGGCTAAACCTGAAACAAATAGTGCTACCATCAGTACAGTGTATATGGAAACGAAATGTATATCTTATGAAAGCCCATTCATGTAACAAGTGTTTATAAACACATGTGAATGCAAGGCAAGCCTAATGAAATTGGCTTTGAAATATAAATGTGAAATGTGAAACGTAAATCTATGGAATCGTTTTTCTGAACACACATAGATCATAAAGCCTAATAAATGTAAATCCATGTAACAAGTGGTTTTGAACACACGTGGATCAAGGCTATGGAAACTCAAAGGCCCAAAAAGCAATGGTTCTTAAATGTTATATATAAACGATTGTTGGCCTCACTTGTATTGATTTATCCCTCACTAGCTTGCAAGTTATCATGTGAGAAGGAGTAAGGGACAACTCGAGTTATGTCCCCTAGAGTCTCAAGTTACGGTTTGTTGGGCACCCAGTCATGGCGGCTCTAGAAAAAGATCCTCACAGAGCTGTATCAGCTTGGATGTGAATTGTAGCCATCTATCAAGGTGAATAAGCACTTCTGAAGTAACTTACCCATTTGTGAGACACTGTCATCCCCTGTGTTACTACTTGTCCAACATATGCTAGAGTGTGTATCCCCTTTCCATATCCAAAGTGTCACAGTGTCAAGTTAGTAGTCATGAAGTGAGTATGGTCTTGAAAGTCTGGTCTGAGTCTTAATAAATATTGAAAACCCTTTATATTTGGTTATTAGATCGCCAAAGAAATGATTACTATTTGTTATAGTTATCACTTGAATGATTTGTAGAGCATGTCTTAACCTCTAACACTTGCAGCAGATTATGTTCAGTTTAGGTCATATTATTGGTCATGTTGACTTGGTCAAACCCAGTTTGACCAAAGTCAACTACAGGACATGAGGTGGATAGACCTTGGATGGTGCAGATGGATGATATGTGGTCTATTACAAGTCACCAGATGGTTCCATGCAGTAATTATAGGTTTATGATGATGATTTGTGATTTTCAGCATATTTGATCATTTACAGATTATTATTATTTTCTCTGTCTGGATATATATGAGATTTTATATGATCATGCAGAGATCCATAGGGTGTATGAGTACACACCTTAGGTATATGTGGGCTCTCTGAGTCCAAGGAGACGGTTTTAAGTTCCAAGCAGTTACAGTGATGATTTTCCTCAATTTATCAATTTGGTGCAGTTTTGCCATGTTAAATGGCCTGTCAGAGCATAGTGATGGTTTCATTGGTTTGCCTATGGCGCTACAGAGAGGGCATGCAGTGTAGCCACTTGTTTTTACTATATTGCTTTGATCCCGAACACAATGGTGCAGTCAAATTTGCCCCCAGGTAACCAAACAGAGAGTTACAGGCATTTTGATTCTTGCCAAAGGGTTTACAGAGGATTAAAAATGGTTAAATTGGCTACTAAGGAATTCGATTTGGGCTACTGAGGCAAGGAAATGGCATGGGATGAGTTTTGATGATGAGTGTGATGCCTTCCACCCCTTCTCCAGCAGTTTCAACATTCAGTGGGGCCCACACCCATCTCTCCGGCACATTTCATGGTTTTCTGGAGCCTTTGGAGCTCACGACTTTCCCAGAAGAGCACAATTTGGTGCTTAGATTGGTCTTGTAATGTTATTGTGCCATGGGGACAAACTAGAGGTGTTAGATATTACCCCCTAGACCCACCATGAGCTATATCTTATGATATTTTGTCATGTTGAGTGGGATCCCCTCTCCTAAGGTGATTTTGTCCATTGATATGTTATATTTTTTAGTTGATCCATGTACTTTATGTTGAGCTCATCTCAACCGTAGATTAAAGCATTTTGATCTTTTAATCTTAGCCATCCATTCAAAAGGTGGTTAGGGTTTTGGTATCTCTCCATCCTATTTAAAGGAGAGAGCTTCTCATTGTAAAGGGTCTTTGGCTCTTGGAATCTTGATAATAGAAAAACATCTTGTGGAAATTCTTGGGTCTCCTTTGCATATGATACTCTTTGATGGTGATTGGAAAGTCTATTGCATCCTAGCATTTGAGTATTTGTGGTGATATCTATATTTTCATGGAAACTTTATCTTGTCTACAGGAGGGCGACTTCACTTGGGCGTTTTTGCAAGGCTTCCTCAACTCGCTTGCTTGGCATCGCTTGTATCAGGGGGTTATCATTAGTATCATTGTGATCTATGGTTTCATCTCGTTATTTCTCTTGATGCATCAAATTTGATATTGTTGATGTTTGTTGTGCAGGAGAGAGGGCGCATTGGCATCCTTGGGCAAATTGATTTGCATAGACTACTCATCCAAATCTTCTCAAATTGATCGGGAAGGCATAGATCATCATCATCAAGGTATCTACAAGGTTTCCCATGTAAGATCTACAGGTTTGTTCTTCTTTTCTTAGTTCCAATCCATTGGCATCATTATTTTATTGTCAAAACCCTAAGTTAAATTTAATCGAAAAATTCTTTGGCACAAACGGCAACATTTACTGGAAAACCTTTTCTGGGTATTGTAGATCGAGTCAAACCCTAGATGGGTTCTCCTAGGCGTCAAAGTTGGAGGGCTCCCTAAGGCCCATTTCCCAAGGCACTGATTTCCTAAACTCTCACAACTTTCTTGAGAGAGTTGGTTTGCCTGTTGTTTGATGCGCTGGCTGAGACTTTTGTGCTTTGATACTGTCATACCTGTCAATCAAGTCCATCCATTGGTACTAGATAGCCCCAATCCTGTTCCTAACCTCCCTACATTGGACATGGTTCCCAAGGCAGTGGATATTTTCATCATTTGCTAGTACCTTGATTATGGATCTTTTAATTAAGCCTATAAGTCACTTGTACAATCATATAGGATCAATTTCATATTTCATAAGCCTCTTGATCCAAACCATAACTCGCCTTGTGACTTCATCCATAGATCTAGCGTTTGCTATACCTAACACCTTACGTATTTCACTGTGTCTGATTTGATCTAGTGTCTTGGTTTGATCTCTCCTGTCGGGAGTAGATCTGGGTCTCCCCCATTGTTGTCTTGGGCTAAGACAACATCAAGTGAAGACTACCTCGATAGGCGTGACAACCATCCGTTTGGCAGTCGAGGTCGTCTTGGTTCACCTCTTTGGTTGACCATCCCCTCTACCATCCTTCTGGATCCATCTATAGGGGCAACTAAAAGTTTGGTGATAACATTTTGGCGTCGTTGTGGGGGAGGTAGAGGCTTACCTTCGATGTCTGCGCGTGTATGTGCGTTGATCAATATCTTATCGCATCCGGTATTTTGCCTTGGTGATTGCATTTATAATTCCATAACTACTTCAATCACCATCTTAATTCACTCATCTCACCTCTCCTACGACATATATCATTTCGGTGAATTACCTATGTGGTTCACCTGGCGACTCCACCCCGCGACTCTACTGAGGACCGAATCCAATGTATTAATCGTAAGCTCTTATAACGTCCTATAAATTCTGAAGGAATCCCTACAACCTATACTCGGAACCGCAGACAGATAAAAGAAAACTCATCCAATTTCTTTTGGAAGATATCTAGTCCACTACTTCACCGAGTCATCTTTTTGGATCTCCTTCACGTTCATCTATTCCAATGGTTGGAACAAACACTGGTGGAAACTAGAACGTTCCTCCTCCACAGAACCCTAGAATTTTTGGAAGGAAGGCTAAGCCATCTCCTTTAGATTTTTCCCAGATCCAAGGAGCCCCCCATGACATGCCTGAAAAGTATTTTGAAAAGGTTCCCAAGTTTGATGGAGTGTCTGCAATCTCCATTGAAGATCATGTTGATAAAGTCTGGGAACATATGGAGGCATATGGAGCATCTGATGAAGATGTCTTCATGAAGGGTCTTCTAGCATCTTTGGAAGAAGATGTCCGGAAGTGGTTTGATAGGTTGCCTGCCTCATCCATTGATGGGTATGACAATTTTGTCACTAAGCTAAATAGTGAGTGGTCTCGAAAGTTAGATGGGAAGTTTCTCTTGCATCATATGTTTGATATCAAGAAGAAAGAAAATGAAACAGTCCACAGTCCATGAGTTCAACATAAAATTTGATAAGACTGTAGCCAACATCCCTGAAGAAATTAAACCAAAAGATCAAGCAATTGTCATTCATTATTTGAATGCTTTTGAAGGGTGGCTTGGTTATCATTTAAAGGATAAGAACCCAAATGACTTAATGACCGCTCAATTCAATGCAAAGATAGCTGAGCAGAAAACAGCATCTATGGGTAAACAAAAAAAATTCGATCACTTTGCCCCGTCCACTTCCAGATTTGACCCTAAGCTCCGAAAGCCTAAGGAACCTATGAGTGAGCCAAAGGAATCAAAGGACACGTTAAAAACCATGCAAGAGATGATGAGACAACTAACTGTCCTAACTAAGAGTGTCGCTAGTTTTCATGATCGTGAGAGACATAGGTACCCTTGTGGCCCTAAACCTTACCGGAACAATAATAGAAGGCCCGAGGGAGGAGATAATAATAGACGACGACCTGAATATCCAGAAAATTCTGAAAAGAAGAATGTGAATTGGTGTGACGAAGCAGAAGAAGAGCCTTCTGACACCAATTATCCTGATGACCAACCAGATAACATCAATTTTATAAATGACTTATCTTATGAGCTAGGTTCATCAACCAAATCGTCTTGCTCCCATGGCTCTTCTGGTTGTGCTTTAAACCTCCCTGAGAATAAAGAACAACCCAAGATTCAAATCTATAAACGAAGAAATGATTCCCAACAACCTTCTTTCCTAGACAAACGTAATGTAATTAATGAAGATAAAAAGGAAGAAGAAGATTTTTCCCTAGAGGATTATAATTTAAATATTGATATGAAGAAAGAATTAGGCAAAATAATGTGTAATATCCCTGTCACTAAGTTAATGAAAGTGCCCTCAATAAGAAGCCAAGTAGAGGAGTTCTTTGATGGCATTGGCCAAGAATATGCTCCTGAGGTTGTCTTAGAATCCTGTCACATACAGAGCCTTACTGGAACACAACCTAGAAAAGTTGAGAAGGATCCACCTATCAACATCCATTCGGCAATTTATGAAAGAAAGAACGGTGGTCACCCTCCTTTTTACCTTACCTTACACATTCAGAATATGCTCCTGCATAATTGCATGTTAGATTCTGGAGCAGCTATGAATGTCATGCCCTTACATGTCATGAAGGAAATGGGATTAGAGGTGACTAGACCTTACGGAAATGTCTGTGGTATCGAATCTAGACGTGTACAGTCTTATGGTTTGATCAAGAACCTTAGGGCTGATCTTTTTGCATGTTCAGACATTTCCACTATGATGGATGTAGTTGTTATTGATCTGCCCCCAGCTTATGGAATGCTTTTATCTAGGAAGTGGGCGGATGGTCTAAGTGGATACCTTATGATGGATCTATCATACATTTGTGTTCCAAACTCTGACAGAGCTTTAATTAGGATTAGCAGAGAGCCTTGCTATGACAAGCACTTGGAAACTTTTGAGGAAGGGATTAAGAACACATATGGGGATGAATTATTAAATAACACTAAAACTAATGTTGTTGAGGATGAAAATGAATTTTGGGAGACAAACCAAGTAGAAAATATGTTCATGGTAATGGGAGATTCTGATTCCTCTGATGAAGTGGATCAGATAGCTGAGATTGCTAGGCGAATCAACCTGGAATTACTTAGGAATGAGTTTTCAGAAGAGTTAGAAGAATTGAGAAGAAATGAAAATCAAGCTCAAGGTCAAGAGCCAAACAATGAAGTAAAACAAGAGCACGTTAGTGAAACCCCTGTGCTTGAAGTTGATGAGTTTGATGACATTAGACGTGGTGAAAGAGTTCCAAGACTGTAACTGAGTGGTTTGCCTTAATTGACCATAATAGAGAAAGGGAAAGCCAAGGGCTTGAGCCCATTTACCCATGGGCAAACCGTCCTGAGTTGGTTGCTATAGTAGAAGCTGATGATGAAACCAATGTTTCCCATTATTCGGATGTTGCTTTGTCTCACTTATCTTTAGAAGATGGTAATCTAAGTCTAATTCATGATAATTCTTTAAGTTGGGAAGAGGATGCCTTAATGAATGATGCCCCTAAGGGAGATTTTGCTTTAAATGACCTTACTATTTTTCAATCTCCTTCACATGATCCAAACAATGCTTTATCCACATATCCTCTTGTCCCTAATTTTCTTTTACCACCTGATTCATCTAGTCATCACAGTCATGATCCTTCTCACATTCGTAGTTCCTCAGTTTCTCATTCAAAAGTAGTTCCAACTTGGTTGGAAAATATACACATTCCAGTTCCTACAAGGGAAGGCTCTAGTCGTAATATTGTCATATCACATACGCCACCTCCCTTGGAAGAACACAGAGATTTCTGGACTGTAGGTGAAGTTGTCAAAAATGTAATGTCTCCCCATGAGGATGAGCCTAATGTAAATGTCCAAGAGACAAGAAGAGAGATTAGAGAAGTCCTAGTTAGTAGGATAGCCATTTCCATTGATGGTGGTCTACCCAGAGTTAATGCACTCCCTCCTAGGAGGAACTCAAGCATTGTCACACCGCAGCCACAAAACCTTGCTGAAATCCACCCTATGCCTATACGTAACATTGGAGTTGTTCCTGAATCTGTAAATAGGAATAGATTTCCTACGGGAAGTCAAGTCATTATTCCAAACCACTTATTGCATATCAGATCTGGACAAGCTGATGATCTTTGGGTTGGACCCTTTAGAGTAGAGCAATGTTTTGGTGACATGTGTTTCTTAACCACTAGTAGTTAACGACAAATCTTACTTCCTATCAACCAAAGGGAGTTAAGGGATTATATCCTTGACCTCACTTAGTTTTTGACTTCCTTGCTTGCCTGGTAGGGTAGAGTAGGTAGGATCTGAATAAGCCTGCTTGGGCAGTAGTTAGTTTTTCAGCCATTGAGTCTGGCACCTTTTGTCTTTTTCTAAGCTCACCTTTTGAAGCTCCTAGTGTAGTCCTGAGTACTTGCCATTTTTTCTTTTCCTGCACAATAATAATAAAACTTTTTCAAGTTATGTTAGTAGATTAGTTTTACTTTCTGCATTTCAGTTTCAGTACTGTTTTATTTTGATATTTACGTATATACATGCATTGTTTTGACAATCGGTCTATGAGTTTGGTATAGCTCTGGACATTTTGCAGATAATAGGTGTCATTTTGGTAGTTGTTGCAGAGCTAGAGTGCTAGATCGAGGATACGAGTAGCAGAGTGCGAGGACCAGAGATTCTAAGGTTCTCAAGCGCTCTTTTCAGAAGAGCACTTGTCCCAGCTGGAGCCAGAGACTTTTGGCTCTGGATTTCTAGAATAGAATATTTCTCTTGGAGAAACTTGTGTTGTGGGATGAATGCTATTGATGTTTCATTGAAAATATCTTTCCATTGGACTAAGATTATTGGTGATTGCCATATGCTATATTTTTTCCACACGATTTTATCTGCAGGTGAGGGGGCCGATTTGCTCAAGGAGGGCGCAATGGTTGGGGAAGACTCTCCTTGCTTCTCTCTTCGTCAAATTGGTTTGGTTCAGGGACTATTACTGTCTATGACCTACTTTTTGTATCTTTTCGCCATTTGCATTTCCTTTAGCTTCTGTATTTCTGATTGATTTCATCCTTGGTTTTGCAGGAGCAAGGAGGGCGCACGTGTGGGACAAGGGCATCAAGTTTGGCATTGGTCTTCATCAAATCTTCTCATTTGATCTTTGTGGGGATTGTCCTCGGCATCACAGCAACCATTTCCATCAATCAGGTATGCTCTCAAGGTAAGATTTCTATTTCCTCAAACTACCCATCTGTCAAATTTAATTAAAACCCTCATTAAAATCCTTCGAAAATTCTCTTGATCAAACCCCTCGATCAACTGGCAAAACATTTATGGGTTTTACACTTAGTGTAAATCCCAAGGTGGGTTTTCAAGTGCGTCACCCTTGGGGACTCCAATGGCCCATTTTCCAAGGCACTAGCCTCTCCTCTACCCTCACGACTTCTCTGGCTTAGATGTTTTTCCTGTGGTTTGATCCCCTGTTGAGTGCTTGCATACTTTGACATTGTCACATCCTTCTATCAAGCATTGCTAGAAAGCCCTAACTGTCAGATCTACTCTTTGGGACAGTTTCCCTGTTTTAAGGGTCACGTTTCCCAAGGCAGCTAAATTTGACCATTTTAAACTAGCATTGAATCCTGGAATCATATCCAATCATTGAATCACTGTGTTTAGGATTTATTCATCAAGTCATATCATCTCTAAGCCTCCACAGTGTCTCAATCTCCTTAAATCTAGGGTTCCATACCTGTCGCCTTACGTACCTCACTTTGCCTGATTTGATCTGGTGATTGGGTTGATCTCTCCTATCGGGAGTAGATCTGGGTCTCCCCCTTGCTACCTTGGCTTTGGTAGCAAAAGAGAAGAGTGCCTTGGTTGGCGTGACAACCATCTATTTGGGAACTAGGGCTCTCTTGATTTGCCACTTTAGTTGCCTATCCCCTCTACTATCCTTACGGATCCACCATTAGGGGCAACTACAAGATTGGTGATAACAGACCCCATTGAATGTTGTAACCTGCTCTGGAAGGTGTGGGATGCATCACACAAATCATCTGAACCAACCTCATGCCAATTCTTTTCCTCAATAGCCCAAATCGAATTCCTCAGTAACCATTTTTACCATTTTTTATCCTCGAAAAAATCACCTGTGAAAGAATAAAATTCCTGTAGTTCATTGCCTGGTACCCCAGGGCCAAAACTGACTACACCAACATGTCTGGGAACATGGTAATATGGTAAAAACAAGTCCATCCTCACATCAAGATGGTTGAGTACATCCTCTTCAGAGCCAGAGGGGGATGATGAGCGAGATACTCATAGCAAAAATGAGGCCAGGAGGAGTAATTCTGGTCAGCATATGGGTGGGCGAGATGCTCACCATGATGAGGAGGATCAGGGGAGTGATTCTAGAGTTCAGATGGATGAGGGAGATGCTCTTGATAGTGATGAGTCTCAGGCAATTGAGCCCTTGGGCTCATATCGGATGGATGAGCATTCTGCTCATGCAGGCACTAGTCAGAGATTGAGCTGGTATGATATGGTTGAGATGGAATTAGCTCGGGAGAGAGCTGAGTCAGCTTAGAGACAGAGGGAGTTGACTTACAGCGCTAAGTCAACTCAGGGACATAGACAAATCACCTACAAGACTCTTTAATGTGTCTTCGGTTTCGAGTATAAGTTGCAGGGATTCCTTCAGAATTTGTTGGACGTTCTAAGAACTTAAGATTAATACATTGGGTTCGGTCCTCAGTAGAGTCGCGGGGTGGAGTCGCCAGTTGAACCACACAAGTAATTCACCGAAATGATGAATGTCGTAGGAGAGGTGAGATGAGCAAATTAAGATGGTGATTGAAATAATTATGAATTGGAAAATGCAATCACCAATGCAAAATACCAGATGCGATAAGATATAAGATAACGCACGGACACTCACAGAAACCGAAGGTAAGCCTCTACCTCCCCGGCAATGGCGCCAAAATGTTATCACCAAACTTGTAGTTGCCCCTATAGATGGATCTGTCAGGATGGTAGAGGGGATGGGCAACCAAAGAGGTAAACCAAGAGAGCCTCGACTCCAAAATGGATGGTTGTCACGCCAATCAAGGCACTCTTCACTTGATGTTATCTAAGCCCAAGACAACAATGGGGGAGACCCAGATCT
Organism: Larix kaempferi; assembly: GCA_027924585.1. NCBI lineage: Eukaryota > Viridiplantae > Streptophyta > Pinopsida > Pinales > Pinaceae > Larix > Larix kaempferi. The sequence continues at coordinate 1,040,715 of BSBM01000734.1, read as the reverse complement.
ACTCCCGACAGGAGAGATCAAACCAAGACACCAAATCAAATCAAACCAGATGAAGTACGTAAGGTGTCAGGTATGATAAACCCTAGATATATGGATGAAGTCACAAGGTGAGTTATGGGTTGGATCAAGAGGCTTAAGAGATATAGATTTGATCCAATATGAAAGTACAAGTGACTTATAAGATTAATTAACAGATCCAAGATCAAGAGACCAGCAAATGATATAAAAATCCACTGCCTTGGGAACTGTGTCCAAAGCAGGGAGGTTAGGAACAGGATTGGGGCTATCTAGTACCTTTTGATAGACTTGACTGACAGGTATGACAATATCAAAATACACAAGTCTCAGCCAGGGCATCAAACAACAGCCAAACCAACCTTCTCAGGAAATGCGCGAGGGTTAGGAGATCCAGTGCCTAGGGATTTGGGCCACAAGGAGTCCTCCAAGGGTGACGCCCTTGAGAACCCACCTTGGGTTTGTCCTAAGGTAGAAAACCAAGAAAAAAAATTCCAATTTGCCAGGTGGTTTGAGCCAAAGAATTTTCCGATTAATTTTAGTGAGGGTTTTAACTGTAAATGAAGATACCCAATGGATTGGAACCCAATAATAACTGAAATAAGAGTAGATCTTACCCGGATAATCTTGTGGATACCTTGATGATGATGATCTATGCCTTCCCGATCAATTTGAGGAGATTTGAGTGAGTGTCTAATGAGAATCGATTTGCCCAAGGAAGCCAATGCGCCCTCTCTTCCTGCACAACAAACGTCAACAATATCAAATTTGATGCATCAAGAAAATAAGACTAATGTAACAGAAGACATACCAAGATGATATCAGAGATCACAATGAAGCTATTGAAAACCCCCTGGTAAAAACGAATCCAAATGAAGCGAGTTGAGGAAGCCCTACAAAAACGGCCAAGTGAAGTCGCCCTCCTGTAGACAAGACAATGTTTCCACAAAAATATATAGATTCACCACAAACTCTCAAATGCTAGGATGCAATAGACTTTCCAATCACCATCTAAGAATATCACTACAGAGAAGATCCAAGAAGTGTCGGAAAATAAATCTTTATTATCAGAATTCCAAGAGCCAAAGGTCCCCTTACAATGAGAAGCTCTCTCCTTTAAATAGGAAGAAGAGATACCAAAACCCTAACCACCTTCTGAATGGATGGCTAAGATTAAAAGATACAAAAGTTATACTCTATGGTTGAGATGACCTCAACAATAAAGTACATGGATCAACTCAAAAATATAACAATGTCATGGACAAAATTGCCCTAGGGGGGCGTCCCACTCCAAGTGACTAGGAAAACATAACATGGAGCTCATGGTGGGTCTAGGGTGGGTCTAGGGAGTGACATATAACTTCCCTAGTGTGTCCCCATGGCACAATAATCATCATCATCAAATATATCATGTAAGCATAAAATCATGCCCAACAAGGAAAGTCGTGAGCCTCCAAAGGCTCTATGAAACCACAAAATATGTCGAAGAAAGATGTGTGGGCCCCACTGACAGATGCAATTGCTCTGGAGGGTGTGGGAGACATCATACACATCATCAAAACCATTCCTATGCCATTTCCTTGCCTCAGTAGCCCAAATCGAATTCCTCTGTAGCCGATTTTACCATTTTCTATGCCTTTGTAAATCACCTGGAAAGTATAAAAATGCCTGTAACTCATTGTCTGGTCACCCGGGGCCAAATCTGACTGCACCATCATGTCTGGGAATATAGCAATGTAGTAAAAACAAGTGGCTACACTCCATATCCCCTCTGTAGCGCCATAGGTAAACCAATCAACTCATGATACTGCTCTGAAAGGCCATTTTTAATGGCAAATCTGCACTGAAGTGACAAACTGAGAGAAATCTCAACTAAAACTGCTCGGACCTAGAAACAAACTGTCTCAATGGACTCAAAGAGCCCAAATGCACTAAAGGTGCATACTCATACACCATATGGATGACGGCATAATCATATAATACCAACACCATGCTTTGACAAATAAAAATAATAATAATCTGCAAATGATCAAAATCCTTAGAAGTACTACAGATCACTATCTAACCCTGTAACTGCTGCATGGAACCATCTGGTGACCCAATGGAGATCACATATCATTAATAGCTATCATCCAGGGTTTAACACATCTCATGTCCTGTGGTTGACTTTGGTCAAACTAGGTTTGACCAAGTCAAACTGAACCATAATATGATCCAAACCATAAACATCAAGGTGCTGCAAGTGCATTTGGTTAAAGCATGCTTCACTAATCATTCCAATAGCAATATAAACACAAAGTAATTATTTCACTGGCGATCTAAAACAAGATATTCAAGATTTTTAATTATAATAACTGAGACTTAAAACCTCAAGACTATACTCACTTCATGGCTATGATCAATTTGCTAGTGATGGGTGAGGATGTATAAATGCAAGGTTAGGCTAAGGGATGACTATACCGACTTGACACTGTTGTAAATATTTGATTCAGAGATCACTACTCCCTCTGAATCGCCCTAAGATCTCAAGCAGTATGAGTCTTGATATCAATACATGCTCATATAAAATAGACTCAAACAACTAGATCTGCATTTACCAAACTGAAAATAAATGCAATCACACATAAACAACATAGATACCCTGGAAACCCCAAACGGGGAAAACCAGCAAACTGTGGGGCTATCTTCTCTCTCGAGCCCAGAGCATATGTATAAATGACAAGTACAATACAGGATTACCTCAACAGGTAACTCAATCTCCTGAAACCAAGCAGACTCTAGATCTGCATGCATCCAGCTGATGCATGCACTGGAAGAGTAAGCCCTAGCTTGAAAACTGGATCTGAGTGTCTCTGTAGGTGCCTCTGATTGATTTGTCTCTCTGGATCACTCTGCTATGATCTGCTCGCTCTGAAGACTGCCCTCTGATGAACTCGACCTCCTCTGCATGTAGAAGTGCACCCTCCCCTCTAGATGTCAAATGCTCGTACCGAACCAGATCTGAGCTCTGATCATCCCTAACCTTCCTCCAATGCTGAGGCAAGGCTATCCTGGAAGTCTCAGACTCTGAATCGGTCAATCAAGTTCCAAACGAGCTTCTCCCTCCATGGGAAATGCGCCCTCCGCCAAGGGAACTCGGCCTCCTCCAAACTAATCAGAAAACACACTGATGAGCTATCTCAGCTCACAGTACTGGGTGTCTAGTGACTCTAGAACTGAAGGTCACTGATCTAGCTCAGATCTAACCTTCCTAGCTCCTGCAACAGCTCCTCTCTCTCAGAAAGTCGCCCTGCATGCACAACTACGCCCTCCTCACTCTAGCAATATCTCTCTCTGACAATGCAACTGAGTAACCTCATCTGGGGACCCCCTGCCTCTATAAATAATCTCACCGATGAATTAGGTTTTCCAAAACCCTAATTCTCAGTGCATGCAAAAGTCACTTTTGCATGCATCAATGATTGCATGACATTGCATGCAAAACTCATGCATGCAAGGGTCAAAACACTCCAGAAGATCCACATGCAGCCACCACTGGACTCATACCACCGAGTAGAGTGTATCTCACTCTCTATTCCATCCTGATGCCTATGCAGCTAATGTGCCTCCATGTAAGGCATCTGAACCATGGAGGACATCCCGAAGTTACCACACTCTAACAACTGTGACACTTTGGAAGAAGGAAAAGGGGATACACACTTTAGCATATGCTGGACAAGCAATAACCCAGGGGATGGCAGTGTCTCACAAATGGGTAAGTTGTTTCAGAAGTGCTTATTCAACCTTGACAAATGTCTACAACTCGCCTCCAAGCTGATACAGCTCCGTGAGGATCTTTTCTAGAGCTGCCATGACCAGGTGCCAAGCAACCATAACTCAAGACTCTAGGGACACTTAGAATAAGTTGTCCCAAGCTCCATCTCATATCACAACTCGCGGGCTAATGAGGAATAATCATTACAATATAGGCCAGCAGATCATTAAATATAGCATACATTTAACCACTGCTTTTTGGGCCTTTCATTCATTTCCAAAGCCTTGATCCATGTGTGTTGAAAAACACATTCTTGGATTTACATTTATTAGGCTTTTTGATCCATGTGTGTTGAGAAACACATTCTTGGATTTACATTCATTTCACATGCCTTTCATTCACATGTGTTGAAAAACACATTCTATAATGGGCTTTCATTTAAGATATACAATAAAGTTTGCAGATACATGTAATGATGGTAGTACTATCTGTTTCGGGTCTAGCCAACACAACCCAGGCAACTCAGAGCCGAGACACAATACAACAGGGAAGCTCATCCAACAAAGAGGCTAGAGTGGGGGAAAGTCCTCCATGTCACAAGTCAAGTAGTAAGTGAAGGTAAAACAATCACTGGAAGGTAACGGATGGATAGAGATAGTGAAAATGATGCCAACACTAGCAAGCCAAACAATGGTGGGAATGATCACCTCCATTCTCCTAGGAGGGTGAAACCAATGAGTATAGACAAGAACCTCTATCATCTGAGCAGGACACTAGATAAATACATAATAAAGACCAAGTCCAATATATATGATCGCTAGATCATGACACTAAATGCTACAACATGCTACTAGAATGACCAAGAAAGCAATATAAACCAATACACGAGATAATACCTACTGGACCATATACCTGTGCAAACCATCTGAACTGTCATTTGTCAACTGGGAGCCTGCTGCTGCAAATCTAGGCAAGGCATACTGCTCTGTATGGCAAAATGGCTACATCGGTCATCAAATCTGAGTTTCATGAGACTCAGTCATGGCAAAGGAATATAATATTGCTCATCATCATAGGAGTGATCCATCAATAAATGCTCATCTCAAGCATCTCAGTGTAAAGGACTGGCTGAAAAATATACTGGAATCTGAAAAAATATATGGTAGCCCCAGCTACTATAAATGTGATAACAGGAACCACTCTCAAACATCCTGAAACAATTAATGGTAATGTTAAAAATTTAAGTAAAATGATGGAAAATAAAAGATAAGGAGAATGTCACTTTTACTTCACCAAATAATTTCATTAATATCACCAAATACTACTGCACCATGGGAACATTGCATTGTTTTTATGAGTTCGCGGGCACCGACGCAAACTGCCTGACAAACCGGCTGATTTTTTACATAACTCGGCCGATTAGACTAGTTCGGTACCGAGCCAGCCGATTTGGTGTCCAGATTGATCAGTTCGGTACCGAACCGGTCGACGGAACCGAGTTGATTCAGTTCCTTATCAAACCGGTAGATCGACCGATTCCGAAACTAGTTTGGTCGATTTTTAAAACTATGTGTCCAACACTACACCAAACGAGGGTGTAGCCTGATGGTGCCCCAAGGTCACTGTGTAATCGTATCCACTTTCTCTGAAGAATTTGCCCACACAAAACAAACTTCGAAAAATGCTAGATTTTCATTTGTTTTAAGGGAGTTGATTTTCATTAGATGTGGAAATTGTAGAATGCAACACTTCCAATTTTGGTTATTCCAAGGCTCAGGCAAGCTTGTGATGGATAGAGCATACACGGAGTGCGCCAAATGTTTATTCCAATTGAGATTGTAAGTACAATTGTTGTAAATTGCTAATGGCAAGAATCTGTTTTCCAAACATTGCTTTGTCGGGCAAGCCCTTACACAGCGTAGTACTTCGAGAAATTAAATGTCGATTTTAAGATTGCATAAAAAAAAAGGTAAGATTGTAAGATTGTAGAAGAAAGCAATATATGAAGCTAATTATTTCAGAAATGAAAACTAATCAAATTCGGTAAAAAGCAAAGGAAGTGCAAAAAAGGACGATACGGGCCTCCCCCAAATGGGGGGAAGAGGGGTGTGGGAGCTTTAAAGCCCACTTGCTTTTTATTAATTCTTATTACAACAATGCTTTTGAAAAAAAATTGCCTTTGATCCTTGTTATCCACTAAATTGCACTTAGTAGATTTCGAGTGAACCGTTGAAGTTGTGAACATGTTCAATGTTCATCATCAGTGTTCTGAGATCCATCAGGCCAAAAAAATTTGGCCCTTTGTAATTGTTTGCATGTCCAGACCCCTGCGGGGGAATTGTTATAAGTTGGTCTATGCATGAATTTTTTATGAAAGGCTTGGCCGACCTTAGGGTTTGTTATCAGGGGGATACTCTAGAGTGTTTTTTCCTTAGGAATTATGCGTTACTCTTCAGTGACGTATAATTCCTGAGTTTTTCACTCACACCTCCAAAGCTAGAGTATTTCCATGATGCTAAATTTTGAGGGGTTATTAAAGCCTATGAAATGTATTTTTGTAACATGCTAGCCATCAGTAATAAATCGTATGGACATGCCCTAGGTCCCCTAGGAATTTGGTGTCATTCCGACGAAAATAATTTTTTCCGTAAATTATACCATTTTTTTAATGGTTTAATTGGAAAAATTCAAAATGTAATAAAAGTGTCCTCTGCAGCCGGAATTTGGCGTGGGGAGGCTTCTTTTGATGCTCAGAGTGTCATCTTTATCCTAGTGCCCACTTTCTCCATGTTCCAGACGGCTACGACGTCTCTGAGAGCATTTTTCGCTAAAGAGGCATCATTTTGGCATTTAAATGCTAAAAAATCAGAAAATGCACCATGACAAATGTCAAAAAAGACAAAAAATTGATTTAAAAAATCATTTTAAAGGGGTGGCATGGTTTGTTATAAGGTATACGACCACATCTAAAGTGATAAAAGCATGTGCTAAAGTAAGAGATGAGATTTACGAATTAATTAGAAGATGACATGAGCATGAGGGTGTACGAATTCCTTCATTCACGTGGGCCTCCCTCACGCATGCTTTAGCTCACGGTTTTGTTGGTGGAAGAATGGTCCAAGGTGGAGGGCGTTGGAACCTATCATGAGGTGGCTGCCACCTCTCACCTCACACCAACCGAAGATTACCACCCACGTGAGTCAGCCAAACTCGAAGGATATGCGAATCAATGAAAAGTTAGTGTGCAACCCTCTCTTGGGCATCGGCTGTGTTATGTGGCTTTTCGTGGGAGCTTGGGTGGAGAAAACAGGTAAAGAAGGGAAGGCGCCTCCCTTAGGTGGCAGCCTTCCCATTCATTGCAAACCCAACCACCATATCAATCAAGGACTGAGAGCTCACACTTGGCATTCCCCATACCCTAACTCTTCTCTCCTCATGAATTTGAATTCCTTCTTGTGAATTGCTATATAAACAAGGTCTATGCTCCATCTTTCTCAAGTAGTGTGGATGCATAGAGCCTCTGCCAATTTGTAATTGTATATTGTTGAAGACTTTGGAGGTCCATCTTATGCAAATGTATTGAGCTTATTGAGGTGATATTGTGCTTATTGCTTTCATACTTTCATGCTTTAGTAGATATAGCATATTGATATTGATTAAACATTTGCAGTTGTCAATTTGTTTAATTGTGGATGAGTTTTACAGGTAGAGAAGTAGCCAACTGTATTCGGTTATACTTAGGCTCTTCTTCATTTCTTTGATTTCTAACACACTAGGTCTATTAATTCGTGTGGTGAGTTTGTTTTGTAAGCTGCAGATCACAGAAAACCCACAAGGACTAGAACTCAGTTGAAATTTCTATACTTTGGGCATTTTTGTTACTTACATTTTGTTACAGGTTTCTCCAAGAAGCAACTCCAACAAACAAGTTTTGCCTTGGAAATATCCATTCTCCTCCTTTCAAATCAAAATATCTCTTTTTTCATTTATGTTTCTTTTGAAACAAGCATAAGTACTTTTAAAAGCTTGAAATCATTCTAAATTTTGTTTCAAATTTCAGATCTAGAAAATTCCATCCATTTCATATCAAAAGGCTAAATATAGATTTCACTTTTATGCTTGTATGTGTCCAATTTTTCCATAAATTTTTAAAAATAAAAAGTTGTATTTTTTAAGTAAATTTGTGCATTATAATCACGTTTTTACAGGCATTTAGCTTGCTGGTTTTTAGCAGGTCTACAAATAAAATCGAAGTTTTTTGGAGTGATCAAGAGCCCTAAAAGTGCAACAACCCTTCAGTGGACACCCATAAACTTCTATTTTCAAATTCTAGCATTGTAAGCCCTTAAGTCCAAGTATAAAGGACTAAGGAGCACTTCTTTTCTTATTCAAAATTGTAATTATTACACGAGAGCAGTGAGGGGGGTTTGCGTTTTTGTCATTTTTGTGAGATTGAAATTTTTCTAACCCCACAAGTTCACACACTCACTTTTGAAGTGCAAGGTGTATACTTTTAATTTGTGTTTCAATTTTAATCATTTCATTTTGCAAAAGTAACTTAGAAATAAAACCATCTCCGTCGCCACGAAGTATGCTCTCACCTCCACCTAAAGGCATCGCCGAATAGTTGAGGTTGACCAAAAAAGTGACCCATAAGTTTGGCCATTCATATATTTTTCTAAGTTTTGCTTTTACTTTCCATAACTTAATTGTTTAATAAAAGGAATCTAAAGTCTCTTGAACTTAGTTGAAAAGCAGGTCAAGAGCACTCTCTGTTGGAGAGCACAATGGTCCTTGTTTTCCAAATTTGAATCAACCATTTTGCTTACACTGCGTATGCTCTGCCCATTTGTGGGATACCCAGAAATAGTTGGAAGCACTTTTTAACATTCCACACTTAACTTAATACTCACTTAATAAAATCAACCACCCTTAAGATAAGTGAAAATCCGGCACTTCGACAATTTTTGTGTGGGGAAATTCTACCTAGGGACGCGGGATCCATTGGGACGAGACCTTGGGGCACCTGTTAGACTACATCCTTGTTGGTGTAGTGTTGAACATGCTCCTGAGACCCCGACCATCCCACATGTCCTTGTACGGATCCACCAAATCTTGATTTCCAGACATTCCTCCTTGTGCCTCACGGTATCTCGGGAGTTCCCCCTTTTTCCCCTTAATCAAGTTTCATACTTTAATAATTAAAATCAACCAAGACAACACTCGCAAAACATTTCAATTTTCAGTTTCATTTCAGCACATTATTTGACTCCATAAGGCACTAGTTTTGTATTTACTTAATATCAGTATTGTGCATCTTTATTTCTTGCGGGTGAAAGCACTTGTTTAATTACAAATTCATTTTGCAAGGGCTATCTAGTGACATTTTACCCTAAACCCCTAATAAACTCCTAAAAACATAAAACACCTTTTAACTATTTCACTGGAAGCTCTAACAACCTTAGAAACATTCCTTAGGGACTAACCCCCTTGGCTTCATTGGGAGTTTTGCCTAAACGAAGGAGTCAAGATCAAATGACAGCCTTGACTCGAGACTTGCCCCCAAGGACACACCGAGCAGTAGCAAAGATTTTCTACTGCGTTAACCAGGTGTGTTGATCCGGCGGCAACAATCCTTATAAGCTTGGATCAAAAGGCTTACAAAAAGGGGAAGAAGAGGGATGAATAAGGCTCTTTTTTGCTGGTTTAATTCTTTTAAACTCTTCCAATTCCGCTTTCCTATAAGCAAAAAAGGCAAAAAACAGCAAACTAATCATCTTGGAAGTTAGTGGATTAGCTCAAAAATACATGAAAATTACAAATGAAAAATACTTGCAAAAATGGGAAATATTAACAACTTCAAGTACCAAAAGCAAAACTAGATCTAGGCTTGAAATTGAACTTTAAACTTTAAAGTACTCTAGATCTACTAACTTGCAGAACAATGAGATGTAAAATAAAACCATTGTAGATCTATCTTTTGTTAAGCAAAACGAAACAAGTAATCGGAAAGAAAGAAAGTTTGATTTTAAGAGGAAGAAGAAGGAGATCTTGCTCAAGATTGAATCTCTTTTGAGATTTGTAGATGCCAATGGAAACAAGACAAGTAACTCTTCCAAGACTTGAAGAAGAGGGAGATGCAGCTTAGCTCCACCCCTTACGCCAAAATAAAACCCCGAAAAGCTTAATCACACTTGCAAACAAGGGTCAAATTTGGTATATTTAACACATAAAAACCAAAGAGCATGAAGTATATCTTCCTATAACATGCTACTCTCGAATCTTCAGATGCAAAACTGTAAGTAAATAACTTGAAGATTACAAATATTTACTCTATGTGCTTTAGGAAATCCTTCTAAGCCAGATTAATTACCAAATTTGACAAGTATGAATAAAACTAAAACAAGATTACCTCATACACCATTAACAGATTTGATATGCACCATTGGACCTCCTAAGCCTCAATATTATTCTGAAAGCAATAGCAAAATTATTATAAGAGCAGAGGTTCCTTGCATCCATCCAAATGGACGAGAAAGGCCTCGCTTAAATAAGAAAACCAAGCCCTAGGGGGGACACACTTCAACTAGAGAAGAAGGGCGAGTTTCATGAGAGAAAAAAGTAAGAGATTACTCTTGATTGAAGTTGATTGAAGTTTGATTGAATGAGGTGGGCGCAACCTCACAAGAGGTGCGCCCCCTCCCTTTGGATTCTCCTCCCATCAAATAATGAGACGCAACATCAACCCATGCACCCCTCTCCTGAGGGAGGGCACATCACCAACTAGAGATCAACTCGCCCTCTCACTAGATTTGATTGGAATCAACCAATTGTGATTTATTTGGCCTCCGATATTGATTACAAGTTGAACTCGATCTTCACTGGGAAAAAAAAAATTTGATTTAGGAATTTGATTTTCTCTCATATCTTTATTTTTTATTATTTTTTAATCACTTTTTGACTTTTTTGGAGAGAATTTTATTTAGGTGATAAATAATCACTCAAACACTTAGAAAAGTGGGTTTTGGGGTAATGTGGTTACTCTGAGTTAGAAAACGAGCACCCCCATGGCAAATTCCCCCTCTTGACCACGATTTTATGACACTTTGAATTTGTATAATTAACTTATTAAAAAATTGATCCATTTTACGGAAACAAAAAAAAAATTATATATATATATATATATATATATATATATATATATATTTGTGAAACTTAACAAAAAACCTAGAGGACCTAGTATATGTTCATAATGAGACAAATAATGCCTAACACGATAATATACATTGAGACCTAGACTTTAATAACCTCCTAAGTCCCAACCACCCAGGCAACCATTCCAGCTTTGGAGGAGCGGATGAAAAACTCGAAAATTATACAATACTTGAAAGTACGTATAATTAACAAGGAAAAAACACCATGGAATCGCTGACTCAATGTTTACGTCCTAGGAAAGCCAAGACTGTTACATACTTTCATCATGCTACGACTGTTACATACTTTCGTCCGGGGGTTATGAACATGCAGAAATTTAAAAAGGGGGCCAAAATTGGCCCTGGGGAGACTTAGGAACTTTTAAGCACTGACAATGAACAATTGAATTGTTCACTAATTCGATGGCTCACTGGAAATCCACCTAAGTGCAACTTAGTGGATAACACTTACCATCACTAGCACAAGGTGTACTTGGTCTGCTTTGAAAGGACTACTAGTTTGAGCAATAACACTCTCCAAGGGGGCACACTTGATCATCCAAGTTAGAGTAATGATCATTGCAATGAAGTAAGTGGTGGAAAAAAGCACCAAGGGTATCTCCTAGGGAGGGCAACATTGTAATACAAGTTGTAACTTAAGATTTTTATCAACCACATGGGCTCATTGAGGCAATTCACTGCCCTCAACTTGATGACATTTTCCAACTTTATTAAAATTGTAAAATGAGAAATAATCTCATCCATTAATCCCTTGTAACTATGATTTAATCGTATCCCTCCATCCTTATGGGCTAGGGATCTTGCTCATCTCTCATCCATAAGAGAGAGTGAGCTCTCACTTGTAAACGACTTTTGGCCATTTTTAGCAGTAAAACAAATCAGATTTTTTAGTGTTTCATTTCTTTGGTTTCTGAGCATTTTGTTCACGAATATTTCCCTTTGCCATCCTCTCCAAGTTCTTGCATCATAGTTCTACTAGTTTGGATCATTTTTTATTGTGATTTAGACGTAGGATAGTAGGACCATGTTTACCCCAAGTGCCCTAGTCATCTCAACAGAAAGAGGGTTTTGTTTATGAAATCAATTTTGTTTGTCTCTTCAATTTCTTACCATCCCTCTTGCTAACTTCCATCTTATTCTCACTTTGTAGTGCCAAGTTGGTTTAGCTTTCTAGTTTTCACTTGCTAATCTTAGTATTTGCGTTGCAGGTTGAGTAGTGGGAAAAGATAAGTGTGTCCCAGCTGGTAGAGGGATTTTTTCTGGATTGAGATTTATACAAATCAATAGTAGGAAGGAGTGGGTAACTTCATCAACCTTCGGAATTGGGTATGTGCTTCACTTTGTCTCTTCAACTCTGTTGAAATTCCATTAGTCGCTCATATTTTACTTTGTTTCTCTTGTTTTGGGATTGCATGCTTAGGGAATTCTTGGGTGTTTTGTGGTTGTAGCTTACTGTGTGTCTTCTAGTGGTAGATTAGCTTGAATATCTTTTAGAAATGACTCCATCTTGCCCAATGAATAGGCACTAATCCTTGAGAGTCCATTTCGGCCATTTGAGTACCTTAGAACCCCCCTTAGCTTGAATATTTTTTACAAATTACTCCATATTTCCCTAGGAATAAGCACTAATCCTTGAGGGTCCATTTCATCCATTTTGGTACCTTAGAATCCCCCCCAACATGCTTAATTTGTCTGATGTTAATTACTTTATAGTGCATATTTTTATAACAACAAACCTTTTCTTTGCTAGGAATATTATCTAAGACAAACCAGCTCTTAGTTCTTTAGGAAATCTGTTAATTTTCACTTCTCATAAGCTTAATTAATCACTAAATCAACAAATTTTAAGAGCTAAAGTTTTCCCCTATCATTCAACCTTCTCAAGGTTCATTGTTTTTCTTGTCTAGACATGGTCCATAGGGCTGGTCTCAATCTGCATAATAAAAACCCTCTAAAACAACCCCGGTTAAGTTCATGTCTAGTAATAATTATCCAGCCTTAGACTCTAGGATATCCTTGGTTTTGCTTAACCAGGAAGGGAACCCGGCTTGAGACCTTAATGGTTAATATTGATTCCATCGAGGTAGCGAAAGGCACCATTCTAGTTTGCAAGTCTACAACCCTGTAGGTTGTCCATGTGTTTGAAGCTTTGTTTTCTTGGCATCTGTTGGGTTTTTGTTCTCCTCTCATTCAAGTACCTTCCTTCATAAGCATCCCATATGTTTCTTGCTTGTTTATGTGCTCTGAACATTATTACCTTTATTAATACAAACCTTATACTTCCCTCATAGCCAATTCCCCCAAGGTACCATATCTTCTCTTTTTAAATCCTCAAGGTTTTATGTTACTCATAAATAGGTCCTACAACTACCGTGAGAACGTTGGCTCCACCAACAAGTATCAAGGAAAGTTGGACTAGGGACTCCTCTCATGGCCAGTCTGGATCTACTTTCAGTGCATCCTAGACTCCTATAGAGAGGGGACCCTGCCCGATGTCACATTTTAGGGCAGATTCCCAAGGTTCCACCAGTCTACCGATCATCGTTCTCTACCGATAGGAAGACCGCTACATTGTATGACAACATTTTTGGCATCGTTGCCGGGAAGGCAGAGATTGCCCTAGTTGATCATAGCAAATCTATCCCTGATACCCTGTCTAGTCATTTTTCATCTTGCGGTTTTGTTTTTGGGTGGTATATTTTGTTTGCTTAATTGATGTCCTTGCCATCTTTTTGGTCAAATCACATTTCTGACATCTCTATCTCCCTTGCTTCTAACTACATTCATTTTGGTGATAATCATATCTTATTTACCTGGCGACTACGCACCACGACTCCACTAAGGAGCGAAAAAGATGCAACAAAGAAATATACAGGAGAAATAAAACTGAAATGAAATGAAACAAAGAGAAACACCCAAATGATAAATAAAGGGGGGCTTGCTAAAGTCAAAGGTGTGTCATCTTCCAGCACATCATCCATTTGGCACTAATGAATGTCCCAGAGTCCCTCGTTTTCCTTTCTCTCCTAAGTTACTCAACGTTTCCATGACCAATCCTCCACATTGACTAACATTGGATTTTTGACCATCCACTTCACCCAAGAGAAAGTTGATCTATGGAATGTTCTTGATGGTAAATTAGACGGTGGTATGTATATAAAACAGCTACTCCATGCTATATGTTGTGTTATGCATTTTTCCGATCATGAGACTATGCAGGGATTCAATTGTCTTACTTGTATAAAGTATGATATATCGCACTAGTTCTCTTTCAATACTAACCATTACAAGTCATTTCTCATCCTCTATTATTCTTTGGTTCGGTCCTTGCACCATTGAACTTCATTGGAAAAGTTTGTCTTAGTACTAGTATTTGCAAGCCTTCTAAAAGAGACCTCCATGCCTCTAATGTTCATAAAGCTCAAAGGGTTCAGCCCCAACGAGCTAAAAGAGAAAAGTTCAAAGCAAACGCGAGATTCATATGACCAACGGTGGGTAATCAATGGCTTAATACAGAGCGCTAAGCGTGAATAGCAGAGAACTATTAGATCTGATAAGATCTAAAATCGGGAGGTCGCGTTCTCTCATAAAGCGCAAAGGAGATAACATTGATGAATGACAAGTTAATCACGCAGAGGGGGTGGCAGATCGAAGGCAGTGATGAATTGCACACTGATAAAGTGCTCCCCTCCTAAAATGGGCCCAAGGGCACATTTTCCTCAAAATCGTCGAGGACACGTGCCTCCTTCTGATTAGCTGCACCTCCAAATGAACTTTTTACAAAACCGCCCACTATATTGAGCGTTACTGCTCAGGGAAACAAGAGTGGTTTCAGCCCGATGTGACGTTGCATAAGTGTACATGTATGCCTACGTTGTCCACCTGTCATCCACGTCATCCTACCTCCATTAGCCACATCTCCCAAAGGGTCCCACTGTCAATTTTCTCCTCAACATCAAAAGAGTCAAAATAAATGTCGCCATGTGTCTTTTTCAAATGGTTTAGTCGTCAAACTAGTCTTCTACCTTTTCTAAAAATCGTTTGTTTAGTCGGAAAAGACTATAGCGCATGTTATCCTAGTGAACCTGACCAACTGACAACAAGCGACCAGACCAGTCCACCTTGGCAGCCAGCAATCCAAATCCTCCATCAGACACCATCCGGGTAATTCACTTCTTACTAATCCCAATTATTTTTTGTTTATACCGTCGTATAAAACAGGACCATCTAGGCCCTAAATTGCCCTAATTTTAACATGCAATTTTCCAACCTACCAATCGGGTAAACTTTCAAATATGGCACTTGTTACCAAGCTTGAAAAAGTCGCCGAAAAATCGCGACTTTTTGTAAAAGTCGCGAGGTGAAGACCCTGCCGAAAAATCGGCTCACAAAAATCGCGATTTTTAAAAAAATCGTCGATTTTCAACTTTTTCTAAAAATCGCCGACTTTTTCGAAAACCGCGCGAGTCAATGGAAAAAAGCGCCTAGCCCGTCACACTCACGGTTTAAAGAGACCAAAAGTGACTTTTTTGGGTCATTTGTTTCATTTGGCATTTGGAGAAGGAGTGTGAAGGGCGAGAGGGCACCATCAACTACTTTGGAGGCATCCAAGACTCCAAACAATATCAAAGCTCACCATTGTGAATTTTTGTGTAGAAAGAGTTCAACTTCAAGAGTCAAAACTTTGCCAATCAACCAATTCGTCTCACAGGTATGTAGTGATTCATTTTCTTGTATTTTTTTTATGATTTTTTGCATGTTTGCTTGCCTATATTCTTTCCTCTATTCTTTTTTTTTTTTTTGCCATTTTTCCAATGATTTCCATGTCCATAAATATCAAAAAGAGTCAAAATGTAAGGGGGTTTTAGATTGGAATAGCATGTTTTCTTTCTTAGATCTTTAGCCACCCTCTTGTTATCATTTTTCATGGCCAAAAATATAAATTTAGAGGTCTGATTTTTTAAGCCAAATTGTTGCATTTTTTTCAAATGGGGTTTAATTTCTTGTTTTTGTATTTTTGTGCCCTGGGTTTGCATTTTGAGGCTGCCATTCCATTTTCCAAGATGCCAAAGCCATTGGATCCGTTTTGGCAGTATGGTGAGCCCGAGGATGATGGAAACGGGCAAAATTTGAGTTGCAAATTGTGTGGGCATCACATGTCAGGAGGGGTTAACAGGTTGAAATACCATCTAGCCAAACTCCTTGGGCATGATGTTGGCATTTGTACTGCAGTGACCCCAGAGATCATGAGATCTGCCCATGACGCAATCCATGAAAAGAATAAAAAGAAGGATGAGATCGCCGCAAACAGAGCTGAGATTGCAGCTTTTGGCCTAGCAAGAAGTGTGGGGGCAACAGGATCTACCACTTTCGGTGAGGGTAGTGCGAGGGGTTCCACAGCCACGGCGTGGGCCTCATACCATTTTGGTCCACGAACAGGAGGTGGATCACAACCTTCTATCAAGGCATTGATAAAGAAAAATGACAAGGTAGAAGTGGACAGGGTGATGGGGAGGTGTCTTTACTGGAGTCACATACCTCTCAGCATCGTAAAAAACAATCCATTTTGGCAGTCGATGTGTGATGCCATTGCAGCATTTGGCTCGGGGTATAAAAGTGCCACCTTTGATGAGTTGCGGGGTCCAATCCTTCAAGCAGAAAAGAAGGACATCGGTGCTAGGTTGGAGGAGCTCAAGCAGTCATGGGAGAGCACTGGATGCACAGTCATGTCAGATGGTTGGTCAGATGGTAAGGGTAGATCCCTTATCAACTTTTTGGTACATTGTCCTAGAGGTACCTTGTTTGTGAAATCAGTCGATGCATCGGCATATGTAAAAGATGCAGCGCTCTTATGTAAGTTGTTAGATGGGTTCCTACAGGACATTGGGGTGCACAATGTTGTGCAAGTTATTACGGATAATGCAGCTAATATGTGGCTACTGGCAGGATGCTTATGGAGAGGCACCCCACTTTGTTTTGGACTCCATGCGCTGCTCATTGTATTGATTTGATGCTGGAGGATATGGGGAAAATTCCCTTTATCAAGGTGGTGATTGATCAAGCTAAGAGCATTCCCAAGTTCATTTACAACCATACTTTTGTTCTCAGCCTCATGAGGAGGCACACCAAAAACAGGGAGTTGAAGCGTCCCGCAATCACGCGCTTTGCCACCACCTTCATTACTTTTCAGTCCTTGCTTCAATGTCAGTTTGATTTGGAGCAAATGTTTGTTTCTGATGAGTGGCGTGATTGTGCTTACAGCAGGAGAGAGGATGGGAGAACCATTGCCAAGTTGGTGTACACTGACTCCTTCTGGGAAGGAGTGGGGGAAGTGTGCTCGGTGAGTGAACCTTTGGTAAGGGTTCTGAGACTTGTTGATGGTGATAAGCCCGCAATGGGCTATTTGTATGACGCCATGGATAGGGCCAAAGAGACCATCCAGAATTATTATGTGGGTAAGGGTACCCCGGGACACGAGAGGCACATGTTGTTATGGGAGTTGATTGATAGTCGATGGACCGGGATGCTTCTTAGACCCATCCATGCAGCAGCACTCTTCATCAACCCTGCATTTTCCTACAAATGCAAATTTGATTTTGATGGTGAGGTGTTGGAGGGGCTCTTCACTTGTATTCAGAGGATGGTACCTGATTATGAGACTCGCAATGCAATCAATCGCGAGTTAGAGGTGTATCAGGATGGTACTAGAGTATTTAGCTTTGTTGATGATATTCGTGACAGGACCAATTTCATGCCAGGTAAGTTATTAAAGTGTTTAACTTTTATTTGCAAGTTGAAATTTGAAATTTTGAATTATGATTTATTTATTTCCTTATTTGTTGTAGCTACTTGGTGGCGAACCTATGGTGTAAGGACACCAAATTTACGGAAATTTGCCATCAAGATTCTTAGCCAAACATGTACCGCTTCAGGATGTGAGCGGGATTGGAGTGTGTTTGAAAAAGTACACGCAAAGAGACACAAAAGGTTAGAGTCTTAGACTTTAAATTTTCAACAAATCAATTTCATTTAATATAATTTGTGAATCTATCATCCTCACATATTATAATTATATTTCATTAATTTTTTAAACTTGAACCTCTAGACTCATACAAAAAAATTATTTTCCTCTTACAGGTTGGAGTTCACACGTCTCAATGATTTGGTCTACGTCCATTATAATCTCCGCTTATGGATGACATAGATAAATAAAGCACCA
This sequence comes from Larix kaempferi, assembly GCA_027924585.1. Lineage (NCBI taxonomy): Eukaryota > Viridiplantae > Streptophyta > Pinopsida > Pinales > Pinaceae > Larix > Larix kaempferi. The sequence continues at coordinate 1,022,513 of BSBM01000734.1, read as the reverse complement.
AATGTTGATGCCATCGCCTTAGACAATATTGATATTTTGTCTGATTGGAGGGTGGAGATTGAGACTCCTATCATGGAGGAGGAACCTACATGGCTAGAGGGAGAGGAAGGGCAGGCGGAGGAGGAGGAGGAGGAGGGTGATGTGCTAGCATCGCCACCACCGCCTACACCGATTGATACATCTAGTCTTCCATCCGTCACTCATCGTCCGATGTTAGATGCAGGGGCAAGGTCTTCTGCTGCTACTTCTAGTGCTAGGGGCAGGCCTAACAAACAGCCCATGACCTTTTCCCGTAAAAGGGGAAGAGGGCATTGATATTAGATAGATAGCTACTAGTTTTCCTGAGATACATTTATATATGTGATGTCATTTTGTATTGGTTATCTACTTTTGAGTTTTGAGTCCTTGATTGGACAACTATGGTGTTTCAAACTTTCAGACTTTCAGGATTCAGTATCGACTTTGATGTATCATTTTATATTTGACATGACTACATGATGATGATATATATCAGTGCTTTCTCCATATTTATGTTCCAATGTGTTTATCTGATGTTATTGTTGCTTTATATGTTTAAAATTCTAAAAAAAATGAATGTATTGTGTATTTTTTAATGTTTGTCGACTTTTTCTGATTTTTCCCGATTTTTTCGCTGATGTTGTCGAGAAATTGTTTTCGGGACCCTTGCCGACTTTTTGCCGAGTCCGACTTTTTCAACATTGCCTGTTACCACCTAAAGTTGCACTTTAGTTGGACTTCAGAGAACCGCAAATGTTGCACAATTACTTGTGCTCTTTCAGAGTTCAGAAGTTCCAAGTTTGGCCTTTTAAGGGCCCCTTTTTAATTTTTTGTAGTGCATGACCATGCCCCACGGGATTTGTAATAAGTGTGCCAGCATGGTGGTCTTCGTGTGACTCGGTTCCCTAGGACTTGACAATCAAAGAAGGTATTCCAAGGAGTTTTTTCCCTTGTCGATTATGCTTTGCCTTTAGCCGAGTATAATTGATGAGTTTTTCTCCTACACCTCTAAAGTCGGAATGCCCAAAGTGGTGGTTAGGCCTTAGGGGGTTATTAGAGTCCATTTTGTAACATGCTAAGTTGCCAGGGTACCCGTACCGAGGGGTTGGGAACCCATACCAGTACCGGGTACCCGTACCACCGTACCAAGTACTGAAACTGGTACCTCTGGGAGTACCACTTAAGTACCAGGTACTTCACCCAAGTACCGGGTACTTGGTCACGGATTTTAGGGTACTTCCGGGCATGAAATTGAAACGCAGACTGGAAATTTCACGGTTATTAGTATTACTTATTACTTATTAACTTATTTTATTACTAATTACTAATTACTAATACACTATACAGTAATGTAATACTGTAATACTAATAGTCTAATTTAAATTTTAAATTTTATGTTTCATTGTTTTAAAGTTTTTCAATTTTAAATTTTTTCGTATTAATAATTATTAATTTTAATTTAGCTTAATTTTCAGTTTTATTAATTATATTTTAATTTGGCTCATAGCGTCAAACAATAAAGTTAAAACTTAAAAGTTAAGCTATAAGTGTAATGTCTAATGATAATCATTAATGTTAAAAATTAAAAATAAAAATTAAATTATCAGTATAAACTATAAACTATAAAGATTGCATTTTGATAGTGTCAAGAGTATAATTCTGGGTTTTACTTTCATGACAGCTACCCTATAAATTTATAATTCAAATTAAACAGTAAACTTATCCAACTGTTAAAAAATTAAAAAATTCAACAATGAACAAACTGTCAAACAGAGTTTTCAGTTTCTGTTGGGCGTTAACGGAAGGATGATCATGAGTTTTTAATATTGGGCGTTAATGGACCTCCTTGACGCTGATGCAGATGACAGTGATGTTGCAGATGCTGCTGACCTAGCAAAGATGGCTTGAGGAAGCCAAATCAACTATTTTCATTTTGCTATTTTGTATTTCATGTTCAGAACTATGGCAAGTGAGGCATGCCATTTGCCAAATTTTGGATGTAGTATGACAATGGACTCATGGAGTCATGGAAATATATCATATTATCATGCTATTATGCTAAATTATCATGCTATTATGCTAATGATTCAAATTTCATATCAATATCAATGACAATATCATATATGTAATTTGAATTAATGTGCAAGCAGCAATACCAATGTCAAATGTGTGTTACTGGTTGAAAACTTATTAACTTAATAATAAAATTATAAATATATTAATATAATTATTAATTATAAAATTATAAAATTATATATATATATATATATATGTCTACAGTACCCCGACGTACCCAAGTACCCTATTTCAAAAAGTGGTGTACCCGTACCCGTACCCATCCCAGTACCCAAGTACCCTGGCAACTTAGGTAACAGGTATAAACATGCTAGACGCTAAGATTTTATTGTTTGGTCATGTACTAGGTCCCCCAAAAGTTTCAATCAATTCCGAGAAAAATAATTTTTTCGCATTTTTAGGCCATTTTTTAATGGTTTAAATGAAAAAATTCAAATGGTGATAAAAGTGTGATTTGGAGTCGGAATTTGGCGCGAGGATGCACGTTTTCATGCTCAGAGCATCCTCTTTACCCTGCTACTCGGTTTTCCTATTTTTCGGGCGATCAAAACGCCCCATGGAGCAGTTTTGCCTATCAGAGCTACAGATTAGCATTTTAATGCTAAAAATGCACCAAGTCAAAAAATTAAAATATTCCAAAAAAAAAAAATGGCACATGCCAAATTACATGGCATAAGATCAATAAGGAAGGCGACTATAACAAAGAGATAAAGCATATGTTATAATTCGATTTTTGAAGGTTGAGAGAATGGGTCAATTTCTCTCACGTGGGTCGATTTCTCTACACGGCATGTATGGATTGGATTGATGGTGGGCGCCTACCTCATTGGAGGTGGCACAACCCACGTGTTTTACCTTCCTTTCATAGCTTCCAAGCGTTAACCCAACCATCCAACAGAAGGTGGAGTATTCCAAGCTCGTGCTCGTGCTCGCCCCTCTCTCCTTCACGTGGGTCGACTGCTCCACATGGTCGTGTACGGTTTGATGAGGATGAGTTAAGGTGGGGGCGGCTACCCTACTTTGAGGTGGCATAACGTATTTGGTAAGCTTTTGTTTAAACACCCAATCCAACTCAAAGCATCCAATGTGGTGTGGAAACATCAAAGCTCGCCCTCCATCTTCATGCAGCTCGCTCCACATTTCAGCACCTTCATTTTTTAAGTGATTTTTTCCAAGTGAAATGGTGCATCTCCATTGGTTGTGAGCTTGCTTGCTCTACAATCAAGGAGCTCACCCTCCTTAGGGTTTTGCGCCCTAAACTGCTTACCTTGAGATATAAATTGAGCAGCTTTGGTCCATTATTAGGCATGAGAAGGTGGAACCTCTACTAGTTTGGCAGTGTAATCTTTGTGAAGTTTTAGTAACGAGAATAAAGGCTTTGGAGGCTAATTGATGTGTGGATCTTCATATGTGTGGATGTGTGGCTTCATTCTGAGATTGAGGTAATCTGTATCTTGTATCATTTCATCTGATTGTTGGTGTATATCTGGTTTTTGAAAGGAAATTAGTTTCCAGTAAGGTAGAATAATAGATTATTCTATTATCTCTTATGTTGAATTGCAGTAGCTATGTTAGATTAGTATGTCATTTTTGTTTAAATACATGCTTTCTGGATTGCTATTTTAGTTCACATCGGTACTTTTAACCCTTCTTTTGTAAGTTGATATAAGTGTGCAGGTTACCTATGTTGGAAGACAAGCGGTGCATGTTAGCGTCCTCTTGACTTCAAACCATTTTAAACAAGAATTTTTTCCCTCGGATTCCCACTTCAAGCGACTCCATTTGCCCAAGTTCAAAGGCTTAACATACTTCACTTCTTCTCATCCTCTTTTCTTAAATAACTTTGGTTACTGGTTACCTATATCAGATTTACATTTTTGCAATTATAAATCTAAAGTAGATTTGATTTTTATTTACTAGATCATAGTCATTTTAAAAAAGCATAAACTTCGAATCTAGATCTAGGATTAAAGCATTCTTTTGTTGCAAGTTAAAATCTAGCATATCTCAAGTCTTGAACATTAGTTTGTCAAAAGTATTTAAAACTTTTAATTGGTTGATTTAGAGCTTCAAAATTGCTGCTCCTTTTGAGCAAGTAGAGATCCTAAGAAGGCTAGCTTCATAGCTTGTCCTTCTTAGTTACTTTTATGCACTTTTACTTAGCATTTTTTGTAGAAATTTTTGGGTTTTCTGGTAAGTCCCAAGACACCTTTAAAGTGTTATTTGGGCACTAATTTGTAAATGTTTGTTTGCTGGTTTTCAGGTTTCAATCATAAATAAGAGAGGCATGTTCGCGGAAATTCATTGATTTAACCCATCTGGAACCTTTTGGGAACCTTCTACTTGTTTCTTTCCATTCTCCTTAGTGTAAACTTGTCACTCCTATTCTTCAAAGGACTACAAGTGTACTCAGAAAAGTATTGTAACTCAAAAAATAAAAAGAGCATAGCAGGCAATTCCAGCGCCTGACCCCAATCCCCCCAAGGGGAATTCACACTTTTTTTCATTTTTTTTACTTTCGCATTTTTTCTAACTTTTTCGATTTCGATTAATTTTATTTGAGCATTAGTAATTAAATAACTACATCAAGCACACAAAGCGTCCTCAAAGGACTTACAATCAGTTGTTCAATCATTTTACTTTTGTGCTACAAACAACTACTTTTGTTCTTAAAATCTAATCTTAAAATTAACCCCTTGCTCTACCGAAGTACTCCATCACTTTGTGGTGCGAGGAAAAGATATTCTTGGGTTGTAGCTTAGTTAATCATCCACTCACACATTTTAATAAAGCGAACCACACCCCAAGCCCAAGTATGCTCTTGGGTGCAAGGTACATAGTTTTAATAGGACAATCCAATCTCATCTTTCTTGGCGGATTCAGGAGGTTGCATGGGTGTATACCATAGAGTAAGCGGTTACTTTAAGAAGGTTCATCTTCGCCTGGTTGGACACTCGGCTAAGCTGTTAAAGCACTCAGTCCAAAGAGCTAGATTAGGTTGGGCCAAACCAACAATTTTACTCATTCCCTAATCCACTCATTTAATAATCTTAAAATTTACCAACCAAGACACTGCAATACTTTCACCGAGACCGCAGAAGCAACCCTCGCAAGCACTCCATTTTCATCGGCACTATCTTTAATATTTCTATGTTTAAGTTAATTTTTACCAATGTCATGAATTATGTTGTCTCTTAAAAGCTGTGGTTTTTAATTTCATATTGTAGTGATTTATGGTTGATTTTTAAGTTATTTCATCGTAACTCCTAGAATAGACTTTTACTTTTGTTATAGATTAAAAGCCTTAGTTTAATTTTCATAGGGACCACCCCCCTTGGCTTCGCTAGGAGTAAGCCTAGAAGGAGGAGTCGAGTAATCAAGTGACAGCACTTGACTCTCACTTGCCCCCAGGGACACACCGGGCGGCTTGAAGGTTTCCTGCCGCGTTTCGCCCAGGTGTGTATTAGGCGGCAACAGCACCCAAAGCCAAAGAAAAATTTCCCAAACACAGATTCTCAAGAGACGAGCACGTGTATGACCATCAAGCCGATATTTTCAACACCAATGTGACCAATTCAGATTTAAATTGCACCATTAGGGATGCCAAAGCTTTGGCCATGGCAGACCAGGATAGCTGCAACTTATGGAACTCCAATTTTTTCAGGAACGTATGCCATAGAACTGTCTATTTTCCTAAATTCGTGACCGGGTGTTCCACACATTATTCTCCAAGTAAAAGGGCAATTATGACCTCTGACGTGTCCAAAACCCTATGCTTCATTGTCCCTGACACCTTACAAAAGATGTTTTGCATTCTTGAGTTCGTAGCCCTATAGCCTTTCAATGAAAAAGGCATTTCCAGTGCATACCAAGCCCTTCAACCTTTTGACCGCCATATGTTTCTATCCAAACATCTCGAACCAGGCATGTCAGTCCCTATTGTGCCACCTCCATATAACACAACAGTATTCTCTAAAAGTTCTAGGAAGGCCATCTCAATTATATGCACCATTATAAGCCTAGAAAATGACGACATTGTAGATGATGTGATTTTAGGAACTCTACTCATCTTAACCACGAACCCTGGGCATGTCCCCCCTAAATTTGACCTATGTAGTTACCTAGCAGAGATTACCCATGAGCGGTTAGAGGAACTACCAGCAATAGAGTGGTTTAGGTATCCATCTTTCCTTTTTTATATGTTCTTTTATCAAAACTATGAACGCTTCAAGCACCTGGACCTGAAAATATCATATGAGAATGGCAGGCGGACTCCAGTTTATGAGTGGACTGATATGGTGTATCCATCTTTCCTTTTTTATATGTTCTTTTATTAAAACTATGAAAGCTTCAAGCACCTGGACCTGAAAAATATCAAATGAAAATGGCAGGCGGACTCCAGTTTATGAGTGGACTAATATGGTTTTGAGAAGAGCAAATAATTCAAACTATATAGAATTCACAGATAAAGTGAGTGTCACATATAGTTTGATCTTTGTTATCTCACCCCCCAGAATGTTTTCAGAGAACCAGAAACACCTGGAATTCACTCCAGATGTAAAAGTGGGAGATTGGTTCTTATTTGAATATCACATAGTAATCAGGGTATATGGGTTTGGAAAAGAACCGTACAAGCTACCAGTATTCCTCACTCAGAGAATTTTTGCAATGAAATATGTAAGGGAAAGGTTTATATCAGATCAAATGCATTTTAGGCACTTCAGGAAACATAGAACATTCCTAGAGCCTAAAGAAATAGGACCTCTTCAAGTTAAAGGCCTGAATGCACTACACTATGTCGAAGGCTATTTAAAGCAATTAAACTTGGGTAAGGCAGAAAGAGCAGTCTATGATCCTCATAAGGTGATATCAAACTAGAGGCTAGCAAACAAAAACTCTACCTACATATGTGAGACAAAACCCATTTGGGAAAAAATTGCAAATAAAGAGACTTAGGAGGAAGTCTAAGAGGTGTTAAAGAACATAAAAGAGCAAGTTGCTTCAGAGCAGCTAGCACGCCAAAAAAGAGGAGCAGAAGAGCTCCAAACAGAAATGGATTTTAATGATCCTAAGCAGGGCCCACAGCAAAGAAGGCTAGAAGCCTGGAACAGAAGATTAGGAAGAAAGCCAAGCAATAGTGGGAGGAGAGGAATCTGATGAGATCCCAAGGGAGATAGCAGAATTAATTGCACCATCATCAGCTAGTACAAGAGGCCCCCCCATAAGGTATACACATTATCCTTCCATAGAATTCACAATTCCACAAGGATTGAAGCCTCAACTTCGAGGGGTCTTGTGCCTGTCAAGACAGATTTGCAGGCAGGATAAAGAAACATTAGAGAAAAGGGCATGAGGCTAATTAATGACATCAAGCAACAGATTCCTGCGACTAGAAAGAGGCTCATTCCAGTAGTTGACCACCAGTAGAATACTTTCAGGTTTTCAATAGTTGAACCAAAGGTACATGTTAGCAATTAAGTTGCACTTAGCTGGACTTACAAACGAGTGTGCAAATGATGAACATGGTTCATGATTTTCTTCAAGTTTTTTGAAGTCCATCAGGCCTTTTTCAGGGCCCTTTTTTTTTAAAAATTCACATGTTCATGCCCCGCGGGGTTTGTAATAAAGAGTGTTAGCATGGTATTTTTATGTAAAGGACTTGGCTTCCTAGGACTTATCAATCAAATCAGGTATTCCAAGGAGTTTTTTTCACTTATTAACTATGTTTTTTGTTTTAGCAAGGCATAATCTTTGAGTTTTTCTCCTGCTCCTCCAAAGCTGGAATGCCTGGCGTGGTGGTCATGCCTTAGGAGGTTATTAAAGTCCATGGGTCAATGTATATGAACATGCTAGACCCTAGAATAAAGTCATATGGACATGTGTTAGATCCCCTAGGTGTTTTTTTCAGTTTCGGAAAAATAAAAAATATCCCGTAAAATTAGGCCATTTTTAATGGTTTAATTGGGAATTTTCAAATTGTAATAAAAGTATGGTCTGGAGGCGGAATTTGGTGCGGGGGTGCTCATTTTCACACTCGGAGCGTCCTCTTTACCCTAGGACCCACTTTACCTATGGTTTGGGTGATTAAATTATCACTTAGAGCATTTTTTCTTAATGAGGGAACAAAATTGCAAAAAAATGCTAAAGAAGACACAAAATGACAAAAATATCTCAAAAGTCAAAAAATAATTAAAGTAATGGGCATGTGCCAAATGAGTTGGCATCTCATTCTACATGGAGCACGAATCATCTAAAGTGATTAAACGACTTGATTAAGCTCGACTTGGTGTGGTGGCATATTGCTAACATTAAGAGATGTGCCATCCCTCTCAAAGTTACGCATATCTCATCTTGATGGGCGAATGGATGATGTGGGGACTCCACATTGGATGGTGATAAAAACATGATAGAGGGCGCATATCTATAGAGATGTGGCGCCTATCCCTTGATGGGAGATCAATCCAATCCCCCAATCAATTCAATAACTCACCCTTCTCTTCCATTAATGGCTGCTATAACCACCGGATCACACACCGTCTTTGTCGCAGCAGAAATCTATGTTGTCGCTCGGTGTGCCCTTGGTGGCAAGTCTCGAGTCAAGTATGTCACTTGGTTCTTGACTCCTCCGTTTAAGCAAAATTCCCAACGAAAGCCAAGGAGGGTAGTCCCTATGGAAAGTTACTATTATCACACCATAGTAGCAGGGCTACCATTCTTGCTTAGCAGATATCTGCACATTTCAGAGCTTGGATTATTCAGAGCTTGGCTATGATGAGCTTAAATTTGAGATCACTCATGATCAAAGCAGTGTATTTTATCAGACTTATGTTAGACCTTGTGTCAAGGCTGAGCCTTGAGAGTTCAGATTTGATGACCGATGTGACCCTTTATTCCATACAGTTTCAGTTCAGTGCCTAGAGATGTATTGCAGCAGTGTTTCAAATAATATATGATGATTATTCTTATGATGATGTTCTATGACCTATGGATTTATGTGATCATTGACTGTGGATTATTATCTTGTTGCTTTAATCATGTTCACAGCATTAGCTTGGTATATGATTCATGATGTGGCAAACTTTGTAAACTTAAAATGGACTATCTTGATGATGAATTATAAAATGGACATTTTACTTGCACATTTAGGTTGTTTGACAAAACTCACCGATTCACTACCTTGCATAGATATGGTCTTTCTTGACACCATTTGCCTGCTAGCTTAGGCTCCACTTTCACTTGACTCCATCCATCCATGACTTTCCTTATTTGGCTTTAACCCTTGACTTGTCTTGCTTGACTTTCTGATATTGAGGACTTCCCTTTTACTACCTCTGTGTTTGGATCGCATCCATGTTTGTTTTGTGTCTCGGCTCTGAGTTGGTGACAAAACTTGCCTTTGGTAAGTTGGATTGTAGGCCTAAATCATTCTGGTCGGTTGTCACGATGTTTAGCACTGGCACGAACTCCCCCTAGTCACTTGAAATGTTGTTGGCTAAAACTGAAAGCTCATGTACTACTTATGGAAACTTGTGTAAATTCACCCATGGAAACTATAAACTCTAGAATGTGTTTTTGAACACACGTGAGTAAAGGGCAAGAGCGATGAACTGCTAAAAATACTCCTCGAAGAGTATAAGAAAAGTCCAAAAAGCAATGGTTCTTAAACTCTATATCTTAACGATTGCTGACCTTATATATATATAAACATGCCCTGGATGCAAGCTGCAATTAGTTGTGCTTTTTAGCGCACCTGAGATCCGAAGGGTTATGTAGGCCAAAAAGGCCAAGAAATGAAATTGAATGATCCTAATGAACCTCGATCAACTTGATGTAGACATGATGCCTAAGTTGAATAAGCACTCTCTAAACAACTTACCCATTTGTGAAGCACAGCCCTTCCCCGTGTTAGTTGTCCAACACAGAGTTTGTAGCTTCCCCCTTTTTCCAGTCCAAAGTGTCTTTTAGTTAAGTTTAGACAAGTCACTCCTTTGCCCAGCCTTGTTCCTAGCCTTCATCCTTAGCTAGCAGTTAGACCATGTCCAATGGGTGAGTCTGTCATTTAAGCTATTGTGCAAGTAATTATAAATAACAATGGAATATGCAAACATGATTAATGCCACTAAATGATGTTGTACTTTAAGTTAAGCTGTGAGTATGATTAGAGGAACATGTCTTAGTCTATTGATATGATTTATCTTTGGTTGTATATTGACCTAGTCAAACCCAGTTTGACTATGGTCATTTCTTGGGATCCATGATGATATGGGCCATGCATGCTTGTTGATGATGATTGATGGTCCCACATACTCTTGATGATGATGCTATATGATGGAAATATAATTCAGATGGTGATTGATGCAGTTCAACAGGTTTTACTATTACTTCAGATCATCAGATTATGCACTGTCCATATATGGTGGACCCTATAGTTAGCCCATCAGGGCAACCCATGGTGTATGAGTACACATTCTTAGTAGATTTGGTTCTTCTGGATCCAATGAGACACGTATCATTCAATTTCGGACACTTCTGACGGTGATAGATGCAGTTTTCCACTTGTTGACCAGATTTGGGACTGATTTCCCAGCCTGATCAGTAGGGGCCATGAGAGGCCAGTTCACCTAGGGCGTTGTATGAGGAAGGGGTGGTCCAGCCACTTGATATTACCATTTAACCCCCTTCTGGAGAGCCTGGTGGGCTCAGTTTGACAGCGCAGATGCCCTAGGAGGCAGTTTCAGCACTTTCACATTTACCGAGGCAGGTTAAAAATGGAATAAAAGGGTCACTGAAGAATTCGATTTGGGCAATTGAGGCAAGGTTTTGGCACTTGGTCTTCACAGAGGTCTTCCAGGATGAACCCCCCATCTTCCAGCCAGTTTTCATCAGTCAGTGAGCTCCACAGAGGCCACAGGAGGCCTTTTACTGCATGTCGCTCACAGATTTTGAGGACAGATTTGATCATTTGTATTATTTTGGACATATTATTTTATTTTATTATGCCATAGGGATGAGCTAGCAAGGTTTGATGCCTCCTAGCCCCACCATGTGCTTCATGTGTCATGTCCTAGTCATATGAGGTGGGCCCATGTACTTTTGCCCCCTCTAGAGGATGACATCATTCTCCATGAGTACTTTCTAGCTATGACGTCATCACTATTTTGAGTGATCCATGTGATATATTGTTATGGTTCATCTTAGCCATTGATTATGTATTGAGATCTTTTAATCTCAACCACTCATTTCATAAAGTGGTTTTGAGATCTAGGGTTTTGGTCTTTATTATCCTAGATAAGGAGGAGACCCCCTCATTGTAAAATTGATCTAGAGAATTTGGCTCTTGGCTCTTGGAATAAAATTCTATCTTTTGGAGTACATGCTTGGATCTTGGAGTGGATGTTGGTTGCTTTGATTGTAAATTCTTTTGTCCATTGCACTGGAGGATCTCTTGTAGCTATCTTGCATATTTTGCCATACTTTTTTTTACAGGTTGAGAAGACGTTTTGGAGGAGTGCAAATTGGTGGGGAGGCCTACCCTTCAAGCTTCAAGAGGACGTTTTGGTTAACAGGGAGTGGTTTTGTCTTTGTACCAACTATTCTTTGCTTATCTATTTCTGGCTTGTATCTACCCTCAACATGTTGAACTGATTGATGCTTTGCTCCTTGGTTTTGACAAGTTAGAGGGACACACATGTGGCTTGGAGGAGGACGATTTGGCAAGAGGGCTTCAAAATTCTTCATTTGATCTTTGGCAAAAGTAATCCTCATCTCAACTAGCATTCATCTCTTCATCCAGGTATGCTCCAAAGGTATCGTCTTCTTCTTCTTTGGCTTATCCATGAGTTCTAGATCATAAAAACCCTAATTGATTAAAACCCTCATTTTGCACTTTTTTTTAGATCTACCAAGATCTAGCTTGGCTTTGGGTATAATAAAAAGAACCCACCTCTATAGTATCCACGGCAATTCGGATCTATAGTTTGGTGGCATTTGGACTTCATTTGACCCTTCCCTCAAAGCACTTAGCCTTCCTTGAGTGACGTCGCCCTCCTTGGGTAGGTGAGTTGAGCTAGAGCTAGTTCTAGCACATGGGTAGTTGAGATCCCACTTGATTCATAATTCTCTCACTTGATAACCTACCCCTAGTGCTTCACTTCATTGATTTTCACCTTGTGGGCCCCATTCCTCATTTTGAGGGTTGTGCACCACTTGGGTCAATTTTGTGTTGCATTTTCAATCTTAGATCTATGGAGATCTAGCCATTGGATTCCTTTGATTTTCAAAACCCACTTTGATAAGTGCCTAAACTACCCCGATCTATAATTTCGCATACATTGGACTCCATTTACCCATCCATCTTAAGGCACTAGTCTACCTAAGCCAAATCGCACTTCTTGGGATTAGTGTCATGTGCTAGATCCCATATGTGGGTATCTCCAATTTCATCTTAGATTCATAGATCTACTCTTTGCATACCCCTTGGTACCATTTGCACCCTTAACTTCACCTTGTAGGTCCCATTTGGACCATTTCCATATCCCAAGGAAGTGGGCCCCACTTGTGTATTTCATGGTACTAGATCTTGTCATTTGATCTCATTAGGTGGCCTAAATCATTCATTAGTTGAAACACTAGTCATCCCTTAAGCCTCTTTCAACCATACTTAATCTTCTAGGTCCACCTAACCTTGCATTGGTTTTTGTAACTTGTCTTTCACACTTCCCTAGGAACCTTTGCTTTGGTCCAATCACCTTTGATTGGCTATAGGGTCTCCCCCTTGGTCTTGATTCATCTCGATCTAAAGTGAAGAGTGCCTCAGTTGACGTGACTCCCAGCTTGCATTGGGAACCGTGGCATCTATTGGGTCACCTCTTTAGTTGTGCATCTCCTCTACCATCCCGGATGGGATACCATTAGGGACAACTACAAGTTGTGTGATAACAGTTACTAAGGTTGTTAGGGTCTTCCAGCTAAGTGATGGGTTGTTTATTAACGTTTTTGGGAGTTTTTGATTAAAGGTTCAAGATGCAATTGCAACAATAGTTAAGAAAGCTTTCACCGGCATAAGTTCAGATAAATCACTGTAAATTATAAAAGATGCACGATAACTTGATATTTATAAAAAGCAAATGAATAGTGCAAGAACCAGTGCCTTATGGAGTCAAACAAAGTGTGAAATTTGTAAATGTTGGAAAAGTAAAATGTTGTGCAATTGTCTCTTGGGTGATTTTAAATTATTAAAATGAATCTTAATTAGGGAAAAGAAGGGAAACTCTCGATATACCGTAAAGGGACAGAGAGGAATGTCGGGAAATCTAGAGATTGGTGCTTTCGTACAAGGACATGTTGGACTGTCAATACCCTTAGTGCGTGTTCAACACTACACCAATAAGGATGTAGTCTAACGGTGCCCCAAGGTCAGAGTATAGCTACCCAACGTCCCCAGGCAGAACTTCCCCACCAAAAACTAGTTTCGAAGTGCCGGATTTTCACTATCTTGTGGGTAGTTAATTTTATTAGGTGACTGATTAAGTTAAATGTGAGAATTAAAAAGTGCTTCCAACTGCTTTTGGTATCCCACAGCTCAAACGTACTACTGGTGGGTAGAGCATACGCAGTGTAGGCAAATGGTTTATTCAAGTTTAGAAGCAAGTAACCATGGACCCTCCGACAGAGAGCGCTCTTAACTTGTTTTTCAGCTAAGTTCAAGAGTCTTATGAAATTGAAATACAAAACTTGTAAATAAAAGATATGATTTTCAATCTTATGCGTCACTTTCTGATCAACCTTCACTAATCATCAAAATTGCCTTTGGGTGAAGGTGAGAGCATACTTCGTGGCGACGAAGACGGTTTTATTTCTACTTTACTTTTGCAAAAATGAAAAGATTAAAATGTGAAACACAAGTTAAAAGTATACACTCTGCACTAAAATAGTGAGTGTGTGAAAAAATGTGAGTTAGAAAAATTTATCCACAAAAATTGAAAAAATGCAAATCCCCCCAGGGGGGATGGGATGTGGGTGTTGGGTACCCCACTGCTCTCATTTAATAATTTTACAAAGTGCTGAAAGTAAAGTACTTCTTAGTCCATTAAAGTTGGATCTAAGAGCTTACAATGCTAGAATTTGAAAAATATAAGTTTGTGGGTGTCCACCGGAGGTTTTTTGCACTTTTAGGGCTCTTGATCACTCCAAAACTTCGATTTTATTTTCAGACCTATTAAATCCAACAAGCTAAATGTCTGCAAAAAAGTGATTAGAATGCACAAATTTACATAAGAAATTAAAACTTTCTACTTGCAAAATTTATGGGAAAACTTGAGAACATACAAGCATGAAAGTAAAGATCTAGACTTAACCGTTTGATATGAAATAGATGCAACTTTCTAGATCTGAAAATTGAAACAAACTTTAGAATGATTTAAATCTTTTAAAAGTACTTGCTTGTTCCAAAAGAAACTTAAAAGGAAAAGAGGTATTTTGATTTGAAAGGAGGAGAATGGATCTATCCAAGCCAAAACTTGTTTGTTGGAGTTGCTTCTTGGAGAAACCTGTAACAAGATGTAAGTAAAAAATTGCCCAAAGTATAGAATCTTCAACCGAGTTCTAGTCCTTATAGGCTTTGTGATCTACAGCTTACAAAACAAACTCACCATCTAAATTAATAGATCTAGTGTGTTAGAAATCAAAGAAATGAAGAAGACCCTAAGTACAACCGAATACAGTTGGCTACTTCTCTACCTCTAAAACTCATCCACAATTAAACAAATTGACAACTGCAAATGTTTAATCAATATCAATATGCTAGATCTACTAAAGCATGAAAGTATGAAAGCAAATTAACACAATAACACCTCAATAAGCTCAATACACTTGCACAAGATGGACCTCCAAAGTCTTCAACAATATATTCAATGATCAACAGTTACAAATTGGCAGAGGTTCTATGCATTCACACTACTATGAAAGATGGAGCATAGCCTTGCTTATAAAGAAAAATGAGAGAGGGGGAGGTGCACTTCCCAAGATAGAACCTCTTTGACACTTGGAGAAATGCATTGATGCACTTGGAAAAAGGCTTGTTGACACATGTGAGGGGTTTGGGGAGGTTAATGACACATTTCTCCAACTATTTGACACTTTTTAACCTCCACTTGACACCTCTCCAACCACAAATTCGCACCCCCCTTTTGTGGATCTCCAATCTTCAATCAAATCATCATTTATTTGTTCAATATTCTCCCTGATTTGATTGCCAATCAAAGGAGATTTGATTCCAACAAAATTCCTTGATCCGTGGGATTGAGATTTTGCCTTTATTATGTCTGTGCCCACTCACCAGACCACCCACCATTATTTTAGGAGTTTGGATTTTCTCCAAATCCATTATTCTTGAATTAAAAAATACTTTTTTAATATTTTGGAGAAAAATTTGACTAAGTGAAAAATAATCACTCAATACTTAGGAAAAGTGGGTTTAGGGGTTTTATGGGTGCTCTGGGTTAGAAAACGAGCACCCCCATGTCCAAATTCACCTCCTAACCCATCTTTTATCACTTTCCTCATTTTTTAATTAAATTATTAAAAAAAACTCATAAACTAAGAAAAATTAATTTTCTCAGAATGACTCAAAAATCCTAGGTGACCTAACGCATGTCCATATGACTCAATACTGAAGGCTAGCATGTTACAAAAATACATTCCAGTAGGTTTTAATAACCTCTCAAAATTCGTCATCATGGAAACACTCCAGCTTTGAAGGTGTGCGTGAAAAACTCGAGAATTATACGTCACTTTTCAGTAACACATAATCCCTAAGGAAAAAACACTCTAGAGTATTCCCCTGATAACAAACGTTAAGGAAGCCAAACCTTTCATAAGAAAACTCTACTAGACCAACTTATTACAAAATCCCCACAAGGTCTGGACATGCAAAAATTACAAAGGGCCAAAAAAATTTTGGCCTAATGGATCTTGGAACAATGATACTGAACATTGAACATGTTCACAACTTCAACGGTTCACTCAGAATCCACTAAGTGCAATTTAGTGGATAACAGCTGCCATGCGTTAAAGTCCACCAACCTGCCATACTTGCCCTCTTGGGTTGTTTTTCCTATAAAAGCAAGCATTCTCACTCCCTTTTGCTCTAGTTGGAGTCTTGGATTGAGAGCTTGCCATTGTATTTGCTTATATTGTTTATGAGAATAAAGGAGACTTTGGAGGTCAAGCTTGGTGTAGTTCTTTGATGAGTGGATGAATATCATGATTTTCATTGAGGTAACATGTATTTGAGTTGCTTGTCTTTCTCTTGCATCTAGATCTAGCTTATTGTAAGGATTGGTATCGATTTATAAGGAAAGTTAGGCAATACTTTATTGTTTTAATCTTTTATATATGCATGTGTAGAGATCTAACCTTAGTGTTTCATTTGTTTATGAGCACTTTTAATTTGATTTCTTATATGTCTATATCTAGATTAAATCTTGTGTGTTCAAGTTGATGTGATTTGCAGGTTTTCTCAAGTGGATTAGTGGAGGATCTTGCTTGCTTCCTTCATTTTTCTAACACTCTTTTGCAGACTCAGTCCCTCGGTTATCCACCAGCAGCCTCCAAAGCTTCTTCTCGAAAAAGCTCTTTCTTATCTCCCTCTCTTTTTCATCTCCTTTCTTGTTCCGATTTATTTATGCAATGTAAAATAATAGATCTATACATCATTGTTAATCACAAGTAGATCTACTGTTTTCATTGCTTAAGATCTAGTTTATTCTACAAGCTTTATCATTTTTGCTAGATCCATTTACTAGTTTGTTTACAAAGGTCAATTTTATTGTACATTTCAAGGCTCAAGTAGAAGGCTAGTATTCTTGATTTAAAGGTTTATCTTGCAATTTTAAAGTGCATCTCATTGGCTGCCTCGAAAGCAAGCCAATATCCCAAGGAAAGCTTTATTTCCTTGGTTAAATTTCGTTGATTTATCATACGTAGGTTTGCTAGATTTTTTCTATAATTTTTGTGGTTAACCAAAATCGCTTTCTAAGTGTTTTTTGGGTTCTTTTACTAACATTAGCTTGCTGTTTTGCAGGAGTTTATGAGCAGGTAGGAGAATGTTAAAAATTTAAAAATTTGATAGCAGTAACAGACTGTAAATAAAGATAGTGCAGAGATAGCTAGCAGTAAATACACATCTAAAAATTGAACACAGTTTTTTTCATGGGGAAACCTTTCAAGGACAAAAACCCCAAAGCAATATTAATAATTTATCTCCTAAATGAGATGACTGAGTTTTACAACAGGCTGAGAACAAGCCTTTTCAACAATTCAGAATTTGTTTTATTTGCCAAGAAGAACATTGATGAAGGTAAGCTTCCTGTATAAGTCTGGTCTGTCATCAAACTGCCTTCATACCATCTGCCTGTTCATTACTGATTTCTGGTGTATACCCTACTGAGGGTGTTATGATCTATCCACACCTTTTCCAGGGCTGCCAATACCTGTTCAAACTCTTTCTAGGGCTGCCGTGACCTGCTGTAGGTTGTGGGTGCCCTAACAGGGCTGCCGATTTAGAGAGAAGACCTGAAAAGAGCCCTAGCAGAATTCGGGTGCTCAGTGGAGGGCCCTAGCAGGGCTGAAGTATAATGCAGAAACTTCCAAGTAGGATTCAGCAATACCCTAGCTGAGTTAGGGTAATCTTTAAATAAGTTAGGGCTTTCACTCCTCCAAAGAGTAGAACCCAGCACAAAGTAAAACCCAGCAGGAGTAAAACCCAACAGAAGATAAAACCCACTCACGAGCTGATCAGACAGAAAAAGTCCACGAACTGAGCAGAGAGGATGCTTCAAAAATCGATGATCATAATGAGAGATTCTTCCTCTTTATTTATAGAAAGTCGAATGGCAAAAAAATTCATACAATGAGGCTGACCTGTCCTTATATAAATTAAATTTATTTTTTTTCTTCCAATAATGAGCTGACCTATGGCTTTTCATATATATTATTTTATTTTCTTCACATGAGGCCGACCTGTGACTTCACACATTTTTTATCATTTTTTTTCTTTTCTTCACTTTGTGGGCACATGGATCAAGCCAAGTGGTGCTTGGGTTCCATGGTTCTTCAACAAATCATCCAGGTGTTCTTCAAGGTCTTCATGTCCACTCCAAGCACATCATCATAAGGAGATAAATTAATTGCTTTACTTCACCCTCCTGATGCCACCAAGATCAAGTGCTAGGTATCATAGCCCATAGATCAAGGGAAGGAGTACACCACTTGCCTAAACCCGGTCTAGGGCTTATAGTGAAATCCTGGTAACTAACCAGGTGCCTCCATTCTCCCAGAGAATGGCTCTCAGCCCCAGGCTGAGCTTCCAGTCCCAGATTGGATCAATATCCTGGTAACTGACCAGGTGCCTCCATTCTCCCAGAGAATGGCTCTCAGCCCCAGGCTAAGTTCCCAGTCCCAGACTGGGTCAATATCCTGGTAACTGACCAGGTGCCTCCATTCTCCCAGAGAATGGCACTCGATGTTGCTCAGAAAAAATCAACAGAGGAAACTCTAGCCGATTTTCAGCAAATTGGACCATCCGGAACACCCTAGATCCATTCCCCTTGAACTAGATACTTGTTCTGTAAAACTTGTAAGCCTTTGAGTCCATTTTTCAAGGACCAAGGCACTCCTTTTTTGCATTGTAAATTAAAAAACAAACGAGAGCAAGTGGGTTACCCAACGCCCACACCCCATCCCCCCAGGGGGTGTCTGTGTCGACTCCATTTTTCGTGGTTTGAATTTTTAGCTTAGATTTTTCTTTTTTTTTGCATCTAATAAAACAAACATAAGACTAAAATTAACCTTGTTGGATCCGTTTCAACAATGGGCCACAAGTGTACTCGGGACTTAGTTTTCACATTTTTTAACAATTTCCAGTTTTTCATGAGTAATTACTAATTTTGTCCTTGCTTCCCCGAAGTACAGTGCCACGAAAAGTGCTTGCTCGAGTACTGGAATTTGGCCAAAAAAGAGACTCTTGGAGGTCGATTAAACAAGTAGATAATTTTAAATTTTGTTAATGAAATAAACCAACGCTTAAATTCAAGTATGCTCTTAGCCGCTGCAGCTCAGTCTGATCAGTTGGTCAACCAGAAAGGAAGATAAGCACTAGTTTAATAGGAAAATCCAAATAAGCTAAACTTTTAAGAACTCGAGACATTGCATGGGTGAATACCATAGAGTCAGAAGGCTATTGTAAGCAAGTTATGCCTCGCCTTGTTGGACACTTCGTAAAGCCGCTATAGCACTCAATTCGAGAGGTTAAGTTTAGTTGGGCCAAAACCCCAATAAACCCACTCCTCTAATACTCAGTAATAAATATAAAACTGACAACGAAACTTTGCAATACTTTCACGACACAACACAGCAGCATCATTTTTTACAATCTCGGCACTGGTCATCATATATTATTATTGCTTAAATCAATCTGCAAAATGTCGTGGATACTACTTTATTTCATGTGTTGTTGTGCTTAAATCAAATTGCAAATGTTTCTTTTCAGTATTTTTATTCATCATCTTTCTAACTCATAGATTAAAGGTTGTTTTTCTCTTTTAGATTAAAAACCTTAGATTTTCTTTAATTAGGGCCCACCCCCCTTGGCTTCGCCAGGAGTAAGCCTAGACAGAGGAGTTAAGTTTCAAGTGACAGCTCTTAACTCTGACTTGCCCCCAAGGCCACACCAACCGGCTTGAATATTTCTGTCGCGTTCCGCCCTAGGTGTGCATCCAAGCGGAAACAGTACTCAAACCCTCAAATTTGAGTGATTGGAAAGCTGAGGAACATAGCGGATTTTAAAGAGTTTGGAAAGCTTTATAAGCTTGATTTCTATAAGCAAGCTAGTGATATCATAAGGAAAGTTGTGAAATCAGTAAAAGAAGATAGAAGGCTAAAAAGCTTTAAAAAATTTCAACAATTGTTGAAGGCTGAGAAATGTACCCGAGCCAAACAAGTAACCATTAATGAATTGGAGGGAAAGATCATAGCACTAGGAGCTAATTCCTCTTATGGAACTCAAATCCAATCATTGATTGAGAAGAAGGACAATGAAATAGCTCACCTAAGGAAGAAGTTGAAAATGCCTACCATAGAGCCAGTTCAAACAAAAGAGTTATAGCAAGTGCAAGCTGAAAAAGAACAGATATATACTAGTATGATGGAGTATCAAAAGTTAGCAAAGGAGAGAGGATAAAAATGATGACCTTCAGTGGAAGATAACTTCCCTGAAATTACAAATTACAAAGCTATCAGCTGAAAATGTTCCTCAAACAGAAGCACCTGCATTGCCAGCAGAGAATCAACCAGAGGCAGAAATAGCAATAGCAGAGAAGGAGGTTGAGAAGCCAACTACTGCCCCTGAGACAATTGATATTGATTTAATGGAAGAAGATAATACAGTTCAGCAGTCAAAAACACATCCAATTCTAGAAGAGGATGATAGAGATGAAAACATCCCAGAGATGGAAGCTAAGATAAATCAAAAAAATGAAAGAATCTTGGAATGAGAAGGCCAAGCCAGCAAGCAAGAGAATGATATAGCTGACCTGGAGACTGAAGTTGTTGAACTGAAGAGTCAAGTCACAAAATTGCAATTAGATGTTGAAGGGGAGAAACTATTGAGGAGAGCTAATCAGACATTGTGGAATAAAATAGCTCAATGGTTTATAAAAAAGTGGGATTACTTTGAAGTCATACAAGATGACTTGTACATGGCCACATCAGCCAGAGAAGAAGCTAAGCCTGTTGAGAAACAATTTGGAGAAACGCCCAAGCAAGCAAGCCAAGTAATTGATTATCTTAATAGCAAACCCAAGAAGCAGTTGGATGATCTTGGAATTGATAACATAACTCAAATTATAAAGATAGTTAGGCTGACGATCATGAAGCAAACCTATCTGTTCAGAATGAAAGATAACATTACGCAATTGACATAAGAGATAAGTGCCTTCAAAGGACTATTCAAAGCAGTAATGAACCTTGGATTGCCTTCCCCATGGGATGCTAATGGAGATGTTTATTCCAAAGAAGCTTATAAAGAACAACTGACTCAAAAAAGAAATGAGATAACTCAAGCAAGCATAGAAGGAGAGTTCAATAGAGAACAAGTAGTGGACAGGCTCAAAGGTGGTTTTGAAATATGGATTGCACTAAAGAATATTGCCAAGAAATTAGGGACAATTTCATATGAGAAAACCACAAACGCAGAGATATCACTTGAAGCCTTAAAAGCACATAGATTTCCTATTGGGAAAGAATGGCAATCAGTGCTTCAGTATCATAAGCTGGTTTTGCCACCTAAAGTGCCATCAGCAGGGCAAGCAACAGGCCAGCCATTGATCCAATCATCAAGACAGCCTTCAGTATAAATTCCAAGTCAATTTGCAAATCAGCCTACTCCCCTTGCTTTCATGCCACTTGAAGGGCAGGCAAATATACAAATGATGCATCAAATGAGCCAAGCAGGCATATCTCAAGTGGGCCAGGTAGGAACTCGGCCAGCAGGTCAGCCAGCTAGTCAGCCGAATATTTTTATGAGAGGGAAGACTACATCAGCAAGAGGGAAAAAGAAGACCTCAAATAAGAGAAGTTAAAAGTGAAAAAGCCGTTAAGTCGGAGTGGGAATTAAAGTGAAAAGGACAGAGCTAAAAGACAGTTACAAAGTTGTTACAGCAAACAGAATTCAGTTACATTGTAAAAGGTTATAAAAGCATCATCAAACTCATTGTAAAGGGCTAGCAATTTTTGTAGAGAGCCTCCATAAAGTTGTTGAGTCGATTGAACTCTGTGTACTTGTAATGGAATTTCTTAGACTATGATTGCAGAGCATTTGCAAAGAAGTTTTCCTCTGTAAATTGTATTTCCCTATGTTTATCCATATCTTCTCAGTCCTTGTAACTATCTCATTGATATAATATCAAGCTTTGAGCAGCAGATTTGACCATTTACGTGTTGTAAATGCATGTATTGTTGAGTTTGAAGATATTATCAGACATTTTATGTTTCCATAACCTCTAGTCCATTTCGAGAATATGTATGCAGACTGTTTGTATCTGAAATATTCATTTACTGTGGTCTATGTACATGTGATTCTGCCAAATGAATTCATACAGATTTATGAGATGTTATACATTTTGTCTTAAGCTGCTGAATTATTTATTAAAGCTCAGTACGCTATTATGCCATTGACTACCAGAGAATTGTCCTGCAGGCACCGCTGATGTTCTAAATTGTTTTACATCTGCTAAATTCACCCTCACTTATATTCAAAGCATTGTTATGTATGCTCTGTGAAATTCCTCTAGAATGATGTTGTTTGTATCCAGTCAGTTCATTTTGTTCCATTCATAGATTTATTCAAGAAAAGTTAAATCCACAGTTTAAATTATTTATGATCCAGCTCAAAGATCTATAAAAGTTGAGCCCTATCATGCCCTGGTGTTGTACTTCCTTCAACCTAGTATGCCTCGGGGAACTAACAGTTTGACCAAATCTGACTTTTGACTTGGTAAAACCCAAGTTTGACTTGGTCAACAAGACAAACCAGCAATATGGGAGCTTCATTATTCATATTTCATCATGCTACAGCCGTTGGAGGCCAATTGGATCCTTCCAATTGTTATTTTCAGTTGATTTTGATTAATAGTGTTACCACCTAAAGTTGGACTTTAGTTGGACTTCAGTGAGCCGCCAGTGTTGCACAATCACTTGTGCTTTTCAGTGTTCAGAAGTTCCAAGCTTGGCCTGTTCAAGGCCCCCTTTTTTTATGTTTTGTAGTACGTGACCGTGCCCCACGGGGTTTGTAATAAGCGTACTAGCATGGTGGTCTTTGAGTGACTTGGTTCCCTAGGACTTGACAACCAAAGAAGGTATTCCAAGGAGTTTTTTTCCCTTGTCGATTATGCCTTGCCTTTAGCCGAGTATAATCGATGAGGTTTTCTCCTGCTCCTCCAAAGCTGGAATGCCCAAAGTGGTGGTTAGGCCTTGGGGGATTATTGGAGCCCATTTTGTAACATGTATAAACATGCTAGACACTAGAATTTTATCGTTTTGTCATGTACTAGGTTCCCCTGAAGTTTTAGCCAATTCCGACAAAAAATATTTTTCCGCATTTTTAAGCCATTTTTTAATGGTTTAATTAAAAAATTTCAAAAGATGATAAAAGTCTTATCCGGAGTCGGAATTTGACGCAAGGATGCTCGTTTTCAAGCTCAGAGCATCCTCTTTACCCCGGTACCTAGTTTTCCTATGTTTCGGGTAATCAAAGTGCCCCGTGGAGCAGTTTTGCCTATCAGAGGTACATTTTGGCACTTTAATGCTAAAATTGCTACAAAATGCACTTTGGCAAATAATTAAAATATTCAAAAAGTGGCATTTAGCACATGCCAATTGAGGTGGCATGACATCACATAAGGAGAGAGACTCTACTAAAGTATCAAGGCATATAATTTTTGACCAATTTGAAGAATGTGGCATTAAATTACAAAACCGTACGGTTGCCTCACGTGAGCATCAAGTGACTTGGCATTATTTATGTGGTGGGCGATTGAGGTCAAACCTTATGTTATAATTCGAGTTGTGCAACCTTATTAAAAAGCAAAGCATACGTGAAGGTCGAATTAAAAGGTTTAAGATTTTGCATTATAAGTCGTACGACTTCCTCCCTCACGTGGGCCCTCATTCATCCACGCTTGAGCCAATTAACATGGCATGTTATGAGGTTGTTTAAATTAAAGATTGGAGTTTGAAGCATATGTTATATATCATATGTATGGTAAAGTCAAAGTTTAAACAAGATTCCCATCACGACTCTATCATTCACGTGGGCCAGCTCCCTCACGGCCGTACGATTGTTTTTGCTTGTGAGATGGTTCGAATTGGTGGAGATGCCACCTCATATGGCATCATCCACATGAATAACTTTCTTATTACCGCAGCCAATAGAAACTCTTCAACATAAAAGCTTCAACCAATGTGGAAACATCATGATCGCCTCTCTTCACGTGGGCAGTTTCTTCTTCAAATCAGCACCTTTCGATTTTGCTTGTTTTTTGCCATTCGAGTGGTGCAGCTTCCATTTCGAAGAGCTTTTGTCCAAGTTTGATGGTGCATTGCCATTGGCCATTAGGGTTGCTTGCTCTACAAACTAGGAGCTTTGTCTCCTTAGGGTTTTGTGCCCTAGCTCACCTGCCATTTGCTATATATTGAGGAGCTTGGCTCCATTGTAACGATCAGAAAGTGTGGAACCTCTGCTTATATTTGTATTGTAATATTTTTCTGAGTTTAATAAAGAAGGCTTTGGAGGCTAGTCTGGTGATTGTCTTTGGTTGGATCTTCATGCTTGTTACATTTGAGGTAAACTGTATCGTGTTGCATAAGTTAGTATTGTCGGGATTGTATGTCTTTTAAAAGGAAAGTTATCTTTCATAAGGAATAGTGAGTAATGCTTTATAGGTTGCTTACTTTTGTCAATGATATTAGAATGCTAGAAGTAGTATGATCTCTTGTTTGAATCTATTATTTCTCAAGTTTTCTGTTGTTCATTTACACATATACTCTTATCCCCTTGCTAGTTGTTTGCAGCTGTCTACAGGTAGCCTAAGCTGGAGAAGTCCACGAACATGTTAGATCGTGCCTTCTTTCAGTAAATACGAACCAAGTCTCGATCTTACCGGTGCATCAGGGAGCTTGACTCCATTGCCCATTCTTCACTTGCTCAAACCCCCATGGGTTCACTTTTCTAGATCCATTTTTTTATTCTATCTCGGTTACTGTCCTATTTAAATCTAAATCTTGCTTCAAAGTTCATTTGATTAATAGATCTAAGCAAGTAGCAATCTAAAGAGTCTAATAGCTTCATTTTTATTTAGTTCTAGGTTGCTAGCTAAGTTAGAAATTTTTGCAATTTTTTGTAGCAACGTCAAAGACACTTTTTAAGTGTTTCTTGGCATTTTTAAGACTAATTCAGTTCGCTGGTTTTTTTTGTCTTTTAGCAGGTCCGAACCTTTTAAAGCTCAAACTCTGAGATTCGGAGGTGCTCGTAGCCATCCGGGGAGCTAGTTTTACCTCCCTTACATCATTCTAACATTTGTAAACTGTACTGGTGCCTAGTTAAAGGACCAGCAGTGTTTCTTGAGCTTCATGTGTAAATCATAAAAAATAAAAAGAGCACAGCAGGCAATTCCAGCGCCTGAACCCAATCCCCCCAGGGGGGATTCGCACCCTTGTTCATTTTTTTTATTTTTTCGTTTTAGATTAGTTTTCTTTCAAGCAGTAGTAATTAGATAACTCACTCAAGCACACAACGTCCTCCGAGGACCTGCTTATCTTTTTTATATGCTTTTGTGTTTATTTCGAATTATTATCCTGTGCTTAAAATTTAATCCTAAAATTAACCCCCCTTGCTTTATGCTTGGGGTTTAGTGTAGATTAATCATCCACTCATACCTATTTAATAAAACGAACAACGCCCCAAACTCGGAGTATGCTCTTGACCACTGCAGCTTAGTCGGAACAGTTGGCTCAATCAGAAACGGGTGCAAGGTAATTAGTGTTAATAGGATAATCCATCAGAATCCAATCCTAAGAACTCGGGAGGTTGCATGGACTGAATCCACAGAGTCAGCAGGTTCTTAAGCGGGTTCATCCTCGCCTGGTTGGACACTTGGTAAGGTTGCTAGAGCACTCAGTTCGAAGTTTAGGTTTTCTTTTGGGCCAAACCAAGAATCAACCCACTCCTTAACTACTCATTTAATAATTATAAAATTTACCAACCGAGCCACTGCAATACTTTCACTGAGACTACACAAGCAACCCCACACAACAGTACTTACAAGCATTTTTACATTCTCGGCACTGGTCTTTAATTTTCTGTGTTAAGTCAATCATAAATGTCGTGAATGCTTATTTACCTTATGTTGGGTTAGCTATTTGATTTAATTCATAAGCAGTGCTTTGTTGTTATAATTTTATCATCTCGTCATCTTTAACTCCTAGAATAGACTTTATCTTTTGTTATAGATTAAAAGCCTTAGATTATTTTCATAGGGACCACCCCCCTTGGCTTCGCTAGGAGTAAGCCTAGACGGAGGAGTCGAGTAATCAGGTGACAGCACTTGACTCTCACTTGCCCCCAAGGACACACCGAGCGGCTTGAAGGTTTCCTGCCGCGTCCCCCCCAGGTGTGTATTAGGCGGCAACATTTTGGCGCCGTTGCCGGGGATAAACCTTTCTATTCCCGGGTCACGACTTTTTGTTTTCTCATTTTTTGTTTTTGCTTTGTTTGATGATTGTTTAGAGTAGACCTTTATTCTTTCATCTGGCGACTCCACTAAACCTTTTTCTCTTTATAAAATTTCAAAGTAAAACAAAAAAATATTTCTGTGAGAGTTTTTAATGCATATTATTTTTCTCACATTGGCGACTCCATTGAAGGGATAAAACCCTTGTATCTCATAGATTTGTTGAGACTGGTTGTGTGTAGATGAGCCCATGCGACACAGTAAACTTAAAAGCTCATCATTCTGACAACTCCTTTGATTCAGTACAAGTTGGCCTCCATGATTATTTCAGACTGACGCTTTTGACACCAATATGGATGATGAAGAGTCTGGTGATCAAATTGCTAGTGCATATCCTCCCCTCAATTTTGCATATATCCCAGGTTTTCCTAACTTTCACTATGGTGAGGAGGATATATCAAGCTATTTTCCGAGGTTTTATGGAAATGGTGATCCAGTCGTCCAACACATCATGTCTTTCCTTAAGGTTCTGGCTGACTTCAATGTTTTGTACGAAGATAATATGATGCAAATGTTTGCGGGTACTCTGGAAGGAGAGGCTTATTATTGGTTTACTGAGGACCTTCCTAACAAGTGTATTACCTCCCTTTCATGCTTCCTTAGAATTTTCTTAAAGCAGTGGCAGTATGATGATGACACTGTGGAAAGATTCATTGAAAAATCCTTGGCTTACTTCTTACCCGAGATAGAATATCACATGGAAAACCGTGAGCCTCTTTGTGTTGTCATGACAGAGAACATTGAATATGTGGAGGTTCCTATAGCCTCTCTCACTAAAGAAGAGATTATGCAGCTTATTGAAAATCATGGTGCCATTCTCCCTGGAGCACAATTTGACTTTGAGAGAATGATCCATGATGATCCCATTGAAGAGTTTCATGAAGCATCCTTGATTGAGGACATTGTTGAGGACCCTCCGCATTTCACTTTAACAGAAAATATGGAAGATTCAAAATGTTCCCTGGTCCACTTCAATAATGATGATCATATGTATGTTCCAAACTTACCTGAAGAGGAAGCCATTGCAAAGATTAATGAAGACATTCATGAGGGATCTTTAATTGAGGAGGTCTTTGAGGAGTTTTCTCACATTGCCATGGTAACAAACATTGAAGATTTGGGATTTCAAGATTACTTTAGTGAAGATGACGACATTTGTACTCCTAAGCCACCTCCAGAAAAAACTATCACAGAAACCCTTATTGAAAATGAGGAAGTTTGCAATGTGTATAATGATGATGGTTTGGAAGGCTTACTTCCTTATGACCCTTTTTCTGAAGAAGAGGATTATGAGTATGGAGAAGCCATTATGGAGGTTGATGAAGAAACTCTTAAGCAACCATTGATGGAAGATGTTATTGAAGAACCTCTTCATATTGCCATGATGAAAAGCATTGAATATTTGAAGCTTTCTCAGCATAATTTCAGAGAGGATGATGACACTTGTACTTCGCATCTACCTTCAGAAGAAACCAGTACAGAGGCTTATAGAAAAATTTATGACGAAGACAATATTATGTATGATGATACCCCTCTTGACTCTCCACATGGTAACAAAGTTAGGGAAAGCTTGTTCTCTTGTAAACATTTTGAAGACAAGCCTTGTAAAGAAGTTTATTATGACCATGAGGAAGATAGATCTAGCCAGGGACATGATACGAATAGTGAAGACTCCTCCATCTTTGCCAAAAATACCTATGATGATTATTGGACATACATTGAGAAACCCATTTTTGATGTATCTAGAGAAGGGAGTGTGTATTCAGAAATATTGGGAGATCTTGATATAAAAGAGGAGCATGCATGTGCTTCATGTGATCAGTCGGAACCAAACATGAGTATTAGTATTGAAGACCCGAAGGTGCTATGCATTGAAGATTCAGATGGGACTCAGTCAATTGAACGTCAATCACAACCTTCAACTTCACATTCAGAATTCTCTTATGATTTGGAGCATCCTGGGGCTTATGTCACTACAGAATTTTTTCATCCGATAAGCCCTCTAAGGCAGTATGGTGGAGTGGTTGATCTACTCCATCCTACAGATTTATACATCAGTCCTATCCAATCTTGGATAGAAGCAGCCTGCGAGAGGACCTGCCAGTTGAGGAAGCAGTTTGATGATATTTTGCATGGTCATGATCTCCCATCCAGCCCTCCCATCCTCATCATTTTCGCAGGTTTGCATCTTGTGAATAAGGTGTCCTTGTTTTGGCTGGTAACCAAACACAAGGCAAATTTCTTTTTTGATGAAATGTTAAGGTGGTTGCATTGGATTTATCATTTTACTTAGCATTTTTATCATGTTATGCTTAGAGTAGGAAATAAGCTCCTCAAAGTGAGCATTTACTTTCTGCATTTCCTTTTATTAGTTAGTTTTTTTTCC
This sequence comes from Larix kaempferi, assembly GCA_027924585.1. Taxonomy (NCBI): domain Eukaryota; kingdom Viridiplantae; phylum Streptophyta; class Pinopsida; order Pinales; family Pinaceae; genus Larix; species Larix kaempferi. Next base: position 993,689 of record BSBM01000734.1, on the reverse strand, counting down.
TTTGAATAAAGTAACTTATGGTTCATTGGTTTATTGCAAACACTTGTGCTACTGAAAGGTTTTCTTGTCAAGTTGAGATGTTTTTACAGGTCATAAAAACCGGAGATTCTGGTGTTCTCGTATGCTCTCCTTGCCTCAAGACTAGATCAAGCACACGTCCCGCAGTTGGAGCCAGATGTTACCACCTAAAGTTGGACTTTAGTTGGACTTCAGTGAGCCGCCAGTGTTGCACAATCACTTGTGCTTTTCAGTGTTCAGAAGTTCCAAGCTTGGCCTGTTCAAGGCCCCCTTTTTTTATGTTTTGTAGTACGTGACCGTGCCCCACGGGGTTTGTAATAAGCGTACTAGCATGGTGGTCTTTGAGTGACTTGGTTCCCTAGGACTTGACAACCAAAGAAGGTATTCCAAGGAGTTTTTTTCCCTTGTCGATTATGCCTTGCCTTTAGCCGAGTATAATCGATGAGGTTTTCTCCTGCTCCTCCAAAGCTGGAATGCCCAAAGTGGTGGTTAGGCCTTGGGGGATTATTGGAGCCCATTTTGTAACATGTATAAACATGCTAGACACTAGAATTTTATCGTTTTGTCATGTACTAGGTTCCCCTGAAGTTTTAGCCAATTCCGACAAAAAATATTTTTCCGCATTTTTAAGCCATTTTTTAATGGTTTAATTAAAAAATTTCAAAAGATGATAAAAGTCTTATCCGGAGTCGGAATTTGACGCAAGGATGCTCGTTTTCAAGCTCAGAGCATCCTCTTTACCCCGGTACCTAGTTTTCCTATGTTTCGGGTAATCAAAGTGCCCCGTGGAGCAGTTTTGCCTATCAGAGGTACATTTTGGCACTTTAATGCTAAAATTGCTACAAAATGCACTTTGGCAAATAATTAAAATATTCAAAAAGTGGCATTTAGCACATGCCAATTGAGGTGGCATGACATCACATAAGGAGAGAGACTCTACTAAAGTATCAAGGCATATAATTTTTGACCAATTTGAAGAATGTGGCATTAAATTACAAAACCGTACGGTTGCCTCACGTGAGCATCAAGTGACTTGGCATTATTTATGTGGTGGGCGATTGAGGTCAAACCTTATGTTATAATTCGAGTTGTGCAACCTTATTAAAAAGCAAAGCATACGTGAAGGTCGAATTAAAAGGTTTAAGATTTTGCATTATAAGTCGTACGACTTCCTCCCTCACGTGGGCCCTCATTCATCCACGCTTGAGCCAATTAACATGGCATGTTATGAGGTTGTTTAAATTAAAGATTGGAGTTTGAAGCATATGTTATATATCATATGTATGGTAAAGTCAAAGTTTAAACAAGATTCCCATCACGACTCTATCATTCACGTGGGCCAGCTCCCTCACGGCCGTACGATTGTTTTTGCTTGTGAGATGGTTCGAATTGGTGGAGATGCCACCTCATATGGCATCATCCACATGAATAACTTTCTTATTACCGCAGCCAATAGAAACTCTTCAACATAAAAGCTTCAACCAATGTGGAAACATCATGATCGCCTCTCTTCACGTGGGCAGTTTCTTCTTCAAATCAGCACCTTTCGATTTTGCTTGTTTTTTGCCATTCGAGTGGTGCAGCTTCCATTTCGAAGAGCTTTTGTCCAAGTTTGATGGTGCATTGCCATTGGCCATTAGGGTTGCTTGCTCTACAAACTAGGAGCTTTGTCTCCTTAGGGTTTTGCGCCCTAGCTCACCTGCCATTTGCTATATATTGAGGAGCTTGGCTCCATTGTAACGATCAGAAAGTGTGGAACCTCTGCTTATATTTGTATTGTAATATTTTTCTGAGTTTAATAAAGAAGGCTTTGGAGGCTAGTCTGGTGATTGTCTTTGGTTGGATCTTCATGCTTGTTACATTTGAGGTAAACTGTATCGTGTTGCATAAGTTAGTATTGTCGGGATTGTATGTCTTTTAAAAGGAAAGTTATCTTTCATAAGGAATAGTGAGTAATGCTTTATAGGTTGCTTACTTTTGTCAATGATATTAGAATGCTAGAAGTAGTATGATCTCTTGTTTGAATCTATTATTTCTCAAGTTTTCTGTTGTTCATTTACACATATACTCTTATCCCCTTGCTAGTTGTTTGCAGCTGTCTACAGGTAGCCTAAGCTGGAGAAGTCCACGAACATGTTAGATCGTGCCTTCTTTCAGTAAATACGAACCAAGTCTCGATCTTACCGGTGCATCAGGGAGCTTGACTCCATTGCCCATTCTTCACTTGCTCAAACCCCCATGGGTTCACTTTTCTAGATCCATTTTTTTATTCTATCTCGGTTACTGTCCTATTTAAATCTAAATCTTGCTTCAAAGTTCATTTGATTAATAGATCTAAGCAAGTAGCAATCTAAAGAGTCTAATAGCTTCATTTTTATTTAGTTCTAGGTTGCTAGCTAAGTTAGAAATTTTTGCAATTTTTTGTAGCAACGTCAAAGACACTTTTTAAGTGTTTCTTGGCATTTTTAAGACTAATTCAGTTCGCTGGTTTTTTTTGTCTTTTAGCAGGTCCGAACCTTTTAAAGCTCAAACTCTGAGATTCGGAGGTGCTCGTAGCCATCCGGGGAGCTAGTTTTACCTCCCTTACATCATTCTAACATTTGTAAACTGTACTGGTGCCTAGTTAAAGGACCAGCAGTGTTTCTTGAGCTTCATGTGTAAATCATAAAAAATAAAAAGAGCACAGCAGGCAATTCCAGCGCCTGAACCCAATCCCCCCAGGGGGGATTCGCACCCTTGTTCATTTTTTTTATTTTTTCGTTTTAGATTAGTTTTCTTTCAAGCAGTAGTAATTAGATAACTCACTCAAGCACACAACGTCCTCCGAGGACCTGCTTATCTTTTTTATATGCTTTTGTGTTTATTTCGAATTATTATCCTGTGCTTAAAATTTAATCCTAAAATTAACCCCCCTTGCTTTATGCTTGGGGTTTAGTGTAGATTAATCATCCACTCATACCTATTTAATAAAACGAACAACGCCCCAAACTCGGAGTATGCTCTTGACCACTGCAGCTTAGTCGGAACAGTTGGCTCAATCAGAAACGGGTGCAAGGTAATTAGTGTTAATAGGATAATCCATCAGAATCCAATCCTAAGAACTCGGGAGGTTGCATGGACTGAATCCACAGAGTCAGCAGGTTCTTAAGCGGGTTCATCCTCGCCTGGTTGGACACTTGGTAAGGTTGCTAGAGCACTCAGTTCGAAGTTTAGGTTTTCTTTTGGGCCAAACCAAGAATCAACCCACTCCTTAACTACTCATTTAATAATTATAAAATTTACCAACCGAGCCACTGCAATACTTTCACTGAGACTACACAAGCAACCCCACACAACAGTACTTACAAGCATTTTTACATTCTCGGCACTGGTCTTTAATTTTCTGTGTTAAGTCAATCATAAATGTCGTGAATGCTTATTTACCTTATGTTGGGTTAGCTATTTGATTTAATTCATAAGCAGTGCTTTGTTGTTATAATTTTATCATCTCGTCATCTTTAACTCCTAGAATAGACTTTATCTTTTGTTATAGATTAAAAGCCTTAGATTATTTTCATAGGGACCACCCCCCTTGGCTTCGCTAGGAGTAAGCCTAGACGGAGGAGTCGAGTAATCAGGTGACAGCACTTGACTCTCACTTGCCCCCAAGGACACACCGAGCGGCTTGAAGGTTTCCTGCCGCGTCCCCCCCAGGTGTGTATTAGGCGGCAACAAATAGGATTAATATTTAAATTTTTCCTAAGTCAAGGATTAAAAACCCTATAGTTGAAGATTAATTATTTGGAGCAGCAACTTATTGAGAAATTCAGATTGGTTTTCAGCATGTATTTGATTTGTCCATCATGTCAAAGTATCAAGGAATCCATCTAAAGCACAATTGAGGTGTTTTGAGAATGAATTTACCTATATTGGAATTAATGGAAAATATTAACAAACTTTTCTAGAGTCTGATTTAAAAAAATTCCAGGTTCCTTGGTGAATTAATTAAGTGAAGAATGAACAAACTTATGAAAAAGGTGGCAACTTGGGTCCTAGTAAAAACATTTTCTCAACAATATTCAAGTCTCAGCTTTCTCTAATAGCAAGTTATGTGGGCCCAACTATCACTCACCTCCAAGGTGGGTGCATTCATAATCAAGGGGGCGCAACAAGGGAAAATAACTTGAAGTGAAGCAAGTAAAACTTCCTATGTATCAAAAAGACATGTAAAGGGGACTCCCTAGTCACCCCACCATAGTTCTTAATCTATCACATTGTAATTTATTTCATGTAAATGGGCTCTTAGAGGCAAATTCGCCCCCCTTTTTTGATTGCCCTCTCTAAAGTAAAAATGTAAAAAAGTGAGAATTACCTCAGCCTTTGATCTAGTTTTGAGTTGTTTTAATCTCAGACCTCCATCCTTATGGGCTATGGATTGTGCTCCTTTCTTATTCTATAAAAGAGAGTGAGTTGGTCATTGTACAAGACTTTTTGACAGATTGATACAGGAAATAGAAACCAGAAATATTTTACCTTCAAATCTCATGTGTTCTTGTGTTCTCTTGATTGATTTTTTTCCTTGTCATCCTCTTTGAGATATTACATCTTAGATTTTTTCGTTTGGAGAGCTATTTCTCAGTGCCTGCATGCAGGGATAAGTAACAAATTCGCCCAATGCACCTTGGTGTCTTCCGTAAAAGGGAGTTTTGCTACAAGAAGTTGTTTTGCTTCATTGCTTTCAATTTCTTCGCCATTCTCTTTGCTGGCTTGCACAATTTCTATAGTTTGCAAGCAGGGTTTTGATTTGGTGTTTGTGTTATCACTAGATCCATACATACCAAGTTCTGTTTTTTGTTTCCAAGTTGGAGAACCTAGTATTACAAGTGCACTCCAGTCAGTCTTTGGAGTTTTCCGGGCTAGAATCTACTCATATCACTGCTAGGAAGGGTGGAATGACTTCATCAAGCTGCCAAGACATAGGTAAGTACATCTATCTTGGTTCTTGTTCGTTGTGCTTCCACTAGTCATTCACTTTCTTCTTTTTTTCATCCTTTTTGTCAAGCATATATTAAGTTTTAGTGGCCTGAGTTATAGCTAAATATCTTGTTTTCTTTCCCAGGTTGTTTTTCATTCAAAATTCTTAGCTATAGACTCCATTTTAGCCCTAGGATTAGACAATGATCTTCCCGTTATTATCTTCAACTGAACATGGCCATTTTTTTCCATAGCATATGCCTTTTATGCTTGTTGTTCCGTGCATTTCAGATCTCTGATATAAATAACCACAAGCTAGTTCCACCAACAATTAGATTTGAGTCTTGCACTTTGTTTCTAAGACTTTTAACATTTAAATCCCCCAAATACAACTCATTTAAAGTGTTGGTATATTTCCTCTAACACATAACTTAATCCCTTACGAACCATAATACTCTAAGCCCTAGACTCCAAAATTAAGCTGTCCCTTCATTTCAAGTTAATTAATCATTAAGAAAGCCATCTCTAAATTGGGTCTAGTCATCTTAGGTGCCGTTGTTTTCTAAAAAATCATGTTCATTTGATTTCCTATCTGTGGGGTTGCTTGTTCATGGCTTTAGGGGGCATTTCATTACATTCATTAACCTCAAATTCCATTCTAGCGTTTTTCCTAGGGGTGCCCATTTCCTAAATTTGTAATTCTTCAAGGCACGTTCTACCCTACAAATCGATCTTACTAGCACTGTGAGAAAGCTGGTTCTGTTGGCAAGTATCTGAGAAAGCTTGACTGGGGACACCTCCCGTGGTTAGTTCGGGTCTTCTTCAGTAGATCTGGGAAACCTAAAGGGAGGGGAGCCTGCCTGTGTGACACTTTGGAGCAGTGTCCTGAGGTTCCACCAGTCTGGCAATCATTTAATCTTTGCAAACATAAGATCGTCAAATCGTGTCACAACAACTACCAAAGCATGGAACTAATAAATGTCTCTAGTAGCAGATTCAATCTTACTTGGAAAATCCTGGAAATGGGCAAATTAAAACGCTGGTTCCAATTGATACAATAATGAGGGCATGTGGATGTGTCTTTTGTTTAGAACCATGAACTAAAGTGACGGAAGATATTGGATCTATACAAACTAAACAATTTGTAGTTCCACTTGTATGACATTAAAATGCTTCAACTATAAATAGATAAGCCAGAAAACCAGCAGAAATAGGCCTCATGTTCCTTAGTTGGAATTATTAACAAGTGCATTGACTAGATTTATATGGCATATACAACAGTGTGTTCAAAGGGATCATAGTTTTGAATATGCATACCGGCGACCTAGAGATAGAAGATAAGTCTGCATATTTCCAATAAGAAGTGCAATGAGGAGGAGCCCCAATCCAATCACACCAATTGTAAACATAACCTCCCACACATATAAACTTGGATCCAAATTCCCTGCCAGCGTGCTTAATTGCTGTGTGCAAAAAACAACCAAAGTACCAATAAAATCCAGTGTAAAGCCTAAAAGTTGCAAAAAGTATCCTTTATCATATATTTATTTTGGGTGTCATAAAAGAAGAAGGAATCCAAACATATAGTGAAGAAACGTGAGGCGGCAAGAGTTGTGAACAAACTCAAACCTGTAATAAGTTTAACTTACCAAGAAACCCCAAAACAAGGAATAGACATACTTGCTGATAAATTTAGCCTCGAAAGTGACAGGAATTGCAGTGTTATATATCCCATAATTGAATGAAGGTTCCACTAGGCAAGTATTTGATGCCTCACGATATTTGTTATTTACACTAACAAGTGAAGGCATATTTGTCCCATTGCCACAGTAAGATAGCTGGCACGTTTTTTCATTAAAACAAACATCCTGCAGGCATTTGTTGATTCTCTGCCAACATACAAACAAGAATAAATTTACAAATATGTTAAATTGCTAAAACCATCAATAAAAGCTTTGTCATATTGTCATTACTAGAGACATTACAGAAAACAATAAATTTCAAGTCTCAAAACACCTATGTTATATATAGAAATATTTTAATATGAAATGCATGCCATGACACATGTCCCATAGCATGCAATTGTAATCTAAGAAAGGTTTCCACAAATGCATGCCATGATATTTCTCCTATAAGCTGTGATTGTAATAACTAAGGCTGGAAGTTAGGTTTCCAATTGAGATAAAAGTACATAAGACGATGCAGTATTTTGAAAGAAAAGTTATCTAGATTCTCTTTATGTATAAGCGATTAAATAGAAGAATCTTGAAAATATTATAACTGTACTTTCCTTCAAATACAGAATATGGATAACACTATTCAAAACACTAGGGCGGAAAACAGAAACCCAGGCAGACAAAGGAGAGTCGGGCTTATCATCAACATGGAAGCAACATATGAATAAAATTTACCTGATGCCTAAGAACAATGTTTTGTTAAGATTGCATAAGTTATTGGCTGTAATATAATTTAAGGATTTGTTCTCAATCATTTACAGTACATTTTATCATCAGAGATTGTTGGTTTTTATGTTAGTTTCCTCTAGATTAATTCAAGTTAACAGGTTTTCCTGTAGACCGATAATAACTAAGGCTCCTTTATCAGAACAGATAATAACTTAGTTTAGGTTAGGATTCATTAATTAGAATTTAGCTGAAATAAGACTCATCAAGTCTCCTTTCCAGGAGCGTAAAAGCAACTTGTGGCTAACGGGGCCCTAATATCCGTCGGAAGCAGTCATACCAAACGACTGAGGACTAGGAAGACTCTTGCGCAGGGTTTTCTGACACCCTTGGATTGGATTGTTATCCTTTGTGTTGAGATGGAGTACCAGAGATGACAGTGGTTGCCTTTGGGCTACCATCGTTTTTCTGGGCTTTAATCACACATGCTAGTTTGTGAGATGACAGGTTCCATTTCAGATGATATATGACTTTCTGAAATGCCAACTTGGCCGGCCATGGCATACCCTCAGATATAACATCTGGACCTGTTTAGACATATCAATCTCCAAGAGTTCATTTTAGTCTCTCCATTATGTTTGCTAGCAAAATATCAGCCAGAAAATATTTTGTACTTAGACTATGTCTTCCATGTAGGTATTTTGACTGCATTTCTGAAAAAACATTATGAAATAAGAAACCATAAAGGAATTATAAGAGATGCACCACTATTAACATTGCATAATTTTATATAGTTTAACATAGTACCAATAAATATTTTGTTTCTGTTTCATTTAGAGATTACCTGCAAAGAAAACAGGTACCAACAACATCCTACCACATGTCCAGCCAGAAGGTATATAAACATGTTGATCACAAAGTTAGCCCCTGCAGTCTCAAAAGCAAAACTACCCATAGCCAATGGAACAAATCGAAAGCATCGAGGTATATACTGAAGCAGCACAGTTATACGGAGCAGATTCTTTACAAAGCTAGCAATTGATTCCCTTGAATTGAGTTTATAGATAAGAATCCAAGTCGTGATCTGCCAATTGTATACAGCTCAATTTTAGTATTCAAATGCAGATATCTAAACAGAATCCATTTGACCATTTGTCAAGAATAAAATGAAATGAAATGTTTGCTGTATAATCAGATCAATATGGTCTACCATACTTTAATTTGATCTCCAAACAAAATGATGAAAATATGAGTTACAAGTTGCATGCAACTCAAATATTAGATAATTCTACACGAGATATTTGAAGCAGTGTTGCAAAACATGGACTCAGGCAAAACTCAGTAGGGCCCAACAACTCACAAAATCAAAATACTTGCGAGAAGATCAGCAAAAACTCAACAAAACTGGGCAAGCATAAGCTTGGCCCTGAAAAACTCATCAGAACTCAAAGAGTTTTGCAACATTCATTTAAACTGCATGAACTTTGTTGCTCCTTAAGAATAAAATGAAATGAAGCCATTACTATCTACTCTTATTAATTTGATCAGTTACAGTTTTACATGATTTGTTCTATAATAGAAAATCTGAAGCGTAAAATGAACAACCAACAGATCCAGATTCTTAGAGTAAACAAATAAAAAACCACACCTCCTTTAGTTAATCTGATCCATCTAACAGATCCCAAAAGCACGAAAAAAAGATATAATTGTATAGTTACTGAGGCAATTTCTAAACTGTCTGCTTCTCCCTCTTTTGCACAGTTTTTCATTTGTGAAGATAGCAGCCTTGAAAGAATAACTGAAGAATCTAATTATAGCACATGTTTTTCTGCATCTCATATTTGGGAGAATGATCAGACTAAGGAATTTGGCAAAGGAAACAAGGACAAGAAATGGTAAACAATCAAAATATATGCTGGAACAGAAGATTTATTAAAATACCAAAAGCAAAAAAATGAATAAAAACCGGTAGCCAGCAGTGCTCCATTCTCATGAATGATCAAACATCCACGCATCTCTCATAATATAATCATAGATAGCAGCAAAAGATTTCATATAATTTGGCCCCAGAACCCAGGGGAGAGTAATGCAAAATTTGCTACATTGTTCATGTTAAATTTTCTCTATAATCCAAATCTCATTTCAACCTCCAATAAATTACTTAATCACAGATTAATGCACCTTTAGGTCCCTCAAGTTTATTTCTTCAATATTTAACAACACATTAAAAGTTAAAACACATTGTGGCATAGTTCTATGTATCTTAATCATTTATAAATTGCTCTCTTGGTGTAGCTCCTTGACTCCATCTGCCTCATATTGGATAGGCACTAATCCCTTACCTTCCATCACTCCAATTTTCTATACTACAAAAAAAAATGTTTTGCTAAGCTATCTCTTCACATCACCTTGCACCTCTTTGTCAGTCTTAGCAATCATACTTTAGGTATACCCCATTTTGTTGGAGAAAAAACAACCTAAAGTTGGAAAGGGAGCTCCTGAAGTGATAGTAGCTACTAGCTAGCCCCTCTAAGTTACCCTTGGGTTTGCATTTTGTACATGGGATTTTCACACATTTGAATGCAGGTTCAAGAGGTAATAAGTTGCACTACGTCATACTATCTTTCTCTTTCTGTGTTTTGCTTTTGTTTATTTTACCATACTTTTATAAAACATGCTCTTGTCTATTTTAATTTATCTATACTTCCATAATGCTTTCACCTTGTAAATTTTTTTAAAATTTTAATAATAAATATTTCAAAAACCAAATGTGTGTCTTTTGAAACACTTGAGATTATTAACTTGTGTTGCGACTAATTTTTGGACTTCAAAATTGTCTCAAGGCCTTCCTGCACTAATATCATGTTGGAATTTAAAGACACAAGAATGACCGAAGACATGTTGGAAATGTACTCACCTAAATATATCGTTTATGTAAACTGAATGAAGTTGATCCCTTTTTATTTACTATCAAGGTAGTTGTACTACCTAATTTAAATAAACTGATAAAATCAGATTGATCCCTTTTTATTTACTATCAAAATAGTTGTACTACTTAATTTAACTAACTCCTGACTAAATAATAACAAAATATCATTTACTAAATTCATCATAATATAGAACTACTATATTATTGAGTGGCATTTTGTTCTAACAATTACCGATAACAATAACACAACACATTCTGGAAAAAAATATCAAATTGTTATAGAACATGATCATTTCATACAAGATAAAAGAAGAAACATTATGTAGAAAAACAAAACATGAAAGCACATATCTAGGCTAACATGAAAGCATAAGACACCATACTTCCGAGCAAAAGTATATACAGAACTTACTTGAGGTGCAGGCAAAACAGCAAAAAGATCAAAAATAAACCAGCCTCGCAGATAATGAAGAGCTATTCGTTTTGGGTCGTCCACTAACTCTCCAGCTCCAACAGTACGTGAAGCGGGCACAACATAAGCCAACTTGGACTGTAACAAATAGAGTACGACCGAAAGCACAAAATCATGTAAAATTCAAATTCGAAAGATTTTACTGCAAGAAACAATCTTTAATGGTAAAAGCATGATTCATATAAAAATACAAATTTTCCAAAATAGTATGTTTAAGAGTAAACAAAGGACCGAGAGATGCATTTCCTCAATTATGAAAACATAAAATAATAGTACCAGACGAAAACCAATAACCTTTTGTGATATATGTGCTGACATCTTGCTCAATGTTCAAATATAAAATCAAGCATATTTGCTAACAGTTATTCAAGACCCACAAAAGCAAAGCGCAAAGTCTTGACCCTATAGACTGCAGTGTAGCCAATATGGATGGATAAATGAGAATTCTTTACCACTAATATTGATCTGGAAGGTAGGCTAATAAAAGAGGGTCTAGGGTCATCTCTTGATCAAACTATCCAATGACTATACATCAAATTTGCAAACTATACAACCTTATTAAGATAATTATGATATCCTAAGAGTTCACAAGAAGCAGAAAAACTGGACACAAATTTCATTTCACTATGCATGCAGCATAACGAATACCCAATGTGAACATAACAGTGAGAAAAAAACAGTACTAAATCATTTCAGAAGTACTAAAAATAGAAATACTTTTAAAACCAAGAATCCACATTTAGTTTTGAATGGATCCTAGGACAGTAGTTTTCAAGATGTCAGAAATCAATCACAGATGTTCACATAGTTCATAATTCTTGACATATACTCCTCAAACTGATATTAGCAAATATTGATGCAATACGGAGGATAAACCTCTAGAAACAGACTGAATGAGTGCCTATGGACCATATAAACAGCTAAACCCTGAAGCATAACAGGATGTAAAGGACCTTGAGCGATGGGGGAAGATATAAGACCTTTCTCTAACTCTGCGTCTACCAAACTAGGACCAATGTAGGACCTGCTAAGAAAAATTTTAAGCACCTTAACAGGATATTAGCAATGAATGCTCAAAGTGTATACATACATGCTCATGCCATCCACTCCAGATACAAGATTCATTAGATTATGAAAACAATTTTAAAATGATAGAATACTGACAACACAAATTCCCAGCAAAAGGAACGGGAAACAGCAGCAGAACAATAAATGGAGGCAAGAGTGTTTCAAGATGAGAAATACCGCCCCCTTCCCACTAAAACATATCATTCTTACAAGAAATCATACACTGCATGTTATAAATGAAATTATTTTATATAGAACAATAAATCACATCATATGATTTTGCTCAATGAAAGTAAAAGAACTGACATTCACATCATAATAGTCAATAGAGTCACAGTTCTTCTATCCAAAACACTGGAAACATAATAATGTTCAAACTGTATTGTGTGCTTGGAAATTGACATATTTACAACATACATGTAACAGTCATAATGTCAATTTCCCATTGATAACATAAAGTCAGATGATTGGACACTGGACAGTAAACAATCCATAGTACATTCTAGAATTATAATCAAACTCATCCGGAACTATGTCATCTTGCCTCTCATGTGATGCTGCTAGTGGACTGGTTTTTGAAACAGAGCCACAAACTTGACCTTGATCAACATTGGCAATGTCATCTAGCAGTCTATCTACATTTATCCTACAAAACCCTTGAAAGAATGTCACATCATCAACTTGCAAGCCCCCATTATGCCAAATTCTAGTGGGTCCAACTTGATACTTTGACTATTTCAGAGATAGAAGACAACGACGTGAGTGAACTAACACCAAATCTTGTACCTTTTATCAGGTAAGGCGATTACACTTGATAGAGTGGATGAATTGATTTTCAATTCAATCCTACTCAAGGTGACTACGCTTGATAGAGTGGATGAATTGATATTCACTTCAATCCTACTCTTATGTTGATAGACTGGCCTGAGTGTGAAGCGAAAAGGCCTTTAGTGTTGAAACTAGAAATAAAAATAAAACCATCAAATGTTTTGTTGTTGTAAATGTAACTTCGGAAGATATTCATTTGTATTTTATATTTATATTTATTATCGTATTTTACTTGTACCTCCGACGGAGATGTTTTTCCTCCACTCAGGGATGTCATTATTATGTTTGGTCATGCTAGGTCACTGAGGTAAAACCTCCATTGTAAGTCGGGGCAATAGCACCCCAAAAGATAAATGTAAATTGTATTACTAAGTCTCCCTAGGACAGGTCGGCCCAGTCAAGTTAGTCAAGCCGACCTAATTAGGAAAAAAGTCACCCAAACATAAAGTATAAATAGAGAGCTTGCTCTCTCATTTGGACACACCTCTCACTCACTCAAGTTCGCATAACAAGGAGAGAAGACAAGTTCGTTGGAGAAGAAAGAGAGAGAGCTGCAGAAGACATCTTATATTTGGGTTTTCCATTTTGCTTGATATTGTATTAGTGACGAATCTATCTTTGAGGAAGTTGCGGGGTTTTCTCCTTTTGGTTTCCCCGAGGAAAACTATTGTGTCTATTGTGTTTTGTTGTGCTTGTTTTTCTTTCAATTAAAGATCCTAGTTAAATTGAATTAAAGTGTTAACTCTAAAATGGTATCAAAGCTAACCTGAACATTATGCAGCAGCGGGAAACTAGGGCTTCCTATTTCAAGGTCTTCTCTCCATAGATCATCTAAAAAAGAGGGTTAGGCTAACTCACCCTAGGAGGAAGCATCTTTTGGAGGAAGCAAAACTCAGTTCGAAGAATTTTCATTTTTGACCCAGTCACTAGTGCCGAGAGAACTAGGGCTTCTTGTTCCGGGCACTCCTCCACAGATCATCCTAAAAAGGAGGTCAATTCAACTTGCCCTAGGAGGGTGCATCTTCTTGTGAAAGCGGAATTCAAACCAAGAATTTTCATTTTTTGCCCTGTACTACTGACAGGGGGAAAACTAGGGCATCAGTTATTTTGCAATTCTGTCCACAAATTTGGGAAAAGGAGTGCATTGGACAACTTGCCTTGAGGAGGTGCATCTTTCTATCCAAGAAGTTTAAAACTCCAAGTTTGAAAAATTAGGGTTTCTCTAAAAAACCCTAGGCCAGCCAGCTCCAGAACCAGGTTGGGCATCTCAAATTGGTAAGCCCTAAATCTCTGTTATTTCCATTTGAGGTTCTCATTTCAAAAATGACTCACCATACCAAGCTTGAGGATAAGCTTGAGGGGGCTGACAACTTCCGAGCATGGAAGTATAGGATCTCTCTTGTCCTTGAAGAAAATGATTTGGACAAATATGTTAGTGAGGAGGTTCCAGCACCAGAGGGAGATGAAGCAAAGGCTATCCACAAGAAGAACTTGGTCAAGGCCAAGAGAATTATTGTAGGCTCCATTAAAGATCATCTCATCCCCCATGTGTCATCCTTGAAGACACCCAAGGAGATGTTCGATGCTTTGACGAAGTTATTCGAAGGGAAGAACATCAATCGGAAGATGACATTAAGGAACCAGCTCAAGAATGTGAAGATCCTAAACTCAGAGACCATGCAATCCTACTTCACAAGGGTCTCTCAAATCAAGGAACAACTTGAAGCTATTAAAGAAAAAGTAGAAGAAGGAGAGATTGTTATGACCACCTTGAATGGTCTCCCAAGATCATGGGACTCATTCATTCAAGGAATATGTGCCAGGAAGAAATTGATCCCTTTCAGCAAACTATGGGAAGAATGCACTCAAGAAGAAGCTCGACTAGTAGCAAAAGAAGAGAAGATGGGAGCTGATGATGACCAAGATCTAACTGCTCACACAAAGAGAAATCATAACAAGAGGGAGGACCATCATCACAAAAGATCTAGAAGGCCCAATAGGAATTATGGATCCAGAAGAGATTTATCCAATATTAGATGCTACAAATGTGATGAGAAGGGACATTACTCAAGAAATTGTCCCAGGAATCAAGGATCCTCCAAGAAGACCAACAAGAAGAGGCATCATGCTCACACCGCTAAAGATGATGAACCAGCAAGGAAAAGAACCAGAGAAGAAAAGGATGATTCTTCAAGTGATGAAGAATATGTATTATGATGAATAAAGCTAACCAACTACAAGGGTTCATTCAAAAGGTTCCACCTCATAAGGTGAAGCTAGAGATGACCTTCAGTATTACATAGTAAGAGAAGCTCCTACAAAGTTGGACTCCGGGAAAACAAATAAATTTGAATAAAGAACCTCTCATCCATTCCAGCATTGGTTAACATGCAGAAGAAGGGACACACAGAGTCTACTTCAAGTACAAAGAACAAGTGATCTACAATGTAAAATATTTGCTCAACTATTCCAATTATAACAAAGAAAGGCACAGGTCCTCAGAATCAGACGATGAAGTAGAACACACTATCAGAGACTCTAGTAGTTCCTACAAGGAAGCAAAGATCAAGAGGGAGTCCACCCAACAACCAAACAATAAAAAGTATCTAATTACTTAAATATTGTTCAGTCGTGTACATACTTATGTTCCTAGATTTAGGATGTGTATTATGCATGTTAGAAAAGTTGCATTGATGAACAGAATACTACTAATATGCAAGTAACGGGTAAGTGGCCTATGGTACTGTTATCACCAATCTTGTAGTTGCCCCAAAAGGTGGATCCGTAAGGATGGTAGAGGGGAAAGGCAACCAAAGTGGTGAACCAAGAGAGCCTCGATCTCCAAGGGATTGGTTGTCACGCCATCAAGGCACTCTTCACTTTAGTTGTCAAAGCCAAGACAACAATGGGGAGACCCTGATCTACTCCCGACAGGAGAGATCTAACCCAATCACCAGATCAAATCAGATAGGATGAAGTACGTAAGGTGACAGGTATGGAACCCTAGAATTGGAGAATTAAGACCACTGTGGAGGCTTAGGAAAGATGTGAATTGATAAAGATTAGTAACACACAGTGACTTAACAATTAAGTATAATTCCAAGATTCAGATGCTAGTTTAAAATGGTCAAATTCAGTTTCCTTGGGAAATGTGACCCTTAAAACCGGGAAAGTGTCCCAAAGACTGGATTTGAGGTTAGGGGCTTTCTAGCACAACAACTTGTGAGATAGATCTGACAGTACCAAAGGATGCAAGCTCAATAAACAGGGTCAAACAACAGGTAAACAACCAGTCTCAGGAAAGTTGTGAGGGTAGAGAGAGGCTAGTGCCTTGGGAAATGGGCCTATGGAGTCCTCCAAGCATGACGTTTTGGAGAACCCACCTAGATAATTGCAAGAGCCATAAAACCCAGAAATGGTTATGTTGTTAACCAAGTCGTTTGAGCTGTGGAATTTTCCGAAGGCTTTTACTTAGGGTTTTAATGTAAATGACAGATGGGTGGTTTTGAGAAATAGAAATCTTACCTCACAAGCGTACCTGAATGATGGAGATGTTTGCCAAGATGTTGAGGATTGCTCCCGCAAAGATCAAATGAGAATTTGTTGATTTATCTTGCGCCCACGAATTGCCCAGCTCCACATGTGTGCCCTCCTCTTCCTGATTAACAAAGGACAAATAAAATCAATTAGTGCAAGCAAGAATGGAAGAAATACAAATGACAAGTAAAATCACAAAGAGTAAGAGGTAGATAGACAATAATACTCCCTGTAACCGACGAAAAGAAGAGAAGATAGCAGGGAGGGTCTCCCCAACCAATGCGTCTTCCTCACCAATTCGGCCTCCTCACCTGTAGATAAAAACGTGGAGAAATAGATATGCAAAATAATCACCAAACCCTCAGTGCAGAGAAAGAACAGTTTCAATCAACACCATTGACATCCAAAACCAAGAGACAAGTATCTTTGAGAAAATATTTTATTCCAAAATTCTAGAGCCAAAGGTCCCTTTACAATGAGAAGCTCTCTCCTTTAAATAAGATGGAGAGATACCAAAACCCTAACCACCTTTTGAATGGATGGCTAAGATTAAAAGATACACAAGTTTTAATCTACGATTGAGATGAGCTCAACATAAAGTACATGGATCAACTCAAAAATATAACACATACACGGGCAAAATCGCCCTAGGAAGGAGGGTCCACTCAATGTGACAAAATAAACATGATAACCCGCTCATGGTGGGTCTAGGGGGCAATATCTAACACCCCTAGTGTGTCCCCATGGCACAATGACATAACATGTCTCATCAAAGTATCAAAACAATCTCCATAGAGAAAGTAGTGGGCCACCAAGGAGACCAATAAACCATATAACATGCCCTCAGGAAGTGTGTAGGGCCCACTGGATGCTGCAACTACTGTGGAAGATGTGGGAGACATCACACTCGTCATAGAAACTCATCCCATGCCATTTCCTTGCCTCAGTAGCCCAAATCGAATTCCTTTGTAGCCAATTTTGCCATTTTTTATGCCTTTGTAAATCACCTGAAAATCATCAAAACGCCTATAACTCACTGCCTGGTCACCCGGGGCCAAATCTGACTACACCAAAGTGTCTGGGAATACAGCAATGTAGTAAAAACAAGTGGCTACACTCTATACTCCCTCTGTAGCGCCATAGGTAAACCAATCACATCATAACACTGCTCTAACATGCCATTTTTAATGGCAAATCTGGACTGAAGTGACAAACTGACATAAACATCAACAGAAACTGCCCGGAACTGAAAACTGACTATCCCAATGGACTCAAAGAGCCCAAATGTACTAAAGGTGCATACTCATACACCATGTGGATCTCCGCGTGATCATATAATATCTCAAATATACCCGTCACAAATAAAAATAATAATAATCTGCAAATGATCAAAAATAATAAAATGCCAGATCATCATCATAAACCTGTAACCAATACATGGAACCAACTGGTGACCTGTAATAGACCATATATCATCCATCTGCATCATCCAGGGTCTATCCACCTCATGTCCTGTAGTTGACCTTGGTCAAACTAGGTTTGACCAAGTCAACATGACCCATAAAATGACCCATGCTAACATCACACTGCTACAAGTTAAGACATGCTCTACAAATCATTCAACTAGCAATATAACATATACTAATCAATTCTCTGGCGATCTAAAACCAAATATTAAATGTTTTCAATATTATTATTGGCTAAAACAAGACTTTCAAGACTATACTCACTTTATAGTTGTGACCAATTTGCTAGTGATGGGTGAAGGCTAAGACTTATAAGGCTAGGCTAAAGGATGACCACTGACTTGACACTGTGACACTTTGGAAATGGAAAGGGAATGCACACTCTAGCATATGCTGGACAAGCAGTAACACAGGGGAGGGCAGTGTCTCACAAATGGGTAAATTGTTTCAGAAGTGCTTATTCGACCTTGACAGATGCCTACAACTCACATCCAAGCTAATACAGCTCCGTGATGATCTTTTCTAGAGCCGCCATGACTAGGTGTCTGGCAAACTGTAACTCAGGACTCTAGGGGACACTTAGAATTAGCTATCCCTTACTCCATCTCACATGATAACTCGCAAGCTAGTGAGGAATAAATCAATACAAGTGAGGCCAACAATCATTAGATATAGCATTTGTGAGGACAACTTTTTACCTTGTAATATCTTTCAAACCAAACCTTCTAAGGATGACTATTATGAACATGAGAATGGGTATTGTCAGGGATGTGGTGCCAACGATGAAGACTCTCTCATATCTGACATAGATGGGAATGATGACTATTTGACTTCTATTGAAAATCCAATTTATGAGACTTTTGAAAATCTTGTTGAGAATCCGATCTATGATATAGCCAATAAAGGGAGTGTTGGTTTTGAGACCGTGGGGAATTTTGATACTTCACATTTTATGAGACTTTGAAAATCTTGTTGAGAATCCCATTTATGATATAGCCAGTAAAGGGAGTGTTGGTTTTGAGACCGTGGGGAATTTTGATACTTCACATTTTCAATCAGAGCCATTAATGAGTATCAGTATTGAGGATTTGGATCAGCAGTATAACGAAGAGTTGGATATGATGCAATCAATGAAATGTCAGTTTCGGCCTTCATCAGCTCATTTAGAAGTTCCTTATGATTTGGAGCAGCTTGGGGCTTATACTTTCACAGAAATGAACTATCAGAAGAGCCCTTCAGATCAATATGATGATGTAGTTGGTTTGCTTTATCATTCCGAGTTTTTTCTCAACCCTATCCAGCCATGGGTAGAAGAGGCCTGCATGAGAACTTACCATTGGGGGAAGCACTTCAAAGATCTATCATATGCCTATGATCACCCATCCAATCCTCCAATCCAGAATTATCATGCAAGTTTGCATTTTCTAAATAAGGTATCCTTGTTTTCGCTGGTAACCAAACACAAGGTGAAAAGTTTTTATATTGATAAATTGTTAAGATGGTTGCATTGGATTTATCATTTTACTTTGCATTTATTTTGTTATGCTTAGAGTAGGAAAATAAGCTCATCAAATGAGCATTTACTTTCAACATTTCTTTTTCAGTACTTTCCTTTTTTGTACTTAGAATTTTTTAGTTTTTTTAAAAATATAACTTATGGTTCATTTGCCTCTTATAAAACTTGTGCTACTGAAAGGTTTCTTGTCAAGTTGAGATGTTTTTGCAGGTCATAGAAACTGGAGATTCTGGTATTCTCGTATGCTCTCCTTGCCTGAAGACCAGATCGAGCACATGTCCCACAGTTGGAGCCAGATGTTGCCAACTAAGTTGTACTTGGTTGGATTATCAAGCGAGCGGGCAGAGTTGAACATATCAATGTTCATTTTCAAAGATTTGATGTCCAGCCGGCCTTTTAAAGGCCCCCCTTTTTAATTTTTTCCACATGTCCATGGCCCTGCGGGGTTTGTAATAAAATGTACTAGCATGGTGTTTTGTAAAGGACTTGGTTCCCTAGGACTTTTTGGCTAAGTCAGGTATTCCAAGGAATTTTTTCACCTATTAATTATGTCTTGCACTAGTGCATAACATAATTTTGGGTTTTTCTCCTGCTCCTCCAAAGCTGGAATGCTTGCCTGGGGAGGTTGATGGGCCTTAGGGGATTGTTAAAGTCCATGGGTCAATGTATATGAATATGCTAGACATTAATTTTGAGTCGTATGGACATGTGCTAAGTCCCCCTAGGTTGTTTTTTAATTTTCGGCGAAAAGTATTTTTTTAGTAAATGAGCCATTTTCTAATGGTTTCATTAAAAAATATTGTAAATGGCATAAAAATGTCATCTAGGGGTCTTTTTTGCCTTAGGGGTGCTCGTTTTCTAACTCAGAGCACCCCCTTAACCCCTAAACCCACTTTTTATAATGTTTGGGTCATTAATTTTTCACTTATGCTCAAAAAAGTCAAAAAAAATGAAAAATGGAGAGAAAATTGCAAAAGAGTAAAAAATCATAAAAAATTAACTTCCAAATTTTATGGGATTGGAAGTCAGAATTATTTCAGCTATGTTTTAGGGTTGTAAGAGCTGATTTTGGAAAGATTCCGGGCAGCTATATTAGTGGGATTACTTCCCCACTTGAGGGAGGCATATTTTCCAAAATTGGGCCCCTTCAATCATGGAATTTGCAGCTATGTTTATGGGCTGTCACATGGCTGATTTTTAGCTGATTTGGGGCTGATTTTGGCAGCCCAATACATGGGAGTGGGCAGCCCCATTTTCTCCACGAGTTATGCCACTCATTCCACCCATTTCTCTCCATCTTTAGCTATTTAAGCATGGCTGCCCACTCCATTTTCTCTAGTTGGAGTTTGGGAGTTAGAACTAGCACTTGTAATTCGATTTTGTACTTGTCATTTTGCTTAATGAATAAAGAGACTTTGGAGGTCAAGCTTGGTGTAATGCTTTTGATGAGTGGGTGAATGTCATGGTTTTCATTGAGGTAACATGTATTTGAGCTACTTGTTTTCTTTTGCATCTAAATCTAGCTTTGGGAAGGATCAGTATTGATTTATAAGGAGGATTAGATAATTTGTTTATTATTTAGTCTTTTATCTATGCAAGTGTAGAGATCTAATTTAAATGTGTCATTTGTTTATGAGCATTTCCTTTTGATTTCTCATATGTATATTTATAGATTTGATCATTTGGTTTCAAGTTGATGTGATTTGCAGGTTATTTCAAGTGGATGAGTGGAGGATCTTGTTTGTTTCCTTTACTTTTCTAACATCTTTTTGCAGACGTAGCCCCTCAGTTCTCCACCAAGAAGGCTCCAAGGCTTCTTCAAGGAAAAATTTGATAAATTGATAAAAACTCTCCATATCTCCTTCTCTTCTACTTCATACTTTCACCTTGGTTACTGGTTACTTTTTGAAAAAGTAATAGTGGTTTGCAATCTGAACTTTACATTCTGATTTATTACTCTAAATGTCTGATCTATTCCATTTACAAAGTGTTCATCTTTAATAGATTAGATCTTTTCATTTATCTAGCATTTTACTTTTCTCAACTTGTAAAAAATTGTCAAAGCTTTAAAAGTTTTGAAGAGTAGTGTTAGATCTGATTTTAAAAGTTCATTTGGCTGTTATAAGAGCTAATAATTTGCAGCTCACTGAGTTTGCAAAGATCCTAAGGAGACAAGCCTCACAGCTCGTCTCAGTTAGTTAATTTTTTGCATTTTTACTTAGTTTTTCACTTAGAAATTTTTTGGGTTTTTAGTAGGTGACCCAAACACACTCTTAAAGTTTTTTGGGCCATCTTCTACTAATAATTGCTTGTTGGTTTGCAGCAGATGATGATCAGACAAGGGGAGATGCTAGCCCAAAAATTGAAGATCTGGGCCATCCGAAGCACCCAAAGCTAAAAATTTTCAAAACCGGATATCTTTTCTCTCTATTTTTTGTAAGCCACCAAGTCATAAAAAGACTGGGCTACTTCTATTGTATTGTAAAAACATATCAAACGAGAGCAAGTGGGCTAACCAAGCGCCCACACCCCATCCCCCCGGGGGAGAGAACCGTGTCGACTCAATTTTCGTGGTTTGCAAATTTTTTAGTTTAGATTTCATTTTGGGCGTTTAATAAAACTAACTAGGATTAAAATTTACCTTGTTGGTCTGTTCCACTGGCGGGCCACAAGTTCACTCAGGACATAGATTTTTATCATTTTTTTACAAACTCAAACCCCCCCCTTGCTTTCCCGAAGTAAGGTTTCAGAACAAGGGCTTGCCCGAGTACTAGCCTGAAAAGAGACTCTTGGGGTTTTAAAAGATAAAATTTTGGTTCATAAAAAACTTTAAAAATTTCCAAGGTCTTCTCCAGTATGCTCTGTGGCCAACTTGCAGCTCAGTCTGATCATGTTGGTACGCATCAGAAAGGGGAAGATGACTAGTAATAGGATCTAACACCACCCCAATAAACAAACCTTTTTGTGAAAATCCGGCACAACGCAAGTATTTTGTTGTCATGGGCAAATTTTTCAGAGGACTTGGGACCAAAGCAGCTGGGAATCGACCCCCCCCCCCCTCGAATCGATCCCGAATCGCGCTCCAGACGGAATCGATGAGGGATCGATTTTGGAAGCGCGAATCGGGATCGATTCCGTCAGGAATCGATTTTTCAGTTCGCGAATTGAAGGCAAAAAAAACGATCCCTGCCAAATTGTAATTCGTTGGGGAATCGTCGCTCCCAGGTCGATCCCGGGTCGATCCCGGATCGATTCCCAATCGAACCCGAAGAAAAAAATCGATTCCTAAATCGATTTCGAGACCGATTCCGCGGACGAGCGGATTTTTGAAAAAACATTTTGAGTTTTGGAATTTTTTTTAGGGTTTTTTTTGTTGGGATAGGTCACTTTGGGCCATTAAAAGGTGAATGAGTCCATTTGGACTCATTCCATTGCTCATTTGTTTGATTGAGAAGAGTTTGAGAGCTTTGAGATTTGAGAGCTTTGAGCATTGAGTGGGAGATTGAAGGGGAGAGAGCTTGCAAGGGAGATTGAAGCTTTCATAGAGACATTCAACCACCATTGAAGAGCTAAAAGGTAGGCTCTATAAATTCTTCTTTGTTTGTTTTTGCAATTTTTTTTTCACTATGTTAAAAAATGGAAAACTTGCAATGTTCTCTTCTCCTACTCTTTCCAATATCTTCTTCTCCATCATTCTATTGCAGGGAACAAGTGACTCTCATCTTGAATCAAGAAACACGATGGGTATGTGGTTTTGGTTTTTCATTCCACTTCTTCTCATTATGATGGTGTTGGGAAGTAGATGTGGTGGTGGTAGTGATGAGGGGGAAGAGGTAGAGAGTGATGCATACCAAGGAGAAGAGGAGGAAGGGGAAGAGGATGATGATGAGGATGAGGGTGAGGGTGATGTGGGGCAAAAACTAAAAGACACAACACCTTTGTGGAAGTATGTGACAAGGCAAGGGGGAGGAAGAGGGGGTGGAACCACAAAGTTTGGATGCCCCCATTGTGGGAAAACATACACAGGTTCATATACCCGGGTGAGAAAGCATTTGTGTGGGGTTATGCCATGCGATGTAGGTAAGTCTCATGGAGTCAAAACTTGTGACAAAGTGGGAGCTAAAGAGAGAAGCAAATACAAGATGGAAGAAGAGGCCGCTCAAAACAAGTCCAAGAGATTGAGGGTTGATTCTGAATCCCCACAGAGAATGTTTGGTAGTGGAGCTGCTGTTGGATCATCATCGGCTCGATTGGGAGCCTCATCTCCCCATGGAGTCTCGCCTATACGAGGAAGAACATTATCCGATTTCCTTGACCAAGGTTGTAGAGATGATGTGGATTCAAAAGTTTATAGGTTTCTCTATGCATGTGGTGTGCCATTCAATGTTCTTCGCTCACCCTATTGGCATGAAATGGTACAAGCCATCAATGGTGGCCCTCAAGGATACAGAAGCCCTGGGTATGACAAAGCTAGAACCGTGGGACTTGACAAGGAAAAAGCCAAAATCAATAGTGCTCTTGGAAAGTTCACAAATGATTGGTCCAACTATGGGGTATCCATTGTATCTGATGGGTGGACAAATGTTAAAGGCAGGCCGTTGATAAATATTCTTGGCGTTTCTGCTAGCGGTGCGGTCTTCCTTTCAGCCCATGACTACTCAGATCGCTACAAGACCGCTATTAATATTGCACAACCTTTACTTAAAACCATTCAGGAGATTGGGCCATACAATGTCATTCAAGTTATCACTGATAACGCTGCTAATTGTAAGGCAGCAGGAGCAATCATTATGGATAAGTATCCCAACATATTTTGGTCAAGGTGTTTGGTTCACACATTGAACCTTTTGATGCGTGATATTGTTAAGATGAAGGACCCTAATTATCGATGGATTGGTGCCTTGTACAAGAGAGGTAAGAAAATGATCAAATTTATTACCAATCATAGCATGGCCCACCACATTTTTCGCAATCACTCTAAGTTGGAGCTATTGAAGATTGCAAAGACTAGATTTGCTAGCTACTACCTCACCTTCAGGAGGCTTTTGAAGGTAAGAGAGGCATTGGCTAGTATGGTATCAAGTGATCCATGGCAGGAATTGAAAGACAGAGTTGCAAGTGCATCGGATAGAAGTGACTTTCAGGAGGTGGAGGACACCGTTCTTGAAGGTCATTTTTGGTCACAGGTTAGGTATGTTCTGCAGTTCACCAAGCCAGTTTATAACATGATTCGTTTTGCAGATACAGATCAGCCAGTGATTGGGGAGGTATATGAGCAGATGGATAGCATGCTTGGTCAAATCAAAGACATTGTTGAGCAAAGAGATGCAGTCTTGTATGACCATATTCATAAACTTGTGGTCAAAAGGTGGGATAATCTAAATGTTCCACTCCATGCCCTTGCATATGTCCTCACCCCAAAATACTATTCTCCAATTTGGTTGGCCCAACCTGCACCTGGGGGTGGAGTCAGGAAAAAACCCCACACAGATCCAGAGGTTGCTGCTGGGTATATGCTTGCATTAGAAAAGTTGGTCCCTGATGAGGAAGAGTGTGCTCAAGTACGGAGTGAATTGAGCATATACATAAGTGAGCATGGACGCGTTGGTTCGCTGTTTGCAACCAAAGATCGAGACAGATTGGATCCTATCCATTGGTGGAACATTCATGGCTCTGGAGCCACATATTTGCATAAATTGGCGCTGAGGGTGCTATCACAGGTTGTTAATAGCTCTTCTGCAGAGAGGTGTTGGAGCACCTACAACTTCATCCACAGTGTAAAGAGAAATAGTCTGAATGTAGATCGCGCAGAAAGCTTGATTTATGTGCACTACAACTTGAGGTTGTTGTCCCATTATTGTGAGGCGGCCAAGAATGATAGAACATTTTTGACTTGGGACAACAATCCAGAGGAGGCTAATGTGGAGGATGGAGCCATAGCATTAGAGCGCTTGGAGGCTGAACTATTGGGTGATCATGATGATCCAATTCAGACTACCCCTACAGAGATGCCACCCCCAAGCAGAAACAGCTTTCCAGATGCAGGAGTTTTGCCTTTAGCTTCACAACGTCCAATTTCAATTTCAGCCCGCGGGGGCCATTCATCTTCTACTCATGTTCCACGATCACTTCCACCAGCACCTATTCCACCTAGAACACGAGAAAAGAAATTGGAAGTTACTCGTGGCAAGCGGAAAGCTTAGTAGATTCATAGTAGTTTGACTTTGTCGTTTGTAACTTTGTACTTTGTACTTTGTACTTTGTACTTTGTACTTTGTATTTCATTTTCATGTTTATTTTGGCGGTTGGCCTATTTTGTAAACATTATGGCCTAGTTTGATGGCAAATATTATATGTTGAAATTTGAAGGTTGATGTTGTTGATGATTGATGATTGATGATTTGATGATGCTCATTTAATGAAAATGTTATAAGTTATAGCTCCTAGAATCTAGAAGACGAGATGATTAATCATTAATGTTATATCAATGTGTACTAAATGGTTATATGAATATCTAGATTCTATGTTTTGATGTTTTCTATAGCTAATTTGGCATAATACATGTTTTTCTTAATTTATATGCATCAAAATATATTAAAATATATATTATATAAAAAACGCTCCCGAAACGGAAGCTTTTGAAAATTTCGCTTTTTGCTCCCGCTCCCGAAAACGCTCCCCGCTCCCAACAGCATTGCTTGGGACAAAACTGGGTAGTGACCTCTTGGAAACCGTTAGGCTTGCCCTCGTTGGTACAACATCTGAACACCTCCTTGAGACTCTGATCCATCCCAAGTCTGAGTGAGAAGCCACACATCAAAATTCCGGACATGTTCCCCGTACCTTTGCGTATATTGGGAACCCACCAACCCTAATAAAAAGATCACTACCACATTAAATTTAAAATAAACCAAGAACACTTGCACAACATTTACTTTTCAGTTCATGCATCTTTTTCAACTCCATTCAGGCATTGGTTTATATTGTTATATTTCATGTTATTGATGAATATGTTGTTTATGATGATAATGTTGAATATTTGCAAATGAAATGTTGATGAATGATGCTTTGCTTTATATGTATAAATGTATGCTGCATTAGCTTGGTTTCAAAAAATATTTCTAACTCCTAGATTAAACACCATAGTTTGTTTTCATTTTTAGGGTCCACCCAGCTTGGCTTCGCTAGGAAAGCCTAGACGGAGGAGTCGAGTTTTCAGGTGACAGCACTTGACTCTGACTTGCCCCCAAGGACACACCAACAGCTTGAAGACTTCTGCTTCGTTTTCCCAGGTGTGGAACCAGGCGGCAACAGGTCCTTGGGACGTAATGCACCTAAGGTGCTCCTAGGCTGTACTCCCATGCTGTAGACATGGGTTGACCGTTGAGAGATGTAATGCACTTGGGGTGCTTGTGGTTTGTACCCACTGGGTGGGAGACGCAGGTGGTCTGTTCGGCATGAGGTGTGCATCTGGGCTTCTCTCTGTGTGATGATGAGATGATCTGGATACGATGAGATGATCGTAGGAGATGCAGGTGATTGTTGTGGCAATGTAATGTGTGGTCCTGGGTTGTACCTACTTGATGGCTTGCTCGATGATGAAGACCTAGATGAGAGCTAGGGCTGCATCAGCATGAAAAAGGGTTGGCTCTGTAGAACTTCTTATGACAGATAGATTCGAGATATGTCACTAATCAATGATCAACAAGATGAGGATTACTGCAGCAGCGACGATGATGATCCAGTGTTGATGATGATGTTCCAACATTGAAGATGATTGAACGATGATGATGTTGTCCAGAATATGTGTCGAGAATGATGATGACAATGGCGAGAGAATACCTTCCTAGTTAAGAGGGAGTGTTGTTGTAAATGTAACTTCGGAAGATATTCATTTGTATTTTATATTTATATTTATTATTGTATTTTACTTGTACCTCCGACAGATATGTTTTTCCTTCATTCGGGGATGTCATTATTATGTTTGGTCATGCTAGGTCACTGAGGTAAAACCTCCATTGTAAGTCGGGGCAATAGCACCCCAAAAGATAAATGTAAATTGTATTATTAAGTCTCCCTAGGACAGGACAGCCCAGTCAAGTTAGTCAAGCCGACCTAATTAGGAAAAAGGTCACCCAAACATAAAGTATAAATAGAGAGCTTGCTCTCTCATTTGGACACACCTCTCACTCACTCAAGTTCGCATAACAAGGACAGAAGACAAGTTCGTTGGAGAAGAAAGAGAGAGAGTTGCAGAAGACATCTTATATTTGGGTTTTCCATTTTGCTTGATATTGTATTACTGACGAATCTATCTTTGAGGAAGTTGCGGGGTTTCCTCCTTTATGGTTTCCCCGAGGAAAACTATTGTGTCTATTGTGTTTTGCTGTGCTTGTTTTTCTTTTAGTTAAAGGTCCTAGTTAAATTGAATTAAAGTGCAAACTCTAACATGTTTAAAATTTAAGGGTTATTTTGAAGTTCTCTTTGGTATATAAAAATTTAAAATCTGCTGGTATATATCCTTTTTCAGAGCCGTTTACACATTTTGTGGATTGTTTTGTATTTGGGCAAGTCTTATGAGAGGCATTCAAATTTCAGCCCTCTTTAATCTTTTGATGTAACAAGATTTGTTAATGAAGAAAAGCTTGCATTATTTCCATTTTCTGAAGGTCGTTTGCTGTTCTCCTTTACATCGATGGTTGCATGATATGTTTGTTGATGCTTAATTGAAGGTGGAATGGTATCTTTCTTTCATTTCTCCATTTTATTTCAAGCTTATTTATCAAAATTTTACTTTTGACTCCATTTTTTCCTAAGGACAAGGCATTAGGCCTTGCTTGGCTTCTCCCCTTATATCTAAAATCCAAAAATATTCGCATTCTACAAATTTGCTTTTTATATCAGCTTTACACGGACAGATTTGTAGTCTTATTCTAAGTCACATGGTTCGAATTAGAATTTGAGTTCGGCAACCATTTGATTCAATTTGAATTTGAATTTTCCGGGTTCTTTGAAGATTGACTTTAAATTCACCTCTATATATATAATATTCTCATTCTACAAATTTGATTTTTCTACCAGCTTTACAAAGACAGATTTGTAGTCTTATTCTAAGTCACATGGTTCAAATTAGAATTTGAGTTCGGCAACCATTTGATTCAAATTGAATTTGAATTTTTCAGGTTCTTTGAAATTTGACTTTAAATTCACCTCTCTCTCTCTCTCTCTATATATATATATATATAAACTTTAAAATGAAACATATATATATATATAAACTTTAAAATGAAATATACTACAAAATAATAAAAATTTACATCAACAAACATATATGACTAGAAACTATGAACAACAAACAATGAATTCTAATACGACATATTCTTTAAACTCTGAAATTTAAGAGGATACCCATAGAAATTTAAGAGGATACATGTTATCAGATATATAGTAGTCGGGCTACCATACATTTTTTGTCAAATTCCAGTGCACTATTCAGCCAGTTCCCTTGCATTGAGATGCTGAGATGAGCATCTATTATGGATCACTATCAGATTTTGGACAGCAATTTTATTCTCCATGCCATGACTGAGTCTTAGGACACTCAAAGAGATGACCAATGTAGCTATTTAGCCATTTGTACAGAGCAATCAGTAGTGCCCAGAGTTACAGCAGCAGTTTCAGAGGACAGATGATGGTCCAGATGATGATCTTTCAGGTATATGACTCAGCAGGTATATTATGGTGTTACGTTTATATTGCTTTTATTTCCATTTTCTTAGCATGTCTTAATATTTAGTATCATGATCTGGCGATCATATAGATATGTGGACCTGATTGTATTATATATATATATCATAGTTGTCCCTACTCAGACTTAGAAGTTCTTGGCCTATACTCATTGGTTTTACCCTCCCTAGGGAGAATAGAGGTGATCATTCCCACCATACTTTGGCTTGCTAGTGTTGGTTTCATTATTCACTATCTTCATCCATCCATGACTTACCCAGTTTGTTCTTTACCTTGACTTACTACTTGACTAGTGGCATGGAGGACCTTCCCCCACTATAGCCTCTATATTGGATGAGCTTCCCTGTTTATTGTGTCTCGGCTCTGAGTTGGTGACAAAACTTACCTATGGTGAGTTGGCTTAGTCCCCCTAGTCACTAAAGATGTTGTTGGCTAAACCTGAAACTTTTAGTGCTACCATGAATACAAAGTATGGAATGAAATGTTATATCTTATATGAAAAGCCCATTCATGCAATGTGTTTCTAAACACACATGAATGAAAATGGCTATGAAATATCAAATGTTATATCTTTTGTGAAATGTAAATACCTAGGTAAACAAGCTGTCTGTGACACACCTAGAAGTGCTCAGGTAAACAAGTGCCTTAAAAACACACCTGCAGCAAGAAGCCTAAATAAATGTAAATCTATGCAATGTGTTTGTAAACACACATAGATCAAAGGCTATGGAAACTCTAGGCCCAAAAAGCAATGGAACTTAAATGCTATATCAAAAAGATTGCTGGCCTCATTTGTATTATGGATTGTGCGCATTTGTGTAAGGTGAATAAACACCCTTTGAACAACCTATCCATTTGTGAGACACCGCCATCCCCTGTGCTGTTGCTTGTCCACTATATGCTATGGTGTGTATTCCCTTTTCCATTTCCAAAGTGTCACAGTGTTAAGTCAGTAAGTCATCCTTTGACCTAGCCAATTGTTTCTTAGCCTTCACCCTTCACTAGCAAATTGATCACAACTATGAAGTGAGTATGACCTTGAAAGTCTTGTCTGAGTAATAAATAATAATTATGATTTATTATATTTGGATTTAGATCGCCAGTAATGATTACTTCTTGTTATAATTACTATGTGAATGGATTGTAAAGCATGTTTTAACCTTTGACACCTTGCAGCAGCTTGATGACAGTTTGAATCATATTTTGGTCATGTTGACTTGGTCAAACCTTAGTTTGACCAAAAGTCAACCACAGGACATGAGATGGCAGACCTCAGATGTTACAGATAGATGATATATGGTCTGGTACAGGTCACCATGGTGGACTTATGCAGTGATTTCAGGCTTATGATGATGATTTGTGTTTTTCAGCACTTTTACAGATTATTATTCTTTGGTCTGCCGGATATGAGGAGTATTTATTTTGGACCATGCAGAGGTTTATATGGTGTATGAGTACACATCTTAGATGGATTTGGACCTTCTGAGTCCAATGAGACAGTCTGTTTTCAGTTCCGCGCAGTTACAGTGATGATTGAGCCTCAGTTGGCTATCCTAGTGCAGTTTTGGCTTGTCAGAGGCCCTGGCAGAGCAGAGCAGAGGTATGATTGGTTCACCTAGAGCGCTATTTTTGGAGGGGGTGGTCCAACCACTTGTTATTACCATATTACCCCCCTCCCAGACAGTTTGGTGATTTTTATTTTTGGAGCCAAGCACTCCAGGTGACAGTTTGGGCAGTTTCACACTTCCCAAGGCAGTCTAGAAATGGTAGAAATGGCTACAAAGGAATTCGATTTGGGCTACTGAGGCAATGTTATGGCATGGGATGATCAGTGATGATGATGAGTGGGATGTCTTCCACACCTTCTCCAGCAGTTTCAGCGTCATTGGGACCCACATCCATCACTTATGGCATTTTCTGATGATTTTTGGAGCCTCCTAAGGCTCACGATTTGTCCATAGAGGCACGATTTAGTACTATGATGATTATTTTATTGATATTGTACTATGGGGATTGACCAAGGGTGTCTAAAATTACCCCTTGGACCCACCATAAGCTAGATCTATTATTTTGTCATCATGATTTGGTGGGATCCCCTCTCCTAGGGCGATTTTGTCCACTTATTGTTATATTTTATTATTGATCCATGTATTGTATTGTTGAGCTCATCTCAACCATTGATTAGATCTTTTGATCTTTTAATCTTAACCACTCATTCAAAAAGTGGTTAGATTGTGGACTCATTCCTTCCTATTTAAAGGAGAGAGCTTCTCATTGTAAAGGGAACTTTTGGCTCTGGATTATTGGAATAGAGAATTATTATTGCATCTATCTGTTGTGTTGTGGTGAATGCTTTTGGAGTTCGTTCGTTGATTCTTCCTTTGCACTGGGTTCTTGGAGATTTTGTCTTGCTATATTTTTGTACCACGTATTTGCATCTACAGGTGGAGGCCGATTTGGTTTGAGGAGGACGTATTGGTAGGGGAGGACCCTCCCTACTTCTTCTTTGGATCTCTTCGTTGGTAACAGGGAGTATTACTGTCCCAAGACCTTCTATTTCATGTTATCATTGCATTTTACTTGTATTTCCTTCATACTTGATCTTACTGATTGAAATCACTTTCCTTGGTTTGACAGGTAGAGGAGGTCGCACTTGTGGGCTAGGGCATCATTTCGGCAAGCAAATTCAACAAGTTCTCATTTGATCTCTGCGGGAGTCTTCCTCAACAACAAGGCATCTCATTCCAACACTCAGGTATGATCTCAAGGTAATTTCTCTCTCCATGATCTATCCATTTGTCTAAATGCTTCAAACCCTCATTTTACATTTTTTCAGATCTAGCAAGATCTACTTGGCTTTTGGGTATAATATTTAAAACCCAACTCTATAGCATCCACGGCAATTCGGATCTATAGTTTGGTGTGGATTGGCCTTCATCGGACCCATTTCCCAAGGCAAATTAGCCTCTCCAAGTGAGGTCGCACTTCTTGGACAGGTGAGTTTGGTATGATCTAGCACCTGGGTAGGTGAGATCCCACTTGATCCTTGATCTACACATTTGATAACCTACCCCTACTGTGTCTCTTTAGTGATTTTCACCTTGTGGGCCCCATTCCTCATTTTGAGGGTTGAGCCCCACTTGGGTCACTTTGTGGCACATTTCAATCTCAGATCTACTGAGATCTAGCCATTGGATGACCCTAATTTTCAAGATCCACCTAGCTTGACACCTCAACATCCTTGATCTATAATTGGTGGACATCCGACTCCATTTGGCCCATTTCCCAAGGCACTAATCTTCTCCAAGCTAAATCGACTTTCTTAGATTGTTGGGTTAGCTAGGGTTTGATCTTTGTCTTGCATACTTGAACACCTAAACACTGTCACATCTATTCAGCAAGCTCATCTTTGGTACTGGTTAGCCCCAATTTGGTCCTTAACTACCCTGCATTGGACACGGTTCCCAAGGCAGTGGATTTTCTCACAATTGACTAGTACCTTAATCCTAGATCTCATTCCAAATCTCACAAGTCACTTGCATAAACATGTCGGACCAAATCTACATTGTTTAAACCCCCTGATCCAACCTATTAATCACCTTGTGACTCCATCCATAGATCTAGGGTTTACCATACACCTTACGTACTTCACTCATATCTGATTTGATCTGGTGTCTTGGTCTGATCTCTCCTGTCGAGAGTAGATCTGGGTCTCCCCTTTGTTTTCTTGGGCTAGATAACATAAAGTGAAGATTGCCTCGATTGGAGTGACAACCATCCATTGGGAGTCGAGGCCATCTTGGTTGCACCTCTTTGGTTGCCCTTCCCTTCTGACATCTATCTTGGATTCATCTCTAGGGGCACCTACAAGTTTGGTGATAACAATACCCATAATGCATTGTCAAATACTTATAATATCTAAAATTGTTTCACATGATTTAAAACAATTTAAGACAATTATGTTTTAAATCCTCAAGGCTTGTGATTGAAATTGTGATTCGCAGATGACCCGTGGCACCAACAGTGAGCTGGACTGGGGTTTCACAGTGAAGAGAATCAGAACATCCACTAAATCGCAGAGGCAGCAGAGTTTATTTGCTGAGTTGAGTGTCGAGACTAGTGACTGCAAAGTGAAACTGTGAAAACACATCACGCGCGCAGGACTGGGGTAGGTAGGGACCAAGGTAACAGGCTAGTTAAATTAGGTTTTATGTTATTTTAATGAATAAATTAACCAAAGAAACTGAACCATGGTCAAACCCTAGACGAATTCTTTTTAAAATTAGCTTTAAAATTTACGTTGAGATTCAAATTTGTTACAGGTTCGAATTCATTTGAGATTCATCCTTGAGGTTCGACGAATCTCAACGAATTTTTTTTAATCTTGTGACTTAGGTCTTATTAGGGAATCCCCACTTTTGCAGAAGGAGAGCCAGCCAAAAGTGAGATGAGATGGACGATCACCAAGGTGACAATAGGTGATGTCTTCACATTACTCTAGGATCTATACTTGATGATTGGACTTATCTTTTGAACTGCATATTTTGTAAATAACAACCACAAACATCTGAATCAATCAAGATATCTCCACAAACTATCATTACCAAGTCCACCGCTAATGTATTCACGAACTTTCACTGTCAAATCAAACAAAATGAACTTTGGGTGAAGTTCATGTTAAGAGATACTGATAAAACATAGTCTTTGGATATATCTCTTTTGTGGGGCCTATGCCTTAAGGTGTTTAGGAAACAACTATTTCATTCCTCGGCCATGCAAGAAGTAAAATCCTACTAAAGATGTATTAGGATGAACCAACTCTAGTTGTTATATGATTCCATTTTACTTGTATAGGAGTAGTGAAGGATTCCTTAGAACAAAAGGAGTCATCTTGTGCTAAAGGATATATGGATGAGGATGGAGTTTTGTTCAGCCTTACCCATATGTTGGAATATGCAAAGCTACACAGTGATAACCTATCAATTGATTGCAAAGGGTCTATGCTGTTGGGAGTGAGGAGCGGGAGCAGGGAGCGGGAGCGGAGCAAAATTTTCAAAAGCTCCAGTTTTCGGAGCATTTTTTATATAGTATATATTTTGATATATTTTGATGGATTTATATCTAAAAAACATGTAGGATGCTGAATTAGCTATAGAAAACATAGATTAAACCATATAACATCAATCATCTAGTAGTTATAACTTATAACATTATCATCAAATGATCAACCATAACTACTTTTATATGAGCTTGGCAATGAAGGGAGGTACTATAACATTGTGATCAAATGATCAACCTAGTATAGGAGAGGCAGGGAGCGTCTCAGGAGCGCCTTGGGAGCGTGCTCCCAAAACTGGGAGCGTTTTGGGAGCGAGCTTCGGGAGCAGGAGCGAGGGGGTGGGGGGCGCTCCCACGCAGCCTTGCATAGGGTACCATCAAGGTTTTTGGAAGCTGGTCGTGTAACTTTCCAAAATGATGAGGGATTTGTTCATTATGCAAATAAAGCATGACCTCAATGTTAAAATTCCTTAGTCGATTGTGTATGGATGCAATGCCTGCATGATGCCACCTAAAACACACACTAACCCCAACCATTGTTTAACTGTATTGTATTGCACACTAGAGAATTACATCCTATAACAACATTCAACATAATGACTAACTTCAATGCATGTGAAAAAACAACCATCGAACTACCAAGAATAAGGTTGTGTAATGACTGTACCATTCTTTTAGCATACCATAATCCTAAACATTTCTAATATGTGATCTCCCAAAAGTGATACCATCAACTAATGGACCCTATGTTTGCATATCCCTTCCTATGGGTCATGTTCTCCCAAACAATCTTGGCCCTCTACTCTCTTCCACTAGAATATCTTTTGAATAATAGAATTTCAAGTTCCATCTGCTACTTGTCATCATTCTGACGTGGTAAAATATGGTGCGTGTACTTGATTTTGATATTTGATGAATAGGTCTCAAATCACAGATACAAGTTCTATGGGCAGGGAAGCAGCTGGAAGAACCAATTCCACATGAAAGGCCAGGAATGAGACCTTGCAATCAATGCCAAAAACCATTTTTCATAAAAATGTCATTTTTAGCTCTAAACAATAACTAATTGCCTGTTCCTACTTAAAAGACCTAGAGAACAAATACCAATCAAAGGATGGAAGAATTCCATCATATGTAAATCAGTTTAGGAATTAAAAGAATTAAACAATACACATAACGATTTCCTATCATAAACATTTTAAATGATTTAAAATAAATTGCCAATATGATCAGTAAACCAATTTAGAAAATGAAAAATACATAGGTAATGCATGTGAAATAAAACCATTAAAGTAATCCTTTCAATATCCAAAAAGAAGATCGTTCATTTATATTAAGAAAACAAACAACTGGAAGTCAAGTCAAACTTACCTGCAGAAGCATGTGTAAGAAATAAATAAAATCAGTCAAACTTCTCAAGAAAGTAACAGCTATCGCCAACTTGCGGTTCAATGTTAAGCAGAAATTGGCCTGATATTTGGAATAACAAGAATAAGAAGAATTAGAGGAAATTATCTGAAGCTATGCTTCAAAACCTTGTTAAATACAAATTACAATATGTCAAGTCTTCTATAAAAGCCCAAATTATCCCCTTTTTGTTCATATCTAGATCCCCTGAAATATTAAGTCTCAAATACTTTCCAATAAATAACAATCATGCTAGTACTTTCCCCGAAGAGTTTCATTATTAGAATTCAGTCACAAGTGAAACAAAAAATGAAGCAGTATCAGACTATTTCAATGCAGAATTTACAAGGATAGGTTCCAAATTTTTAGTATGCCTGTTATTGTGATGAACATGGGGATTAAGAGAAGGAACAAATTATGTCCATCTTGTGAAAAGTTTCAGACATGTATTTTCTATTCATGAATTCAAACTTCAATATTCAAAGCATTAGAATGTATGGAATTTTTTGGCATAGAAATTGCAGTTAGTGCCCAGTATTCAAGGCCTTTCTGAACTATATTTGAATACGAGGGGAAAACTTGAGACCTGTGTTGCGGGGAAGCGCCCCCTCCCCTGCTCGCTCCCGCTCCGGAAGCTGGCTTCCATTTCACTTCTGTTTGGAAGCATTTTTCAAGAGCGCGCTTCGTTGAAGAAAATGACGCTCCCTACCTCTATGTGGAATCGCTTCCGGCTCCACTTAAAAATGCTTCCCGCGCTTCGCAAAATGGATTCCCATTGCTTCGGTGGTCGCTTCCACATCAACCCACGGAAATGAGGAGGAGAAAGAGGTGCGATCCATGATTGGACTGTTGAAGAGAAGGGAAAAGGGATTGGAGGGGATAAAGCCCTATTCTCCACATTCATTCCAAGCGTATCATCAAATAGCAGATTAGAACGGGGTAACTTGGTCTATTAATTCATAAAATAATTGATCAACCAATCATTGTGAACATGGTGGGATGGAACTCTGTAAATATTTCCTGAGATCGCTAAAATAATATGGAAGATCCCATGAACTCGTAGAGCTTGTAATCATGCTGAAAAATCAAATGAAGGATGTACTAAGCAATCGTGTTACTATACCAAGCTGCAATGTCACTTGGATCCTCGCGACACCAAATCTTGAAGAAGGGACATAAGATCACTACCATAAATTACCAGGCCAATGAGATAAATGCCTCCAACAGTTGGCATGAGAATTATGAAAGTATCGCCAATTCGATAGAGGCTTTGTGGTCCTATCAAAAGAAACAATGGTGATTACCATGAGGAGAGGATCTCAGGCAGATGGAATGTCACCAAAACTCTTCATTTGCCACTTCATCACCAGATCATGTGATGTGTCCACTCACCCGCATCTTGTAATTAGGCCATTAGGCCATTAAATTGACATAATATGCCACCAATTTTCATGCAACTAGACATCAATAAAGGAGGAGATCGCTTCAATGTCACTGACCAATTCAAGCAAAAGGACACCACGAAATTACGGTGTAGAGATCACTGAAATCACTTCATTTGCCAGCATAGGGAAGGGGCCAATGTATAAAATATTACAGAAAGAAGTTGTAGCAATAACTCTACCAAGTCAAAAGTGAAAGGTGGCAACAATTGTGCCTGGGATCACCAGCAGAAATTACACAAACTGCCATGAATCTGCATCATCACCTAGTAGTTGTTGAAATTGATGACGAATTCACTACTAGATGTTTGATGATGACGAACAATGACGAATTCACTACTAGATGTTGAAATTGCAAATTACAAGTTTGGTGATGACGAATTCACTACTAGATGTTGAAATTGCACAAACTGCCATGAATCTGCATCACCATGACCAAGTTACCCCATTCTAATCTGCTAATTGATGTTGACGAATTCACTACTAGATGATTGATGAATGATATTATATGGTATTATCAATTATGGTTTATTTCATGTTTTTATGCTTTCTATAACTAATTCAACATTCTACATGCATTTGTTGACATATATGCATCAAAATATATAAAAATATCTATATTATAAAAACACTTCCAAACTGGAAGCTTTTGAAAATTTCGCTTTTTGCTCCCGCTCTCGCTTTCGCTTCCACTTCC
This sequence comes from Larix kaempferi, assembly GCA_027924585.1. Lineage (NCBI taxonomy): Eukaryota > Viridiplantae > Streptophyta > Pinopsida > Pinales > Pinaceae > Larix > Larix kaempferi. The sequence continues at coordinate 956,149 of BSBM01000734.1, read as the reverse complement.
AAGTAACATAGCTTGAGACAAGCACCTATAAAACTCTATCTGAGAGCTGTGAGCCATAAGAATAAAGAAAAAACCATCTGTACCTATGCAAGCCCATCATTTACTAGTAGACAAATTGTATCTTTTTTAAAAAATATTTTTTTGGCGACTGAAATTATTTTCTTCGTTAATATCTTCCTATAATCTCATGCTAGGAGACACTACCGTATCTTACAAGCCAGGCAATAAGGCCAACTTTGGTTTCAAACAGCAATCAAACCAATAGACTTTGTCAAATTCAAGAATAATATATAATTTCTTCTAAGTTAGACCATGCTCATCGTAAGAAAAGCCATAAACGACCGAAAATAGAACTACACACTTTCGACAGCTCAAACCAAGTGCTATGCATAAAAAATTCTACGATATTGGACCCACTCAAGTGTCGAGTTAGCATAAGTATAATGGCCATAGGATAATGTATTATTACATACAACTCAGTACTTTCCTTGTTAGGCATTTTATAAAGTTAATAATATTATAATGTAATAATGTCACGTCATTTATAAGGTTAAGTCATAAAGCGTTAATTAGCTTAATTCATATCTTAACATAAACTGAGGTGGTTGTCTAATGAAACATTACTTTTATTTATTTGAATCTATGTTTTCTCTTGCAAGTAATGACACTACTTTTATGTATTTGAATCTATGTTTTCTCTTGCAAGTAATTCCCACATATGTATTAAGTGAAAAGTTAATCTAATATCAAAGCGGCAGAGGGTGTCAAGCTGAAGGCATTTGGCAAGCAAAATGAGAATGGGGAGCAACATCTGGGTATATCAACATTGCAAAGCGCCAACAAATTTGGTTTAATTTATGATCAATGGAAGGTGAATAACTTCTGTTGGAAATTTAGGATATATTTAAATAAAAAATAAAGCCAAAGAAATGTGACCAAGAAATTTGGCACATGTTAAAAGGTATTGAAGGCAAAGAACAATGGAGTGAGGCATAGAGACCCTACCCCTAGTGCTTCACTTCATTGATTTTCACCTTGTGGGCCCCATTCCTCATTTTGAGGGTTGTGCCCCACTTGGGTCAATTTGGTGATGCATCTTCAATCTCAGATCTATGGAGATCTAGCCATTGGATCCCTTTGATTTTCAAGATCCACATTGATAATTGCATAAACTACTTGGATCTAAAGTTTGGTGGCTTTTGGACTTGATTTGACACACTTTCCCATGCATTTAGCCCTCCTTGGGCAAAGTCGCACTTCCTAGGGGTTAGAGTTGTCCCACTTCAAGGACTTGGGTGTTTGAGATCCCACTTGATTTGAAAAGAGCATACCTTGAAACCTACATCTAGTGTATCACTTTGTGAAGTTCTGCCTTGGGGGTATCATTCCTCATTTTGGGGATTGTTGTCCACTTGGGTCACTTAGTGAAACATTAGATCTAGTGAGATCTAACCATCACTTTCACTTGATCTTGAATAGCCCTCTTGAATTGCATCCTAGGTATCCTGATCTACATTTTCACATCTTATTGACTCCATTAGCGCATCCATATCAAGGCACTAGTCCACCTAAGGCAATTCGCACTTCTTGGGATTAGTGTCAAGTGCTAGATCCCATATGTGGGTATCTCTAATTTCATCTTAGATCCATAGATCTACCCTTTGCTTACCCCTTGGTACCATTTGCACCCTTAACTTCACCTTGTGGGTCCCATTTGAACCATTTCCATATCCCAAGGAAGTGGGTCCCACTTGTGTATTTCATGGTACTAGATCTTGTCATTGTATCTCGTTATGTGGCCTAAATCATTCATTGGTTGAAACACTAGTCATCCCTTAAGCCTCTTTCAACAATACTTAAATTTCTAGGTCCACCTAACCTTGCATTGGTTTCTGTAACTCATCTTTCATACTTCCCCAGAAACCTTTGCTTTGGTCCAATCACCTTTGATTGGCTATAGGGTCTCCCCCCTGGTCTTGATTCATCTTGATCTAAAGTGAAGAGTGCCTCGGTTGACGTGACTCCCAGCTTGCATTAGGAACCGTGGCATCTCTTGGGTCACCTCTTTAGTTGTCCATCTCCTCTACCATCCCGGATGGGATACCATTAGGGACAACTACAAGTTGTGTGATAACAAGACTCTTGAAACCAACCCTAGAGGTTGTTTCAAGAAGCCCTAACCTAGTAGCAAGGAGAATTACCTCCAAGAGGAAGGTTTGTCACCTTCCTCTAAGGCTAGGGTTTGGGGTAACATCCATTAAAACTCTAAGTTTGTCCATTTTCTCTATATCAAACCTTAGTTTGAATTTTTGTAAATATTATTGCAAGGTTAAACTTTTTGCATTTTCATGTGTAATTTTGCATTTTCATGGTAGAATTAGGGTTAGAATTAGGTCTACAATATTATAACAAAAACCCTAAAATCAAAAAAAAAATTCTTCATTTTTTTGGCCTCCCTAAAATTCCGTCCCTAAAATATCGCCCCTAAATTCTCATGGCCCTAAATTCTTGTGACCCCAAAATCTCGACCCTAAATTATCGCTGCCCTAAAATCTCGCGGCCCTAAAATTTTGGTCCTAAATTCTCACAGCCCTAAAATTTCGAGCATGAAATCCTCGGCCTACCTTTTTTAACCCTAAACAGACCAGCAAACTGCCAAAACTACTCTACGGACACCATCCTAACTCTCTCTATTACTCTGTGTTTGACTCCATTAGAGGCACTGATCTATGCTTTAAGGTGTTTGGAAGGAATTTGGCATCTATTTGGCAGGTACATTAAAGGGCTCTTCCTTTGGGACAACATTGGATCCCGAAGAAGTTTGGAGATTAGACAAAGGTGACAGCAGTCCAAGTTTCTTATGTGATTGCCTTTCACTTGCAAGCCTAGCCTGCTAGTTTGAACAGTAACAGTAAGCTTGGCCTGGATGTCATCTAGATTTTGTTGAGTAGACAATTGCTTGCGGTCTAACTTGTTTTGCAACTAATCATAGAGTATTTCCAAGTGGGAAACTTTGTGGCAGAGCTCAGTACCTTGAGTAGTAGCCATAAGAGAAATGAGTCCACAAAAAGGGATTACTAGAGAGTGGTACCACTGAGATCCACATGATGCAGAGAGTTTGTTGAGATAAGTCTGAAATAAGGGTGCAAGCAAGACCCAGATTTATTTGTTTTTGTTGCTTATAGCGGAGTTGTACTCCTACCCAAATATTATTGCATGAATTGAATGCCCAAATTCTTATTACAAAATAGCTAGGAATTTCACAAACTCTTCAGAAAGGATAGGGCTTCAAGGGTACTAAGGACAAGGGAATGCCAGGTGCTATAGCTCTCTGATATTACTTACAGGGTCTAACAGTAATACTCGCCCCAATCTCTCAAGGCACTAACTAAGGAGACACAATAGTTCCTTTAGTCGTGTTACATCAAAAATTAGCACCCTTCCACAATTGATGATATGTGGACCCAACTGAGATGTGTGGACTCGATCGACACAGTGGACCCAACTGAGATGTGTGGACTCGACCGACACAGTGGACCCAATGCTATGATTGGCAACTTTTCAAGGAAGTAAACCCAATGTCACCTCAATGTAACCCTCTTCCTCTTTAGTCCTTGCTCCTCGGGCCATGGGAGGCTCCTCGAACAAGGTAAGAATAGACCTCAAAGATAGTTAATGAAAACAAGCCTATCCCTACAAAACCTTCCCACTGTTAGTAGACCAGTGTTTATCAGGGTCAATGAAAGATATGCGATAAATGTTGAAATATTGTAACTTCTAAGAATATTCTATTCGTACTTTATCCAAAGATGTTTCATTCCTCCGCCGAGACCTTATTGTATATCCAGAGATGTTTATTCCTCCGTCGGAATGTGGTAACTTGGGTTATTAGACTTCCCTAGTGGGGTCGGCCCAGAGTCAATTGTAATGGGGTGTTTAAGTCCGCTAGTGGGGTCGGCCCAGTCAGCATTATGTTGAGTGGTTAAGTTAGGGCCGACCTAGTTAGGGTTAAAAGTCAAGTGAGGTAAAGTATAAATAGAGGATGTGTGATCCTCATTTATCACACACACTCACTTGTGAAACTCGCATAAGAGAGGGAGAGATCTGCAAAGGAGGAGAAGGAGCTCATGTTTGAGGATTACATCTTTGTATTTGTTGGTCATCTATATTGAGGAAGCTTTGCTAGGTTTTCTACCCCATGAGGCTTTCCCAGGATAAATTGTGTTTCTTGTGTTTATGTTGTGCTTGTTGTTCTTTCAGTGATCCTGTATATGTTATTGTTGTGAAATCTAATGGAATACTGATGTTATCTATCTTAGCATATTGAATCTTAACATGGTATCAGAGCTAGCCTGAAGGAAGGCAATGTATGGCACTTACGACACTTGTCTCACTTGAGACAATTTGAAAGTTAGGGTTTTGTATAGCAAAACCTAGTCATCGTGGAACTTTCGCTATAAATCAGTTTTGGCGAAGGTTCAGGATCTGAAAATTGGACAGGCCGAAGATGAAATTTTCCTGTACCTTGTGTCCGAAGTTCAGCCTCAGATTCATTGTACTTTCTGAGATATGATCCGTACAAGTTAGGGTTTCTGCCTCTTCCAGAATGCAGTCCTAAACAGGTGACCTAGGGAAAAAGGTCATATCTCGGGCTAGGAAGCTCCAAATGAAATTTCGTAAAAAGTGACAATTAGGGCACGGACTGTAGTTTCACAGGTCCGATTTTCAGAGGCCGAAGTTGCAACAGTGACACATGGCACTCCGTACAAGTTCGCTATGTTGTTTCATCCCTTAAACAGGTCATGTTGGTAAAATGAGCATATCTCTCTGATGGAGAATCCAATGAAGCTCAAACCTGTGGGGTTGGAAAGATGACAGGTCAGGCTACCACAGGCCGAAGTTTCTGACCCTGCAGATCTGAAATTTCAGAGATACACCAAAAACAATACGGCACATCTGAAATGGCTCAACAGAGGAAATCAAGGAAGAGGAGGAAGAAGCTCTGACTTAGGGTTTTCAGTTTTTAGGTATGGAAGGACCTGATACAATGTTGGAGACACCTGATGCAACATTGGAAACTTTGATAATGGATATGGAATCCATTTATCATAGATATTAATCCTCCATCAAAATGTTGTGGGAGGAAGGAGATTGAAGATTAGGGTTTCCAAGTAAGAAGAAACCCTAGCAAAGTTGGGAGACTCATAGGACAGCAATGAAGAAGGTTTAAATGGCACTGATATTCTATCATCCTAGCACCATGAACATACATAAGATGTTTACAAGTGATCTACCTTGGATGGTTAGGGTTTTACCCTTATAGAGAAGACTACTCGACAGGTATGACTTGAGAAGATACAGGTATGTTTTGAAATCTGTTTCATGATTAAGTTTATAATATGTTTGTCTTCATATTATTGAGGTTAGTACAATCATGATTAATTCTAGATCGTCTGATCACCTTAGTAAAAGTATGAATGCATGTGAATGATAGAAGACATTCATTGATTAGGGTTATGACACTTATGATTGTACTAATGCACTTGTGGTGTTGTATGAGGATGATGTTGTCTACTAACATGAAAGGTACATCAAGAAAGACAAATCGAGTTATATGACCATGATAACATGAAGACAAAGACTCATCCATTGTCTTTGATCACATAGAAGCTCACTTACGAGGTATGTATGACTTTGTTCTACTATGCTTAACTTATGAGATATGCAGGTTCTAGCACAAGGTCTCTAAATCATTGAAGAGAACAAAGAAGATATTGTTTGGGTATGTTAGACATAACCAAGCATGATAATCCAGGTATGTTTTCCTATATCAAGTTAGAATCCTACTTTGTGTTAGGATCTTAGGTAAGTATACATGTGTATGAAATGATCATAACCATACATACTTATTGTCATCATCAGATAGGAAGAGCACATCGGGCGGATGTTATTGTCTGGGATTTGCGATGATCTCGTGGTTTAGCAGAAAGCAGTCTAGTGTGGCTCTCTGCACAGCTGAAGCGGAATATATAGCTGCTTGCTCTGCCAGTTGTGAAGCGATATGGCTTCGGAAGTTGTTATCAGGATTGTTTGACTTAGAGATGGACCCCACTGTGATCCTGTGTGACAACCAGAGTTGTATCAAGATGACAGAGAATCCAATATACCACGACAAGTCAAAGCACATAGAGATCCGATATTTTTATGTACGGGATATGGTGCAGAAAGGAGCTATAAAGCTCAAGCATGTGGGCACTGATGATCAAGTTGCTGATGTATTGACCAAACCTCTGTCTCGAGTAAAGTTTGAGTATTTCCGAGACAAGCTTGGTGTAGTTCAGAAGGACCCTCCTCGAAAGGGGGAGTGATATGGTCGATGATGATATGTGGATACTTGTATCGATGATGAGGATACCTGTATCGATGATGAGGTTGCCTATACCGACGGTAAGGTTGATGATGAGGATACCTGTATTGATGATGAGGATACTTGTATCGATGATGAGGATACTCGTATCGATGATGAGGATACCTGTGTCAATGATACCGACGATGAGGTCGATGTGTGGTCCTTAGACTTTGTCTAAGTGGACGAGTGGATTGTATCATCCCTGGACTTTATGTCCTAAAGAGATCGGGATTAACCATCCTGTAAGTGGTGGGATTGCATCATCCCTGAACATTTGGTTCAAAATGTACGTGATAGGATTGCATCATCCCTGAACGTTTGGTTCAAAATGTACATGATAGGATTGCATCATCCCTGAACGTTTGGTTCAAAATGTACGTGATAGGATTGCATCATTCCTAAACATTTGGTTCAAAATGTACGTGATAGGATTGCATCATCCCCGAACCTTTGGTTCAAAATGTACGTTATAGGATTGCCTCATCCTTGGACTTATGTCCTAAAGTGATAAGGATTGATCATCCTGTAAGTAGATCTAGATTGCCTCGTCCATAGACATGTGTGGTGTCTTAAAGTGATAAGGATTGATCATCTTGTAAGTAGATCTGGATTGCCTTGTCCATAGACATGTTGTGGTGTCTTAAATTGATAGGGATTGATCATCCCGTAAGTGGATCAAGATTGCATCGTCCTTGGATTTATGTTCTAAATTGATAGGGATTGACCATCCCGTAATTGGGTCATGTGTGTTGCAGATGCTGTTGAATCAAGAGATCCAGACAATGAGGTTGTTGATCGGAAGATCCAGATGTTGATACTATTGATCGAGAGATCCAGATGATGATGTTGTTGATCGAGAGATCTAGATGATGCTGTTGATCGAGAGACCCAGATGATGATGTTGTTGATCGAGAGATCCAAATGATGCTATTGATCGAGAGATCCAGATGATTATGTTGTTGATCAAGAGATCCAGATGATGTTGTTGATCGGAAGATCCAGATGTTGATGCTGTGGCTGATCAAGTGCTGCAGAAGATGAAGACTCAGTACTGAAGATGTTGATGTTCCAGTATTGAAGATGTTCCAATAACTGTTTGAGTTACTAATGAAGAAATCTTCCAATGATTTATAGATGTATCATCTATCATGTAGTTGATGACTCCTTGCTCCTACAGATGTTGTTAGAATATCCTTCTCGTTAAGGGGGAGTGTTGAAATATTGTAACTTCTAAGAATATTCTATTTGTACTTTATCCGGAGATGTTTCATTCCTCCGTCGGGACCTTATTGTATATTCAGAGATGTTTATTCCTCCGTCGGAATGTGGTAACTTGGGTTATTAGACTTCCCTAGTGGGGTCGACCCAGAGTCAATTGTAATGGGGTGTTTAAGTCCTTTAGTGGGGTCGGCCCAATCAGCATTATGTTGAGTGGTTAAGTTGGGGCCGACCTAGTTAGGGTTAAAAGTCAAGTGAGGTAAAGTATAAATAGAGGATGTGTGATCCTCATTTATCACACACACTCACTTGTGAAACTCGCATAGGAGAGGGAGAGATCTGCAAAGGAGGAGAAGGAGCTCATGTTTGGGGATTACATCTTTGTATTTGTTGGTCATCTATATTGAGGAAGCTTTGCTGGGTTTTCTACCCCATGAGGGTTTCCCAGGATAAATTGTGTCTCTTGTATTTATGTTGTGCTTGTTGTTCTTTCAGTGATCTTGTATATGCTATTGTTGTGAAATCTAATGGAATACTGATGTTATCTATCTTATCATATTGAATCTTAACAATAAATGCTTCTTGACCTATGAAACCGAACACGTCCAAAAGGCCTCTCGTGTCCCGTGGGGTCATGTTGGACACGAACACGACCTCAACACGTGTCAGACACGTGCAAAGTCACCTGACACGGGGACACGGGACACGTAGGACACGAAAATACGAGAGTCCGACACGGACACGGTGACCCCCGAAATCAGGACACGTAGGATACGTTTTATATACATATATTTTTTTTTTAAATATATTAAAATTTAAAAATATAGACATATAGATCCAAAAATATTTAGAAACTAGAACATTTACAAATATTCAATAGAAATTAGAATAAAAACAAATTAATGATTACACATTTGTCATTCACAAATCACGATTCACAACACATTTGTCATTCACAAATCACAATGAGACACAGATGCATGTCGGAACCATATTTCTCATTAAGTCATCAAAATCAAAATGTATACATATATGTCGGAATGCCACTGGGCACTGGGCCACTGGCAAATGCCAAATAGACTAATAGTAAATACAAAAAGGGGTGGATCAAGATGGGAGAATCCCATATGTCAGTAGTCCTCCTCCATGCCTGAATCAACATACTCATCACTGCCACTGCCCTGATCCTCATCCTCCTCCCCCTCCTCCTCCTCTCTGCCCATCTGACGATCTGCATCTGCTGCTGTGGAGGATGACCCCTCTGTACGATCACTATCATCAAAAGTGACCGGCTCTAGCACTGGATCATTAAGATCCATGTTGGCTAATGCCAACTCAGCACTGTTGTCCAAACCCATATCATCAGGAAAGACATCCCACATCTTTGTCTTTCCCTTCACCCACTCCTCATTCTTCCTGTAAATAAGACGAAGGTTGGAGTGCACATACACCATGGACTCTGCCCTGGACTGCTCAAGCCTGCTCTTCTTCACACTGTACAAGTTCCCATATGTGCTCCAATTCCTCTCACAACAAGAGGATGATGTAACTTGAGAGATGACCCTGAAGGCTAACTTCTGTAGAATAGGGGATGTTGCCCCATGAGTTGCCCACCAACGATAGGGTGTCTTACCCTCCCTATCTCTAAGCACATCATAGCCTCCAAATCTCCCAGTGCCAGTGGAAAAATCTACAAAGCCATCCTCCACCTCCTCAAGCATGTCTCTATCCTGAAATAGCCGTCTAAGTGCTATCTTCCTCCCATTTGCAATCTCTGCATCCATGTGAGGAGGGACTCTGTGTGAGGCCCCCGATCCACCAGTGAGCCACTCCTGAGTGTAGAACTTGGGGTTCAAGGAGTGGGCCAAGCAATGCAAAGGTGTGCAATTCTTATCCCACCTGGAGATAAGAATATCCCGAATAATGGTCCATAAGTTCTCTGTCGATTTCCCATACTCGGGACACTCATTCTCCATGACAATGGACCTCATGGACTCAATCATGGAATCCCACCCCTCATAAACCTCTGCTAGGATGGGCTGGTCCGTGTCTGCATACCGCAACAAAGAAATGATTGGGTCCATGATCTTAATAGTAAGATCCACCGTGTCCCACCAACCATCATTTAACACCAAGTCCTTCACCTTTTGTGAAGCAGCCTGATCCGTCTTTCTCCAAAAAGCCCAAAACTCTGAAATCACCATGGACCCAAGAGCGGTTTTGACCTCCCTCAACCTCTTGAGCATGATGAATGAGGAAGCAAACCGAGTATCTGCAACCTTCAGCAATGAAAGTTGTGTGTACTGTTTGTAGATGGTGAGGGCATTTGTGTGGTTTTGTACAAAGTTACGGATATGGCGTGCATCCTCAATAAGGTTGTCAATCCATGCCACATCCGAAGCAATGGCTTTCAGTGCTAAATTCAAGGAATGGACAATGCAAGGTGTCCAAAAAACCTGTAAGAGCAATAAAAGCATGTATCAATGACTCTACAACACTAACATTGCAATGACCAAATTCAAACAATGAGCAAATTAGAAATGAAAGGTGTCCAAAATGAACATACCTGTGGATATTTAGCTTCCACAATCATGCCAGCAGCCTTGCAAACAGGTGCATTGTCCGTGATGATTTGTACACACGACTCAACACCCACTTCTTCAATGGTTTTGATGAATAAATCACCCATAAATTGTGCATCCTTGTATTCGCCAAGAGCATCAATCACTTTCAAGAACACCGGTCCATTTTGGGAAGATACCATGAAATTGATGAGTGGATGGCGTGCGGGATCCGTCCATCCATCAGAAACAATACTCACACCGGATGAGGGCCATGTTGATCTAATTGGCTCAAGAATTTTATCTACCTCCTTCTTTGCTTTAACCAACAATGAGGTTCTAAGCTTCTCTGAACCAGGAGGCACATAACCATTTGGAGCACGTTCCAAGATAGTTTTAACCGTCTCAAAATACAATGGTGACCGTGCAACATTGAATGAAATGAAGTTGAGGTAGAAGAAAAATGCAATAGTAAGGTCTACCTCTTCTCACGCCTCTTTTTGGAAAATCCTATCCATTGGACCACCTGTAGATTGCCTCTTTCTTGTTTGATAAGTATCCCCACGCCTACGCCCATGAATGCTAGGTGGAAATGGAGGCTTGGTGCTAGAGGACTTCCTCAAGAATGGAAGAGGATCATCCTCTTTTTTCTTGCTTGCTGCTGCCACCTTTCCTAAGCCAACATGATCCTCTCTTTCCATATCCCTCCTTTGGTGAACAGTCACCGCTTTGCATGAAGAAATCCCACAAGAAGGAAGGGCCAACAAATGGCCCTTAACCCGGAAATATGTGCTCATGAACTCATGCTTGCAAAAATTGCATCTCCAAGACACATTGCCTCCCCCACCAAGCTTTGCCCCGGGTCCATCTTTCCTTGTCACATACTTCCACAAAGGGTATTTTTTTTCTTGGGCTTGTTGTCTTGCTAAAACAGGGTTAAGTGGAGCCATAGAATGAGCTCCACTAGCAGCCGATGGAGCACTTGACGGAGGAGGAGAATCGCTTGTGCTTGGTGGAATAGGAGGGGAGGCCCTAGATGGTGCATTTCTCCATCTCCTTTGCCCCCTACCTCCTGCCCTAGCTGATTGAGACATTCCTTTTCTTTTGTGATGGTTGAGCTTGCAATCCTCTCCACAAATCCACCGGAATGCACTTGGAATCGCTTGGAAACGATGGATAGCCTTCAAATCTCCTTCAAATCTCCTTCACCTGCACATACAACTCACTCTCAACCAAATGCTTCCTTGCAAATGACAAAAAGAAAGGCAAATTTCTATTTTTAAGTGAACCCGGACGCCCTTTTCCGCCAAAAACGTGTCCTGTTTTTCGAAAACGTGTCCGACAGTCGGGACACGTTGTAACTGCGTGTCCGATTCGCTATTGAGTGCGTGTCCCGATTCAGGATTCGAACTAAGGTCGAATCGGACACGAATTCCAATCGAATCGTGTCCGATTCGACCGATTCGGGACACGGCAAGGGTTTGGAACGAATCCGGTTTCTGAGGACACGTGTTTTTTCGTGTCCCAATTGGCCTCTCGTGTCCCATGGGGTCGTGTTGGACACGGACACGACCTCAACACGTGTCAGACACATGTTTTTTCGTGTCCCAATGCCATGACACGAAAAAACACGTGTCTGACACGTGTTGAGGTCGTGTCCCGACCCTGCATACCATATTGAGCTTGAGAGATTTCATTGATGTAAAGATTGTGCAACTCGATGGAGAATGTAAATTTGCTACCTGTGTTTCTTGAACACTTGTTGATTACAATGTTTTTTTATAGGGCTAAAGGTTTGGAGGGAGGCATCGAGCGTGATCATTGTGTGCATTTGTTGAATATAACATGTATTATTGGCTGGTATTTTATGGGGACACTGTATTACTTGGTGATGTGATAGACGGTGGTTCTTGTGAGGAGTAAAAGTTGTGCATTAGGTGTAAACAAGCAACTCTCTACTTGGGTTGTGTCTTCGTCTGAAGGATGGGAATGGCAAACAACGTCAATTGGTCTTTCATCATATGCAAATGCGTTGGGCCAAGAAAATGAAGTTATGGAGTACTTGCTATCTCAGGATTTCTAATTAGTACTTTCTATTGAATATTTTGTAAATGTTCTAGTTTCTAAAAAAAATTGGATCTATATGTCTATATTTTTAATATATATAATTTTTAAAATATATATATATATAAAACGTGTCCTCCGTGTCCTGATTCTAGGGGTCACCGTGTTCATGTCAGACACTCGTACTTTCGTGTCCCGTGTCCTCGTGTCAGGTGACTTAGTTCTTGACTTGGAAGGCTAGGAGCAATAATAAGTATATAGCAAGATCAAGTACTTTTCTGCAGTAAAAACCAGCAAAATAAAACACAAGAATTATCCAAAACCAACCGTTGAAATCACACGAATTTTACCTCTCAAGAACCAACTACAAGGGGCACATCAATCCCCCCTAGGGCGCCCTTCTTTTGGTGGATGAATCATGTGTTTCGGATCTGTAATTTATCGCAGTCAAGGTGAACCTGACCTAGGAATATAGGGGAAACCTATCCAAACCCCTAGGGTTTGATTTCTCTATCAAAATGGACCTACAATAACAATATATCAGATCTACAATAAACCCTAGAGGGCTCCAGCTGACATTAGCCTAGCTAGGGCTTACGTCACCTCTTTTAGGGCCCTTTGTGACCTAAAAATGACTTTTTGGGAAAAAAATTCAACTTTTTGGGATTTTTTCAATGATTTTAGAAATTCAAAAATTTATTGCAACAACTAATAACTTCAGAAAATAACAATTAAAAATAACTAGGGCACAAAATAAATATTTTTGGATTTTTGCAAAATATGTAATTTTTAGGGTTTTTTACAATATTTGAATTTTTTGTATTTTTTGCAATATATATTACAAGAATTTTATAAAAAGAGAATTTGAGAGAAGATGAGGGAATAAAACCCAAGTCCCGTTCCTTCAGGCCACCGAGAAATTGTGATTAGCGTTCCTTCCAATAATTGGTAGTCCAATTTTGAATGAATTAGGGCAAAACCAAGAAACCCTAGGTTGTGTTGGTTTTGACCTAATAGGGCAAAGAGAGGTGTCAAACGCCCAACAAGAGAGACCCTCCAAGAAGGGATGTCTCACTTACAAGACAATGTTATTATGCATAAAAACCCTAATTTACCCTTACCTTGGATGTCTCCGACAGTGCAAGACGAGAGAACCAAAGATCTTACCATAAAAGAAGAAGAAAGGAGATGAGAGTAACCCTCCCAAGAATCATTTCCCTTATACAAGCCTTGCAATATAGTATACAAGCGTTCAATCACCAAAAATCACCACTTAAACCCTAGAATTGCTCAAGAAGAGAGGTGTGCACCACTTAACTCAAGTAAACAAGTAGAAACAAAGATAAGAATCTATTTGATCCCATGATCTTGAGTTACAAATGAGAAGAATAGCCTTATTTATATGTGCCTAGGCTAACTTAAACCTCCTTTTAAAGTTGACCTATCTAAAATGTCTTAAAATGACTTAAAATGAGTTTTTTAGGGTCTATCACCCAAAATTCAAGGACTAAACCTCATAGAACATAAAATAATGATAAAAATGATGAAGTGTTGCAACGTGACGAAAAGTTGAGCCTGGAAGGAGGACATCATGCCCCAACTAACCACAACATTGTGCTTTTGCCCTCAACGCCCTCCTTTAGGTGGTACAGCCTCTTCAAGCTTGCAAAAAAGGTGGATGATTTGTCCTTGATGACTAGGATGACCAAGAGGAAGGGGTAGTACAAATAAAATAGGTCCAAGGGGGTATCTATGAGGTGTGCTAAGGCAAGTATAACAACCCTTACATGCCCAATCACCTTCTACAGAGCATAAACATAAGTGTGGCTAGGAGCACCTAAGCCATGTGTCCTAATGGAATCATCCAAAGAAACACCAACCCAGGGTGTAAATGCCCAACATGATGGGGAACCTCCACCACATCAAGGGGCAGTCAGCAGAGCCACTAAGCCAATACTCCTTGTAATGAAAACCAAGAGATCTTGAGCCCCACTTGGCCAGCACTTTTACATAAAAACAAGCCCCAAGTTGACCTTTACAATGAAAAAAAACCCTATTTGGTACATCTGATGCAGCACACTGTAGAGAATCTGGAGGGTAATATGTTGTCCTACCCAACTACCCAAGTGCTAGGGAGTAATCTTCTCAAGTATTTTGCTTGGTGCCACTACAACAACAAGACAGACGATTGGATTATCTAAAGTTGGTTTTAGGTTGCCTAGGGGACTTCCAATATGCTCGAGGGTATGTGGAAGTGAAATTTTGTATACAGGTGTTGTCTAATGTGGTACTACTTGAAGGGGTATCAACAAGGGGTGTCCAACTAGGTGAAACCTCTTGCATTTCTTGTGTGTAGTCTTCCCTGGAAGTAGATTACCCATTGGCGATAGATCATTGTCTTATTTATAGATGTTGAAACACATCTCTAGCCTAAAAATGAAATTCTACATTTTTGGCACGAGAAAGTGCTCTGATACCAAATGTTATGTACCTTAATAGCAAAACAGGAAATTCAGAGAATAGATAACAGAATAAAGCAAGATTCCATAATGAAAGGACAAAATTACCATAGCAATAGACAACTGTAGATGAACAAATACCACAATGGCGATAACATTATTGATCAAAGCAATGTTCACTTGCCTTTTCAAGGGGGCTACCTCCAAATGAGCAAAGCTCCAATTACAATATACTTCACAACACATCTTAATACATTGCTTCTACTCCTTTATATAGTTTCTAGTGAAGGAACTTTCTAGCAGGTGGAACCTTCTAGTAAGCGTTTTTAGTGAAGGAACTTTCTAATATAGGGAACCTTCTAGTAGGTCTTCTTACAAATATTTATTTCACACTATATCTACTTCATGGACCTTATTTACTATAGATGGCCTCAATACATAGCAACCTATCTATCTATTTAAGGGGGTTAGGGTAGGACCCTAACAATATCTGAGAAGTTACAGGGTAGACATTTACATATGATTTATGAAGCCCTCTCCCTGCTTAAAATCTATTAGAAAGCATCTAGAAATGGGAAAGCAGAGGGAAAGCAATCCCCACAAACTGTAGTGTGCAAACATTTTAAACATCAAAAGCTGCTGTCCAAAGAATTAGAGATCATGAAAGGAAATCCAAAAGCAGTGAACTACAGGCCATCGTTAGAATAAAGTAATCCAATTCAAACCAGAGAAGAGATGACCTAAAGTAATCCAATTCAAACCAGAGAAGAGATGACCTGGAGGCTGGAAGTATTGTTGCTAATCTTTATATATATTATAAACCCAAGGATAGTCGCAGGATCTAAGCCGAGTTAATAGAAAATAAATAGCATAAATCCTGTCAACATTAATCTTTGGTAAGCTGGATACAGTTAATCTGCAGCTTTTGAAAGATGAACAGATTGAAAATTACCTGACGGACTGAGAATAAGAAGAAGAAAAGAGGGTCCACAAAGATGGCAAATAGGCAAGATATTACAAAGAACTGATTCCACCGCTTCACCATTTTAGAATGGGGGTTGATAACAGATGGCAATCGATAATTGCTCCATCCAACAAGTTTCCAATCAATAATTTTGGCTCCACTGAAAAATGCATTCTTCTTCTGATAAAAAAGCATACTTTTAATAATTAGCATAACACCAAGGATAGCTAGATTTAAAATTATAACTGTTGATGATAAGAGAAAATTTAATGTTATAGCTAGATTTATAATTATAACTTCTCATGATAAAAGAAAATTTAATGTTACTTTGTAAAAGTATAGCTCAGATGATACAAGAAAATATAAAGTGTAATCTACACATTTCGGCTAACATGGTCTGCTGAAAACGAAAGGTATCCCTCCAGAATTAAAATAACTTAAAGGTGAAATTTCTTACAGATGGTATCAGAGATGCAGATGCAACACTGGAAGTGTAGTTGGGACAAAGTGTACAGTAAGGATCATCACATAAGCCAAGAGGTCCTGACATTAATAAATGCCCATGCTTTGATAATAATGGCTTTTGAACTATGACATCTACCCGTGCTTCTTGGCATCCATTTTCTACAGTTCCTTCCATGATATCAATGCTTCTTGACTTTAAAGATTTAATAAAATGTGTCTATATTATAGTTCAGTCCCATGAGACTGAAACGTAGAAAATCCTCGGTATCAGAAACCTGCATATCCTGTTTCAATTAAGCCAGAATTTAACAGACTGAGTGGAAGAAATTTCATTTATCATACCAGCAAAATAATTACATAGAATATTCCATTTCATTGCAACAACAGATACCAAAGGATTTAGTGACATCAGTGTGAATTAATGTGAGTAACTCTTTTCTGTACAGATAAAATTTGCTGCTGACAAAATTAAAAAAACAACAGAAGTGCAGTGATTTTCTTCAGGTTAAATTTCCATTTGTCTTCTTATTTCAATGATAAACTCTTGCAAGATTCCATAGAGAGTAATCCAGCCCATTCTCTCTAGCCGGACGGTATACATGGAAACTTGCAGAGTCAAATGAACAATGTGCTCTAAAAAGTTATAAAACATAAGTGTTTATATGGATGACACAATTTCTTGCAGTAACTAATCCCTCATTCTTCGTTCACTGTTAGGTTTTGTGAAATTGGCCGATGCCACCTAGATATGACTGTGGCGTACTTTGGTTACTTGCTCTTGAATAATCTATTTACAGCAAATGTCCAAAGGAGCTTTGGACACTACAAAAAACACCAATTGAAGACTATCGCATTTGAGAAAAAAAAAGGCTTAAAGAAAACTTCTACCACACTTTGGATATGCATCCATTGAAATGTATATTAACCTATATTGAATAGATCTCATAAGGAATCAAAATCAATACAAGTACCAAATAGATCGTCTTGGAGTCCATAACTTGATGCAAAGGAAGCAATTAGTTAAGTGATTAAATTATGCAGAAACTGTAAGAATTCAACTTGACAAAATAAGAAATTATAAATAATGATGATAGAGTAAGAAGATTAATCCAAGAGGGAATCTGTTTCTTTAGGTTGTGGAGGGATGGGGGGGTTTTGTGGCACAGTGGATCAGCGAAAGAGATTTAGCTTTCGTCTCTGACACCCAGTCTTCATCCACATGGTGATGTAAAGAGAGGCAAGGATCTCTGGCTCCTGTCCTATTAATGCAAGGAACCCTGCAGAGGCTCATTCTAGATAGATTCTCTATCCCTTTTTAAGTTTTGATTTCCAAGGAACCAAAGCTTAAGCACTCTAATGACATGAACAAATTTCTCCATCTTATCAAAACTTAATGATAGTCCCAGAATTAATGAGTAGAGTATGCAACTCAATGAACTGATAGACCAAGGTTTGATTAGGCCCATCGTATCACCTTGGATGGCACCATTGATCCTTGTGAAAAAGTAGGCTGGAACACTTAGACTATGCATTGACTATCGAGAACTGAACAATCGAGTATTAAAGGAGTGGGTTGATTGTTGGTTTGGCCCAACTCAAAATCACTCCTTCGAACTGGGCGTTGTGACGGCTATACCAAGTGTCCAACCAGGCGAGGATGAACCTGCTTACGGCAGCCTGCTGACTCTATAATTAGCCTCACTCGACCTCCCGAGTACTAGATTGAATCATTGAAGGATTGTCCTATTAACACTAGTCACTCTATATCATTTTTTGATTGACCCAACTGTTCAGAATAAGTTGCAGCGGTCAAGAGCATACTTCGGATTTCAAGTCTTGGTAAATTTTATTAAATTTAAAATGTGAGTTGGTTAACTAATCTACAGCCCAAGAGTCTCTTTTCCACACACCAAAAAGGTGTTGTACTTCGGGAAAGCAAGGGCTCAAATTTTATTACAAAACTTTAGAAATTGTAAAAGAAAAACCAAAAGCATAAAATGGAAAATCTAATCTAACAGTCCTCCATGGACGATTTGTGTGCTTGTGATGTTATCTAATTACTATTTGCATAACAGAACTAAGCTAAAGCAAAAAAAATGAAAAAACACAAAAAACGCAGATCCCCCCTGGGGGGATGGGGGCAGGCGCTGGAATAGCCTGCTTTTGCTCTTTTTATTTTTGGTGACATCAACTTAAATCAAGAATTACTGCTGGTCCTTTATCAAATAGGCACCAATACAATTTACAAGAGCTAGAAAGAAAGAGAGAAGGTAAAGCTAGCTCTCCAGATGGCCACGGAAGATTTCGAGTCTCAGATTTTGACCTTTTAAATGGTCAAACCTGCTAAAATATCAGAAAAACAGTGAATTAAATTAGTCTTAAAAGAGCCAAAAAACACTTTAAAAGTGTCTTTGGTGCTTGCTACAAAGTTTGCAAAAATTTTCTAATTAAAAAAAATGCGAGAAAGAGAGTAAAATGACTAAGGAAAGTGAGCTAGAAAGCTACTTTCCTTGGGATCTTTGCTTTCTTTTTTGGAAAAGTCAAGCCAACCAAGGCACTTAGTTGCCAAATATTAAACAAGTTCAAAGAGTAAGACTAAACAACACAAATCTTTTAATATTCAACATTAGTAACTTGTATTGAAAAGCCTAAACTGCTTGGATCTAGAACTTCAAAAAATAAACTTAAAAGCTTGTTCTAGATTCTTAATATGATTTAAAGTCAACAAACTACTTATGATAGATACTTTAAAATGTAGATCTATAAATGCTTCAAACCAAAAATGTAACCGGAACCGAAATAGCTTTAAAATGAGAAGGGGAAAGGAAGCTCTTTAAAGCGAGACCCTGAAACTTAGAGATGAATTCCTGGATTGTCGTGGGAATAGATCTGAAAAGAAAGAAGTTAGATAAAGAAAAGAGAGACAAGCAAGTTCTCTTTTCCTTCAACCAAAAGGGTACTTGCAGCTTACATCAACTCATACATAAAGCATTAGATCTGGAAGCCAAATATATAAGAAATCGATGCCAAAATACTCATAAACAAATGAAATATTTTAAAAAAACTAGATCTCTTAGCATATGAAACAACAAGATTAGAAAAGTAAACAAACTTGACTAATCTAGCTTACAAAACAAATAATTGTCCTTACAGTAAACCAAGATCGAAGCAGGAAGTATATGAGCAGCTCACTACAAGTCACCTTCGTTCAACACATTGATCATGCATCCACACACCAAAGCAACACAAGGATTCGACCTCCAAAATCTCTTTATTCTCAAATAATCTCAATGAAGTACAACAATAGCAGACTTTGCCTCTCAACACCAACTAGTGAAAAAGGAGGGAAAGCACTTGCTTAAATAACAAATTACATGCAAAAATAGGGCGCAATTCCCAAGGAGGGCGCAACCATGATTGAAGGAGCAAGCTTGGAGTTGATTGGAAGCCAACCCAATGGGGATTGCGCCACCTCTCCATGAGGTAGGCGCATCCCAACTTTGTAAACATCAACCAAATCAATGGTTTCCACCTCAAGAAGATGCCCAAGCTAAAGGAGGGTGCAACCTCTGATGATGAAGTTAACTGGATCTTCATGAAATTGATTGGAATCAATCATTCAGAGTTTGATTTGACATATATTCGATTGCCAATCACATTATTTCAACTCTTGATCAACTCCGGACACTTCCCACTGATTTAGGAATTTGTCATTTTCCTTTATTATGTCTTAATTTGACATTTATTTTGTCTTTTTGGGGTTTTTCGTGCAAATATTATTTTTTGCAGAGTTACCGGAATCGGCCTCCCCTGCTCAGATTTCGTTCCAGAATCTCATCGGAATCGGGGATTCGGAGAATCGTCCCGGAATCTTAACAAATTGCAAAATTCGGTTCGGAATCGATTCCTATGATCGGAAACGATTCTTTGTCTCTTGGATTCGGTTTTGTGTTTAGGAATCGGCACATGAAATTAGGAATCCGATTCCAATTGAAGGAACCGATTCCTAAAAATTGGGAATCAGTTCCTTCAACTGGAACCAAACCCCCCTTTTTTTTAAATCAAAATTTAATGGGAAACAAAGCGGCTATAAAGCCCACCGTAGAGCCTATTGACCCCACACTACTCCAAAATGCAGGAGAGCTGACACCAGTTGACAGTCGCACATATTACCAACACGGCCGCACAGGAGAGAAAGGAGACTCGACTTCAAGAGCTTGGAGCACCGACTGAGAAATTGGGTGTGCAAACTTTATAAATTACTTCTAATAAAGAATTTTGTTCAAAAATTGAGTGTGCAGACTTTGTCAGTTGACTTGAAAACAAGTGATTACTTCATAAAATATGCAGTTGCACAATGACTCGAAAATAATTACTCGAAAATAATTACTTCATATTTTATTACTTCATGTGCACAGTTGACTCGAAAAGAATTACTTCAACAAATAGAATAAAAGAATAAAGTCTGCACACCCAACTGTGCATATTTTATTTTACGACATATGTACATCTGTGGAAACCTTGTATTGGGGAGAATGCGTATAGATTTAATGTGTAATACAATATAGTAGAATGTGTACAAAGCTCTTTGGTTATGCACCTGCTGGAAAAAACAAGTGAACATAACCAAACAATTCATTGTATTTCAGTATGATTTACCCCAAAATATATCAATCTATTAATTTAGTTGATAACTTGATAAGGCATGCACATATTTATGAAATTGGTAATCTTCTACAGGGTAGTATACACAACAATTTACTATAGATATGTAGAGAAATGTCGTCCTTTCCAAAAATGTTCTTTGTGGAAAGACAGAGAGCTACACAAAGTTATACAAATAGTAAATATAATTTCGATATTGTAGAGGATCAACTTCAAACTATAATAGGATGGATGAGATGTGCTAGACAAACCAAAATGTGCTTCGAATTAACTTTTAGTCTTTTACTAAATATTAATTCTATGAATCATTAAATACTTATTTATTTTGCTAAATAATTGTTATCACATATATAGTAGCCGGGCTACCATACATTATTTTTCTGATTCCAGTACACTATTCAGCCAGTTCCCTTACATTGAGATGCTGAGATGAGCATCTATTTTGGATCACTATCAGATTTTGGACAGTATATATATTCCCCATGCCATGACTGGGTCTCAGGACACTCAGAGAGATGACCGATGTAGCTATTATACCATTTGTACAGAGCAGTCAATAGTGCCCAGAGTTACAGCAGCAGTTTCAATGGACAGATGATGGTTCAGAGGATGAGCATTCAGGTATATGACTCAGCAGGTATATCATGGTGTTGTGGTTATATTGCTTTTATATTCATTCTTATGGCATGTCTTAGCATTTAGTGTCATGATCTAGCGATCATATAGATATGTGGACCTGGTTGATTTTATTATATATATTCTATTGTCCCTACTTAGACTTAGAAGTTAATTATTCATACTCATTGGTTTTACCCTCCTTAGGGAGAATAGAGGTGATCATTCCACCATACCTTGGCTTGCTAGTGTTGGCTCCATTATTCATTGTCTTCATCCATCCATTACTGACCTTTTAATATATCACCCTGACTTACTACTTGACTAGTGGCATGGAGGACTTTTCCCCGCTGTAGCCTCTGTATTGGATGAGCTTCCCTGTTTATTGTGTCTCGGCTCTTAGTTGGTGACAAAACTTACCTATGGTGAGTTGGATTTCCTTGTGAATTCCCCTAGTCACTAAAGTTGTGTTGGCTAAACCTGAAATTTTAGTGCTGCCATGAATACAAAGTATGGAAAATGAAATGTTATATCTTGTATGAAAAGCCCGTTCATGCAATGTGTTTCTAAACACACATGAATGAAAGGCAAGCCAAATGAAAATGGCCATGAAATAAAATGTTATATCTTTTGTGAAATATAAATACCTAGGTAAACAAGCTGTCTGTGACACACCTAGAAGTGCTCAGGTAAACAAGTGCCTTAAAAACACACCTGCAGCAAAAAGCCTAAATAAATGTAAATCTATGCAATGTGTTTATAAACACACATAGATCAAAGGCTATGGAAACTTCAGGCCCAAAAAGCAATGGAACTTAAATGCTATATCAAAATAATTGCTGGCCTCATTTGTATTATGGATTGTGCGCATCTGTTAAAGGTGAATAAACACTCTTTGAACAACTTATCCATTTGTGAGACACCGCCATTCCCTGTGTTGTTGCTCATTCAGTATATGCTATGGTGTGTATTCCCTTTCCCATATCCAAAGTGTCACAATGTTGAGTCAGTCAGTCATCCCTTGGCCTAGCCAGTCTATTTATAGCCTTCACCCTTCACTAGCAAATTGATCACAACTATGAAGTGAGTATGGTCTTGAAAGTCTAGTCTGAGTCATAATAATAATTAATGACACTATATATTTGGATTTAGATCGCCAGTAATGATTACTTTTTGTTATAATTGCTATTTGAATGAATTGTAGAGCATGCATTAACCTTTTACACTTTGCAGCAGCTTCTGATGATAGTCTGAGTTACATTTGGTCATGTTGACTTGGTCAAACCTAGTTTGACCAAGGTCAACCACAAGACATGAGATGGTTGGACCTTGTGATGATACAGATGGATGATATATGGTCTATGTACATGTACATGATGGTTCTATGCATCAGATACAGGTTATGATGATGATTTATGGTTTTCAGCATTATTTGATCATTTACAAGATTATTATTATTTCACCTGTTCGGGTATACTGGATGTATTATATGATCATGCAGAGATCCATATGGTGTATGAGTACACATCTTGGATAGATTTGGACCTTCTGAGTCCAATGAGACAGTCTGTTTTCAGTTTTGGGTAGTTACAGTGATGATTGAGCCTCAGTAGGCTGTCCTAGTGCAGTTTTGGTCTATCGGAGACCCTGTCAGAGCAGAGATGGATTTTATTTGATTCACCTAGGGCGCTGTGTATGGAGGGGGTGGTCCAGCCACTTGTTTTTACCATATTACCCCCCTCCCAGACACACTGGTGCCCTCACCTTGACAACGCAGGCACTCTAGGAGGCAGTTTGGGCAATTTCACGCTTCCCGAGGCAGTTCAGAATCAGTAGAAATGGCTACAGAGGAATTCGATTTGGGCTACTAAGGCAAAGTTTTGGCATGGGATGATCAGTGATGATGAGTGGGATGTCTTCCACACCTTCTCCAGCAATTTCAGCTTCATCGGGACCCACATCCATCACTTATGGCATTTTCTGATGATTTATGGGGCCTCCTAAGGCCCACGATTTGTCCATAGAGGCACAATTTGGTACTTTGATGACTATTTTATTTTTATTGTGCTATGGGGATTGACCAAGGGTGTCTAAAATTACCCCTTGGACCCACCATGAGCTAGTTGTTATATTTTGTCATCATGATTTGGTGGGATCCCCTCTCCTAGGGCGATTTTGTCCACTTATGGTTATATTTTATTGTTGAGCTCATCTCAACCATTTATTAGACATTTTGATCTTTTAATCTTAGCCACTCATTCAAAAAGTGGTTAGGGTTTTGATGCCTCTCCTTCCTATTTAACGGAGAGAGCTTCTCATTGTAAAGGGGGTCTTTGGCTCTTGGAATCTTGATAATAGAAAAATTCTCTTGTGGAAATTCTTGTGGTCTCCTTTGCATCTGGTGTTCTTAGATGGTGATTGGAAAGTCTATTGCATCCTAGCATTTGGGTATTTGTAGTAAGATCTATATATTTTTGGAAATCTTTGTCTTGTCTACAGGAGGGCGACTTCAACTAGGGCGATTTTGCAAGGCTTCTTCAAATCGATCTACTTAGCATTCGCTTGTATCAGGGGGTTATCATTAGTATCATTGTGATCTATGTTATCTTTCTGTTATTTCTCTTGTGGCATTAGTCTTATCTCTTGATTGCATCAAATCTGATATTGTTGACGTTTGTTGTGCAAGAGAGAGGGCGCATTGGCTTCCTTGGAGCAAATCGATTTCATAGATCTACTTCAAATTGCTTCAAATTGATTGGGTTTACATAGATCATCATCATCAAGGCATCTACAAGGTTATCCAGGTAAGATCCACAGGTTTGTTCTTCTTCTCTTGATTCCAATCCATTGGCACAACACATAATTGATAGAACCCTCATATTTCAAACCCTCACTTTTACATTTTCTCAGATCTACAAAGATCTAGTGGCTTCTTGGGTAAGATTTTTAAAACCCACCTCTATAGTATCCACGACATCCCGGCTCTATAGTTTGGTGAGGATTGGCCTCCATTTGACCCCCATCCCAAGTCAACTTAGCCTCTCCAAGTGAGGTCGCACTTCTTGGTTTGGGTGAGTTAACCTAGATCTAGTACGTGGGTAGTTGAGATTCCTCTTGATCTGCAATCTACACATCCTATAACCTACCCCTAGACTGTTACTTTGGTGATTTCTACCTTGTGGGCCCTATTCCACATTTTAAGGGATTAAAACCCCATTTTGGACCACTTGGTGTCTCAAAACTCAGATCTAGTAAGATCTAACCCTTGGATTGCCTTGATTTTCTAGATCCACATTGTCCCTTGCTTAAACTACTTGGATCTAAATTTTGGATGCCATTGGACTTGTCTTGATCCCATTTATCACACTTTTAACCCTCCTTGGGCAAGGTCGCACTTCTTGAAGGGATTGAGTTGGTCCACTTGTAGGATATGGGTAGTTGAGATTTTGGTGGATTTGGAACAAGCATACCCTAAAACCTATGTCTAGTAGGTCATTTTGTGAAATCTTGCCTTGGGGGTAGTATTCCTTGTTTTAAGGGATTGTGGTCCACTTAGGTCACATCATGAACTATTAGATCTAGATAGATCCATCCATCAAACCCTTAGTAGCCCACCTGTCTTATGTTATAGGGGTCATGATTTACAAGTTAACCTCACTTTGACTCCATTTGTCCCAATTCCCAAGGCACTGATCTTTCTCCAAGCTCATTCGACTTTCCTACATGGTTGGGTTAACTTGTGGTTTGATCCCTGTTTTGGTTGCTTGAATCCCTTGATGTTGTCATATCTCATGATCAAGCTCATCTCTAGTACTAGTTAGCCCCAATTCAACTATTAACTACCCTGCATTGGACACGGTTCCCAAGGCAATGGATTTTCTCACAATTGACTAGTACTTTAATCCTGGATCTCATTTCAAATACTATAAGTCACTCTCACACTCACAATGAACCAAAGTTATACTCATTGAACCCTTTACTAATCTTGTGACTTCATCCCAAGGTCTAGGATACACCATACACCTTGCAATACTTCACTCATACTAAACTTTGATTTGGTGTTTTGGTTTGATCTCTCCTGTCGAGAGTAGATATGGGTCTCCCCCTTTGTTGTATGGGCTAGATAGCATAAAGTGAAGGTTGCCTCGATTGGCGTGACAACCATCTATTGGAAGTCGAGGTGATCGTGGTTGCACCTTTTTAGTTACCCTTTCCTACTGCCATCCATTAATGGATACATCCATAGGGGTAACTACAAGTTACGTGATAACAACAACTAAATTAGTTATATGAATCACTGAGTCATTTTCTTTTGAGATTTTAGTTTTTTTGCTTTTATTGGTTTTATTTTATATTTTATTATTTTAATTATAAATTAAAACTTAAAAAATATAAATATAAAATATATATTTATAAAAAAGATTAGGGTTGGGGTTCTGATTCCCTGATTCCTATTTTCAAGATGAGTGCCAAATCCGTACCGGAATCTTTAGCTGATTCCAACCGCACCCACGATTCTTGTAACCTTGATTTTTTGAGATAAATAATTGCTCGAAACTTAGGAAAAGTTGGTTTATGAGTTAAGGCTTAGAAAACGAGCATCTCATTGTCAGATTTTGCCCACAAACCACTTAATTATTACATTTTGAATTTTTTCAATTAAACCATTAAAAAATGGTCTAATTTACGTAAAAAAAATAATTTTTTCAAAACTTAAGAAAAAACACCTAGGGACCTAGCACATGACCATATGACTTTATTTAAGTGTCTAGCATGTTTATTTATGTTGACACATGAACTTTAATAACCCCCCAAGGCCTAACCACCAACTTGAGCATTCCAGCTTTGGAGGTGTAGGAGAAAAAC
Organism: Larix kaempferi; assembly: GCA_027924585.1. Classification (NCBI taxonomy): domain Eukaryota; kingdom Viridiplantae; phylum Streptophyta; class Pinopsida; order Pinales; family Pinaceae; genus Larix; species Larix kaempferi. The sequence goes on along the minus strand of BSBM01000734.1, from coordinate 929,863 downwards.
TCATTAATTATACTCGGCTAAAGGCAAAGCATAATTGACAAGGGAAAAAACTCCTTGGAATACCCTCATTGGTTGTCAAGTCTTAGAAGCCAAGTTACTTACAATACCACCATGCTAGCACACTTTATTACAAACCCCGTGGGGCATGGACATGAGATAAAAAATTAAAAAGGGGTCTTGAAAAGGCCTGATTTGAACTTTTGAACACTGAAATGCACAAGTATTTGTGCAAACACTGGCGACTCTCTGGAAGTCCAACTGTGTGCAACTCAGTAACAATCATTAAATTCATGCAAAATTTCTGAACTTTTATATAACAAACATGGCTGAAAATTGCACATAAAAATTTCGGAAGATGATTCCGTTAGCCATGGTTGTAAATCTGCATTAGATGTGGGAAAATTTTATGTATTTTCATCATTATTCCCAGCCATCTCATCAACAAAACAAGGCTGTCCAAAAGACTGAAAATCAGCAAATACATCTTCGGAAAATTCACTACGAATATCATAGATGGAGTCTCCATATAAAACTCCAACGATCGTCATCTCCTCATGAACCACAATGGGTCATTTTAGGCAGCATGGTTTTCCTTTAATAATGGTAATGAGCTCATAGATAGAAGCAAGTGATAGTTTTCCTCATTGCTAATTGGACAAAATCATGGTTTTTAAATCATGTAAAGGGATAGTGCTGGGCTCAATGCAAAATTTGAGTAGTGACAACCCTATAGTCAGACTATTTATGTTCAAAAGACCCAACACCCATGTTTTTCCAGCTTAATTGACAGTAGCTGAAATCACCAATATCAAGATAGACTTTTTGTCACTTACATATAATTGAATATCATAGTTCAATGCAACTATCATAGCATCTCAAAGACTAGGTTGAGATGAATCCCACTGGTATAATGAGGATCAATGTTACATTTATCATGTCAGAAAATATAATTCATCAATAATATTGGGGAAAATATCAAACAACAGCATAAAACTTATAAAAAACAAACAAAAAATAATCATTTCTTTTAGAATTTTAAACATCTATAGTAACAACAACACATTGCTGCATAAAAAAGTGATATATAAGATGTATAAGATATCAAATGATAAATCACACATCGATATTGAATTCTAATATTTGTCATGAATCCTAAGTCTTAATGGAATGATACAAAATCACATCAAAACAAAAATAAATGTATTGCGTGAGATGAATCATCATGAGGCATCTATATATTGCAATGATAAAAGCAATAGGAATCATTGATTCACTCTACCCCTTTTATAAACAATAACCACTGCTCTTCCTCAAGAAGCAATAAGAGTAGGTATTGGGGTTGAGCCTAAGGTGGGATGTACAGGTGTTGGGATTGAGGTGGAAGGCGTTGGGATTAAGATGGAAGCCGAAGTGAGATGTCTTCTACCAACTACCTATCTCTATGGAGGTGGTGGATGCAACACACTCTCAATCTCCTCCTCCAAATGTGTCTAGGTTGGAAGTGGAACATCCTCCTCCCATTACCTCCCCCCCCCCCCGCATCCTCCTCTGACACATCAACACCCTCACTCCAACCACTCAAGTGTCTCTTCTCCTCTATGAAAAGCCTCTCGAACGCCACCCTCCATGGACTCATGGTGTCAATCAATCCAATGAAATGGCATCTATGTCAAGGTTCATCCACATCTTGAGATTGTAAAAAACATAGACCATGCCATTAAGGCGGTAGATGTCTAACCTGTATGAGGGCCATATTGTAATTAGAGAATGGCTGGCATTAATTAAGTTAATGAGCTCACAACAAATTAAAATTTTAATTGGAATATTTATAACTTATTGTGGTTCTTAGTGTATTTTTTCAAAGACCAACACCATTTGATTCGCGACATTATTCCCAAAAAAAATTGCAATATTTTAAACTATGAAACAGGACATGGCCTTTTAGGCCTCCATGTCTGTGTCCCACGTGTCGGGCACGTGACACGGCCTGACACGTGTCAGACATGTGATTTAACGTGTCCTGAAAGAGGGGATACGTTCTGGGCACATGTCAGACACGTGCCCGAACGTGTCCCCTCTTTCAGGACACGTGTCCTGCAGAAAATAGAGTGTTGGGGGAGAAATCAATGAGTTTAATACAATGATTTATGCCTTGAAGATAAGCAGTACATCTATCAATCCCAAGGACAGGTGGTGGCAAGCTTATATCATGGACAATTGTGTTAATTAGAATGGAGATATGAGCTAGGTTATCATGTTTAATCTCTCTTGTATGGAGCTTTGGTCACCACCCAAAGCAAGAATTTAACTACTTTCTATCATAATGATGAACTCGCATGGTGGCTCCCTTGAAATGGTAATGGATCAAATTCTAATTGCAAAAAGAATTTTCAACAAGGCTTTGAGATTGCAGAAAAGATTCGTAGTGTGGATTCTGTCTTCATATATTATATTTTCATGTATTATTGAAGGTTGGAATGGAAATAATTCCATCACAATGAGGGATCCTGTCTCGGATAAAAAATAGAAGCCATGGACGCGACTAAACACTACCACAAGAGGTTCTCTATAGATATCAAAGTTGAGATATCATTGTATATGATTTGTATCATGTATGATTCTAATTCGTATCTTGTATGAATCTATTATGATGTATCAATATGAACTATGAATCATGATGTATCAATATTTTCTAGTTTTTAAAAAGTTTGGATCTTTATGTTAAATTTTTTTAATATATATATATATATATATATTCCTTGGAACAAGTCGTGGGAAAACCCGCAGGTACTTCCCCTCATTTTAAGGATGGTACCCAAGGTAAACCACCGGCCCTGATTATGGGGCATAACCCATTGGGGACATCAAGTGAGGCCCTTGAATATCTATGCATAGCCACCCAGGGATTTGACCCTGAGCCTTCTGCTTACAACTCACAGCTCTCAACCACTTGAGCTAACCCACCGAGCTATATATATATATATATAATATAACGTGTCCCATGTGTCCTATTTCCGGGGTCACCGTGTCCTTCGTGTCCCATGTCATCGTGTCTTGTGACTTAGATTTTAAAGTATTGCAATAATATCATTTAAAGGAAAATATTGTGATATCTGTCGGTGATATTATCAGCTTCAAGTAAATCTCGTGATATATTGCAATATGGTCAATAACAATAAGTGTAACACTATCAAAGACACTCCAATTGTGCTCACACCTTGAAGAGTTGCAAGTTTGACTGAGCACCCGAAAGGCAAGTTTCTGTAGCTATGGGACTCTTCAGCCATAGTTTGTCCACCAAACATCTACAACAAATAAACGAAAAGGAAAGATAATGAATTATATTTCCATCAAGTAACAAATAGATAGAAAGGAAAGACAATGAAACTTGAAAGTTTGAAACAACTTGTACATGAAGCTTACATGGAATCCTAGTGGTCTTGTCTTGGGCAGCCACATCATAAACAAAGGTCCTGGAAGCTAGCCTATACATCTCCCTTTATTTGGAAATCTCTAAGCATTCAATAGCAGTGAACACCATCCTCTAAACATATTAGAGGAATCCATCCATAACCTCAACATCAAATCTAAACCCACAAGAGTAAGAGAACATAGGGTTGAGGTAGAGCATTGTCACATGAATAGGACGATATTGGAGGACTCCATCCATAACCTCAACATCAAATCTAAAACCACAAGAGTAAGAGAATGGTTTGTCTCTATCCTCACATCATCTTTTTCTTTATCTTGTTTATGCTACAACCGTTTTGCTAAGGCAACCTCTTCAATCACCTCACTCCTCATTGCCTCTACCCCGGTGATCCTCGTTTAGGGAAGCCCCCTCGAGTTGGAGAAGATCCAACCAAGAGTGTGAAAGGGGATTGGGTATGGTGGCACTGGCCTCTAAGTCACACGGTTCGGGTTCGGGTTCGGGTTCGGGTTCGGCAAGGATTAGGTTCGGTTCGGGTTCGAATTTTCTGATGAAGTTCGGATGAGGTTCGACATAAGGTTCGACTATATATATATATATATAATTTCTTGATATTATATAGCAAAAACAAATGATGCAGAAACATGATCAATAAGTTTAATAAATTAACATTATTAAAATTATTAATTAATTTAAAATAAAATTAATAACATTATAATTAATAAGCAATAAACAATAATGTTAAGTGTTTATAAAATAGATTAATATTATTAATTAAATTAATAAGAATTTAATACAAATTATAATCAATAAATTTTTTTAGTAAAAAGTATTCAATGTAAACAATTATTAATATATGGATAAACCACTTTAAAGTTAAAGTTTAAAGTTTATTTTAAAGTTTTAAAAACTAAAATTTAAATTTCAAGTTTAAAAGTAAACTTTTAATATTATTAACAATAATGTTAAAAGTTGAAGTTTAAAAGCTTAGTTTACTAATATTAATTTAATTAATTAATATTAATATAATTAATTAGTAAAACAAAAGGATATTACAGGATGCGTTAGGAAAATCGTGGCCTGTGGAGGCTTGGAGCCCCACACGCAGACTGCAGTCGGGGTCACGGTCGCAGTGAATCTCCGTTGCGCTCACAGTCACGGATGCCAGCACTCGCCGTCGCAGATGAATGGACTATGGAGGGAGGTCGACGTGGCCCGTCGTAGATGAATGGAGGGAGGCCAGATGAATGGCGCGATTACAGAAGGCGAGGGAATGAATATTTTTCCTCGTGAAATGAAAGCGAGGGAAGGTTATGTCGGGCGGTTTTGCCTATGAAAAAATCCGAAACTCAGCCAAAAAAACGAACCTTAAGCAAAAAAATCGAACCTCAACCAAAAATTTGCCTTCAGGTTCGCCTTTAGGTTCGGGTTCGATTAGGTTCGGGTTCGTTATTAGGTTCGGCATTAGGTTCGTCATTCAGGTTCGCCGAACCTGAACGAATTTCAAATTTTTTTTTAGGTTCGCCGAACCTCGAACCTCAAGGATTAGGTTCAGCGAACCCTGTGACTTAGACTGGCCTATTCCTCTTGCTTCCCCTCGGCTAGTTTTGCTTCTTTGGGACTTTACTTCACGCATGCTAGTTTAGGTGCTAACACCTCCAATGGATCTCATAATAAATGGGGTAGCAAAAGATGAAGTGCTCCTCTATCTCTACCTTTTGTAGATGACAAAACTAGCAAATTTTGTCAGAGCATTTAATCTAGTGTTCCACCTTAGCTCGAAGTCTATGCCCGCCAACTTTGAACTGGCCTAGAGGGATATAAAAAGAATGCACCCAATGGCGAAGTGTGTACAGGGGTGGAATAATGAAATTGTCCCTCACCACCATAAAGTGCTCGACATAGAAAGCCATCTTCGGACATAACCTGCCATAGGGGTTAGTCCAAGTCGCCTACATAAGTTGTCCATAAATGTCATCTCGAATGATCTTGTTGAGCTCTTTCCTAGTAGGTAGGAGGTGGCCAAAAGCAACCATGGAGTATCTGAACAAGGGAAGGCGATCCATCAATATACATATTGAATCAAGAAGATCCCAAACATGTAAACCAACATTGACTGCGACCAAAAGGGCTAGTTGAAACAATGGACTAAAGATAGGCCAAGTATAGATATCGATCACATCCCTTCGTTGAGTCGATGAAACCCCGAATGCATTGAAGAATGAAGAAAGGTTAAAAATAGTCTGAAGTTGGCACCGAACTCTGCAAGAATGATAGGATGCAATATTATATGCTTGCATCTGATGATGCACCTAAGGAGGAGGGTTTGCAACTTTGCACTCTCTTAGCTAAATCCCAATCTGACTCTAGCAGTCAAAGACCCCAAACCTCCGAATCATAGAGTATTATGGATCGGACAAGGGTATCCATGAGCAACATCTTGGATTGAATGTCCTAAAAGTGGGGCCAAAGACACTCTTGCTCGAGGAACAATACTCTATGGTAGAACGAATTGTTCTTGACAATGTTGGAAGGAATGTCACTCCATAGAAAAATCTGGCCACAAGCTTGATAGTCACCTGCTTCTCCCTTATTTTAACTATTGACTAATAGAAGGTTGTCCCCCAAGCACTAACCTCAACACAAAGAAAGGTGAGGATGTCGAGGGCATTGTGTAAGGTGTGGTCCAGGATTAGGTTTCCCCCACCCATGAGAAGCTTGCAGTTCCCCTGCTTCTTGCATCTGCTCTAGCTGCAAATTAGAGCCTCAATTCTTCCTTCCCATCTCTCTTTTTAGCAATATCAAGAATTGATTGATTTATGAGATAGACAATTCCCAAGGTAGATGAATGATAAATATCCACATCATGCCTTGGGGTTTTGGCAAGGTGGTATTTCAAGCAGCTGATTCTGTGAGATATTTCCTTTGCACATAGCTTGCACCCGACCCTATATCAATTATGAAGGTCAATTAGGTCACCATACTCCCATAGTCAGTCCAATGGCTTTGGCATTTTGTAAGGCATTGATTAAACCTATGGCACAAAACAAAAATGGAGATCAACACAAAAGAATGATGCAATTAAAATATCAAAGCTAGATAAGTGTCAAATCTCCCATTAAAAAACAACAACAGTCAACAAGTATATTTAATGGGCATTGCAAACCCTATATGAAATTTTTAAAAACAAAGAAAATGCAAGCATAAATATTTATACATAACAGAGAATATTGATATGGTAAAAAGAAGTCCCACTCCATAATAGCTCTGCTAATGGCAATGAAGACAGTGGATTTCCCCTGTTTGCTCGAGATGGAAAATGGTGACAAACTCTTCATAACTCAATGAGGGTAAACAGACAAAAATTTGGGTTATAAAGTGTCATTGGTAGTTTAGGATGCAAGCCACCCAGTTCATCATTCAACGACAACAGTGAAGTGAAAGAAAAATCCATTGGAAAGAAAACCATTTAACTTGATTGGTTCAGTTGGTACAATATGGTATCAGAGTCCAGATTCCTTAACTGTGACCCTTTGATTTGTGGTTCAAGAAGATTGAGTGGAATTACTTTGACAGTTGACACCCTACAGATTTAGAATTAAAATGTAGACCCATTATTAATTAACTTGAAATCCCATTAAATTATTAAGTATAAATATTAAGCTAAGAACTTATTCCAACCAAATCAGAAAAAATGATATTATTGAACTGGGATCCAGTATTCTTGCAAGAGTGTAGTGGGAAGGTAAACATTCGATTTACAGTGGTAGTTAGAGAGGCAGTGAGCATTAACTAATGAATTCATAGTTAACAGAGTTTGTTAAAATTTGAATAATAAGGAATTTGAATTTTTTATATTTAACAGAGTTTGTTAAAAATTGAATAATAGGGAATTTGAATTTTAAGAGTAGAGACCATTTAAAGAAAAACAAAAAAGATCATTGCAAAAAATATCCCTGGAAATAATTTCAGAAAATGATGAATTTGGTTGCTATAACCGAAGAAAGAATAAGAACTGCTTGTAAATGGTCTGAAAATAATCTGTTCCCACATTAAAAAGGGACAACCCTTTACATAGTTTGTCTATTATGTTATTAATTTGCACACAATTTGCAGGTTATAAAAGGAGCAAAATGAGATAGAAAGAGCATCACAAAGGTTTTTATATATAGGGTTTGTGTACACACTGACAACCATTACAATAATCAAAATGCAACAACTTGAACCATTCGTAAACGATATTTTGTTTTTTCACAAAAACAAAATAGTGCCCATATATTTCTTTATTTTTAAAGAATAATGCACATACCTGTAAGATCGCCCGAGAAAGATCTATTCACAGAAAACAGACAACGCTTTGCATAGGTTTGGATTATGTCATTAGTTTGCAGATTATGTCATAAAAGGGGCAAAATAAGGCAGAAGGTTTTATGTTAATCATGACTTTTCTTCGACAGTGGTCATATTGAAACGCTGGATTACTACATAACTCTATCGGGCAATCAAGACTAATTCTCTTCCTAACAAAGATTATATATTTGATAAATTCATATCATAGCTTTGAACATAGATGGTGGCTTAAGGAACTGGAAATATATAGACAAAATCAAAGCTTTGACCAGGAGCAAGGCCACAAAGGTAAGTTGCAAGAAAAGTCATTTTATGAATGTGATTTTGTAACAGTTTTGGGGTCATCCTATAGCCATGTCAGGGCTATGATAAATATGGTACCAAAGAAAAAGTCACGTCCTTCAGACTTAAAGGCCCCTTAGCAACAACATGCATCTGATGCTTGTGCGTGTATGGGTAACTTGAGATGGTTGGTTGCCCCCATAGTAAAATTTCTAATTGTGGAGGGATGCTGAAGGGGCGAGTTCGATAAACATTAAAAGATAATGACAAATCAATGGGTCTGAGTTATTCGTTAAAATTATAAAAACAATGGTTCCTAAAAGGACACTTATAGTCTGATATTGAAGATATGAATGAACCAGAGCTTATGTAAAAAAAATTCCAAAATGGGATTATGAATCAAATTTATTACGAATAGGGCAGAATTTTGTTTTCCATAACTAATTAAAAACCAGAATGTTTTGTTTGTTGTGGATGTAAAAAAAAATAGAGAATTCTGGTGATAAGACAATTTTGATTGAATTTGTTTTCCGTAACTAATTAAAAACCAGAATGTTTTGTTTGTTGTGGATGTAAAAAAAATAGAGAATTCTGGTAATAAAACAAGTTTGGTTAAAATCATGTAATGTTGGGCATATATTAAACATACAAACATTTCTACTTGGTAAATAAGAACCGAAATTATATGAAAAAGTAACAGAATAGCAAAACAGGAATATCAGATTTTAAAGAAGCATACCGTCAATACAGTATAGCTTAAGCTTGTCGCATCAAAAATCCATAGCAACAACCAAGCTTAATTATGCATAACAAAAGTCATGACAAGCAAAGGACGATGACTCAATTGCCTATGAAACCCAATGTATATTGATATATGCCCTAAGACCCTCTCAAAAGTTACAAGAAGAGACTGAAAATGACTTTCCCAACCCTCCAGCACCCAAGCGAAGGATGAATGTATATTGTACGACTGCCAAGATTGCGATTACAGGTGCCAAATCGTGCCACGATGAAGGCAAGGGTAGAATCTGTTCGCCCGTGTGATTTAATCGAGCACTCCAACAATCAACTTTTTGTTCCACCTATGACTCCTAGTTGTAGGATACAATATATCAACTCGTGGTAGAGGATGGAAGGTCAAGCCAGACCCCAGAAACAAGAATATCAGATTTTAAAGAAGCATACCGTCAATACAGTATAGCTTAAGCTTGTCGCATCAATAATCCATAGCAACAACCAAGCTTAATTATACTGATACATAACAAGAGTCATGACAAGCAAAGGACGATGACTCAATTGCCTATGAAACCCATTGTATATTGATAGTTTATGCCCTAAAACCCTCTCAAAAGTTACAAGAAGAGGATGAGAATGACTTTCCTAACCCTTCAGCGCCCAAGCGAAGGATGAATGTATATTGTACGACTGCCAAGATTGCGATTACAGGTGACAAATCGTACCACAATGAAGGCAAGAGTAGAATTTGTTTGCCCATGTGATTTAATCGAGCATTCCAACAATCAAATTTTTGTTCCACCTATGACTCCTAGTTGTAGGATACAATATATTAACCGTGGTAGAGGATGGAAGGCCAAGCTGGGCCCTATTCTAGATAAACGAGGTAAGCTAGGCGCTCAATTTGTGCCTATGTAACCATTATTGCTCAGCTTGAGTGGTGTGAACTGCAAGCTAAGAGGTTACAGTCTCAAGCTAGCTATATATGTGAATGTTGAGGTACAATCCTCAAAATGAGAAGAAGTATTTGACAGATAGTGAATTGAGTAACATCTATCGAACCACTAAACTCACTCTATAAACAGTGGATTTAACCAAATCCAACTCAGAAATTGAACTTGATTCCATGCACTTACGGAAAAGCAAAGAGGGTGAACCACTAAACTCCATAAACAGTGGATTTAACCGAGTTCAGCTCATAAATTGAACTTGGTTCTATGCACTTACAGAAAAGCAAGAAGGGCGAAACAGCTGACGGAAACCAAAACTAACAACCACATCCAGAAACCAAAACTAATAGTCACACCTTACCTAAGAATATCAAATTGCCCCAAAGTACAAGAATTGAAGGCAAAATTGTTGCATTTTCTGAGTGCAAGGAAATAGCTTGACCTTATTTAAGGCTAAGCTATTAGTGTCTCATGTAAATAGTTTGACCGTATTTAAGGCTAAGCTATTAGTGCCTCATGTCTCAGACAAATAAATGCTTCCAATTAACTTAACTTATACAATACAGTCTTTCAAGCCCAAATCCAGGAACCAAAACTAAGAGCCACACCTCACCTAAGAATATCAAATTGCCTCAAAAGAATATCAAACTGCCCCAAAAGTACAAGAATGGAAGGCAAAATTGTTGCATTTTCTGAGTGCAAGGAAATAGCTTGACCTTATTTAAGGCTAAGCTATCAGTGTCTCATGTCTCAGATAAACAAATGCTTCCAATTAACTTAACTTATACAATACAGTCTTTCAAGCCCAAATCCAAGAACCAAAACTAAGAGCCACACCTCACCTAAGAATATCAAATTGCCCCAAAAGTACAAGAATTGAAGGCAAAATTGTTGCATTATCTGAGTGCAAGGAAATAGCTTGACCTTATTTAAGGCTAAGCTATTAGTGTCTCATGTCTCAGACAAATAAATGCTTCCAATTAACATAACTTATACAATACAGTCTTTCAAGCCCAAAAATTTCAAACGCAAAATTTGCAAGATATAGTTAAATGTCATTTTAGTAAACCAAAGAAATTGAAAATGCCTTACCTTAAGCTTATGAAACTCAAAATCCTCTTCATTTCATCGATGGTACCGCAAATATCTTCAAAATTTCTCCATTCGACTCCATCCAGAGACTCTAACGCATACCCTTTAACCCCAACTCAAACTAGGAGACAAGACTATCCGCTGATTTTTGTTAAAGGGTTAACCTACTGTCAATGTCAATTGGCTTAAACAGCTGCAGCAAACGCGCAATTCCTTTCGACTCGAAAATCATATAGTTTGAATTTTCCAGTAAACGATACTGTCCCACACGAATTTAAAACAAATTTCCCGTCGAGTAACGCCAACTCGCCCTTTGACGCCCCGACTCCTGACATTGACTTGTCTGGGCTAGCAAATTGTCCCGATTGACTTGTCTGGTGGCAAATTCCAGACGCCCATCGCATCTGCAGTCGCATTTTCCCGTCGAAAAGGACGCTGGTCTTCAATTATCTCGGTGGAATGACAGAGCCGTAGTGATCACATTAGTTTAAATTTACAGTTCGCTGATTTATAATTTATATTTGAAGTGCGAGACTTTATCGTCACCCTGGAGTCGCCAAATACCATCAACACCGGTAGGCCCATGATTGCAGCCACGGTAATTACACACCATAACCCAAGTAATTCTGTTTTAGTGTTTGTTCCTTTTCCACAATTCATCATAAGTGTAAAATATTATTCATTAATTTAATATTTTTAGTAGGAGTTGGTACTTGAGTGACAAGGGGTCCAAGGGTCCAATCCCGTCAGCTACCACTATATCTTTAGGTGGACCCATCCACACAGTTTGCAAGCATGGGACACGGGTAAGTTGGGGTGTTTTGAACTTGTGACCACTATCACAACATAACATCTCATTTTCAAACGAATCACAAGTCGAGCTACACCCGTGCAGGCTATTCATTGATTTAATTTAACATTTATAGGAAAGAGATTATGAAATAGAAAGGTTGATTCTAGTTTTAAAGGGTGAATGACGAAGGATGCTTTTCATTAAAAATATATATATAATAACTTTAAAAAACATTACATAATATAAATTATAAGATGAAGAAAAAAGTTGAAATAATGTCCCATGGCATCAATAGTTGTTGATTTACCTCACTCGGATTATCAACATATCCAATATTTGTGGTTGTCGATTTACCTCGTTCTGATCATCATAATTATCTTCAACTTCTAGTTTTTTATTTTGATTTGATCATTTTTTCCTAGGAAGATGAACTTAAGATAATTGTGTTCTCATAATCCAAGATGTAAGTGTTTTGTTTCAAAGACCTTTGTTGAGACCTATCTCAACATAGATGTAAGCATATGTACACAACCCCACTATATCCTTTAAAACTAATAAATACCTCAAATGAAATGGAAAATTGGGAAGTTGAACCCAAATTGACATTTGAGTAGTTGACAAAGAGTTAGAATCAAATTCTGAGAACCATGGAAATATAAAAAGTCCCACGCTTCCTCAAAACCAAGGACCCTCCTCAAACATTGCCTAATAAACAACATAATCATAGAACTAAACAATTAAAAAAGACTTTGGGAGCAACTCATGCAAGGCCGATGTAGAAGGCTAATACCCATTAAATCTACAAATAACTACATATTTTTCATAAATTAAACATAGATGAGTTACCTCCGACATTGAAATAGACGGGTGGTGTCTCTTCAATGTAATCCACTATATAGGCATTGGGAATAGGAGAAGACTTACCGGCATATATATATATATATATATATATATATATGGCATTGAAATAGATGGGTAGTGCCTCTTCAATGTGCTCCACTATATAGGCATTGAGAATAGGAGAAGACTTACCAACATATATATATATATATATATATATATATATATATATATATAACTCTGACATTGAGATAGATGGGTGGTGCCTCTTCAATGTGCTCCACTATATAGGCATTGGGAATAGGAGAAGACTTACCTCTCTTTTATATATATAACTCCAATGTGCTCCACTATGTAGGCATTGGGAATAGGAGAAGACTTACCTCTCTCTCTATATATATATATCCCTAAAAGACACAAGTTTTGAAGTTGAAGGTATCCTAGTTGTTGAGAATAATCACAATAATATTTTGTGATAGCTCCAATTTATGCTTGATATCCATCACATAATCAATAGAATTCACCCAAAAAAAAATTAAAAACTTCTTGGAAAGGATCTTTATTATTATCCAAAATATTTCCTCTCATCAAGCACTACATTTGACATTTGACTAAAGAACATATCTTCAAACACTTGACACATAACCATATCAACAAAAAATGACAATTCAACCTTTGCTAATCTTCTATATTGTTGACTTCCAATGACAAGGAGCAATTCTACAAACATTTGATGAACAAACTTTTCATCAAACACTTGACATGCAATCTTTATTACCTTGGAATCCAAAGCAAAATACCATGGAGTTTCAACCAATACTTAGCATACAATCTTTGTTGCCATGGAAATTATGGTATTCAAGCAAAGATATTTAGGATTTTCTCAAACAAATGTTGAGCAAACATTTCATCAAACACTTGGTGAACAACCTCTTGAACTTCAATAACCAATGTATTAGGAATTTTCTTGTTAAGCCTCGAAAAGAGAACCAAAATTTTCAATCCTCAACCTCATGAGCTCAGTCACTACTGGAAATGAGAACACAATTAAGAATTGAAACTATGCTAGTGCCATCAAATGATTTGTAGGATTAAAAACCAATCGCAATGCCTCTAATAATAATGTCTATCTCTTAATTCATTTGATTCGCAAGAGTTGAAAATTTATTTGACTCGTGTGACCAACAAAACATCTAAGTACATAGGGTATGAGCCTTCATAGACATTGACTAAGAAATATGTATCCTCTACTATAGTCATCACGTCACCATATATATGTGACGACCATGTATATACTAGCATTTGCCCCAGGGGGCGCAAAAGTGAACGCCGCTAGGAAAAGAGTAAATTTTGTAACAATGCCAACCTCCCCAACCTCCTCGACCTCCTCCGACCTCAACCTCCTCCGACCACGTACCTCCTCGACCTCTTCTGACTTCCTCCGACCTCCACCGACCTCCTCCCTGCTCCCGACACAGACAGCCGTCGACAGATATTCGACGATGTTTTTTTGAAATCTGAATTATGTGATGAGTAAATTCATCATCGATTTAGTAGCATGATTTCAAGCTGCTAAACACTTGGAAGAAGAAGCTATTGATCTGGCAGATTGTCGTGAAATAAAGGAGCTTTGCGATTTCCCACAGTGTCAACTTGGCACCTTATTTAAGCCTATTCAAAATGAAGCTGATGAGACTCTTGATATGGGAGTCCATGCTTTCATTGTACCAATCAGGGACTTGGATTCACACAAACCTCTCCCAGGAGTTGAAATCCGAGATTGTGGCTACAAAGTTGGTTTGAATGGAGTGGACAATGGAGCATTGAAATTCCATTCAGTGAGAATTCCTCGAGAAAATTTGTTGAATAGATTTGGGGATGTATCCAGAGATGAGGTAACATCCAAAGAAAGCTTTGAAGAGCCAATTAACAGTGAAATGCCCTGAGTTTTGAGATTAACAAGGATGTTGTGAGTTGTATTGAAAGTAAAGGAATCAGAAGAACCCATCCCAAGATCCCTATTACGGTCAATGGTTCTGAGAAGAGTGCTAATGTTGCCACAATTGAAGAATACTGTTTTTAGACATGACTTTTGTCGTTATGAAGATAGACGTAGAGGGTGCAGCATTCGATTTGTTGCCGAGGATGTTCGAGACAGGTGCTATTTGCTTAATTGATGAGCTATTCCTTGAATTCCATTACCCCGATTGTAAATATATCTTCTTCTGTTAAAGTAATTGTCTCTTGCTACTTGCATAAAATCTGAATACAATTCATGTGGATTTGCTCAATCAAAATAGACTTCAAGTGGAGGAAGTACCGAGCATCTGTGGTTAAGTTAGATATAGAGAGGTCGAGCATTCATTTGTATTGATATCGTTTTCCATCGATGCCTCACAATTTTCCATTGGCACTATACGTAAACAGGGAGGCCATGACAAGTACAACTCAACAAAGCAAAGCAACTGAGAGCAATCTTGACACTTGGACAATTTTGTTATTGTGAATGACTATGGTCGACTCGACTAAAACACCACGAATGCATTTTATTTTGTCAGGTCAAGTTCTTCGAGCCTTCGACCGACTCCATAAGCTATTGAAAAGTATTCATAGTATGCTTTCTATCATTACTTTGTGATTGAGATGTCCCCGTAAATTTCGTGGATGGCGGATTTGAAGATATTGCATAATGTTATATGGCTTTATGATAGATCCAGGATGTTTCACATTGTGTTAATATTGGTCTCTTCTAATGAAACGTGAAGACCCGTCGTATCACTGCTGCAATCTTCGAAAAATGAAGCGGTGGTGATGTACATTCTTTGTTATCACAAGAGTGAGGGTCGCACTATTTGAGCAATCAATCATGTGCATTAATCGCAGTCTCACCATGACAGGAGAAGAAACGATGTCGGTTGAGAAGATTACAGTCTCACCATGAGAGGAGCAAAAATAATGTCGGTTGAGAAGATCGTACTGTCACCATGGGAGTGGATTCAAATTTGAAGTCGTACACAGTCACCAATTTGGTGCCAAAATAATTTCATGCGAGAAAATATGAGGCATCCCTGTAGTTTGATATTCCGAAGACACCAATAGAAGGAAATACATAGATATCGACACTGCAGTGCTCATCATTCATCGTGCTACCATATTTTCTCTTAATAAACCATGAATCCTCGGCTATTTGACCAATCATCGTAAGAAAACCATGATTCCCACCTTCTTTGTTGTAGTTGTAGTGGATTGAAGCCATGACTAAACATGGTCAAAAGAAACATGATTCCATTGAATTCCAGCCATTATTGAATTCGATCAAGTAGTCAGCCATGATAGCAAAGGAGGAGGGATGAACTTAGAAGCTTATTGTTGGTTGCGATTGAAAGGTCATACACTGTATTTGGAGGTCATGTTTTTAGCACCGAGAATCCTTCTTCCAATATTTTATGTAGGTCTTCCAATGCTCAGGTTTTGGTGTAGAAGACATAGTGTTGAGATAACACAGATGCTTGAGATAACACATAATCCTCATTTTTTTCAACTACATCGTTGACAGAGGTCGACCATTTGCCGCATGCTCCAAGCCACGTATGCTCTTTAGCTTCACACACCCGTCTACCCACAACTCTCCAAAGATGTAAATGTCTCCATAAGTCACAACTATGTCGAGTGTAGAGGATGAAGTTGTCGAGGATCGCGAGGACAGATATCAACTCCTGCAGGTATTGTCGCTTCGTATTTCAATTTAAATGGAGAATGGCTCCATTCATTATCGCTCATCATTTTCGCCTTTGTTCGAGAATGGATGCACAATCCCTGCAAACCAGTCGGTTGCATTGGTCGAGTCTCCAAACCAGTCGGTCGAAGAGGAACTTGTCGAGTTTGTTCGATAGTCGAAGTTGAATCGAGACTTGTTGAAGGTGAACTTGTCGAGTTTGCAAGTTGTCGGAGCCAGAAACGATCTAGTCGATTGTATTGGTCGAGTCTCCAAACCAGTCCGTCAAAGAGGAACTTGTCGAGTTTGTTGGATTGTTGAAGTTGAATCGAGACAACCTATCGATTTTGCAAGTTGTCGGAGGCAGAAACGATTGTGAAGACTGTCCTTACGTTCGGCAACCGAGATAGATCTTGTCGAAGATCGATGGTTGGAAGATGATTTTCCTTCTTTTGCAAACTGATTAAGTTCTGGTTATAGTTCATGAATGAGTTGACCGATCTGATCCTTCTCTCCTTTTAGATTTGTAAAATTAAGGACGCATCAGTTATCTCAATGACATGACGGACTCCCAACGCCCTCAGTGATCTGCAATCCCTGGAACATTGCCGCGTTATCTCTTCCTACATTTTCAAAGAAACCAAAGTAACTAGATAATTTGAAGAGAAATAAAATAAATAACTAAAAACTAAATCAAAATAGAAAAAAGAAAGCAAAAATGTTGGTGATCCCCCAGGAAGCTCGCAGATCCAAAAGAGAACTTCTCGTATCAAAATCCTATGAATTGAGTGAACTTTTCCTGCGGAATCTCTATCGAGCTTCGAATTCCCTCATGCAGATGCGTACTTATCTCTTCAAGATGATGAGGTTATGCATTGATTGCCAGTGATATTTTGGGCTTCCCTAAACTGGTGATGTGATAGTGAAGAACAATATTTTCAACAAACTTGATCCCTCACTGATGAGCATGTAACTTGCAGCACCTTCGTGTATGTAGAAGAGAGCAGAGATGATGGGATTTAGTGGATTGTTCGTGTTTTCTGCGATTTTGGAAATCTGTTAGGCTGATGAATAATGGTAGATCTAGAATTATCCCCGATTTGGTATTTTCAAATAGGTGATCCGATGCACAAATTATGATTTTAATCGAACATGACGAGCAATCTGTGTTGAATTGTCATGGTAAAAAATTCATAGCGGTCTCTGTTCAATCCTCAGTGATTTTCTCCATGAATGGGGGCGACAACATCATTTTCATCCTTTCTATCGGGGTTTTGGTTTTCCTGAAACATAACAGACTCCTCATTGCTGTCGGGGCTTTCAACATGAACAGAACCACCGTCATTGTTGTCATTCATTCTATAATCCGTTTGTTGACTGCTACCGGAATTGCCATTTTCACCATCACTGCGAAAGGCTTCCTCTAGACAATCAAGTTACAGACAAGAGATGAAGCAATTGTGGACTAACCCATGGATCAGAAGTGGGAATCCTTTGAATAGTCAAATCCTCTTGTTGGAAAATTTTGCAATAACACTGGAAATACTTGGAAGAAGAAGCTATTGATCTGGCATATTGTCGTGGAATGAAGGAGCTTTGTGATTTCCCACAGTGGGAGACAACTTTTTGGCTTTTGATGTTAACCCTTCATTTCTTCATGTTGACTTATATGCATTAAAAGATCATTATATGGATAATAAATAATTACCGTAAGTAGAGATTGTGACTGAAAACTAATATAAATATACACAAAGTCAGATATGAAATGGATAAAAACATGGAGTTCATAATTAAGATAAAAATGAAAACATGGAAAACCATACTTGTATTTGAAAATTAGTGACTAAATGAAATTATATTGAAACTGAAACCATAAATTATATTGAAATCGAAACCAATCTAGTAATCAAATTTTTATTTATAAAACTTTTATAATTTGTGTTTTTTTAGATTTTGCTATCTATATAAAACTTTTATATAGATACGAGAAACCCCAACGCTGCGAGCTCACTAAATGGAATGTCGATGTCTTTTGGGAGTGGGATGTGAAGCTTCTGGTGGAGGATATTGTTTGTCTCATGTGCCTTTGATCGCATATATTTAGGTTTAAATCAGAAGATTCCTACTGGAGGATTTCTAAACAAAAAGATGTTTGAATTTCCATACAAATACAAGCTTAACCCAAATCAAATGATGTGTGGCTCTCCATTAGAACATGAAAACTATGTTAACTATGGCTTGAAGCAAGAGTCAGGTTTAAATGAAATTCAAATATTCAACTGGATGAGCCCACGACTTATCACAGCATGAGCAATAACTACCGAAGAAATGTTACATCTAGGGGAATTTCTTCACCATTTATGCACCCAAATGATCTTCCAAAGAATGAAACGACAAGAGAGTAAACAAATTCTTCGCCAATATTACCCAGACATTTTCTTATTTTTTATCCACCCAAATTATCATGCGCCAGTTTGTATAAACCATTTCTAGGGATGATAAGTTAGCACAGGAAGGAGGAGATTTAGATTATAAAGGAGATAACATCTACATTGTTAATTCAAGCAATACTAAAAACTTAGGTTTAAATGATAGCCTTATAGCAAATCAACCGTTAGAGGATAAATATAGAGACGACGTTAAAAACCAAATGTCCTTACCAAAACAATAAAGGAATCTCCATCGCCATAATCACTTGGAGCACGCATAATTGTTTGTAACAAAATTGTATGCATCTATGTGGCTGAGTCATACTTTTGATATGCATCGAGCTTCCTATGCAAGATAGTCATTCAAAGAAACTATCTTGTCGATTTCATACTTTTGATATGCATCGAACTTCTTCTTCTTCAATTTCATAGTTCTTCCAGGAACTTGTTGAAGAAGCTATATTGTCAAAGAAGAAGCTAGAACTTGTCGAATAAGAAGCTATTGATTTGGCAGATTTTCGTGTAATGAAGGAGGTTTGCGATTTCCCACAGTGGGAGGCAATACTTTTTTTTTTTTGGAGTTATGTTAGACTCTAGACGGCATGGGAATCATCATCAAAACGAAAATATGGGATTCACCTTATAGGAAGTGAAATTATTGTGTCAATAAAAGTCATGCTGCACCGGTCGACTTCTTCCATGTCGTGTCATGTTGCACCAATTTATTTGAGGTATGTGTTGTTGACTGTGCGCATAGTAACCATGCTGCTGAGGGTGGTTGTGAACACCTGGAGAATCATCATCCAAATGATCTGTGTCCAACATCTTTCTTACATGTGTCTGAAATTTAAATTTACAATATGAAATTAGCTGTTCTGAATAGACGATAAGGAATTATGTTTTCCACCTTACGAACAGGAGAGTTGGTTGTATAGAAGTAGTAGCAGCAGCACGACAGTTGGTTGTATAGAAGTAGTAGCAGCAACAACTTCGAAGCACGAATTTTCGGAAGTAGACGCGAATTTAGTTTCAAGAATTTTTTAGTGGCATCTTAGATCATCGATTTATGGGCATTGATGAATTCGGTCGAACTCGGTTTAACCTGTCAAAGGTTTTCCAAATATATAATGATGGACTTACGTTTTAATGGGTTCGACTTGTGGGTAAATAAAACTCAAACATGTCGACATCATAATGGTCGACGTCAATATTAAATTATATGGTTGAGAGTGAGTGTAAAACTAAGTGTTTTGGTCGACAAGTCAATATTAAACTATGTGCCGAACTCTAAAACTATCGACCTGGAACTTGTCGAAGCCCTTAATGTTAATTATTATTCCCGTCAATCACAATGCCGACTGTTTGGTAGTTGCATCCAACTGCAGAAGTCGTGGCCGACTGCGATCCTGGAAAGGTCGGTTGCTTGTCGACTGAAGTGGTCGAAGCCGAACATACATTTTCATCGTTACACGTTTACCGGGTTTGGGGTAAACATGTAAACATACTTCTTCAATTTCATCCAATGTCTTGGCAAAACCGAAATCGCTTTTTCGTAATTGCTTTACAACTTCTTGAATAGGATGCCTTTCATCTTTTCTTCGGAGGCAAAATCCGATCAAGAATTTATTATTCTCAACATCGTGGTGCAGGGATGCAACGAGCCGGATCATGGTATCCAGATATTTACTCAAAATATAAGTTCCCCTGGCTGCAGCATCTGACTGTACACTGTGTTTCTTCAGTAAATTCATAGATTCACACTGTAATTTCTTGATAAAAATATTTGGAAAAATAACCAGAACAGGCGCTACAACTATTGCAACGTGGTCAAGGGTTGCTATAATCACAGCGCAAATAACAATTGCAGTACAAATCCCGAGAAGGCATAAAGAACAACAATCGATTTCACCATTCAATTAAAATTATACCCAATTGATTATCCTGATGCTTCTTCTACTGTGAGCGATAATGCACGAGCAATCCTCCGGGAGTGGTTTTCTGTGAATAAAAGTGAACATGGGCAGCCTGAGGAACATTATTCGGCCAACAACCACGGTTGGCCTAAGTCGGCGATCAATGCTCCAAGGTTTATGATTTCAACAATGTTGAATTAGCAGTCTACTAGATGGTCAAAAAGGGGGAAGGCACTTCTTCATACCGGTCGAATCTTCTGTTTAGTGTAACTGCTGGTCGGATACGACATGCTATCCATATGGTAACGCGTGTTCTGAGAACGTTTTCTGTTTACTCTTTTCCTATCGGCATTCATTTATAACTGGGTATCGCTCTATATGTTATGCCTCCATTGCTGCACCTGGATATGGAACTGATGGATTTGATGCTCTGCCAAGCGCTTTTTTAACTACTGCTAGCTTTGCAATAAACCTTTGCAAATGTATTAACTTCTCCATTCTTCAAGTAATCGACGGAATCCATTATCGATTAAATTTGTTTGATAAATTAGTACTCCAGTCGGATAGTGATATTGTCGGCGGCCTTTCTGGGTGAAAACTTCCATCGCTTTGGTCGGCGTGATCTGGTCGACGTGCGCAAAAGTGGTAAAACACGCGGCAAGATTCCATTGGATCCATAGACGAGGAATCTTTCCGAGATGGAAGGTCACGCTTCTCGTTGGTAAACGTCTACGGCATAATTAAATCATGTGTCACACTTCCTTCTCATTCCACGTAATTACCTCATCAAAATATATTTAAAGAAAATAACATTATATTTATCTTATTTAATAATCTTAAAATAATAGCAAGAAAAAATATTATATATATAAGTTTTTAATATATATATATATATAATTAAAATTTCATTTCTTTAAATAAAAATTAATATATTAATTATATTTAAATTATAAAATATAAATTTTATAATTATTTTATTGAGATGTGGTAAAATAAAATTTCATAATTTTGGATTTCCATTTTTACTAAGATTTTAAATTAATTTGGACACTTCAAAAGCCCTTTGGTATGATAGAATCATAAAGGTTATCAATATTTACGTTAGAATTGTAAAATCGACTTCTAAAAAATAATATTTTTTTATAAAATTATGTATGAACTATCTATAAAAATGTGAAAATATTATATGGAAATCGACTTCTAAAATATTTTTTAATAATGAAATTTTATGTGAACTATCTATAAAAATGAGAATAATGGTCCACACACAAAATGCACGTGCCCTTGACTCTAGAAAGGGCAAACCCACAAAGCACATAAATATAAGAAGAAAAAGGCTTGGCCACTAACTTTTCCACTAGTGTCATGTATTTTATATATTTTATAGCAAAATCAAATGACTCCGATGATACGAGAGAATTAATAAACATCCACAAAACCATGACCGCTTAACTTTGTCAAAGTATTTTATTGTCACTATGTCAAATGAGCTTCATTCAACGCATTTGTGTGGATACGTCACCCGGCTCAAGAGAGTTAAAGATAGAGAAAAGTATTTATATGGAAATAATTTGTTTAAATATTATGTGATTTTTTATTTTTCAATTAATTACTGATGGAATTTAGTAATTTAAGTTTATGTCAAATTGAGATTTTTTATTTTTTAAATTTTATTTTTTTATTGTTGAAATGGATCCAACATCCTTGATTACCTTTGTTACACTTGGATTGTGTAATCTAAACAGTTTATATTTGCAATTCCAACAACTCCTACTGGATTTTGAACAAAAATAATTGAAAATGGACCATAAATGAGGTCCAAATCGTCGCTTCTTTAGACTACTCGATATGAAAAAGGGAATTGTTTATTCATCAGCTACATGCATCAATTGGTGAAAGACTTAGCCACAAACATACATTATAACAAGATTATCCAAATCATAAACTTCCTTAAACAAATTTGTATATTGACCATGTGGGCCTTCATATTTCTTGAAGGAGTAGGTTATCGTTATGTATTTGTTAAGTATCTTAGATCCACAAGATATAAAAAATTCAAAGCTATTTTACTTTATTGATATTAAAAATATTTTTAAAGTGGGGCAATAACTTACAATTGATCATCTTATGGAAGCAATCCACTCTTTTTCACTTACCTCTTAAGGTTGGGCAACCTTTTAAGAGCTAACCTCCAATTATAATAAAATCCAAACATGATTAATAAGGAGGACTCCATCCTTATTTAGATGACAATAATACTCTAACCACAATGACATCCTAACTACATAGTAGGCATTCGTTAATGAGGGCCCACCACATTCATTCAATACTAACTAGTACCAAAGTGGACCTATCAACATGATCATCATCATCACCATAATCATCATCATCATCGCCATCGTCATCATCATCATCTTCTTCTTATTCTTCTTCTTCTTCATCATCATCCCCATCATCATCATCATCATCATCATCGTCATCCTCATCATCATCGTCGTCGTCATCATCATCATCATCATCATCACCATCATCTCCATTTCGTCGTTGTCATCATCATTGTCGTCATCGTCATTGTCATCATCATCATCATTGTCATCGTCATGATAGACATCTTCATCATCATCATCATCCTCATTGTCATTGTCATCATTGTCATCATCATCATAATCATCATCGTCGTAGCCGTCGTCATCATCCTATATGACCCCTAATATCCTTAAACCTTGATTCTTAAAACTTATAATAATGGCTTTAGCTTATAGATCTTAATCTTAGCTACTATAATGACCAATGACTAGCCTTGGCATCACATAACATTAGAACCCTCAAACCTTAAAACATAATCCTTACTTCGCATATTACCTAACACATATAACCCTAGCTATCACCACTAAAACCCATCTCATATCACCCCTAACTCTTATAACCACTATAACCACTATCACCATTACTAAGTTTAACTCATAACCTAACCCCTCTAACCTTAAATATTATACATTTGTAACCCTAACACCTATAACCCCCAAATCCCATAACACTAAGTCTTAAACCCCTAAAACCTATACACCAACACTTACAAAATCTCACTTACAATCTATCTAACACATATTAATTACACTAACCCTTGTAATGCCTAACTCTTAGCAAATATAGTGATGTACCCCCATAACAATTAACCTTTATAATCTCTTACTCATTACCCCTATAAATCAAACTTGAGACCACTTTAAATAGTGCATAACCTATAGACCCTAGTCCCTATAATTATTAACCTAACACCTTTAACCTCTTACACATATAACCCATAAACCCTAGCTCCTATAACCCTTATAACCCTTATAACCTCAAGTTGTTAACCTCTCTCCTATGAAATGCTTATAACCCATAATTTGTATAATGCTTAACTGTTATAAATCTTAAATCATATTCCCTTTGTAATTATTATTCTAATCCCCAGTTATTGAAGTTCTAAATTTCTATAACGCCTAACCCTATTACTCCTAATCCCAACTTATAATATCATATTCCATAATCCATGTAACCTCTACAATCCTTGTATAAAAATAAAAAAATAAAAAATAAAGAGCCTTAACATCGATTAAGCGGTGTTGGCTCAACATATAATACATTGTTTCAATGTATAATAAACATCGACTTAGCGTCAATACCATGGGTTTTACACTAACCGATGTCGCTTAATTAACATTAGGGCTCTTTATTATTTTTTTATTATTAATCTATTGTACCTATCCTATACAATGGTTGATCTTGATATTATGAGTTATGGTATGTCTTCAAATGATCCTTTTAGCTCCATAATCCTGGTCCTTTTTTGTTGCAAATCCATCATTAATGTCTGGCTTTTGCCATTAGACCAATCAATCACAAGTTTGGAATCACCCAACACCTGCAAGCTCTTAACATGGTTATCAACAACCACTTTAACCAATATCCACAATGCATATAATTCAGCTTGATTGTTTGAACCCAACCCAACTCGGAGCTTTGAAAAAAATAAATGTGTATTGTCTAAATATAAGATAGCTCCAGCTCCATAGGAAACCAACATTCCTTGACTAGCACCATCGAAAACCCCCTCCGGAATATTAAAGTCAATACTCAACATTTGTAGAGATCTTGGAACTGACACATTGAGAGCCTTCAAACCTTCTCCATAGGGTAGAGGAATATGGTGAGATAACCTGTTGATATCTTCCTCTTTGCCTTAAAAATTCCTTTTATTTATGTTTAGCCTAAACCCCAAGCAATATAAACCAACAGAGCCTTGTAAGCATAAATTGATTTTTCCAACATCCATGATTCTAAATAGTCAATCAATGTAGATTTGTCCCAATGAAATTGAATGTTGAAATACATTTGAAGCTCCCACCACACTGCAAGCACAACCCACAAATATATGATTAATAGTTTCCTTAGCATGTTTACACAGATAACACCAACCCGGTCCAACCCAATTATGCTTATGATCATTATCCCAAGTTAAAATCTTGTTTGCCAAATCCAATCACATAAAAATTCATGTTTTTAAAGGGAATTTCAGCTTCCCACACCACCAACCACCACCAACATCGCTTTGCTCCCCGATCTTCATTTGCTTTTGCTTTGTAACCCAACTTTGTTGTGAGCACTCCACTTGTCTTATTTTTTGACCATCGAAGTTCATCATCCTAGTCCCTTAAACAAATGGAATTATGTTTGAGAATATTAGTATACTGTTTCCATTCAACAACCATGTCCCTGCTCAAATCCAAGTCCTCTGTCGATTTCCAACCTTGAATACATGTGCTATGGATCACAAAATTGGAGGCATACTCAAGTCTTGAAATACCCTTTTTATGAAGTTTGATCCAAAGTGGTACTAAGATATTATAATTACCACAACACTCAATCTATGGGTCTTCACCAATAAGAAACTTGTTCCCGTTCCCAATTTCCCATGCCACCCAAGTTCCCAGAATATCTAAAGTTTTCAGTAAACATTTCCAAACATTAGAAATCCCTAATAGGGATTTTTTATCCAAGCCACTCCACTTAGATGGATCTATATTATCCATATACTTAGATATCGTAACCTTTCCCGAAAATCATTTATTAAATAAGAGCCTCCATAGACTTTTGGTTTCAAGTTCCTACAATAACAAAACAAGTTTTTAAACCCCCGGCCCCAAGCTATTTTGGTCTAGAAATCGATTCCCATTTGACTAGAGGAATACCTTCTTCTTTACCGTCAGACCAAATGAAACTAAAACATTTCCCACAAATATTCTCCAACGTTCCTTTTGGGATGTGTGCATGGAAATGGACCAATATGATTTTAGGGACAAATTTTACTAGCAATAGGTGCCCACCCCAAGACAACCATCGATGACATCAACAACTAATACGATCTTGAATTTTCTTTATGAGCCAAATCCAATCCTCCTTCTCGTAAATATTTTGTTTCGAGTGAAAACCCAAATATTCAACACTAAGATCCATTGCAACGGTCCTCATTGAAAATAATTATTCATCCTATGTTGCAAATTGCCACTCATGCCATTCACCAAAATACAAGACTTTTGTATCACCATATGTTTAAAAACTATTTTTTTTAGCTAGGGAAAGACAAAAATCTCTATGTTTAAGTTTAGTCATGTCTAAAAATAAATGAACACACTCACAACAATATAATTACTCTTAAAACAATAATTTAGGAAGAAGATGCTAAGAGAGACCCTTTTGTGGATTATTGCGAAGCCTTTGTATGGTTCCAAGGTAGTATTGTTCAATAAATTCAAGTTTTTAGTATTATTTTCCATGGTGATATTCTTAGTGATGAACCTTTATGAGATGATGGCGAAGTTCATGTAATTATATGTTTTCAAATGACATTGTTTAGCTATCTCTCACAATCATTGATTCAAAAACAACTTGATAATGTTAGTTCAGTATGGGATGATTGTTACTTGCACGTCAACTTTGGAAGGATAAATGATGGTAGTTAACATATCTAAACATGAAACATTGAATATTATTCACACCTTCAAAAACTAGTGGAAGTGTTAGTGCCTTGCACTTACATAGAGTTGATATTATTGGGATATATTTTAAGTCCAATTCCAATAGCATGAGATATCCCATGGCTTCTCATGCACAATAATAGAAAAAACTCCCAATGAAGGTAATTTGGGCTATCAATCATCTGTTTTGTAACTTAGTGATATCTTATTTTCATTGGTTATGTGAGTCTTGGATCCCATATATAAGCTTGGAAAGATGGGGTCACTTCAAGAGAGTTCCTATCATTTTGTCTTTCACACTTGACCTTAGTCATGTTTAGATATCACTCTCTTTTCACCAAGATGATTGTTAATATTGTGACCATGTTCCACAATACATATTGCATTGTTTACCTTCCTTGAATCCATAGCACGTATTTATGACTAGCCCTCCAATCTTCAATGTGACTTTTTATCCAAGGCTTGAGAACTAGAAAGATGTAGTTTGGATGCTTTCAATGAAATAACTTTCATAAAGTGTTTCAATAGAGTTTGTACTCAACTGCATTTAGAAGATACACTAACCTACCCATAGTTTGGCCTCAATTTCCTTTGTACATTCCTTTAGTATCACATATAAGGGGGAACCACTAAGGTCAAGCAAGTAGTTCACAGTCCATGTTTGGTTCTGAACAAAATGGATTATTGAGACATTATATTTATAAAACCGCTACCAAATTTGCATAAAGGTGCTTACTACCACCTGTGTTTACTATGTCTTGTGTTGGGATCCTTCAAATGCTACCTATGATACTCATGTACTTATAGCTTCTTGGAGTTATATGTCTATACCGATAATTTTGTACAATGTAAATGATTTCCATTTAACTACCATCTTACATGCATTTTTTAGGTGTGGGGAAATGGGGAAGATAATTATTTATTTCAATTCTTTCTTTTTTTAACTAAAACGGATAAATAATATATTAAAAAAAAATGGATAAGTCGTGGTTGAAGCCAAATCCAGCTAAATAGAATAATCAGAGTTTCCAACATCAATTTGTTGCAAGGACTAAGATACTATCTTTAATTGACTTCGCTATCCAAATCCAAAATGATGTTATTCCTTTGAGTTATTCCGCTGGCTGCAATTTGGATGAGAGTTTGTAATTTCGTTTTCAAAAGTGGAGTTGTTCTTTCTTTGAACGCTTTCAAGTTCTAAGTAACTGCTAACTGCGTTTTCTTGAAGGTTTGCAGATTCGCTTGGTGTCTCGATAGCAAGCAATCGATGAGTAACATTTCGATGAGGGCAATCAAAGTAAGATTGTAGTGAACTTCTGAGGAGAAGTACCAAGACAAGTTTTTCCATAATGCTGAGTGTCCAAGTAACTCTTTAAAGGAAATATTATTTTCTTGCAAAATCGGAGATGCTGAAGCCTCTTCTCATTTCATTTCATCTTATTCTCTTTGATAGAAAACCTTCCTTCCTTTACAACAATCCATGTAGCCTGCACAATTATCTGAATCTTTGCTACGAAGATTGGATAAATCGAATCCTACAATCATGACCTGTGTATTTTGAATTGGAGGAGTCATATTTTTCATTCGTTGTACAATCGCTCAAGTGATGTGATGATAGCCAATTTCGTTGTTGGCGAATTCAATTTTCCTGGAGTTAAGACTGGTTCCAGCCTTTGCTTCCAAATCTGCTTCGTAATTTAGATTTGTAATGATGTGAAATGCTTTGAATTGGATGAATGTGTTTACAATTTGATGAATTCGTTGGACGATTCTTTCTAATGCCAAATTGTTGAAATCAGTCTTCGAGTTGAGGGATTTGATGATTACAAGAGAATCCCCAAACACCTATAGTCTTTCGATCCTTTGTTCTTTGGCAATCTGAGAGCCTTTTAGCAGAGCTAAGGCTTCTGCTATGTTGTTTGAGCAAATTCCCAATCCCCATCTATATTTCATTCTCAACAATCCACCGATAGACCACATAACTCCCCCTACTCCTACTGCTCCAGGATTTCTTTTGGATGCGCCATCGAAGTGCAAACTGTCCATAGACTGTTTGTTTCTCCATTCTTGAAAATCAAATTTGGAGAGTCTGATTTGCTATGGTGGTAAGTATCGAGATCAGAGATTTATTTTTTTGCTGGGGCTTGGGAGGATGGCTCCAATCCAACTCATTTCATTGTGCTGAGATTTGCATCTGTCCTGGAATTGGAGGAGTTCAAGCACTCAATCAACAATCCTTTGGATTGTCCAGCGATTTGCAGGGGGGTGTAATGCGTTTCATGGAAGATGGCTTTGTTCCTGGCTGTAATACCCCTAGTTTTGACTTAGAATGTAATTATCCAATATTATGTAAATGATGTAAATATTCTAGTGTGAATTACTAGTGCGGAGCTCAAGGCCAAGGCCCGGCTATTGAATGTTTAGGCATGTATGATGTTATATTTCTATTTTGGACCATATGATTGGCTTATTATGCCTAATTCGAAATGTATGTAAATATTATGCTGAAAATTAATAGAATGGTCCAACAATGGTTGTGTAAAGAGCACCAAAGGGGCTATGATTCCACCAGAGGGGAAGAGGAAGGGGGCTTAAGGGAAACCCAATCCTATGCTACCATGTGTTGACCTTAGAACTCACCCTAAATTCTGTCATGTGATGAGAAAAAGCCAATTATCTCCTTTTGACCATTTTCCTATCATTTATTACACATGTGAGGTTGGTGGGAAAAGTCACTTCATGTAGTTATTGAGCACGGGGAATGTGACAGTTATGTTAGCTGTCAACAGTCCTATTTCTTCTATGGCCAGAAGCCATGTCAGTTGTCTTTTCACCCTCACCTCATATCCTTGGAGTCAACACTCTTTTGATTATTATCCCATTCTCTCATGCAAGCTGCTACACTACGTAGAGTTACCATTGTTGTTCATGGCCATTACTAAACTGTATGCTAAACCCATAAATTTGAATTAGAATACAAAGCTACATTTTTCGAAGGGAAAATCATTGGTTATACATGAGCATAAAGGTTGGGCAAGCTAGGAACCTTACCCATGGAGTTATGCTGCTTGTAGGTGCTTGAGAGGTCACAAATCAAGGCTATAGGTGGTTCTATAGCAGCCATATTAGGTTGGACTTCTTCTATGCACACAATAGAAGCACCCAACAAGATGGATCACCCAAGAGAACCGTGGATCGGTGAAGGGGATGCTTGAGCTAGAAGGGTGTTGTGTGGGGTAGGTATTGTGGAAGCCAAGGCTGTGAGGGCTAAGTGAGACCCTTGTAGAGCTCTGTATGAGCATTTGACTAAGCACAGAGAGTAGAACGGGTTGTGGGCTAAGATATAGAATCATGTAGGTGTTTCCTTCGCCCTGGTGGCCTCATAGCCCAGCTTGGGGGTGGCCTCAATAGCAGAAAGAGTATATGCTGGACTGAGTGCCTATGGTTGGATGGAAAAGTGCTCTTACACAACCAGTTGCTTGGATCTGCTTTTCTTAAAGATAAGTAATCTTATGCATTTGAATATGAATTGTTTTATTTGATGCATGTAATGTTTATGTTGGTAATTGCATGCTAGATGTGTGTGGTTAGATTTTTATTTCCACTATGCATGTTTATTAAGTTTCTGCACACACTGTTTATTATTGAAAATCGTATTACGCATTGGGGCGAATTTTTAGATCCTAGGATTTTCCAACGTCCCCTCCCGATGGTTGGATTGGGTGAGGGGGACGTTACACTGGCGATCCAAATTTTCCAATAAGGGAATTTGGGGACGGTTATCCAGATTTGGAGCCATAGAATTTTTTTTGGAGAGGGGGAAGGGATAGGTGGGTTTCCAATCTAAGGAAAGGCGGGTGGTAGTATTGAAAGTTGGCATGGTTATGTTGAGTTCTTGGAGCATGTGATTCAATACCTGTTTTGTGAAGTGGCAATCCAGGAATAAATGATGTAAAGTTTCAGCATTCCTGCGACATAGAGGGCACCAATGTGGCCTGATGATTCCTCTTTTGATGAGGTTGTCTTCGGTGAGCACCTTTCGGTGAACTAGTGTCCAAATGAATAAATTTATCTTGGGGAGTCCAAATGGATTCCATACAAGCTTCCATAGGATTTTTCTTGCAACATCATGGGTTTGGAGAGCATTGAATCCTAGGAATGTAGTGTAATTTCCTTTTGGACCCCATCCACATTCATCTTTTCCCCGTAGATGAGTAGGAGCGTAGCCTTTCAAATTTTCGATGAGGAGGATTCCGGCGGGTTCAAGATTTTTTGGGATTGCTATGTTTTTCCAACTCTGCCAAGTGCCAAAGATGTCCCAGGAGCTGAAATCATTCAAAGTTTTGATTCCTTGTTGAGAAAACCATTGTGCTATATCCTGGAGCTCTTGAATATTCTGTAGCGGTCTGTTGCCCATGATTTTATCTGTGAAGATGTTTATTTTTCTTCCATCTCTGGGAACCCAGTATAGTTCTTGACAGAAGAATTCCCATGCTGCTCTGCACAAGGACCAGATTGAGGATCCTTTGGAGGTAGGCTTGCAATCAAGACATCTTAGGTTGTTTCCTAGTAGATATTTCTTTCTTAGCACTTGACTGATGCAATGATGTCTATTGTGCAAAATTTGCCAAAGTAGTTTACCACCCATCGCCAAGTTTGCCTGGAATGGGTCACATATTTGGAGGTTGCCCGAGAGCTTTGGCAGCTTTATGATACCCCAATTCACTAAGTGGAGTTTGTTTTCATTGTTTTTTCCTCCAGACCAAAGGAAATCTCTCAGAAATTTGCTAATCTGTTCTGACACTCTTTTTGGCACCATAAAGATGGAGAATTGGTAGTGTAGATAAGACAGATTTCATTAGAATCATCTTTTCAGCTTTGTTGAGCCACTGTCCTCCCCATCTTCTTATCTTGGTTTTGATTTTATTTATCGTTTCATCCCAAATTCCTGAATTTGAATGTCTTTGTGTAATTGGGAGTCCCAAATAAATAAATTTGTCCCAGTGTTTATGGACTTTGATTCCAAGTATTCTACTGATATTGGCTATGGAGACATTGTTCAAATTCCAACTATAGACAACGCTCTTATGGAGGTTGATCTTGCCTCCTGAGGCATTGCAATACCAATTCATATTTTGTTTAAATTTTCGAGCAATGATGGAAGAGCCTCCACCCAATAAGAGGGATTCGTCAGCATAGAGGGTGTGATTGAGAGGCATGGAATCAAAGGTTAAATAGATGCTTGGAAGAGAGCCAGTGATCAAGTATCAGTTCAGCTGCTAAGGGATCTGCCAAGAGGATGTACAAGAAGGAAGAAAAGGGACATCCTTGTCGGATTCCACGCGTGGCTTGGAAGAAGTCAGTGGGGCGGCCATTTACTAAATGAGCGATCCAGGGTCCTCTTATGCATGCTGAGATCCAACTTATAAAGGAATCCCCAAATCCAAAGATTTTCATTATTTTAAAAAGGAATGAGTGCTTGACACGGTCGAATGCATTGGCCATATCAAGCTTGACCAACATACCTTTTTCTTTACGAATTTTGCTTGAATGGATTGCTTCCTGTACGAGAATGAAGCTGTCGAGGGTGTACGAGAATGGCAGCAGTCTCGCGAGGGTGCACCGAGCGAAGCTTATGCCTGACAGGTTTTTCTCGTAGGTAGGTCTTGATCTCATGAACTACAATGGATGGATCAATACCTGGAATTTATTTGTAGCTCCATGCGATCACATTGCGGAATTCTTGAAACAAGGCCTTATAAATGTTAACCTCTTATGAGGAACAAGTTTGGCCGAGTTAGATGTTTTCCAAGATACTGGGTTTCATCGATATATCAGTCAACATCATGGGCGTGATATATCCTAAATTTCCTTCAGAGACTATGCCCTAAGTCAAAATAGGGGACTGCGGATCGTTGATTATATCAGGTGGAATCATGGATTTTATATCATTTTCTACCTTGTCTAGCGTGGGGAGAAAAGATGATCGATGATGATTAGCTTCCCATGGTGGTTCATTTAGAATCATAACCTCCATAATGGATTCATTTGATGGAAAAGTATGCAAGAGATAATCCATGGAAGGCATAAAAGAGTCCATCAAAGACGGTAGAGAATGTTTGTCTAACGCCGCAAGGTGTTGGCTATTGTAGACTGGGTCATCGAACATGGATTGAATAACATTGTATGCTGCCTTAGTGGGGTTAAGTGGCATGGAATCACTGATGGAATCGAATTGGGATGAGATGGGTATTACCCAAGGGTCATCTAACACATGGGATTGTTGCACCACATACGTAATCATGTTAATCGTGGCAACTCGTGATGGAGGGTCAGGCATGGGTAAGACTCCCATGACTGAAGAGTCTTTTAAAAGTCTGAATCCAATATCCTCATACTGAAGTTTCACATGCCCTAACAAAGGGACATTGTGAGAAGAGTTGTCGTGGATATTAGGCATACAAAAGTCGCATTGGTCGATAGTAACAATATTCCCTTGGTGGGGAAATTGTACCAAACGAAAGACTGAGGATGGAATGACAGTCATTGTGTAGAACCAGTTACGACCAAGTAACATATTATAATCCAAGGGTGCATCCACCACTTCCACATGAATGGAAACTGACTTTCTCGCTAACTCCACATCTAATCAAGGTAGTAGTCCATATGGTTGAAATGCACGAGCGTCAAAGGATTTTAGTGCGGTCAGAGATCGATTGACCTCAGGAGAACCGATGGCTCTCCAACATGATAGAGACATGATTGAGGTAGAGGCTGCCTCTTCCAAAATAGTGCGATGGACGTTTTCCCCACAAACTGTGGTATTGATATGAAACACAAGTTGGTGGGAGAGCCTCAGTTTAAAATATTCTGAATGAAACATAATAGAATTGGATGTTTTGGATCTACTGCTCCTAGAGCTGAAAAGAAGGTTCTACGTTGACTAGGGCAGTTCTGTAGAACCTCGAGGGTCGACATAGTGCAAGGTGCTTAGGCCAAATCCTCAACGATATTATAATTTTGAGCAGCCCGAGCATTCAGATTGAATGTCACCTTTCAGATGGTGGCCTTGGGTGGGAGAAACATCGAGTCAGTAACAAGCTTCTCTATCTGAAGAGGACTTGAAGGAGGGGGAGGAGGAGTGGATGTGGAGGTCGAGGTCTTATCAGAAGTACCTCCACTGGGTGTCTTATCTAGAACGAAATCATATGTCTGTTATTGAGTAGTTAGACTAATCATTTTTCTGCACATCATGAGGATACCAATGATCGAGGATGTATTCCCTTGTTGAGGATAGTTGGTGTTACTTGAACGTGGTGCAGTGTCATGAATGACCATTTGTTGTTGTTGTGGTGGGAAAGGGTCGTTTAACACTGCAGGATGTGATGGAACCTTTAACAACTTGTTAATTTCCTCACAATGAGGACATTATTTGGTAAAGTAGTCTCCTTCACCTATTAAGCATGGGAACTTAGCCTTCCTCTTAGGTTTAGTGTCAACATTGGTCTCTTTGGGTTTTGGGTTCTCCTACTCGTTCGAAGACTTTTTGCACTTTCCTTTGTTTTTCTTCTTTCCTTGAGATGAAAAGGATTGGACCGCATTCACCTCGGAGGATTGGGAAGGAGAAGGGGGAGTCTTGGTGTTATTCACAACCTGATTCTGAGTTGGCATAGACGTCGAATGACTCTGTTGTCCAACCGATTTGGATGCAGGTTGGGCCTTCAAAGAACCAACTAAACCATCCATAGGAGGTTCAGTAGAAGGCCTAGAAGGATAGTTTGTGGGACAAGGAGTGTTGGGAGTCAAATCATACAAGGTGCCCTAAATATCGGGCACGAGCAATCACCTGTTCTTCAGTAACGACTCCCCCCATGGAAACATATCTAGCGATGGGTGGCAATAAAGACTTTTTAAACCAATCAACCAAAAGTTGATCCAGAATGTTGGCTTTTATTCATCTGCGCCTCCTTGTCCACTCATGTATGTAATATGAAATGTGAGTGGAGGTGGATTGTTTAGCGAAGTTAACAAGTCAGTACTGGTTTCATAGCGGATCGGTACCTGGAAATGGGTCAAAAAGGCCATCGCAAGAGAGTTGAAGTCATTGAAAGAATGTTGGAGTAATGTTATATATCATTTTGCGGTAGTACCGGTGAGGGTCCTTTGGAAAAGCCTCAAACGAATGGAGTCATCCATTAACGAGTTGGACAAACACCATAAATGATAAGTCATCACGTGGTTTTGGGGGTCCTCACCGGGTTTTCCATCAAACTTAGGTATATTGGATGGCAACTTTACAGGGATAGGTGGCTAATATGGGGCGTGTTGTATGGGGTCGTTAGTCAAACATGACAAGTCTAGCAAATCCAATGTAGCAAGGAAGGGTAATTGTCGGTTCGACTGCGGATACTAGTAGTATTGATAAGGCATTTGTGGACCAATAAGGCCATAAGTTGATTGGTTAAATTATAAGTTCCTCCCATATTTGGGGGTTCGAGAGGTGGTGGAGGGGGGGTTGGATAAGTGGTGGGGGAGGGGTTTGGACAGGTGGTGGGGGAGGGGGTGGGGGGGTCATTGGTGGAGCCCCAGCTGAGGGCATATCTATTGAATTATGTTGGCCCCATAGGGTATTTGTGTTTTCTAGATATTCCAATGCAAGATGCACTCGTTCACACCCTTTAAAATGAAAGATGAAGCACTTTTTCAAACCATAGAATCAACTCTTTCAATGCAAATGCAATCTACCAATTTTATGTTTCACAAATCAAATACAACTTTTGAGATCCAAACTTTTTTC
Source organism: Larix kaempferi (assembly GCA_027924585.1). Taxonomy (NCBI): domain Eukaryota; kingdom Viridiplantae; phylum Streptophyta; class Pinopsida; order Pinales; family Pinaceae; genus Larix; species Larix kaempferi. Next base: position 894,517 of record BSBM01000734.1, on the reverse strand, counting down.
TTTTTGATGAAAATGCAATTTTTGAACAACAACTAGACTAATGCAAGCAACAAAAACAAGAATAATATGTCTAACACTATGGTGAAAACAACTTCTAACACTAGACTCTTTAACCACAATCTAAATCCAAGTTCAAGAAGAAATAAGTTCTTCGACTCAAACATGTTAAAACTTCTACTATGTGACAAGGATTTGGAAGCTGATTTTTGCTTACAAGCAAGGGTAATTAGGAGCATAAATAGTTTGATTATGCTCTGGGTCTTTAGACTCCAGGCTTATCAGTCATTCAAACAAATGAAAAGAAAACAAAGAACAAAACACTCTTAACACTTTTCATGAAATTATGAATCAATCCCAAGACAAACATACTCAAATACCACCCAGACTGATCCAACCAGACCCAAAAAGCTTCTAAATCACTCAGACAATCCAACAAATTCAATACTTTTTGGGAAAAAAAGGAGAGAACTCAGAATTTTTTTCCAAGTTCAAGTAATTTGCACCTGTACAGAAGGTTGTGTGCAAACCATTCACACATGTCATCATAATAGGGTGGGAATACCCCCTACCATTTGCACCTGTAAGTACTACAGGATGTGAATAGCTCTTGAAGCAGACTACAAAGAAAAAATTTCAGAAAGCTTTCAAAATTTTGGGAATTTTAAGGTAATTGGGATATTTTTAATCTATACTGAGACTGAAATACCCAAACAAACTGGAAAATTTAATCAACAAGGCCATATAGAGGTTGGTTTGTCCCCAGTATGGTTGATAGTTTTTTTGTTCGGAAATAAATCCTATGACCAGGGAAAGATCAGTAACACACTGAAACAAAATAAATTGACTTAATTAACTATGTGTATAGTCAAATTAAGACTCTTACACATGCATAAGACCACATAAAAAATTCAATAATAAAATCTAAGTATAGGACAGAGTAGGGAGACAAGAGGTGTGTACCTTTTTTGAAGGTTGTCCTAGTTGCTCCTTTCTCTTTCTCTAGATACACTCCTTGATTCCCAACACTAACCTACAAAACAAAAATCCAACCTTTCTCAAGCCAATTTGACATTTAACAAAGAATGTAATGAAAACAAATAGAACATTAACTAACCAATCAAATTTAGAATAAGTGACAACAAATTCTTTATGTCAGACCACAATCATAAGAACACTGGATTGGGGGAGGGAAAGATGTTGAATATCGATTATAGCAATGAAGTAGGTACAAGGTTTACCTTCTCAAAGCTCAACACCTTACCAAACATGAATATTCCAATCTCTCTACTCATGCACTCCAACGATCCCACACCAGTCCACCGGATGTATATGAGGGGTGAAGTAACTTGAGGGTAACACTTTAGTATTCAAGGATACAGGGGGCCATCAATAGGGATTGCTGATGGAAAAGGATGAAGGGTGTGTGAGTGACTAATACAACATAACTTTGGATATCTAGGTGTCTCCCTGATCTATTTCATTTCCATTCTATGTTTGTAGGAAATAGTTGTAAATGGTTCTAGGTGGTTTAGGGAGTTGCAAATGGGAAAATTGGTTTGTAAAAATTCCTTAACTCCAATATTATGAATTTTAATATTGTTTTCATGAAATTATGGGGAATTCACACCCAATTCATAGGAAACATGTGAATGATTCGCTCCTTGTCAATGTGCAAGGTGCGAGCAATTAGTTTTTGATGCATTCACGCCATGTTCAAGAGTAAAGTGCGAATGGCTCGTGCCCTAATAATGTGTAGTGTGCAAATTTCCCTTCTTTTGGTTTTGCAACTCTCAGATTGACTAGAATGATGTTGGGATTTAATTTTTATTTATTAGGGCCATTAATAAGGTTCAAATCATAGGCTCTTCCATCTATAAGTGTCCTTTTTGTGAGCGAACAATGACACTTTTGAGTGTAGTCTTTTGAACTATCATCACGGATGGAGAAGTGTCAATTTGATCTATAGCACCATGATAGGTAGGCTATACGACCATTACTATGAAAAATAACTAAATGGAATTGGATAAGTGTCACAACATGGTGGGGTGGATCCCAAGGAAAAAATAACAAAGGTTGGTAATGCATAATGCAGTGGTAGATTACGGTTTTATGCTAGTCAGAGTATAATTACCTCAAGATCTAAGTAACAAATTGGAGTCAAAATGCCAATAAAATATGTTCTATACAGTCCTCCAACCTGCAAAAAGTAAAAAAAAAACTTTTGTATGCAGATTTTAGAAGATTTAACTATCAAGATTATCTTATGTCATAACCAAGGACTTCTTTCTCTCCTCTTTCATTTTCATGGTTTTAATTTCAATTTTAGTAAAAAAAATGATGATGGGGGACCTTTGTAAGTCCCCCATCTACGCCCTCATGCTTTTCTCATTCACGAGGCATGGGAAAACAACCCTTTCCATGCTTTCCTAGAAGAGAAGGTACATATCCCTATGCATGTCATAAAGCAAAGGTGCAAACCACCCATCCAACATCAAAAAATAAAATTTCTAAATCAATTTTTTATTTCAAAATTTAGGGGATCCTCCATGGTGATAATATGAGGGGAAAGAGAGCAGGAAGAGGTTGACAGGCTTACCTTAGATGATACCTAAGCTAATGATGTGCTTAAAAAATATAATCTTTTAAAATTCTTTCGGTGTCCCAATATGTGGGCACAAAAATAACTGCTTGAATTATTGATAAGCTATTGGGAACCAAATCAGGATGCCTTTGTAATCAATGATGCCACCTTGAAGATTTTTTTTGAGGAAATTTAGTTCCTCACAATATTATCCCATCATGAGGTGATGATAATCCTGAAAGGAGGATGAGGGGGTACAACTCTTACCATCCAAGAGTACATTGATGCTTACAACACCCTCGATGCACAAAAGGTTGGCTCTCAAGTCCCCATGGAGAACATATTTGATCTTAGCCTCAATATCATTGTCTTAACCATTACTTATAAGGTGGGATTGAGTTCACCACATAAAGCTTCACAATCGTAGATGAATTATGCAACAACGTGCATGAGATCCACGGTATTCAAATGGTCCACGACTATGCTTGTCAACATGAAAGCTTAACTAACACATTTCATATTTGAGAGGCACAAAAACTTTGGATACCAAACCTTGCCAGTATCTTTATTCATGGAGAGTCTCGAGGATGTGCCCACAAGCTATCAAGTGTGATGAGCCCTATATGTGTGTATGGGAAGACATGATATACCATCTTGGAGGAGGATGCATGTCAAATGCATTCAACGGTGAGTTCTTTGACTATTGGTCTCAACATGTGATCATGATAGACAACTACCTTTACACCAGCACAAACTTCAAGAATGAACCAGAGTTAGGTCTTCCTCCAAACTCACAATGGGTTGATATCGGTAAAACAATTATTCAATTTTCAAATGTTTTGTAATTTTTATTTTTATCATATATGATTTTTATTTTTGAGAGCTAAATCATATTTTTTGCATGTAAATTCACTAAGAATATACTCTGATGATTCAGATGTGGGAAGAGCTCAATGAACATGATATCACAGAAATAAATGACAGGCCAGAGATAAGGTCCAACCAAGAAATGGAGTTTAGGTTAAGGGAGTGTTTTACACCATCCAAAGGGACCTGGAGGGTATGACCCACATGTTACCCATGGCACATATCGAGGACTTGCCCGGGCAACTTCAGAGGTAGTTAGTGGGATCACCACGACCTTGGGTTCAACTCTTATGTTGGCTATCCTCTGTCATAGTATGTTACCATGCCACACATTTTGGGCCTAGGGATGAGGCATAGCTTATGTATATATCCATTTTTTATATCGATAGGATTATATTATATCATCAAGGGCTTGGGAGCCCAATATTGTATATGATTGTGCTCATTTTGAAAATGATGTAAATTTATTATTATTATTACATACATATATGGTTTCTTGGCTCCACTTGTGCGTAAACTTGAGTTCATTATATAATAAACACATGCATTTTTTACTTTTAATGAAACAAATTCCAATCCAATACATAATTAACCAATGCATTAGTTAAATTGTTGAACCTCATTGGGATATGAATATAGGTAATTAATTCAAACATTTGTTCAATAAGTCTCACACACAAGTACTTCCACTGAAGTGTGGGATTGCAAACATGATAAACACCATTCAATTGTGACATTTCCAAACCTCATTGGGATATGAATATAGGTAATTAATTCAAACATTTGTTCAATAAGTCTCACACACAAGTACTTCCACTGAAGTGTGGGATTGCAAACATGATAAACACCATTCAATTGTGACATTTCCAATTCTAATTCTAAGTGAACTGCTAAATGTCAAATTCCAAGTGAAATGACTTCTGACAACATCTCAATAAATGCACTATATTTAGTGACGTTATTGGTGACCCACTTAATACAAGCCTTGTTTGAGCTCACAAATTGAGCCATGGGAGAATGAATCACCCAAGCTCTAGAAGCATCATTCTAAGTGTGACAGTTGGCACCATCGAAAAATCCCTCATATACAAGCGTATCTAACGGCATTTTACAATCAAGCACAAAGCATGACAAGCAAACTGAAAAACACGAAAATAGTAATAATAATCTACTTATAAACAAAATGTACACATATATTTCTTAGTCATTATTGACTAGGCATAATGCCTCTTTAAATATATCCCATTGTAAGGCTCACTCAAAAAGTTCTCTTCATAATCCACTAACTCATAGGTTTCTTTGTTGAGAGCACACCTCACAATGTAAGGATTGTGCCACATGGGATTAAACTTACCTACCCCTAGCTTATATTTATCTTGGTCATAAGCCAATACTAGGTCTCCTTGAAAGAAAACCCTAGGATGGATAGATTTATCATATTGAACCTTAAAATGCTTGTTGTGAACTTTGTTCACCATTGTCGCATCAATGGTCATTGAGTTATACTAGGTAAATGATATGTTCTTCTTAAACATTTGTGATAGGAGTTCTATAGCCAGTTTCAATGAGGAAGTTTCACATTCAATCGATAAGATTGCCTTCATTCCATGAACCAACTGAAAAAGAGTGAAACCAATATCAATTTTAATTGAGGTTAAATCAGCCCATAGAGCCAAAAAGAGTGCTAAATTCCAATTGTTTGTTGAAAGTTGAAACCCCAACAAAGTCTATAAAATGTCTCGTTTGATTTCTCTTCAGTGAGTCAAAACTTCAACACTTGCTCCTCAGTGATTTAAATCACCTACTCTAAGTGGGAAATGAAGAAGGAAACCACAACACTCTTTCATTGATTGAAATCGTTGTTATATGGACAAATAAACAAGGTAAAACTAAAAGGATGTGAAGATGGTAAACATTCAAGTTGAAAAATAGATTGCTATGATCCTTGCTCTTGTGGCATGTAACATGTTCTAAACACTTTCTAGTTGCAGGTAGCTCAATTGGCTTGTATGGTTTGGTATCCATGATGTTTTATTTTCAAAGATGACAAAATTTATCACAACTCAATTGTCAAACGATAGTGAGGATAGCCATCATTGGCTACTATCCACAAATGCGGGCTGACTCATCACCTTTATTCAAGGAAAACCATGCCACCTGAAACAACCTCCTACTGGTTTGTAAGGGGGTAGACTTTCACTCCTTCCAAATGCCATTGGGTCTTGGGTTGTTAACCTATTTCCTTGGGTCCAAAGAAGTCGAGATCTTAGCCAACTATTTTGATCTCAGCTTTGATTTATATTAAATATAAAAATATTATGGGAGTAAATCAAATAAAGTCAACAAATACTTATAACTAATCTAATATAAATTTCTTGAGCATCAAATTTCTTAAGGTCTAAAGTTTTTTCATAATCTGTAAACAAATTGAGATTACAAATTTTTACACATCAATAAATGTTATCCCTCTTAGTTCTTGATAGATCTATGTTTAAGATGGATCTATGCTCCTCTATGTGCTTCATATATGTGGGTTTAAGATCGATCTATGTTGGTTTTATTTTTTTAGCTTTATGTAAAATTTATTTAATTTTTTGTTGTTGCCACATCACCGTTACCCTTACCTACATTGAAATTAAATTGAGATTAAAATATAAATTATATAAATTAATGAATTAATTGATATTATTACCAAAATAGATTGATCTTAAATGTAGATCCAATTTTTTGAAGTGTAATTTTCTTTTATTTAAAAAATCTAAAATATTTAGAACTCATAAAATTTGATCCCTCTATGTGCTTTATAAATTCTAATTTAACATGGATATATACTAGTTTAAACAAGAGCCACGAGGTGGCAATGTCCCTGACATTGTTACCTGCTCTACAATCTCTCTAAGCAACCTATCACAATGTAATCCCAAACTATCATCTTTATTATGAAACCACAGAGACAAAGACGTCTCCGCTCAATAATGATATGGACTCTAAAGCTACTCATATTTACAAGCAAACAAAACTTGAGACCTCATGTTATTGTAATGATTCCTAAGAGGCAAGTGGAGACATAGGTCAAGTTGGCATATTTACTATTATCAAGAAAATTGCAATGATAATTTTGAAAAACTAATTAATGTGACTAATATATATACAGTTGCAAGCAAAATTTAATAATAGTTTGTGCTCATTTATTACCAAATATATATATATATATATATATTTAAAGCTTAAATGTCTAATGTCCAGGGATGTTACCATTTATCCGGATCATGCTGAAATTAAAGAGGGGCCACCAACAAATCATGATCATGTTCCTATGCGAAAGAAGTACAAGTATTCAAATGATCAAAGAGACCATCAACAATAATTTTTGAAGCCCTTTCCAAACATTTTCACAACACATGTTAATGATTTGCACAATACATCCAAGCTTGATTATTTTAATAGTCTAATTTAGTTTATTTTTTCTCAATGACTATATATAAAATAAATACTTTCTAATTATCAATAATTTTTTTTCCCAGTGAAAAAAAGCATTCCATTGATATTTAAAGCTTTGAATCAAACAGTACAACGATAAATCAGTCAAAAAACTGATAATAGTCTCAAGATCTCAGCCATCATAGATCTTGATTACAAAAAACTAACTTCTCAAACTTTCAGCCAAAAAAAATAAAAATAAAGTTAGTTTCTTACATTTTCTAATTATCAATAATTATATATAAAATAAATACTTTCTAATTATTTAATACGGCCTGCTTTTGTTGCATGAATCCGTCATCCACTGGACTTTTTGTTTTGTCTTGGAGCATTATCCATTTGTTTTCAATACATTGAGGTCTGAAATTGTGGATTTTGAATTGTTGAAAAGAAATCCATTTATTTATTTATCAAACTCAAATCAAATTGTTAAGAGGAGCCGAGACAGCTATTGCAAAAATATACAAAACTTGTTCTTGAAAATGCCCATTGGCTTTAATAGATAGAAAATGGAATAACTAGTATAGAAATTAATTAAAATCCTCAAATGCATCCATCTCCAAAAATCAATACTCTGTCAAGATAAAAGTTATCTCGAAATATCAATACTCTGTCAAAGATAAAAGTTATAAATTGATATTAAGAATTAAGAATGAAGATCAACCAAATTTTACTTAATAATCTGATCATCTATCCATTTATTTATATTGATATATAGAAAAAAAATCAAACTGCTTTAAATTTAAAAGTATTTTTATTTTATATGTACACTAAGTTACAATTTCTTGGTTCAAGTTTTTCAAAATCTAAAGAAAACATGGATGCCAAATATACATAAAACTATCTTTAATATATAATGTTCTTCCTAAAAGACCAAGAATAATTCATAAATAGAAAACTTGAATGTATCACGAAGTTGTACATCTAAAACGCAGGCATCCGACTACCTCATCAATGATGGGATCTGGATCAACGTACTCTTCAACTGCATCCTATGTTTGCATGTGTACTGAGGTCTAACTGTAAGATCAACCCTGAGCTACATGAACTGCTCCAAATCAAATGCCATTTTAGGGCTAGGTACCTTGGGGAAAGCATTACTTATTGGGCAAGGAGGCCATCATCCATGCCAACCATAATTCACTTCAATGCTTTTTGAGGAAGCACCTAGTTCAGGCAGAAGCAATCAATCTAATAACCATCTCTAACCAAATCAATCTAATAACCATCACTAACCAAGAATCATTGAGCAATATATAATTTATTGCAGGCAACCGTAAGCATAATCTTGATCTATCTGGCACGGATTTTGAAACACAATTAAAGCCTTTTACTCCTCGCAAATAAAATACAAAAAAGTAGTAGCAGTTGAAGAAGTTCTCAAAGTAACATCATGCAACGTGGTAAGCAAAATGTCAATTTGCAACGTGGACAATCGCATGCAACCTAAGGTAAGTTCTCAAAGTAGTATCATGCAATGTGATAAGAACATGTGAAACGTGGACAACCGCATGCAATGCCACTACAGAATTACAATCTATTTAATTTTCACCAAAGCCAAACTATATCTTCTTCAATAATTTTCACAGCTCCCAAACTTTTAAGTAAAACATTCATCGAAGCGCACATTAAACAAAGTATTTGCAGAGGAGAGAGGTTGCGAGGAGAAAATTCATTGAATCCAAGAGGCATCTGTTGAATTCGGTTGGTATGTTTTGACAGTCATAAAGTAACTGGCTATAAGCTCAAAGCTTGGAGGCCACCTAGAGGAGAAATTGGCCAAGGGAAGCATGATGGAAACATGTTATATTGAGATGCCGGGAGGAGGTCAAGTTATGGGGATTTTGCATTATTTTCTCGTGAAATTTGTGGTGGCATTAGGCATGACCTGTAGGAAATTCTGAGAGTTGATACATTCGAATGTTGTTTCAGCATGGATTTACATACATGAATGAGGACGCTGGGTTGTGGATGCCGTAACTTGACATAAATTAGGTTGAAACCATCAGATACATGTATTGGACCCTGTATTTTGCCATCAATTCGCACAAAAGGGGAAGCAACCAGGTATTATGAGAGATTCTCAGTGGTTAAAAGTTGTCCCTTCGCTGGTTCTCTTTGGAGGAGGCTGCGACAAAGGTCGGTCACATGTGCATATTTATTATTTTTTTTACTCTTCCCTTATATTATTCATTGCTTATTATTATTCTTTGGGATTATAACATGTGTTTAGCTACAACCAAAGCAATTCATTGCTTATTATTATTCTATGCATTGCTTATTATTTTTTTTTGGGAATTACAACATTATTTAGCTACAGTAATGAAATCGATAACAAAAAATGCAACGACATCATAATACACAGTATGTTTCATTATTTTTTACGGATTCATACTAGCAGTCAAATAGAGATCGATTATTTAACACAGAAATTGAAAGAAAATAATTATGTCCAGAGATGTGTGTAGCATGAATCCAAAAAAATGTTTGGGTAAAAGCTAATACAATGACTAAGGTTTTACTGAAATAATCTGTGAAGACAAAAGGGGTTGATGATCTATATAAACTCTTTTAGCAGAGTAACAACTGATAGCGAAATCAATCATGCCCGATGCATTATATAAATTTTATGAAAGAAGGAGGAGATAGTACCTGGGTATGCCAATGGAAATTAAACCGAAATAGACCCCGTAACCAATCCATCATGCGAATAAAAGAAAGGGAGAATTCACGACTTCTAACTCATCCTGGACAGCTATGTTTCACACGTCGCAATCCCAATCAGCCATAGACGACCAGTTCCTCCATATCGAGCTAATAATTGGCTCAATTTCATAACAACTTGTTGCACAGAAGATGAGTCTGACAACCTTATCGATGCTCCTCCCACCTTGGCCTGCTACATACAAGCCACTTAAATCACTCACTTTAAGAATTATACCCTTATTCAAACGCCCTTCCACCATTTGGTCCAATTCCCTGAGTTTCATAGCAATGTGGTCTTTATCTTTGTTTCCGGAACATAAAGCGGATATCTTTGTTTCAATAGGAAGGATCTGAAGCTGCGTTGGGATTTCACCTTTTTCTATTCTCTGCACAAGTTTTTTTATTACAGCTTCGGGCTCTTTCTCCCCTACCAGAACCAAATTCTTCTAGAAGGATTTCTATGAGTCTTCTAATCTCATCATTTCTATTGCGGGTAGCTTCAGCACTAACCCTTAAACTTTGAAGTTGCATCCTAGTAAGCCTGGCGCAAATGGGTAGTAGGGGCCGCCAAAAACATCGCAGTGACATGTAGAGGAATCGTTTGGCCGTGCCCGTGGCGACAAGCTTATGCTATAGCATGATTTAATATGCTCGCCATTTCCGGGGTTAGCGTCTACTGCACTGTGCTTAGCCCTGGAGTTTCTATGCCTTTGGAGCATTATTCTGCCTGTCTTCTTCCTCTTCAATGAAAATCCCTCCAAATTTTTCCTTTTCACATGCCATCCGGACCTCCAAGGCGGACGGATTTCCGACCTTCTACCCTCCAAAGCCAAAGGCATGAAAAAATTCCTGAACACTGATGGTTTTCAAGCCACCGAGATGCATGAATTTGCACCTTCTCTGTCACTCTGCAAACGAAGCGAAATGAAATGCGAAAATGGAGAATATGTTAACTAAATAACTGTTGGTCTGAGGGGTCGAGCGTTCCTCCTTGTTACCATAGTAAGGATACATATAAAACCGACTGTATAGATACAGTGTATATGCTTGGGTTGGTGTTGATAGCATGCTAGAGATGGCACCTTGTATCACGGATGCCTGGATTACCAAGGTCGAGGTGTGTCACACCAAGGTCGACGCGCTTTGTACTATATAATATAGGTGGCCACCAACTGATACACGGCAACCCCATTGTAAACCCATCCCATCCTCCATGAAATAGACTAATACACCCTGAAAGTCAATCATAATTGGCCCATAAAATAGACTAATACACCGTGAGAATCGAACCTGTGTTGCAAGCTAACGAAATACTCAACAGCTTTCAAACATATATTAGCAACTTTCACATGGAATTCGATCTTGATTTGCTAATTTGTTACTTCTTCGAGATTTGGTTCTAAAATGACAACCATTAAATGAGAGCTATCTGTTGAATTGATGGTGCAGCGAGCTATAAGATTGATATTCGCAATCCTTTATTGTTTTGCACATCGAAAAACATTACGACTGTAAAATCTATAGTCACGATCTTTTATATTTTGCAAATCGATAAAAAATATATTTTAACGTAGTTGTTAGCTGCAATATTTTGTATGTTGAATACAATGGCTTTACTAATTGAGACACCAACTAACACACGTCAACCCCAATTGTAGAAATCGAGATACCATATTTATTAATACGCAGCAATCCCGACTAAATGCATTTAAACCGCCATGACGTTAGCACGCCATTGGGGCCTGGGGCACAAGAACCCAGGCCGACGTCATGGCGGACAGAGCCAATGAACACAGATATAAATCTTATTAAAAAAAACCATCAAAATAAAAAATGCATTTAAACCACCATGACATTAGCACGCTGCTGGGGCCTGGGGCATAAGAACCCAGGCCGACGTCATGACGGACGGAGCCAATGAACACAGAGATAAATCTTATTTAAAAAAACCATCAAAATAAAAAAAATGCTGCAGACTTTAGCCAGACTTTCATCCCACATACAAATTTACAAAACAACCCTCCGATTAATATCCCCGACCGATTCATATATGTTAGGGACATAATAAGTGATACCATATATCCTACCTTAGAATTATGAAATAACTTAGAATTATATTTCATAATAAATCTACTCTACTCTCCATACAAGAACACCACTGAAAATCCTTTTACAATATTTTTTAAAAAGATGAAGAGGTTCGTCGCCGCATAAAAAGCAACCACTGTGCATATTAAACCAAGTGCCTTCGCCAACAGCAATACTACAGGATCCGCCGGAACAATTCTCACATTTCAGTTGACGAAGAAATGGTGAAGGTAAACACATCGTTTAAAATACACAGTTCCAGAGATCGGGCGAAAGTGGGAAGTTACGTGCGTTTTCATCAAGGGAAGTTATGAATCGTTTCATTCTATTTCTTTTTGATTATATAATAATTTAATACGTGATTAGTTGGTTGATATGCAATCAAAATTATGCATACTCACCAATCAACCCCTAACCTCAACCTTACACAAATGTCTAAGTAGTGTCTCCATAATGTGACCCACCTTTTCCGTGAACCTAGTCCTAGCTCTTCTCAAACCCATGTGACCCACCTTTTTGTGAACCTTCTCCTAGCTCTTCTCAAGCTTCGAGTTATATCCCTATTGTTCATCATATTAATTTTACCTCACTCATTGAGAGTCAACCTAATGGAATTACACCACTTAACACCAGTAAATTTATTGCAAAGTTTCTCCATTGCCCCTTATACGTATAGACCTAACAACTCGCTACCCTAATTTATGGAATGTTTGGTGCATGGATTCTATCTACATATTACTCAACAATGTCGTATTGGAATCCCTATGACAACATCTACCACCATACAGTCTTCCTTAGAAACATGACCCATATAGAGAGCACACAAAGATTGCTTCTTACATTGGCCATACCATCATAGTTTAGTTCATTGTTTTGTTACTCATTATCTTTCCCAATAGGTGCAACAACATATTAGTGATACGACAATGCCCTAGTTTTGATATAATATGTAATAAATAAAATCACACATGGTCACTTTCCATGTCTCGTCATGGTGATGTCTTGGATAGTGTAAGGGTACATTTCTCCTCATGCACATATTTCATTAAAATTGGAATAGACAATGGATCTAAAATTTCAAAATAACTAAAAAAACACAATTTTGGGGTTGTCCTTGTAATAAAACATTTCCAATTTTGTCAAAGATCATCATTATTATTAAATGCAATATAGTAACTATTTGGTGTATTGGCTTTATACAAATCTCCTATGCTTCTTTTAGGCGTGTGATGTGATATATTTTGGATATTTTGAGAAGAGTCAATGATGTTTTAGGGATGTATGCATCATTTGTTGGATCAACACTTTATCCTATGTTTTTTCCCTTTCCTAATAGCTAAGGGATAGTACTAACAAGCGCAGATGCTTTGGGGAGGACTGTAGTGTTAACAAGGAAGATTATTGAGAACATTCTCGTCAAATTGAAATAATTTCTTGCATCAATTCCTTATAAAGCGTCACCTATCACCACCTTACACACTTTGCTTTCTTTTATTGCATTTCTATAGTAATTCATCAATGGTGCTTATTATTCCTTATTTTATCGGCTTGTTTAGTAAAAGAATAGGCATTTTCACCCTTTAGAATGACAACTTATATCGCTTTCACTACCATTTGTTGTGCATAACATTGAGGTCGATTTTATCATGTTGGCATTGTTCCTTTTGATGTAGAGGTCACCTTGTGAGATGAGAATCCTCCTTGAGAATTAACAGGGTGTTCTTATGGTTATAGGTGAATAAAGACTATCTCCATGTCCCTATTTAGATAATTTTGGCAATGGTGCTCTTGATGTGCTCAAGCAAATAGACTTTCCCTGGTGTAAAAGGAGAAGCCAATTGTTAACTACACAATCTATTGTGCATTGAGAAGTAGTGAGTTAGAACAAAAAAATAATGAATATATATAAAGTATGAAAAAATACATCATCTTGAGATGGCATGAACAATAACCAACTATTTTGTAACCAAAAATCCAAAATCTACAAGCCTATTGTTGTTGTCTAGAACCAAGTAGTAACGTGTCAATGTTTTACTACACAATGTCAGTGGAAGTGTTGATAATTTTTTGTTGCATCTTCATTTCTATGAAGTTGGGGATCTAACATAGTAGTGCATTGAACTGATATTTGTAGGATGAGAGAGGTTCTAAGCAATGATTATGTGATGCAGGAGCATCGATCCTGAGTCAACAATGTGATTGCGTGGTCACATGTTGTGGCTAGTATGGAGGCGAGCTGTTCTGATGTGGACAGTATGATATGTTTTGTGATGATTCGAGATCACAGGATATGTAACCATCTGATGCAATGTATATTTTTGGTAAGATAGGACATAGTGGTGAGTTGATACTCCCTGCGTGGAGATCAAGCCAGATTAGGAAAGTTGGCTGAGTAATGATGAAGACCCGCCGTTATAGAGGGTGTCAAGTGGTTAGGTTGTTGAGTAATTCATGATTCTGTTAGAGGGCCGAATGCATAAGTAGGGTAGAGTGGAATAAGCTAAGGGTTGGTCGGATGGGGGTGTGTTGGTCATTATGTATGGAATGTAGTTTTTATGCTTATCTGTGAAAGAATTTAGAAGTTCTGTGTGTTGAGAAATCTTTCTGTGCGTTTGAATTAAGAACGCTTTGAGTTTCTGTCAGGTAGAGCTATGTGCATTGGTGACCTGACTTCTGTGTGAATGAATCTTTGTTTAGCGCTCATATGATTCCTGTGTGTAGTGAAGAACACCCTAAACGTCTGCAGATCGATCACCATTAAGTTGTTTAAGTCCAATTCTTGTTTGTGTTTAGTTTTCCCTAATATCCAGATGAGGGCTGAGCTGGTTTGGTCATTTCCATGATCAATCGGTCAAGAGATCGCAGGGCCATAGAGTAGAACCAGTGAGTTGAATTCGGATGGTTCAGATAGAAGCTGAGACGAAGATCAACAATGGGGAAAGGTCACTCGAAGTGAAGCGGCGCGGAAATTAACCTTCCCGCAAGCCTAAGTGAAGGATCCCGCCTTGATCCTAGATCAACGGTCGTGGTTAGATCTGCAAAGGATCGAAGGTGGAGACAATGCCCCACCAAAAGGGAGAAGCGTGGAGATTAGCGGCAAGGCATTGCGGAAGCTCAATTGCGGAAGGAATTTTCGAGAAAGTCGGTATAACACCCCACAATCCGCAATCTACAAGTGCAGAAAGGATATTGCGGAAAGGAGTGCACAGAAAGGAGGTCACGAGAAGACGACTGCGGAAGGAATTTGCGGAAGGATGTCGTGGTTGCGGAAGGAAGGTGATCCCGCAGGAACATTGCAAAAGGTCACTTTCGAGGGAAGGAGGCCCCAGAATGTTGCAGAGAGCTTGTGTTGAAGGTAAGGGCCACATGGAAGAAGGACTAGGCTGGTTTCCATCCAAGTCAGGGATTGATTCCCGTGAATCACCCTATGTCCTGGAAGTGTGAGGGTTGAGTTGACTGCGGTCGACTCCGCCCCCGCCAAATTTTGGTATTAGAGTAGGGATTGCTTGTGTGACGCAGCAGAAGAGAGACATGGATGTACACATGAGAGGAGCAAGAATACGTGACAGAGGATGATTGGAAACGAACGCCGAAGTCATGGAGGAAATGAGAGAAATGCGAGCATGTATGGAAGCTATGGAGATGGGTCGACGAAGAGATCCAGAAGCAGGAGACGTAAGCGATCCTGAAGAAGAAGAACAAGCAGAAGAAGCGACACCTATGCGAGAAACACCTGAGCTGAGATACTTTCGGTTAATTCTTGGAGAAACTTCGAGGCCAAAAGTTGAGTTGCCTACCTATGAGGGAAGTCTCACTGCTGAACACCTCATTGACTGGGTCAACAAGCTAGACAAATACCTCGAGTATGATGAAGTTGAGGAGAACAAGAAGGTCAGATTCGCAGTGACCAGATTGAAAGGACATGCATCCTTATGGTGGGATAGTGTGCAAGCTGAAAGAATAAGGAAGACCAAACCGTTGATAAAGAACTGGGATAGGATGGTAGCTAAAATGAGAGCTAAGTTCTTACCAAAGGACTACCAGTTAACATTGTACAGATAGATGCAGAACCTTCGGCAAAGATTATTGACTGTAAGAGAATATATAGAAGAATTTTACAAAGTAGACCTAAGGGCAGGCTATGTAGAAGAATCGACAGAGAAGACTGCTAGATATGTCAATGGTTTAAGAATGGAAATTTAGGATGAGATCAATATGATATCACCAAGCACAATGGAAGAGGCGTACCAATGTGCCTTAAGAGCAGAAGAGAAGTTATTAAGGAAACATAGCTCCAATAGGGGCAGAGGCCCAACCCAAGGAAGAGGACAGACAACTGGAAGAGGAAGGTTTGCAGCCCACGAAGGAGGGTTTGGCAACACAAACCAACATGAGCACCAAGGTAGAGGAAGTGACTCAAGAGGAAGAGGACCTTACCAAAGAGGTAGAGGTAGATGAAGAGGCAGAGAAGCTGTCTACAAATGTTACAAGTGTAACAAGTTGGGACACATATCCTTTGAATGCCCAGAGAAGGAAGACGTAGGATAGAGGGGATACTATGTAGCTCAGAAGGAGAAACAACAAGAGCAGATAACATTGGCCAAGAATATGCCAGAGAATGGAGAGTCCTTGATGATGAAAAAGATCTTATTGAATCCTGAAAAGGAGGAAGTGGAACCTGTTCAAAGGAAGGCTTTATACAAAACCATGTGTAAAGTCAAAGGAAAGTGCTGTAAGATGGTGATTGACAGTGGGAGCACTGGCAACCTTGTTTCCACAGAGATGGTGGAGAAACTGAGTCTGAAGAAGACCAAGCATCATGTTCCGTACAAAGTATCATGGTTGCATAAAGGGCATCAAATCCTAGTAAGTGAACAATGTGAAGTTGAATTTCACATAGGCACATATAAAGATAAAATCTCGTGTGATATTATGCCCATGGATGTTTGCCATATTATTCTAGGGAGACCATGGCAATTTGACAAGAGAGTAGTACATGATGGTAGGAGAAACTGTCATAGTTTTGTGTAAGATGGGATAAAACATATTCTACACCCTTTGCAAGGAGAGAGCCCGACAGAGCAGCAGACATCTAAGGTACTGATGTTGACAGGGAAGGAGTATTTGTAGCAGATGGATGAGAAGGAGTTGAACTATGTTGTAGTATGTAAGCCTAGAGTGGTAGTAGTGAAGACTAACATTACGGATCTACCCGAGGAGATTCAGGAGATGCTAGGAGAGTTTAGTGACATTGTGGTAGATGATTTACCCAATGAGTTACCACTGAAGCGGGATATAAGTCACCATATTGATTTTATTCCTGGAGCAAGCTTACCAAACAAGGCAGCATACATATTGACACCTCAAGAGAATGAAGAAGTTCGAAGGCAAGTACAAGGATTGTTGGATAAGGGTTTAGTTCAGAAGAATCTGAGTCCATGTGCGGTACCAGCAGTACTTACCCCAAATAAGGATGGTGAATGGAGGATGTGTACTGACTCCAGAGCAATTAACAAGATTACCATCAGATATAGATTTCCATTGCCAAGGATGGATGACATGATGGATTGCCTGAGTGGAGCAACATGTTTTTCCAAGTTAGATATGAAGAGCGCATACCATCAGATCAGGATTCGAGAAGGGGATGAGTGGAAGACAACCTTTAAAATGAACGACGGATTGTACGAGTGGCTAGTTATGCCATTCGGACTATCCAATGCACCAAGCACTTTCATGAGATTAATGAATGAAGTCTTGAGAGAATTTATAGGTAGGTTTGTGATAGTTTACCTTGATGATATTATGATTTTCAGTAAAACAGAGGAAGAACACTTGAAGCATCTAAGACGTGTCTTAGAGAAATTACAAAAGGAGAATTTGTTGATAAATATGAAGAAGTGTACATTCATGAAACCAGAACTAGTATTCTTGGGTTTTGTTATCTCAAGTGATGGCTTGAAGATGGATCCAGAAAAGGTGCAAGCAATCATGGATTGGCCTTCACCTCAGAACATTTTTGAGGTAAGAAGTTTCCATGGATTGGCAAGTTTTTATAGGAATTTTATAAAGAATTTCAGTGGTATTTGTACACCTATCATTGAGACAGTTAGGAAGGACAGACAACCATTCCAATGGACAGTAGAGGCTGAAAGAAACTTTCAATTCTTGAAGAAGAAGATTACTGAACAACCAGTATTGAAATTACCAGACTTCAAACACCCTTTCCAAGTGAAATGTGATGCCAATGGAGTAGCAATTGGAGCTGTACTCAGTCAGGAAGACAAACCTGTAGCATATTTCAGTGAGAAGCTGAATGATTCAAAACAGAAGTATTCATCTTATGACAAGGAGTTTTATGCTATTGTCCAATCACTGAAGCATTGGAGACATTATCTGATGCCCTGAGAGTTTGTTTTGTTTTCGGATAACCATGCATTGCAGTACATCATGCAGCAACCTAAGTTGAATCAGAAGCATGTCAAGTGGGTTGAGTTCATGCAAAATTTTACCTTTGTGATAAAGCACATAAGTGGGAAATCAAATTGAGTAGTTGATGCTCTAAGCAGAAGACAATTGATGGTGCAAGAGAATCAGATCCAAGTCTTAGGATTTGAGCACTTAAGAGATTTGGATGAGGTTGACATTGATTTTCAGAATGCATATAGAGCTTGTAGAAATCCTGTAGAGATAGACAGAGAATCGTGGATTGAGTATATGTTGCAAGATGGTTTACTCTTCAAGAACACTAAACTTTGTATTCCCAAATGTTCCATGAGAGAGAACTTGATACAGGAAAAACATAGTGGGGGGATGGTAGGTCACTTTGGAAGATATAAAAACTTTGGTCAGTTGAGCCATTTTTATTTCTGTCCAAAGATGAGATCAGAAGTTGTGAAGTTTGTGAGCATATGTAGGGTATGTCAACATGCCAAAGGAAGAAGCCAAAACACAGGCTTATACACACCATTTCCTATTCCAACTAGGCCTTGGGATTTCATGAGTATGGATTTCATTTTGGGGTTGCCAACAACTCAGAAGGGAAATGACTCTATTTTTGTGGTGGTGGATATATTCACTAAGATGGCACATTTCATTCCATGTTATAAGACTAGTGATGCCACACACATCACAAACTTGTTTTTCAATGAAGTTGCGAATCTACATGGTTTACCTAAGAGTATTGTATATGACAGGGATGTGAAGTTCACAAGTCATTTATGGAGAACCTTGTGGAAGAAGTTGGCTACTAAGTTGAATTTCATTTCAGCATATCATCCACAGTCTGATGGCCAGATTGAGGTGGTAAAAGGAAGTCTAGGTAACATGTTGAGAAGTCTGATTGGAGAAAGTCCAAAGCACTGGTATAAGGTGTTAGCTCAAGTTGAGTTTGCATATAATGATTCACCAAACCGAAGTACAGGGATGATTCCATTCCAGATTCTGTATGGTATGCATCTAAGAGGAGCATGCGAACTATGTGATTTGGGTCAATTGGAGAAGAGGAGCGCAGATGGAGGATATTTTGCAACAAGGATCAATGAACTACAAGAGCAAGTTAAAGCAAGATTACAACAAAGTAACAACAGTTACAAGGCAAGGGCATATTCCAAGAGAAGAGAGAAAAAATATGAAGTAGGAGATTTGGTTTTAGCACATCTGAGAAAAGAGAGGTTTCCAAAGGGAGAGTACAATGAGTTGAAGATGAAAAAGATTGGACCCTGTAGAATACTTAGAAAATTTTCAGCAAATGCATATGAATTGGAAATGCCAACAGGGATTGGTATATCACCTATTTTCAATGTTGCAGACCTGTATACTTATGTAACAAATGATACAGGGAAAGTACCATAAGTGGAGGACCTTCAGTGGCCGAAGCAGATGCCCATAGCCCAGCCAACAGAGGTTGAGACTATCTTGGAAACTAGAGTGACAAGGAGTACCAGACAGGGGGATTACTTGGAGTATTTGATCAAATGGGAAGGACATCCTGTAGAGGATTCTACATGGATGGATGCTAAAGAATTGGAAACCAAGGGTTTCTCAGTAGTTGACTTGCTGAACATGGGTTCATAAATTTTAACCTTGGGAGTCTGATGCAGTCGCATCGATGCTGAGTCAACAATGTGATTGGGTGGTCACATGTTGTGGCTAGTATGGAGGTGAGCTATTCTGATGTGGACAATATGATCTGTTTTGTGATGATTCGAGATCACAGGATATGTAACCATCTGATGCGTTGTCTATTTTTGGTAAGATAGGACATAGTGGCGAGTTGATACTCCCTGCGTGGAGATCAAGCCAGATTAGGAAAGTCAACTGAGTAATGATGAAGACCCGACGTCATAGAGGGTGTCAAGTGGTTAGGTTGTTGAGTGATTCGGGATTCTGTTAGAGGGCCGAATGCATAAGTAGGGCAGAGTGGAATAAGCTAAGGGTTGGTTGGCTGGGGGTGTGTTGGTCATTATGTATGGAATGTAGTTTTTATGCTTATATGTGAATGAATTTAGAAGTTCTGTGTGTTGAGAAATCTTTCTATGCATTTGAATTAAGAACGCTTTGAGTTTTTGTCAAGTAGAGCTGTGTGCATTGGTGACCTGACTTCTGTGTGAATGAAGAACACCCTAAACGTCTGTAGACCGATCACCATTAAGTTGTTTAAGTCCAATTCTTGTTTGTGTTTAGTTTTCCCTAATATCTAGATGAGGGCCGAGCTGGTTTGGTCGTTTCCATGATCAATCGATCGAGAGATCGCAGAGCCATAGAGTAGAACCAGTGAGTTGAAGTCGGATGGTTCAGATAGAAGCCGAGACGAAAATCAACGACGGGGAAAGGTCACCCAAAGCGAAGCGACGCGGAAATTAACCTTCTCGCAAGCCTAAGTGAAGGATCCCTCCTTGATCCTAGATCAACGGTCGTGGTCATATCCGCAAAGGATCGACGGTGGAGACAACGTCCCGCAAAAGGGAGAAGCGTGGAGATTAGTGACGAGGCGTTGCGGAAGCTCAGTTGTGGAGAGTCTTTGCGGAAGGACTTTTCGAGAAAGTCGGGAGAACACCCCGCAATCCGCAAGTGCATAAAGGATATTGCGGAAAGGAGTGCGTGGAAAGGAGGTCGCGGAGAAGACGACCACGAAAGGCATTTGCGGAAGGACGTCGTGGTTGCGGAAGGAAGGTGATCCCGCAGGAACTTTGTGGAAGGTCACTTTCGAGGGAAGGAGGCCCCAGAATGTTGCGGAAGGTCACTTTCGAGGGAAGGAGGCCCCAAAACATTGCGGAAGGTCACTTTCGAGGGAAGGAGGCCCGAGAACGTTGTGGAGAGCCCGTGTTGAAGGTAAGGGCCACGTGGAAGAAGGAATAGGCTGGTTTCTAGCCAAGTCAGGGATTGATTCCAGCGAATCACCCTATATCCTGGAAGTGTGAGGGTTGAGTTGACTACGGTTGACTTCGGCCCCGCCATTGGGGTTGGTTAGCACCCTATTTTTAAAAACTAGATTTAAGATCGAGGTGCTATCAAATCATAGTCAGATTAGAAGACATCTCCAAGATCGCTTTTCAAACACATGAAGGACACTACGAATTCAAGGTAATGCCCTTTGGATTAACAAATTCCCCTGCCACTTTCCAAGCAGCTATGAATGAACTATTCCAGACATACCTCAGGAAATTTGTGTTAGTCTTATTTAACAACATCCTTATATACATCAAGGCATGGAAGGAACTCTGAAGCATCTAGAACATATACTATCTCTCATAGAAGAAAACTAATTATATGCAAAAAGGTCAAAATGTACATTTGCAAACAAGAAGTAGAGTATCTTGGTCACATTATCTCAAAGGAAGGAGTCAAGGTGGATCCAAAGAAAATCAAAGTGATTAGTGAATGGCCCCAAGCAAAGAATATCTCCAAGCTAAGAGGATTGTTAGGGTTGATTGGTTACTATCGAAGATTCATCAAGAACTATGCTCATTTAACTGCACCACTAACCAACCTCCTTAAAAATAATTCCTTTCAATGGAGTAATGAAGTAGGAAGGTGTTTTGATGGATTGAAATGAATTATGTCTACAACTCTTGTTTTGGCAACACCTAATTTCTCAAAACCATTTGTAATCGAATGTGATGCCTCAAGGTTTGGGATAGGAGTAATCTTGATGCAAGGACACCCAATTTATTTTGAAAGCAAGAAATTAAATAAAAGGGAATGCTTATAGTCTATATACAACAAGGAGATGCTTGCAATCATGCATACATTAACTAAATGGCGACAATACCTTATGGGAAGTAATTTTATAACCTGTATAGATCATAATAGTCTTCAACTCTTGTTACAATAAAAGATGTTAACAACCAAACAATAGAAGTGGATAGAAAAAATTGCCACTTTTGATATGGAAATCTTACATAAAAGGGGTAAAGACAACATATTAGTTGATTCTTTGTCGAGAAAAGACGAAGAAGTGCAAATTGTGCCATATCAATGGTGGTTCTTGAATGGCTACATGAAATTCAAATCGAATATTCCAAAAATCCATAGGTTTGCTCCATAATTAACAATATAAATTAGTACCCAAAATTTGAATGGAAAAATGACCTCTTATGGTATAAGGGAAGAATTTACTTAAGCCCCAACTCAAGTTTTAAAACTAAAGTACTTAAATAATCCCATGATTGTCCAGCTGCAGGACACGTAGGATTTTTCAAAACATATTATAATCCAAGACAATCATTTTTCTTGACGTCATGAAAAGCATAATACATAGTGCGTTGCAAAGTTGCTCCGACATTCTTTAAACCAAACAACATATTCCTATAAGCAAAGGTCACCTAAGGGCATATAAATGCAGTTTTGTGCTGATATTTAGGTCCGATTTGAATTTGGTTGTACCCCGAGAAGCCATCCATAAATGAGAAAATCTCATTACCTGCACATTCATCAATGATTTGATCAATGAATAGAGTAGTATAATTATCCTTAGGACATGCTAAGTTCATGTCTCTAAAATTAGTGCAAACTCTAAGGTCCCCTTCTTTCTTATCCATAGGTACCAAATTGGATACCCACTTGGTTAGAGGGACACGATAGATAAAGTTTGCCTGGAGAAGTTTTTCTACTTCTGCCTTTATGACAATAACTTTCCTAGGGTTTAACAATATTAATTTCAGTCGAACTGGTTTAGCATTAGGATATGTTTTTTATCCCATCTTTGAAAATAGTTGGGTCTATACTTGGAATTTCTTCATAGGACCAAGAAAAAATGTCTCTATACTCCTGAAACAATGCAGTATATATATATATATTTCTATCTCTTCTATAGAGCAATCTGCACCAATAAAGACATTTTAGACAACACCAAGGGTCTTAGATATATTGATGAGGAGGTTGGTGAGATGTTGGCCATGTGCCCTTCCACATTCACTTGTGGTGCAATGAGAGGGATCCCATATCATTCCATTGATCCTGGTTTGGTAATTCCATTTTCATCAATTCTAACCTCATTATTAGTAAGAATAAATGATGAGTGATAATGTATGTCTTTCCAAGGAATTTCTCCTAAATACATAGGCTCAATGATAGCCTCATCTGAAGGCATAACAATGTCTAAAGGATCATGACATGGTAATGTTAAAAAAATAAGATCGCAGAGCAATAACATAAAATAAAATGCGGAAATAAAACACATAAAACATAATACAAGAGAGACACCAATATACGCGCTTCACCCAATATGGGATACATCAATGGAGAATTGAACTGGTCCTTTTATTATTCCGTACAATAAAATGAAGGAATACAACCCACAACACATCTGCTGCAACTTCCTCTTCACTCTCTCATAGTCTCTCTCTTAGACACACTAGTATTTCACAATACTACACAACCACAATACAATTCCCTCATACATAAAGAGGGTTTCCTTCTAGGGAAAAAAATCCATAACATAACTTCTATCGTCAAATAGTTGCCCCACCCTGGACCCCCCTAACGACTGTAGTGGGGGGGATCCACCCCACACCCCTTTTCGGGTACTGGGATCCAAACACAACTAAAAAACGACCTCTGAATGCAGGAAGATTATAATCAGGCTCCACAACCAATAATCTCCCACTTGAAGACTGGTCACAACAACTGTACTGCTACTGCATTTGTAGGACTATGATCCACCTTGGACCTAGAAAGTTTCTCATCATCACCTTCATGCTTTAATTCCAACTAAAACTGAGTAAGAAATCAGTTTCTCCTTGGTTACTACCTTTGTTAACTTGTTTGGAGGATCTAGTATGTATCTTTTCCGACTTTAATTATTCATTTTTCAGAATAGGTCGTATGAAATGGTACTTGAGTTGTATTTGTTTGGTCTTAGAATGGAAAGCTAAGTTCTTTGTAAGATGAATGGCACTATGGTTGTCACTGTACAACCTGTAGTTCTCCTGCTTCTTACCCAATTCCTCCATGAACCTCTGTAGCCAAATCATCTCTTTACTAGCCTTTGTAACAACAACATACTCTACTTCCATTTTTTAAAGTGCAACAACCTTTTGCAGTTTCAAAATCCAACTTACTGTTGCTCTACCTACAGTAAAGACATACCCTGTGGTGTTGCTCTTTCTATCTTTATCACCTACCATATTTGCATCAACATGTCCCTGTAGAACAATGTTTTAGCCTCCAAAACATAATGCATGAGTAGTAGTACCTCTCAAATACCCAAGAACCCATTTACTGCCTTCCAATGCTATTTACCTATATTGTTCATCTACTTGCTCACAACTCCCAATGCATGCTCAATATCTGGTCTTGTGCACACCATTGCATACATCGGATTACTACTTGCTAATGAATAAGGGACCTTGGACATGTATTCTATCTCCTCACGTGTATTGGCACACATATCCTTAGTTAGTTTGAAATGGATGGCCAAAGTGTTAGATTTTAAGATAGCAGTATAATTTCAATCTTATTTGTAACGGAAACAAAATTGGATCACTGAAAGAATAACCATGCACAAAAACACAACGAAACAACGAATTTATCGTGGGAAACAAAAAGGGAGAAAACCCAACAACCTTTTCTTATTCAGAGATTTCAATCCAAGATACAAGTACAACCAGATATAAGAGTGATATAGTACAAGAGAGATCACATAGAAGAATAAACCCCAAGATAGAAACCCTAGAAATAGTCTTCTCCTTTACTTGAGTGAAATTCTCCTTTTCCTGAGCGAACTTGATTGATGTAAGATTGAATGAGGTGACATTTTATTTATACTTGACTTTGCTTGACCTTTTCTTCTATTGGGGCTAACTTATCTATCCTGTTTAGGCTAACTTGTCTTCTAGAACAATAAATATAATTTATTATTATTTTCTTTTGGTCCGAATTGAGTGAGTATACCTCACACAGGTACAATCATCAACGCTCCCTCTTAGCTAGGGAGGTATCATCATGTTGAAACACATTTGTACATCATCTAAACATCACAACTATCTTGAACATCTCGTCATCATAAGAAAAGTCGTCCGACACAACTCAATTCATGAAGAAGTGTCACCGACTCAACTCAGTCCTTTGAGGATTCAACAACTCAATCCAGTTCGTCGGGGAGTCAACATGTGTAACGACTCAATTCAGTCCATCGAGGATTTGTCTCAACTCAGTCCATCGAGGATTTGACTCAACTCAATCCATCGAGGAGTCAACAACTCAACCTAGTCCATTAGGGAGTCAGCACGTATAATGACTCAACTCAGTCCATTGAGGAGTCAACAAATCAACCCAGTCCATCGGGGAGTCGACATGTGTAACGAATCAAATTAGTCCATTGAGGAGTCCACATGTAATGACTCAACTCAGTCCATCGAGGAGTCAATGACTCAACCCAATCCATTGGGTAGTCAACATGTGTAACGACTCAACTTAGTCCATCGAGTAGTCCACATGTAATGACTCAACTTAGTCCATCGAGTAGTCAACAAATCAACCCAGTACATTGGGGATTCAACATGTGTAATGACTCAACTCAGTCCATCGAGGAGTCCACATGTAATGAATTCACTCAGTCCATCGAGGAGTCCACATGTAATGAATTAAATTAGTCCATCGAGGAGTCAATGATTCAACCCAGTCCATCGGGGATTCAACATATATAACGACTCAACTTAGTCCATTAAGGACTCTACATGTAATGAATCAACTCAGTCCATCAAGGAGTCAACTATATCACATGGTAACTCAACTTGGAAAGGAGTGCTCCCATGCAAAACATATTAGTCCGTTGATATTTCCACAATAGATATCTCTCCATGGAGAGTTCCATCATTATCAGGCCAGGGAAAATGTATCATTGATGTTGTAAACTCCCTCTCAACGAGGGAGACATTCTTCACCACTCCAGGCATGCCTTAGAATTACACAAACTTCACCTGGGTGAGAATGTCGACAATCTAACCATATGTAGGAATATACAGGAGTTGGACTGCTCCCCTCTGAACCATAGCATACCACCGCAAGCTGCACTACTGGACACTATTGTTCCTCCATTAGTGTTATGTTTCATCAAGTGAGTCTACTGAGATGAGCCTCTCGCTCTCTCTATGTCACTAGATATCACTCCATAATTCCTCTAGAACTATGCTACAAACACCCTCTACAACTTTGCATCATACTCTCTCTGTGGATCTACCCACTAGCTAATCCATCAACCTATACAAGGTGTAATCTTGGATGCCAATCTAAACTACACCCTAACACCATCTCTCATAGAGAAAATAAACACAACTCCTCATGAGAGTATACCGATCTGGCGTCAACTAGATATATCATAGATCAATCAACTTCCTATACATGGTGTGATCTACCAAAGCTTAATAGGAAGCACACTAAGCTTCTTCAGATCCATCATCATTTGTGTACCCATGGACTTATAGTCCAACATCCCAAATATCCTCAGGACATCAATAATATACTTCCCATGACTTCGGAATATCTCATGTCTTTTCCACACCTCTAATCCCAAGAAATAATGTATCAAGTCAAGGTTCTGCATCCCTCCCTATGCATCTGTCAGTGAATCTCTATGTATCGGTCAAGAACATCATCACAATCAAGGAATCATCATCAACAATTTGTGCCACCTGCACATGTTAAATCCTGAGTCACTGCTCTAACTGAACATATGTATATTGCAAATCCTCAAAGGTCAACTAAGTGGTTCTCATCCTAGAGCATTCTGGACACTTAAGAAAAAATAATGCTCTAACCACTTCTAGAGTCTGCCACGATTCCAACTGGAAGCCAACTACTCTTCATGTGGTCCCCACATCTCAAGTAGCATGCTAAATTAACTAAGGAACTTCAGAGAACTCATCAACTGCTACTAACTACAATTCCTCATGATGATCGAAAGGATGAACATCTATAGTAGAGAGAGACTGACATTTGTTGGAGCATCCTGCTTCCAACCATCAATCTCCATATGAGATCCTTTGTACCTATGGGTTATAGGTCCACATATGATTGAATGTACTAGGTACACACTTGACCCATCCCTGGCCAAGTATCTTTACCAACACTGGGAAATGATCGATGCTCAACCTCTAGGAGGATAGTGTGTGCAACTGAGGACTAATCTTCCCAACCCGTCACAGGATGTCCGAAAGAAGGCACTTCCCTACTATGAGCTATTCACCTCTAGCCAAATCACATGGATAATACCGAGGGAATTTCTAATGCCACATAACTACTCATCATGTAAGGACCAATATCCCCACCTCGTCATAGGGTGTCCGAGAGAATATATAGTCTTGCCTCTGTTCCATTCACCCCTATCCAAATACTGGGGGAACACCTTCCTGATGCAAACATCACATTTATTTTCAAGCATCACATCCACTATAGTTGATCCCTCTGTCACGAAAGCCATCCTGCTATCTGATATGGAACCTGAATTGTGAGCCATGTTCCTAGAAGCCTATGGCTTTTGAGCATCCTACACTCACTTGAACACTGAGTATCAATATGGATCTGAAGCCTGGCTAAATCCACCTCCATCACCTTTCCTTTAGAACAAGTCTCATCATCCTTCTCTTGTAGGCCATAGCATATGGTCTTTCCTACAAGTCAGGTTCAATCAAATAGTTAACAACATTTCATAATCATTAAATTCAATCATATCGTATGCAATGGCAATAATTCACACAGTTTTGTAAGAATCTTAGCCAATGCTACAACACAACACCCATCCATATCCCACACACACTTGGTAACTATCTAGATGCCTTCCATCTTCACCAGAACACACTATCAAGAACATGCACTGTTCTTTGTATGTTAGTAAAGAGGTTTCATCCTAGACTACCTTCATCAAGGGCTCATGGGATGTTGTGCAACACTATATGCAATTTACTCAATCATATACATAAGATGCACTACATGAGCCTATTGCTCGTCAATATTAGTCATATATAAATTAAAAAAAAATTGTATCACAGATATACATATAACTGTTATGGACAATATCCTTTTAACTCAAATTGTAGTAAAAATACTTATCTTTCATGGGATCCCTCTTGATCTCTGCCTCCTTGCATAAATCACCGGAGTCCTCAGATCTTCATCTTTCTATAGCCTATACATCACCAATGACAATCACATCATCTTGATACTGCAATTATTGGTGCACTCATAGAGTGTACTAGAAGAAGTACTCCTTTTGATGATATTCTGTACTTTGCTCAAGATCATCATTTGCATTCTTTGACTTTTACAGTGGAGTCTCTTCGTCAACATCAACAATTGAAGCATGGTACTTTATTTTCTTCGGTTTGGGACACTGTATGGCATAGTGACTGTGCTTTTGACATCTAAAGCAATGAATATGTGAAAGATACTTCTTCTTCTTTTGTTATAGAATTGGACCTGATCTTTCACCTTTATCTTTTCTGCCTTGATTCTTCCTTCCCTTACCTTTCCCTCCTCTAGCATGTGCTGCAAGGGATTGCCTTTCTTCATCTTGAGTGCCATGCAACTTGCCTCTAGTTGTAAGTCTAGTTTCTTCTTGTGTACAATCTGCCCATTAACGATCATAATTGGCCAATTTTGATTGCCCAAGAATGGGGAAGACCATTGAGGGTCATCACGACAAGCTATCTGTCTTCAACTATTTCCCCAATGGTGCTCAATTGATCTCGTAGTTCAAAAAACTTCATGAGGAAAGACACAATTGAGTCTATTCCTGTCATATTAATATTGGAGAGTTATTGTCTTAAGGAAATTGCTCTGTTGATATTGCTATTCTCAAATAGCTTCTTCAATACATCAAACATTTTCTTGGTTTTCTTCTTCTGAGAGATCTGAGGTATCAAGTGATATTTTATAGAGTCTATCAGAATCCTCCTTGCCTTAGCATCATTATTCCTCCATTGAGACTTATCTGCTTCTTCTTCTGGTTTCAATACATTTTCATTCAGGAATTTCAGAAGATCATTCGCCTCTAGGATGATGAGTACCCTAGAATTGCATGAGTTAAAGTTGGAATCCCCATCAAGTCTATCTTCCACTTTAACACTACTCATTGTGGCTGCAATCTGAGATATGATAATATGGTTCAAAAACCCTAGTAGGAGATAGGTCAAAATTGAATTTTGGAATCTAATAAATTAGATTCCAAATATAGATGCACCCTCCTAGGGCGGGTTGAATAGACCTCGTTTTCTTCCGGATCTGGGGACAGAACAACTCAAAAACTAGTCTTTCATATACACACTAGTCTTTCACAATATTACACAACCACAATACAATTCAGGATCATACATAAAGAGGGTTTCCTTCCAGGGAAGAAATCCATAACATAACTTCTACCGTTAGATCGTTTCCCCCATAGAACCCACTAATGACTATAGTGGGGGGGGAGCGCCCCCACACCCCCTTGTCAGGTACTAAGATCCAAACACGGTTGAAACACGACCTCTGAATGCAGGAATATTATAATCAGGCTCCACAATCAACAATCTCCCACTTGAAGACTAATCATAGCAACTCTATTGCTATTGCATTTGCTGGACTATGATCCACCTTGGACCTAGCAAGTTTCTCATCTTCACCTTCATGCTTGAAGTCCAACTAAAAATGAGCAGGAACTTAGTTTCTCCCTGGTTACTACCTTTGTTAACATGTTTGGAGGATTCTGGCTAGTATGTATATTTTTCGACTTCAGTTGTTCATCTTCCAAAATAGTTCATATGAAGTGGTACTTGAGTTGTATATGTTTGGTCTTAGAATGGAAAGCTAAGTTATTTGTAAGATGAATGATACTTTGGTTGTCACTATATGACCTGCTATTCTCTTGCTTCTTACCCAATTCATCCATGAACCTCTGTAGCCAAATCATCTCTTTACTAGCCTTTATAACAACAACATACTTTGCTTCCATTGTTGAAAGTGCAACAACCTTTTGCAGTTTCAAAATCCAACTTACTATTTTTCTACCTATAGTAAATACATACCATGTGGTGATCCTCTTTCTATATGTATCACCTGCCATATTTGCATCAACATATCCCTGTAGAACAGTGTTTGAACCTCCAAAACATAATGCACGTGTAGCAGTACCTCTCAAATACCTAAGAACACACTTTACTTCCTTCCAATGCTCTTTACCTAGTTTGTTCATATACTTGCTCACAACTCCCACTACATGCGCAATATCTGGTCTTGTGCACACCATTGCATACATCAAACTACCAGCTGCTAATGAATAAGGGACCTTGGGCATGTATTCAATATCCTCATGTGTCTTGGGACACATCTCCTTAGTTAGTTTGAATTGGCTGGCCAAAGGTCTACTAATTGGTTTTGCATCATGCATTCTAAACCTCTCCAACTCCTCTATGTACTCAACCCGAGACAATGTCAATTTGCAATTGTTCTTGTCTCTTGTTATTCTCATACCAAGGATTTGCTTTGCAGCACCCAAATCCTTCATCATGGATGAATTAGATAATTTCCTTTTGTGCACATTTATATCGTGCATGTTAGACCCTGCAACAATTTCGTCCACATACAATAACAAGAGAATATAGCTTCCATTTTCTAGCTTCTTAAAATAAACATAATGATTCGAATGACATCTACTATAACCTTGTTCTGTCATAAACCTATTAAATTTCAAATACCACTAACTTAGAGCTTGATTCAGGACATGCAAGATCTTCTTCAACCTGCATACCAAATTCTCCTTCCCTTTGACCTCATACCCCTGTGGTTGTTGCATATAAATATATTCCTCCAAATCCCCATGGAGAAAAGTTGTTTTTACATCTAATTGTTCAAGATGCAAATATTCTACTACCACTAGACTTAAAATAGTTATAATTGAAGTCACTTTAACAATAGGAGAAAATATTTCATCAAAATCTATACCTTTCTTCTATGTAAACCCATTTACAACAAGTTTGGCCTTGTACCGCTTTTTGCCTCCATCTTCTTCCTTCAACCAGTAAACCCATTTATTCTACAATGCTCTTTTACCCGTAGGTAACTGAACCAAGTCCCAATTCTGGTTTCTTACCAAGGAGTCTATCTCCTCATTCATGCCTTGCTCCCACTTCTTTCTAGTTTCCACTTGCATTGCTTCCTCAGAACTTTCTAGTTCACCAAAATCATTAAACAATAAATAATACAATGAACAAGAGTATCATTCACGGGGTTTACTTAACCTGGTATATCTTCTAACAATACTTGCAGGAGTTTGAGGTGCCTTTTGTTGTTGTACATTTTGATTTTTTGGCACCTATGAAATTTCATTTTCTTTGATTTCATTAAGCACTATGTATTCTATGTTTTCTTTTTCCTATTTTTTTTCCCTTGAACTAATATTTGTACATGACCTTTTTATTGAATACCATATCCCTTCTCCTAATGATTTTGTGATTTTCATAATCCCATAAGCGATAACCAAAATCATAAACTCTGAATCCAATAAAGGTACACTTCTTGGATTTAGCCTCAAGCTTTGTTATGTTTTCTTTATCAATATGGAAAAATGCTTTGCAACCGAAAGTCTTTAGAAATGAGTAGTTTACAATTTTACCTGTCCATGCCTCCTCTAGAATTCCACCATCCAAGGAGCTTGAAGGCCCTTCGTTTATTAAGTAAACAATAGTATCTATAACATCTTCCCAAAGTTGCAAGGGCAACCCTGCATGCAATCTCATATACCTTGCACGCTCCATGATTGTATTGTTCATCCTTTCTGGCACACCATTGTCTTGTGGTGTTCCTGGAAATTTCCTCTCTCTATGAATCCCATGGTATGAACAGTAACTATCAAACTCATTGCAGTAGTATTCACCTCCATTATATGATCTGAGACACTTCAACGTTTTTCCTGACTCATTCTCAACCAAAGCTTTCAATTTCTTAAAAGTAGCAAAAACATCAGATTTTTTCGAACACAATAAACCCAATTTTTTCTAGTTGCATCATCAATAAAAGTAACATAATAACGAGATCCACCGAGAGTTTGTACCTGAGCTAGTCCCCATAAATCTATATGCCCAAGCTCTAACGGTTCACTCTTCTTTTGCTTCCCAACTCTGATAAATCTAACTCTCTTATATTTTTCATAAACACAGTTCTCACACAATTCCAAATTAACTTGCTTCAAATCTGGTAGCAACTTCTTTGAATGGAGAATTTGCATCCCTTCTCACTCATGTGGTCAAGCCTATGATGCCACAATGTTGTATCCACTCATGTAGAAGCTAAAGAGATATAAGAGTCAGTGTTATTAGTATATAAATACAATGTACCTACCCTCTCTCCTTTTTCTATTACCAATGATCCTTTAGTGACCTTCCACATTGTTTCTGAAAATATAGATAAAAAACCTTCATCTCCCAACTGCATTATTAAGATTAGATTTATTCTCATAGTAGGAATGTGCCTTACATCTTTCAACAACCTTGGTTTCCATTCTTTAACTTTAACTATATCTTACCCATTCCAACAATTTTACATGGCTGATCATCACCCAATAAAACTTCTCCAAAATCCCCTTGAACATAATCTTGAAAATATTTCCGATGAGGTGTAGCATGAAATGAAGCCCCTGAATCTACTACCTAGAAATATGTAGTATTATCTAATGAAAGAATCAAAGCATCTTGTAACACATCAACTGCTGCATTTGCTTCTTGATATTCTCCTGTTCTCCATCTCCTTGTTTCGTTAGAGATCTGTAGTCTTTCTTCATATGCCCTTTCTTCCCACAATTTCAGCACTCTATCTTTCCCATTCTAGATTTGGATCCCTTCCTAGACTTCCCACGATTACTTGGGCTCTTTCCTCTCTCCCTTTGTCTTCTCCTGTTCTCCATAGTCAATGCATTACTTGATGTCTCACCTGTGTTTTTCCATCGCATTTCCTCGCTAAGGATAACACCAACAACATCATCAAATTTTAGAGTGTTTGAACTAGAGATAGATTTACTTACAGCCATGACCAAGCCGTTCCACCTTTTTGACAATTTGCACAAGGTGAGAAGATCCCTAACCTCATTATCAAATTTCACTCCTACAGAACTTAGCTGATTAATAACCGTATTAAATTCATTTAAATGATTGACAACAGACCCACCTTCTGACATCTTCATATTAAATAATCACTTAATTAGAAATACCTTGTTGGAGGCCGAGGGTTTTTCATACAGTTTAGCCAATTCCTTCATCATATCCTCCATTGTATTCTCTTTCGAAATGTTGAAAGCCATATACGCTGTTAGAAACAATCGTATCATTGCTAGTGCATTTCTATCAAGAACCTCTTATTCTTATTCCTTCATGGTCGACGACTTACTCACTTTTGTACCCAACGGTAGGAATATATCCTTCTGATATAGATAGTCCTCCATTTGCATCTTCCATAATTGGTGGTTTTGGCCATTAAATTTCTCGACCCTAAAATTTCCTTCTTCCTTCATTTCTCCTAGTCGAACCAGGAACCCTTCTTTCCCGCGAGTTTACCATCCAAATAGACCTTCAACTTTGATACCAATTGTTAGAAAAACAGGATCACAGAGCAATAACTTAAAATAAAATGCAGAAATAAAACACATAAAAATAGAATACAAGAGATACACTAATATACATTGTTCACCCAATATGGGCTATGTCCACAGAGAAAAAGCTAGTCTTTTTATTATTTCGTCCAACAAAATGAAGGGATACAACCCGCATCACATCCAGTTCAACTTCCTTTTCACTCTCTCACAGTCTCTCTCTTAGACACACTAATCTCTCACAATACTACATAGCAACAATACAATTCCCTCATACATAAACAAGGTTTCCTTCTAGGGAAAAAATCCCTAACATAACTTCTACCATCATATATGTGACTTAAAGACGAATGGTTCATATTGACTACGAAATTACAACATTTTACAAGGAAAATTTTCCAAAATTTTCGCTACGGGGGCGTTGACCCCAAAAAATCGCCGAGGGGAGGGGGGATCCCAAAATAGTCGTTGCCCCTCTAGAACCCCTGATGACTATAGTGGCAGGGAAATCCCCCCCACACCCCCCTTAAGGTACCAATATCCAAACACGACTGAAACATGACCTTTGAATTAGGAAGATTATAATCAAGATCCACAACCAACAGGTAAAGAATTGATAGCCCATATAGGCGTGGAGTATTGATCATCAACTTCCATTTGAATGGAATGTTAATCTTAGTCTACATTCTTTAGAATGATAGCTTAATAAGCTATTTCGGTTGTAGATAGATCCACCACAATCTTTCTACACCCGGTTCCTACCGGTGGTTTGGGTATTATCAACGAGTATTCAAAATAGGAGGTTCTTAATTGAGACATTTGCCTGATGGAAGTTATAACGATAGATGATATCGCATGTGTCATAGCTACATTGTCACTTAAGTTGGGTGGAGGCAGATTGACAATTCCCATTAGGGTAGGATACATTCCCACACCAACATTTTCACAGTCCTTCCCGGAATGGATTACTAAAGGGGAATTTGTCCCATAATTAAGAGTGGATTCATTTCTATGGAGCGATAATTGATCAATAGTGACTATCTTTCCTTCATGAGGAAATTTAATCACTCGAAATATCGAATATACCACAACCATCATGTAGTGAATCCAACTTCTACCTAGTAACAGATTGTAATAAAGTGGAGCATCGACGACTTCCACTTCTAGTCTAATTGTTTCCCCCCCTATCTCTATTGGGAGAGCTGGGATGAATCACTACAACAATTAACCCCTTTGAGGGCAGTTTTCTTCTACCCTAATAGTGAATTTTGGGGGTGATTCTGGCTTAAGGGGTGGTCTTGGGAAAACCTCCCCCAAAGGCACCGAAACTAAAAGTCTAAGCCTTTGGGGGTAGTTTTTAAAGAGACCTTAAACCACCCCCAAAAGTAACTTTTGGGGGCAGTTGCAAACCCCCTTGTATCCACCTACGGGGGAAGTTTAGAACCCCCCCTAAAACTTCATTTGACAAATCGTTAAGGGCGGTTCCAAACCCCCTTTGTAGCCACCTATGAGGCAGTGCAGAACCTCCCCTAAAACTCCCTCCTACAAAACTTTGGGGTTGGTGGATACCTATGGGGGTGGTTCAAAATCCCCCCTAAACCTCCCTTTTACAAACCTTTGGGGAAGGTTCTAAACCCACCAGTAGACACCAACAAGGGCAGTTCTAAACCCCCCCCCAAGATACACATGGGGAAAGTTCATAACCCCCCCTAAAACTCCCACTTTCAAACCTTTAAGGGCAGTTTAAACCCCCCATGTAGACACCTACAGTGGCAGTTTGAAACCCACCCTAAAACTATTGACAAATATACGAGGGCGGTTCACATCCCCCCTCTTAAACGCCCACTTACAAACCTATGGGTGTGGTTCCAACCCCTCTTGTACATGATACGAGGGAGGCTGTGAACCCACCTCGTAGAATCCTATGGGGGCAGTTGTGAACCCACCTCATAGACTCCTATAGGGGCAGTTGAAAACCCCCCTCATAGACTCCTATGGGGGCAGTTATAAACCCCTCTGGTAGCCATTAATATAAATCATCATAAAAAATATTTTATTAGAAATACCAATTTTGCAATATCATTAGGTCACAGAGGAATCGAACCCCAACCTCTTTCCCATAAGGCAGACGCTGTTCCATTGAGCTAGAACCCTTTAAGAATTGGTCCATTAAACGCCAAAATAGACCAAAGGGACTAGTGAATACTATCAACAATAATATCCCAACAAAAGAGAGGTGGAAGAAGAATCCTAAAATGAAATGAAATGGAAAATCAATTTAAGCACAACATGAAAATGGATGTCATTATCATAGGCATACAAGTAGGTTATCACAAGAAATAAAATCCCATAAAATCCAAGTAGGTTCTAAGACTTGGGCTCAAAAAAGACTCTTTTGGCCTATGACTTGGCAAAGTCTTGGAAAATAGAATAAAAACTCAAAATATAGTAAATCTTGTGCACAAGATATATAATAATGACATTTCTAATCCATATAAGTTATAAAACCAAATTCTATGTAGAAATTCATAAGATCATCTCATAAAAAATGGCAATACAACATTTGGCATTCCATATTTGTATGAAAAATAGTGAACTAAAAGATAATTTCTTGAACAAATTCACAAATAGTACCATGTTCAATTATATAAATTAAGAGTCTGATAACATAATTACAAAATCAAAATATACAGTGTCTTCAAGCCCAATCTCAAGTCTCATTCATGGCTATGGGAATTCCTAGAATAAGCACTAGAGGAGCTAGTGCCAACATTGATTGAATCAAATAGAAACTGTGATGCAAGTGTATTTGGTGTTTCCATTGAGAAAATGTTTTACTAGAGATATCCTTAGTGTCTTCATTAAGACAACTCAAATCATCTGGAAGAGATTCATCCTCCAAGATCCAATTAGAGACTAGATTAGTTTTATCCAATAAAATTGGATCCAGATCCTTCTCAAATGCCTAATTTTCCTCCTAAAATTCCCTCTAAAAAACCGTTGACAAGTCAAAATGCCACTTGCACGTGTGGGGATGGAGGCTTAGTCGGTCTCTTGATTTTGACTCTGAGACTCTTGTTGGAAATCGGTGTTGGCATTGATGTCACAAGAACTAATCAGATCTGAACTTCATCTTCTACCCTAGGCGTGCATTTTCCTGAGATAGTGAAAATCAAGCTAGAGGGCACTTTTGGGAGGCTAGTAACTTCTCCTTTAAAGACTGTTTGACCAATAAAACCATATGTATGGATGCAAAAACCAATAGGATACAATCCTATGTCCTCATATCAAATTAACCAATAAACTATAGGAGACGACGTGCATTTTCTTAGGCTAACTTTGACTAATTTTCCAACGCTTGGTCAAATTCCTCCACTTAGCCAAATTGCCATCCTCTTACACAATGATGTCAAATTGTAACAATGAATTCATGAGGGCACTATAAAAACATGGGGGACATCATGCTGAATCCATCCATGTCAATTTAATCCTCCGAAACCTCATCCTCTATTCTTGGCGTGCATTTTACTGGAACATTGCAAATCATGCCAGAGGGCACTTTTGGCAAGACAATAACTCCATCCTTAGAGACCGTTTGACCAATCCAATCATATGCATGGATGAAAAACCCAACAGTCTACAAGCCTATGTCTTCAGATAAAATTAACCAATCAACTATAGGATATGGAGTGCATTTTCTTAGGCCAACTTTGTCTAATTTTCCAACACTTAGTCAAATTCCTACACTTAGCCAAATTGCCATACTCTTACACAATGATGTCAGATTGTAACAATGAATTCAAAAGGGCACTAGAACATCGTGATGACTCCATCCATGTCAATTTCATCCTATGCAACCTCATCCTCTATCCTTGGCGTGCATTTGACTGGAACAGTGCAAATCATGCCAGAGGGCACTTTTGGCAGGTCAATAACTCCATCCTTAGAGACTGTTTGGACAATCCAATCATATGGTTAGATGCATAGACCAACATGATACAAGCATATATCCTCATATAAAATGAACCAATCAACTATAGGATTGACTATTTTCTTAGGCCAACTTTGAGTATTTTTCCAACACTTAGTAAAATTCCTTAGGCCAACTTTGACATAGAGGGCACTATAACAACATGGGGGACATCATTATAACTCCCTCCACGTAAATTTAATCCTCTGAAACCTCATCCTCTATCCTTGGCATGCATTTTACTGGAACAATGCAAATCATGCCAGAGGGCACTTTTGGCAGGCCAATAACTCCATCCTCAGAGACTGTTTGGACAATCCAATCATATAGTTAGATGCACAAACCAAGAGGCTACAAGAATATGTCCTCAGATCAAATTAACCAAACAAATACATGATATGGCGTGCATTTTCTTAGGCCAACTTTGACTAATTTTCCAACACTTAGTTAAATTCCTACACTTAGCCAAATTGCCATACTCTTACACAATGATGTCAGATTGTAACAATGACTTCATGAGGGCACTAGAAAAGCATGGGGGACATCATGATGAATCCATCCATGTCAATTTCATCCTTTGCAACCTCATCCTCTATCCTTGGTGTGCATTTTACTGGAAGAGTGCAAATCATGCTAGAGGGCACTTTTGGCAGGCCAATAACTCCATCCTTAGAGACTGTTTGGACAATACAATCATTTGGTTAGATGAAAAAACCAACAAGATACAAGTCTATGTCCTCATATCAAATTATCCAATCAACTATAGGATATGGTGTGCATTTTATTAGGCCAAATTTGACTAATTTTCCAACACTTAGTCAAATTCCTACTCTTAGCCAAATTGACATACTCTTACACAATGATGTCAGATTCTAACAACGACTTCATGAGGGAACTAGAATAGCATGGGGGACATCATGCCGTCTCCATCCATGTCAATTACATCCTCTACAACCTCATCCTCTATCCTTGGCATGCATTTTACTGGAATAGTGCAAATCATGCCAGAGGGCACTTGACAGGCCAATAAATCCATCCTCAGATACTGTTTGGACAATCCATCAGAGACTGATGGAGATAGTTGGTGAAAGGAAGAAGCATGGTTCCATATTTTCAAGTGTTTGTTTCCAAGAATGCTATTTTTAGCAAGAATTAGTTAGGGTTCGCTCTAGGAGCATTTTGTATATGTATGACATTTTGCAATGTAATGAGGGATAGATTTTGGAAGAGAGAAGGCATTTCTATGTACTGTGATTTCAAATTTTGATATTAATAAAATTGTTGAGAGAAGAAGTATTGAATATTTCCAAATAGAGATTCATGTGCCATTATTCTTTAGTCTGTAACTTCTTTCTATGAGTGTTATCTCCTATGTATTTACATTTTTGTTGTTTCTTCATATATGAGTGAGAAATTGTATGAATGCAGAATTCATCCCTATCTGATGCTTTCTGTTCATTAAACTCAAATATTATTATGTATTTCTTCTGAAGTTAATGCTGAATTCATCCATGCTAGATTCTCTGTGTTAATGGATCACTTTTATTAAATCTTCTACCATACTACAACAATTGAATTTTTGAAGAAATAGTGTCTACCTTGCCTCTGTTATTGGTTTATTCTACCACCAGTGTCTTGCAGTTTGAATAATACCCTTTTATTGACTCCATGCCCAATGGTTTTCTCCTTAAAGCTTATATTCCTGCTACATGTTTAGGAGATCATTTCATATATTGTAGATTTGAGAACTATGTTTCCTTTTCTATGCTATTCATCTTACTCAACAAATCCTTGAAAACTTCAAACGTAATTCTCAGATGTTGATAAAGTGAGTTAAGTCCTTCAAATATTTGTTTCATTGGAACTAAAAGCAGGGATGTAGTACCTTCACAGGTATTCTTCTTGTATTTGCTTGAAGACCATCCCTCTCATCCTCAGCAATAGCATGCCCATATCTAAAAGGGTTGTGCCTTCCATTTTGCAAAAAAAATTTGGTCACCTATGTCAGAAAGATTATTATTCATATAACACCATCAATCATGCTGAAAATAAAGGAAATTAAAAAAAATTCATATTGTTCTTATGCAACTGAAATGAACATTTTATTTGACATTAAAATAAAGGTACACAAGTCACATTATGTACATATTGACATTAGTCAATAAGCTTACTAACTAGACATTTCAGAACCATAGTGGAAGGGTCACTGCAAGATTTCACGAGGACATTGAGGAACAACTAGGGAAGAGGAAAAGAGGACCATTTTGAAAGCATCTATAAAACAAAGGAATCTACAAGAAAATTAAAGAAGATGTTGTCTAGTGATCTTTGGTACTATGCCTCTGGGAGATTAAGTAAGGTGAAGAATCTAGATTCCTTGCTTGTGGTAAATCCTATCTCATGATCAACTAATTTTTCTGCAACAAATGTGTAATAATATTAGTACATAAAATAGACAAGTACAATTGTTAAAATGAAGAAATCAACATGTTATAATCAATGAAACAATAATAAGATATCTAGTTGAGAAATATTTCATGGGATAACATATATATATATATATATATATATATATATATATATATATATATGCATTAGAGAATGATACCATTTTTCATTAGTTTCCTTTCCACTACGAAGACTTGCATAAATCATGACAGAATAATGTGTTTATATGACTAGATGAAAAGTAGGTAAATAAATAGGCATGTCAATATGTATGAGACTCTAAATAAATTAAAGGGGAATGCCCGAGTGAGCTTCTATTGGTTTCAAGAATAACTTATTCTCTACTAAACAAGGCCAACGACATGAAGGTCGAAGATCATATGCCCCCTCCGCCCCCCTCACAGCACTCTCAATTCCCCTCACCCAATATATATACTAGAAATTAAATGCAAATGCAAGCTAAAATTATATGCATTAAAGGTAAATGCAAGCTAGCATCTAAGATATGATTTTTCATAGATTCAAATTAAAAAAAGAACATATAAATAAATCATGAATGGTACTTATTTTTCAAGATCCACCCATGTGCCTTCACAATATTGTTGAACATAATCCATGCCACCGTCACCTACAACTTTATCATGTTTGCATTTTGTACCTTCAAAGTCTACAACGCTTTATAGGTCTGCATACTCCACTTCATATCTGTTACTATTTCTCGGTCCCTTTGGAGGGCATGCCAAAACTACATAACAATAATTCTCTACAGGATCTTGTACATAAAATACTTGTTTTGCTTGAGATGCTAAAATAAATGGATCATCTTGCACTATGTCCTTACTTAAGCATCTCTTCAAATTCACCATGGTGAAACCAATTTCATCAATTTTCATTCCATTATTCTTGTGTACATCTATCCAATCACATTTGAACAATGGATACTGCACACAATAGTAGTCCAAGATGATTCTTTCTTGGATCACTCCATAATATGTTGTTGTCTGATGTATAGGATTTTTTTCCTTTGCACTTGATCTCATTAATGTTTGGGCATCTATGCACACACCACTATTTTGGGTGGCCCTAACATTCTCTAAGCTTTTAGTATGAAATATATGCCCATTGATTAAGTATCCATCATATTTTGTTGCATATTTCCTTGGTCCACGTGCCAACCATTTAAGAGTATCAGAAATATTTTTGTTTCCTTCCACCTGTAAATTTTTAAATGTCTTTATAAAACTATTCAATTTCGAACTATATAAAAAGATTCTTAGTTTCGTACATCACAAGTCTTGTTCAATGAATATTAAATAATACTAATATAAAGAATAGATCATTACCTATTTGATTAACCAATCACTAAATTGTTGGTTGTGGAGCTTCTGTAGTAAGGCTTCATCTTTTTGGGCTTGGATGTTTCTATTGGAGATTTCACTCATGTGCATCCTAATTTCTGGTAATATCAGTAAACATTTTTTCAAAATATTTTGAAAGAATATAATAAACAATAATTTCATAAGGTTGTGCTTATTACTTACTCTATCCAAGGTTGAACTTCATCTATGTTGTGCAAGACCCATTCGTGGGCTTGTAACAAACTAGTGTTATCCAATTCAATAGAAGTTCCACTAGATAAGGCCTTCCCATATTGACCAACCTCTTTGTCTTCATCATCCCAAGCCTCATTTCTACTAGGCATGCTTCCAATATATTCCATACGTTCGACATATCCAACACAAAATTTGATGGATTCCTCCACGGTGTAGTTTTCAGCCATGCACCCTTCAGGCTTATTCCTGTTCTTCACGTAACTTTTGAAAAATTTCATGTTCCTAAAGAAGAAAAATCACAAAAATTGTAGTCAAATAAAAATTAGGACTAAAGATTTGTTAATGACGAACTAGATGGAGATGATATGTTGGGATATATGTGCATTTGTACACATACTAAATTTTCACTAACCTTTCAAAAGGGTACATCCATCGAAATGCGACTGGGCCACAAAATCGTAGCTCTCGTACTAGATGTACTGTCAAATGTATCATTATATCAAAGAATGAGTGTGGGGAATATTTTTCAAGTAAGCACAATGTTTCAACGACATCATCTGTAAGTCATCAAGATTTGTTGGATCCACCATTTTTGCACAAATTTGCCTATAAATGAAGCAAAGCCTAAAGACGGTGTTTCGCACTGCTTTTTGTAACACATGGCGCACGACTACTGGAAGGAGTCGTTGCATGAGAACATGGAAATCATGTGCTTTCATACTATTAAAATTGATCTCTTCCATAGATATATGATTTTGAGGGTTTGAACTATATCCATCAGGAACCTTTAACGAGAACAAAACAATGCAAAGTGTATGTTTCTCTTTTTTTGAAAGAGTGTGTGGTGCAGGTGGAAGAAATATTTTTTTCCCTTGTTCTTGTGGCCACAGTGACCTCCTTATATGCAACTGTTGTAAGTCATCATGAGATTTTTTTCCATATTTTGATTTTCCTTTTATATCCAGCAGGTTTCCAAAAATACTTTCACATACATTTTTTCCACATGCATTACATCTAAAAAGTGACTCACTAGGAGTTTCTACATCCATTCGTATAAAAATGAATGCATGATAATATGGAGGAAAATTACACAATATATTAATATAATAAAATTAAACATAGTGAAAGTCTTCAAGCATCACACATTTATGGCCTTATCTAAAGTTAATGTGTGCACATACCTCCCAATATGGAAAATTGAATAGAATTGACCTTTTCTTCTACACGACAGGGTTCAAATTTTCACCTTTTTAAAATTTTCTCTTTCTTTTAGTACTTTCACCCTTCCCCCAATTCTATTCCATTCCTTTTGTTTCTGCAAAAATATCAGACACATTTAAAATTTCAGGTGCAATGCGATGCTTAGGCTTCCCATTAAATGGTACCCTTTGAGAACGATACTTATGATTTGCTGGAAGATATCTCCTATGTCCCATGTACACACACTTCTTACTACATTTGAGATACTGTGAATCTGTGTTCCTTCCACATATGGGGCATGCACAAAATCCTTTAGTCATGCAACCAACCATATTTCCATAAGCAGGAAAGTCATGGATTACCCACATCAATATATACTTCATATTAAAGAATGACCTTGAATGAGCATCATATGTCCTTGCCCCTTCATCCCATGTTACCTTTAATTCCTCTACCAACGGTTCCAAATAAACATATATGTCATTTCCTGGTTGCTTGGGACTAGATATCAACAATGACAACATACAAAAGTTCCTTTTCATACATAACCATGGTGGAAGGTTGTATGTGATGAGTATTATTGGCCATACACTATATGCACTACTCAAGTTTCCAAAAGGATTAAATCCATCCGTTTCCATTGCAAGTCGCACATGGAGAGGATCGTTGGAAAAATTAGGCCATTTGGAATCTATAGTTTTTCATGTTGGGCTATCAACTGGGTGGCACATTATTCCATCCTCACTTGCATTCTCGTGATGCCACCTCATTTTTTGCGCAATATGTGTAGAGTTGCGACAAAAAAAGAATTATAAGATATAAATTGCAATACTTAGGAAGATCAAAGAAAATGATTTGTGAGTAGGTTGGTAGTACATGACGGTGCATGCTATAATGGAATTAAAAGATTTTAGAGTCATACCTATACATTCTCTTCAACCTTGGTACTATAGGTGAATACCTCAGCACTTTGGTCAGGACACCTATATGGACCTTTCCAGAATGACCATCAACCTTCCATCTAGATTTGCCA
Organism: Larix kaempferi; assembly: GCA_027924585.1. Taxonomy (NCBI): domain Eukaryota; kingdom Viridiplantae; phylum Streptophyta; class Pinopsida; order Pinales; family Pinaceae; genus Larix; species Larix kaempferi. Next base: position 850,537 of record BSBM01000734.1, on the reverse strand, counting down.
CATGTTGGGCATTTATATTTACTTTCATATTTTCCACGATACAAAATGCAATCATTATGGCATGCATGTATCATTTCATATTCCAACCCCAATGATTTAATCATTCTTTTTGCTATATATGAAGAATCTGGAAGTGTATTTTCTTTAGGAAGCATTTATCTTTGCAACTTCAACAATTAGGTGAAACTTGTGACAACCATCCATTTTTCACTTTAAGGTTGTACAATTTCATAGTGGCTGATAACTTAGTGAAACTAGTGCAACCGGGGTACAATGGTGTCTTGGCATCTTCAATTAACTTCTGATATTGTTTGTATCATTAATTTCATCCATTGATGCCGCTTGGTCACTTTCACAATTGACATCTGGATTTTCATTGAAACATTGATAACATCATTCACCATTTGGACCATATGATCATCAACCATGGTTGTATCATCATCATTGTCATTCTCAGGAGCATCAATATCATTTATATCCAATGTTGCAAACTCATCATCATTGTTATTATCATATTGATGTTCGACTATGTGTTCATCACCCCATGTAACTTCTTGGGGTGAATCATGCATGTTATTTGTATGACATTTCTTTCCCTTGTCAAATATAGAGTCTTTATTAAGAGCCCTCTCTCCATGGAAATACCAAATTTTATATGAACTCATTATACCATGAATCATCAAGTGATCCCGTACTTCCTCAAACGTTAGTACTGCAACATTGCAACATTTTTTACATGGGAATCTTGTGGTCTTATTATCATTTGAATGCCTTGTAGCAAACTCTATGAATTCTTCAACCCCATATTGATATTCCTTTGTCATTCTACATACAAACAATTTCCACATAACTTGAAGATAAACACTACAAAATACAGTAAAGATAAATTCTATATTATGTCATATCAAAGTATCAACTATACAAATTATACCTCATCTTAGAATATGTCCAATTCCTTTTTTGGGCCATTTGAAAATAACATCAACCGAATTTTTGCAACTAGCTCCTCAAGACTTGGCCTCTCCGATACCCAAACATTTATGATTATCTGAAGAAAGTAAATGCTAAATGTAACTTGTTTGCTTTCTCTAATGTAAATTATAAGTACCTTGGGATTGTGTAATTTTCAATGCGTGTCATTGAAGTTGAGTTTATTGGTAGGTTGAAAACAAAGGAAATGTTCTACTCGTTTTGGATACTAGGCCCATCCTACAAGAAGAGACATATCATGTATATGCTTTGAGGTTCATGGTTTCTTCTCTATTCCAGTCGAATCCCCAATCAGGTCGATAATTTTTCGAGCATATGCTTTCGAAGTGGTGATACAAGTGTTTGAATAAAGATCGTGGCTATAGAACTAGGGAAAAACACAGTGAATGGTAAATAAATTGTGAAACCGATAAGTTATTAGGTTTAATCTTCCACACAATAAAGGCGTTTTGAGCAAGTTCTCTTCTACCTTGCATCAGATAATAAAGCTTTTAAGGATTTATCACAAGCATTATGAAATAAGACTGACCTATGTGGCAATTGCATCTCTAGACTATGGCCAAGATCGAACTCTGTTGTTAAATCGAATCTGCAGACTATGGCCAAGATCGAACACTGGTGTTAAATCGAATCTCCAAACTATGGCCAAGATCGAACGCTGGTGTTAAATCGAATCTCCAATCCGCTATAGGTCACCGATTCGATGAATCTTCAATCTTCCCCAGTGGTTGACGAAATAGGGCTTTTTCCCAATTGTATTCATTCGATATAGTCTGCTTCGTTGACACGATTAATTTATGTTGTGGGCGGGCTTAAACGCTTATTTTAAATTAATTGAATTTTACATTCTTTTCCATTGAACCATGTAGTTTGCATAGTGTTTAGGGTTCAAATTCTATTTTGAGGATTAGTTCCGGATTCGTGGTGTATTAAGGGGCGTAATGTCTTTGATGTCATAGTGTGTTGAGGGTTAAGTGTTAGTGCATGATTTTGACAAGGCTCATAGATATTACATGGATATTATGTCTAGGGTCATAATGATCAGTGGTTGTAGTGTATTAAGGGTTAGTATGTTCGAAGTCATAATGTATTAAGGGGTCATTGCGTGAGGGGACATAGGTTTAACATGTTAGGAGTAACAATATATTATAGGGGTGATTAAATCATGGGTCATAGTGGTTCAGAGTCCTAATGTGTTGGGACCTTAGTACATTAAGGGTCATAGCGGTTAATTGGCAATCAAAATGTATTTGGGTACTAGCATCTACGGGGTCATAATCTATTAAAGGGTAAGTGAATCAAAGGGATTGATTGTTCAGGCCCATAGAATATTAAAGGGTCAATGTATTAGGGTGTCAGTGTGAGGTCAAGGTTATATTGTATTAAGGGTTTTAGTGTGTTCCTATTCATTTTATTGAGGGGGGTCGTACACGATCATGGTCATAAGAGTTGAAGTTCAAATAAATGTGTTAGGGGATGATTGCACCATTGGGGGTAACAAGGGGTTGAGGTAAAGCAATATTGAGGTTTTAGCATGTTTAGGGTCAAAGTGTATTATGTGGTTAGTGTTTCCGAGGTCAGATTGTGCATTTTAAGGTGTTAGCGTGTGGAGTCATACTATATTGGGGGTCATAATACTCATGGTTGATGTGTATTAAGGGGGGTATTTTTATGAGTCATAGTGTATCGAGGAGGTGATACATCATGGGTAATAGGAGTTGATCAAGGGTTATAACGATTTAGGGGGTAATTGCACCAAGGGTCATGAGGTTTATGAAGGACAAGGCATATAACCTTGTTTCCTGTAGTATGGTCAATGAGAGAACACGAAGATCATATCAAAATGCATTTCAAATCTTGTAGCTTTGTTTCTACACATAGTTAAGTCACCTCAAAATGAGGACCTTAAATCTTACATATTATTGATTGTACAGGTAGTGGGGATATTGCATTTCTCTTGTGTGTAATTAGGCCCCAACTCGTGTCTAGATATGTAATTAGGGAGTATTGCTTGCAGAGCTCATGCCTATGCGATGGAGGACCTCTTACCCTAGCAATTTTATGTCTACCAATGGTTCATCTATGAATCTTCATCATTTCATGTGTCTCAAATATTATATGTGAACAAATATGGTCTTCCACCATTCATGGTTGATGTGTATTAAGGGGGGTAGTTTTATAAGTCATAGTGTATCGAGGAGGTGATACATCATGGGTAATAGGATTTGAGCAAGGGTTATAATGATTTAGGGGGTAATTGCACCAAGGGTCGTGAGGGTTATGAAGGACAAAGCATATAATCATGCTTCCTGTAGTATGGTCAATGAGAGAACAAGAAGATCATAGAAAAATGCATTTCAAATCTTGTAGCTCTGTTTCTACACATAGTTAAGTCGCCTCAAAATGAATACCTTAAATCTTACATATTATTGATTGTATAGATAGTGGGGATCTTGCATTTCTCTTGTGTGTAATTAGGCCCCAAATCATGTCTATGTATGTAATTAGGGAGTATTTCTTGCAGAGCTCGTGCCTATGCGATGAAGGGCCTTTTACCCTAGCAGTTTTATGTCTACCAATGGTTCATCTACGAATCGTCATCATTTCATGTGTCTCAAATATTATTTGTGAACAAATATGGTCTTCCACCATTCATGGTTGATGTGTATTAAGGGGGGTAGTTTTATGAGTCATAGTGTATTGAGGAGGTGATACATCATGGGTAATAGGAGTTGAGCAAGGGTTATAATGATTTAGGGGGTAATTGCACCAAGGGTCATGAGGGTGATGAAGGAAAAAGCATATAACCCTACTTCTTGTAGTATGGTTAATGAGAGAACAAGAAGATCATAGAAAAATGAATTTCAAATCTTGTAGATTTGTTTCTACACATAGTTAAGTTGCCTCAAAATGAATACCTTAAATCTTACATATTATTGATTGTACGAGCAGTGGGGATATTGCATTTCTCTTGTGTGTAATTAGGCCCTAACTCGTGTCTAGATATGTAATTAGGGAGTATTTCTTGCAAAGCTCATGCCTATGAGATAAAGGGCATCTTACCCTAGCAATTTTATGTCTACCAATGGTTCATCTACGAATCTTCATCATTTCATGTGTCTCAAATATTATCTAGGAAAAAATATGGTCTTCCACCATTCATGGTTGATGTGTATTAACGGGGGTAGTTTTATGAGTCATAGTGTATCAAGGAGGTGATGCAACATGGGTAATATGAGTTGAGAAAGGGTTATAATGATTTAGGGGGTAATTGCACCAAGGGTCATGAGGGTTATGAAGGACAAGCATATAACCCTGCTTCCTGTAGTATGTTCAATGAGAGAACACGAAGATCATAGAAAAATGCATTTCAAATCTTGTAGGTTTGTTTCTACACATAGTTAAGTTGCCTCAAAATGAAGACCTTAAATATTACATATTATTGATTGTACGAGCAGTGGGGATCTTGCATTTATCTTGCATATAATTAGGCCCCAACTTGTGTCTAGATATGCAATTAGGGAGTATTTCTTGTAGAGCTCGTGCTTATGTGATGAAGGGCCTCATACCCTAGCAATTTTATGTCTACCAATGGTTTATCTACGAATTTTCATCATTTCATGTGTCTCAAATATTATCTGTGAACAAATATGGTCTTCCACCATCATGGTTGATGTTTATAGTATTAAGGGGGGTATCTTTATGAGTCATAGTGTATCGAGGACGTGATACACCATGGGTAATAGGAGTTGATCAAGGGTTATAATGATTTAGGGGGTAATTTCACCAAGGGTCATGAGGGTTATGAAGGACACATCATATAACCCTGCTTCATGTAGTATGGTCAATGAGAGAACAAGAAGATCATAGCAGAATGCATTTCAAAACTTGTAGCTTTGTTTCTACACATAGTTAAGTCGCCTCAAAATGAAGACCTTAAATCTTACATATTATTGATTGTACGGGAAATTAGGATCTTGCATTTTTGTTGTGCGTAATTAGGCCCCAAATCGTGTCTAGATATGTAATTAGGGAGTATTGCTTGCAGAGCTTGTGCTTATGCGATGAAGGGCCTCTTACCGTAGAAATTTTATGTCTACCAATGGTTCATCTATGAATATTCATCATTTAATGTGTCTCAAATATTATATGTGAACACATATGGTCTTCCACCATTCATGGTTGATGTGTATTAAGGGGGGTAGTTTTATGAGTCATAGTGCATCGAGGAGGTGATACAACATGGGTAATAAGAGTTGAGAAAGGGTTATAATGATTTAGGGGGTAATTGCACCAAGGGTCACGAGGGTTATGAAGGACACACCATATAACCCTGATTCATGTAGTATGGTCAATGAGAGAACAAGAAGATCATAGTAAAATTCATTTCAAATATTGTAGCTTTATTTTTTGCTCATAGTTAAGACGTCGCCTCAAAATGAAGTCCTTAAATACTACATATTATTGATTGGATCATCATCAAGGAATATTAAGATAGGATTAATTTGAGATCAAGTATATGAAAAAAAATCATGTAGATCATAAAACCTAGACAATGCAATCGACCTAGACACATGGAACTAGAAGAGGAAATGTTCTAGCACTCATGGACATTTGATTGTTCTAGTAAACAATCTTTTAGCATCAACAACAAATAACCTTAATCCTATACATCGTGATTCCAACTTCCAAATTCAAAATCATGGGAAAATTTTGTTTTCACAAAAATTCTCGCCACAGCTTTCCATTTCCCGCTATGGAATGATTTTTCATATTGGCTACTAGTGTGGAAGGCCTTTCCTGCTGGTTTGGCTCGATCCCTGTTGAAGGTTGGATCTTTGATGCACCTCTTCCTCCACTGTGGCTCGTATCCTATCTTATAAAAACACGTACTGGATCCCTAGCTCCTGCGTGATTGGAAGGTTTCCAGTTCAATATTGTTCCCATTAGTGTTCTCAAGCTAGGGTTACCTCTCATACCCTCAAGTTGCAATGCATTTTATCTGGATTGTATCGGGTGAGTGAATTTCCTTTCAGTGTGTTTTAACCTTCCAAATCGTCGCTAAAGTTGCATTTTTGTCTGGATTGTATCATGTGAGAAAATTGCTTTGTAGTGCATTTTTTCCTTCGAAATCGTCTCTGAAGTTATAGCCAGAATGTGTCTGATAATGAATCCACTGTATAATCACTCTATAGAATCAAATATATTCATCACTCTATAGACTCATAACCAACCCCCTGTAGACTCATAGCACCCACACAATTTTACTTGGAAATGATCTGATGAACGTGGAACCATTTTGAAACATCTAGGAGAAAAATCCATGTTTTCAATCATCTTTTAGAAGCTCGGGTATATGCCAAATGATGAGGAGGGTTACATGACCTGAAAATGGTTACAAGACCTGAAATGATTCCCTTAATGATGGATGTGCCTTGTATGAATACATTAATTTCAACACCTAATATACACCTCATCTTAGGCCTCAACAAACTACAAAAACATGACAACAACACATGAATGCATGAAGATAAACCAACATGAATGTATGTTGATCAGTGCTATAATATACCTTAGTTCAATGCATCAGTTTCAAAGTCTTGATGTAATGAGGGCGTTGTAGTTTCTTAAAATTATTGTTTTTTTGGGAATATGGAAACTATTTTTTATGAGCACATACTGATGCTAATTCTTCAGAAACATAATGCTTTTTGTATGGAGGGTTTTCTATTGTCATTTTAGGAAAAGACCATATCGCTTTTGATGAGATACAGTTGATATTTTTTAATGCAATAACCAAGTAGCTTAGTTCATACTTCATAGTGATGTCAACACACAAGTCTGCACTACAAAGGTGAATAGATCAACATGATTATAACACTGATTTGATGATAGATGCTTTTTTTGGTTATGCAGGATTTGTACAACTACATATATGGATGTAAGTGATTGTTTGTAATTGATCTATATCATTATTTTTATGACATTTTCAAGGTTAAAGCATATTATTTTGTACTTTATGAACAATCTAGTAGGCTATGGCTAAGCACCACTCTAATCCATTTGAGAAAACACACAGAAAACACATTATGACAAGAAATCAGAGCAATGTGTTTATTCAAATTTCAAGAAGAACGTGTCAAAAGGATAAAACGAAGAAGACAAGAGCATGCATCTCGATAGGTAAATATTTATAAACACAACAATTTTTTTCCTTATGATATATATGCATATATTTTTTTTATGATGATGTTATACATATGTCTACTAACGTTCTTTGATTAGTGGCTAAGAAGAGGAAAATCGAAGCAAGAGCAACGAAAACTATACCTTCTGTGCCTTTGAATGACTCTGTTAGTCCTAACAATGAAATAAATCCTAGCAATGAAATAAATGACAAAGAGACATTGCCTTCTTTTCCGGAAGAGGTGCAACATGATGAACATGGTATGCTAATTAATTCATAAATTTTAACTTCTTGATAACTATAAATTTTAATATTAAGAAATTCATAACACTTTTATGTGTCTTTCTTCTACAGAAGATGTTCATGAACAACCATGCAATCGATATTTTGGTGTAGAAGTGGATGATCCTTCTACACAACAACCATGCAATCGAGATTTTGGTGTAGAAGTGGATGATCCTTCTACACAACAACCATGCAATCAAGATTTTGGTGTAGAAATGGATGATCCTTCTACACAATCATCAACAGAGAAAGTCAAGAAGAAGTCTAGAGGATCAACTAGATGTGCAGAAATCAATAACTTGGAGGAAAGGGTCAAAATTCATATCAATGAAAGGAACCAACCCATTGGTCCAAACTCTGTGAAGCTAGCTTCATTACTAGGTGTGTTTTCTAGGGAAATGGTTCCCATCACATTTTATGATTGGAGGAAGGTTTCAGATCAGCTGAAGGAGGACTTGTGGAACGTAATCAATATGAGTATTATGCATTATGTGTATTTGTTCCCAACATTTGCATTTATATGTGATTTTAAAGTTTATTTTCTAACAATGTATGACATCTAATAATGCACTTCTTGTGTGTTACAGTCAAAATTCATAGTCCCTCCCATTCTTAAGAATTATTGTTCGCAATCTATAGGCCATAAGGCAAACATTCATAGATACCGATTGACTAAAAATATTGCGATCCTAATGAATCAATTGAGGAAAGATTAAAAATGTTCCTTAATTCAGGATAACTGAGACAATTTGGAGAGAGTTTGTCCTAACACAAAGCACCATTCAATTCGATGTAAGCCAAAAGTTCACATATTATATAATAAAGTTATCCGTAATGTCTATTTCCTAGTAATGTTGGCCTATAATTTTTATGTTTCAATTGATTTGTAGTAAATACAAAGAAAAAATAAGAAAAACAGGGACAAGGAGAGAGACTTCCATAGCTCTCGATGCCGAGGTTATCAAAGGTTTGAAGATGATATGGTAAGTACTTTTGATGCATTATATTTTATTTACAAGATTTATATAAGTGTAGCTAGGATTCATTGCAAGGTCACAACTTAACCATATTGTTTCACTTGTTGTAAGTAGAAAAGGTCTAGATCCTGTGATGATACAGTTGCAACAATTACTAGGGAAGACCTATGGAAGAAGTTCCATCAAAAGAAAGATGGCACTCCAATCACACCAATTGTAGGAGAAACTATAGTATGTTCTCAACTTTTAATTTAGAAATTGAGTAGAATTCCATTTCACATGTTCGAATTGTTTATTAAAATGATTTCTTTAATTGCATGACAAGCCAAAAAAAATTCAAGAAGCACAAGAACAAGTTGCATCTTAAGAGTTTGCAACTAGGAATGATGCCCTTTCTAGGGTATTAGGGGTCAATGTGAGGGGACGATGTCGTGGGGTTTTAGGGGCCCATTTTTTACCTCAAAATTCCCCTAAGAACATTTGGAGTTCATCTTTTTAATGTATCTAATATATTTTATTGTATTGGCAGAGTAATATAGGGGACACAACAAACCCTATGAAGGAAGAAACACAAACAAAAAAACTACAATGCATAATTCTACATCCATGGTAAGTTTTGTAATTTAGATCAATTTTATTTTATTCTATGAATATATTATAAATCATTCTCTATTGGGTAAGTTTTGTAATTTAGATCAATTTTATTTTATTCTATGAATATATTACAAAGCATTCTCTATTGGGTGCTGAGTCGTGGATCAAAATATGATCAACAATTGCTGCATAAAACTCCAATGGCTCCACCTAGACTAAAAATTGACAAAAAGAAATCCTCAAGCTTAGTAAGTTCTGTAGTTCTTTAATATTGGATAACCAATACTTCGTGTTTCAATGCATCTTACTTTGTCTCATTTATTGGCAGGATCGAGAGAATACTAATGATTTGACACCATCTTCCCATTTAAGCTTGGAAGGAAAGACGTGCTATCTCCCTGCGTCAAATTCTCAAATTAGAATTGCAAGGGAAACAATACATAAGTCTGACCCAAATGCAACGATCCACTGTGGCTTGGGCATGGCTATTATATTGTGAATCCCATAGATATTTTAGAACCTCAATTTGGAAATATAGCTCTCTGTCTCCGCAACAACACATTAAATACTCTAGAAGATGCTATACAGAGCTAGATTCCTTGGCATAAGGATGAATTTGAACTATGTCAGTAGTGATTCCAATGGTATCGTTGTATCAACTGAGAAGGTTGATTTACTTAATATGTGTAATTACATCTGAACATAGTTGTATAAAGTTTTGTAGTATGGGATTCATAGTTACAATCATTGTCAATTTTGGGCACAAGTTTCCATTATATACTATTGTTGTAATGCATGGATATTATTGGCTCTTAAATATTCTAACCTCTCTTTTAATTTTAATGGCTATGCTTCCAACTTTAGTTAGAGTCTTTGTTTCTTTGTTTATGCAGCCAAGGCCCATTGAAAAAAAGTCCTATGTGATTTACACAAATTGCCTAAATGAAAATCTATCAATACAACTATGTGTTCTATTTTAGACATGGAATTACAAAACTTTCGATGTGGAATTACAAAACTCTGTTTTTTCTTGATTTGTAAGTATGGAAAAATTTAAACAATTTCATTATTGATCAAATCTTCGAAGTTTTATTTTAGTGTACTAAATAATTGGAATTTATGTTGATAATGTTATGGAATGAAGGGGGAATATATACAAACAATTACCCACAAAAGAAGAAATGAAGCTTGCATTAAAGTGAAATTATCTCGTCAACTATGTAATATTGTTTTCAGTAACCAAATTACTGTTTTTTTCAGAGGGAAAAATAATAATTATCATTCACATTAACTGCATCAAAAAATATACATTCTCGAGAAATACAAACACGTGACACATATATTAAACCTTCAAATGTATTTACAAAGGTAACATATATTATACACAAAATGCTATTCGAGATCTCTAAGCTGCTTGGGAGGTTAGGTTTTGCAAACCCTCATCTTGAGAAGAAGAATAGTGGGTAGAGTCTCTCTTGCCTAATTTTGTAGAAGGCTTTGGTTCTTCAGAAGTTTCAACAAATGCAAGAAAATTTTCTTCTAGGTATTTGGCTTTCTTCATATAAAATTGCGCATTGGATCTCTAGTTATTTGCATCATCAATGCACTTCTTCAAACTAACCACATTATTCTTATACTTCTCCTTGATTTCCTTTTGTTTTTTGTCAAGCTCAGCCTTTGTATTTTTCAGTCGATATTGAACTTGAGCTAATTGACTCCTAATATGCTCTGCCTCTATCTCCAACTGTTGTGCCCTCAATTATACATCATCCGGAGTATGAAAAAGTGACACTCGTTGAAGAATGGGCATCTGCAAAGCGAAAATTTGGGATTTCAATTATTTTATCTCATTTTTGCATCCCAAATGTTGTACATGTCTGTTCTCCAATATTTTCCGCTTAAGCTCTTTAATCTCGACATATTTCTGAGCTACCTCCTTCTTCAATGGTAACGACATTGTTGTTGGGCTGAAAATTTCACCTCCAGCATTCATTGCTGCAATAGCTTCCATCAAGTTATTCTCTCGCATTTTTAAGGCGGCATTAAACTTAAGTAAGTGTTGTTTGTCATCTCCACCAGATTGTATTGCTGCAATAGCATCCTCCATTGTCTTCTCTCTCATTTGTAATGACCTCTGATATTGTATTAAGGACTGTTGGTCTGCAAGCTTATCATACCTTTAAGATCCTTCTCCTCTTTTATCTCTTTTAGCACAAACTTTTGCAACAATCCTCTCAATATATTTGTCTTTCAACTTTTGATCTTTGTTATGAATAATTTTTTTCATTTTTTCCTCTCTTTTCTTATATTCCTCAATCTCATCTTAATGTTTCCTGTACTCTTCTCTGCAGTTCTGTTCAAACGCTTCCTTTAAACTTTCAATTGATTGTTCTTTTTGCTTCATTTCATTCATAAGTTTTGCTTCCTGACCCACCACAGTTTGCATAGGTGGTACGTTCAAAACATTCATTGAAGTTCCAACTTTAGAGGTGCAACCTTATCAAATTGAATCTCTACACAAGAAGGAATATCATCATCACTGGGTTGTTGTCCACAATCCACAAAATCCTCGAAATCCTGGCTCTGATTTTCTGTCGTATCATCATCACTATGCTCCTCTTCACAATCCACACAACCCTCTAAATCCCGCTTCTGATTTTCTGTCATTTCACCTCCATGTAAGCTTGAAAAAATTGAGACAACAATCTCATCTTTACGGTTTTCTAAGCCAACGTCACTTCTCGTACCTTTTATATAGTTCTCCAAAGCCTCTTCAAGTACTTCTGAAGTTGAGGAACCAACAACTCCTTTCACATTGTCCTTTGGAGACTGTCGAGGAACTTCTTCATTATTTTTTTTCACTTTAGGCCTTTTGATGTATGTTTTTTTACTATTGGTCATGAATCGTATGCTAGTGGGTCGATAAAAGTCAATATTTTTTTGAAGTGTTCAAGGGTAACTGAATTTCACTCTCCTGTTTTTGTTCTCCTGTAGTGCAAATTGCAATTTCTTAGCCAATAGATGAGGGACATCTATGGGCATGTCATCAACCTAGTGAATGACCAGCTTCATGCATTCTCTCGAAATATCTTGATTGTGGTGATTCAAAATTATCCTAAGGACAATACGAATCAGGGTTTTGTGTAGTTCCGAGGAAACATCTTCCATTCTTAAACCATTCCTTGGAACAATTACGTTTTCCCCACATATTTTTTTGACCATCTTATTCTTTTCTAGCTTAGGGGTTTTCCAAAGGTCAACATTACCCCCCCCGCGTGGAATTCTACTGGCTTTGGAAATCAAATCAGGGTCCAAAGAAACACTCCTCCCAAAACTCACCAATTTCATGGTCCCATCATCATAATTAGAAATCGCATCATCTATCTTTTCATAATTGAAATTGAACTGTCAAAAAATAAAGTCATGCACTCCTGCTCGTTGAAGGGTATTTACCATACCTGTTGACCACTTGCTTCTATCAGTCCATTTATCAACACTCTCTTGGAATTTCTTCACAATGAGCTGTTCAACCTGGGAACACCCTGTTTCACTGACTGTTGTCATTTTAGAGGATGCCTCTGTTTCAACTGCGGCCGAAGTTTTCTTGGTTCAGAGCTGAAATTGTGGGCAACTAGCTTGTTCACTATAATTTTCGAAATATGCCTAGCTAGCAATGAATAAGTATGGCAGGGCATGTAGAGGATGCACGCTGACAATATAGGAAGAGGATGCACGCAGGAAGAGATTGCGGGCAGAGAATGCACACCACAAATTAAGTTTTACTTTATTAATTATCAATCCTCTAATAATAAAGAATTTTTCTAAAGTACACGAACTTATTCAAAGTATAATAAAAATGAGAGAGGTGTTTGTCTACCATATATCTACCTTAAGTAATTGTCAAGTTCAAGAGCAAGGTGTGAATGGATCGTGCCCTAATAATGTGCAGTGTGTGAATTTTCCTTGTTTTGGGTTCGAAACTCTCAAATTGAATGAAATGATGTTGGGATTTAATTTTTAATGATTAGGCCCATCAATAAGGGTCAAATCATATGCTATTCCATTCATAAGTGTCTTTTTTGTGAGGAAACATTGACACTTTTGAGTGTAGTCTTTTGAACTGTCGTCATGGACGAAGAAGTGTCGATTTGATCTATAACACGATGATAGGTAGGATCTAACACCATTACTACAACAACTATGATCCAGATTTATGCAGGAACTCAACAGAATACACAAATACCCATAAAGACAAAGATGCAATGGAAATAACACTTCATTTCATTAATCAAAGAACTGAAACTTGTTTACATACACGATGGAAATAAACTAGCTAGAGTGCTGGTAGCTTATCTATGAGTAGAGATGCGGCGGCTACATGCCTCTGAACTCTGTGTTACAATGAGGCTCGAAGGCCTATATATTATTGAGAAACAATGGAAACCCTACACATCCAAAAACCTAACCCTAGGAGGTGAAACAACAGAATATGGGCCCCGTTGGGTAACTTGGTACATCAATTTCTCAGGGTCGTAACTTTGGCATACTACCTCCGTTTGATGCACATGATACATCGTTAGAAAGATCTATTCAAGGAATACATCTATAAACAACAAATATCAAGTTCGGAACAGACTCATATTTTCCCGACCATTCGATGTTGAAAAATGTCGTTTAGGGCCTCAAAACGGATCCAGAAGTTTAGGACCCAAAAACTGCCAAAAATAGTACATTGTCCTACAATTAAGGAAACTGAAAAACTGAAGAAACAATGGTGGGGGTCCAAGTGGAATAGGCGGGTGGCCACCAATATCCTCCTAGATCAAACTAACTAAATGGAATTGGATAAGTGTTGAAACATGGTGGGGTGGATCCTAAGGAAAAAACAACAAAGCTTGGTAATGCACAATGCAGTGGTAGATTACAGTTTTATGCCAACCAGGGTATAATTACCTCGATATCCAAGTAAAAAGTTGGAGACAAAATGCTAATAAAATATGTTCTATACACTCCTCAAACCTGCAAGAAAGTTAACAAAAAAATTCATCTACAGATTTCAAAAGATTTGACCATCAAAATTCTCTTATGTTAGAGCCAAGGACTTCTTTCTCTCCTTCTCTTTCATTTTCATGGTTTTAATTTTGATTTTAGTAAAAAAAATTAATGATGGGAGACCCCGTAAATTCCCCCATCTACGCACTCGTGATTTTCTCATTCAAGAGGCATGGGGAAACAACCCTTTGCACGCTTTCCTAGAAGAGAAGGCATGCATCCCTATGCATGTCATAAAGCAGAGGTCCAAAGACCCCCATCCAACTTCAAAAAATAAAATTTCTAAATCAATTTTTTTCTTTCAAAATTTAAAGGGGATCCACCATGGTGATAACATGGATGGAAAGAGAGCATGAAGAGGTTGACAGGCTTGCCTTAGATGATCCCTAAGCCAATGATGCACTTAAAAATTCCAATCTTTTAAAATTCTTTAAGTGTCCCAATATGTGGGCACAAAAACACTACTTGAACTATTGATAAGCTACTGGGAACTAGATCAAGATGCCTCTGTAATCAATGATGTCACCTTGAAGATTGTGTTTGAGGACATTTAATTCCTCAAAATATTATCCCGTCACAACGTGATGATAATCTTGAAAGGAGGATGAGGGGGTAGAACTCTTACCGTTCAAGAGTACATTGATGCTTACAACACCCATGCACAAAAGGTCAGCTCTCAAGTCCCCATTGAGAACATAATTGATCTTAGCCTCAATATCACTGTCTTAACCATTACTCGGATGGTGGGATTGGCTTCACCACATCAAGCTTTAGAGCCCTAGATGCATTATGCAACAAAGTGCTTGAGATCCACGATATTCAATTGGTCCACAACAATGCTTGCCAACATGAAAGCTCAACTAATAGATTTGATATTTGGGAGGCACACAAACTTTGGATACCAAACCTTTCTAGTATCATTCTTCATGGAGAGTCTCGGGGATGTGCCCACAAGCTATCTATCCACCCATCAAGTGTGATGAGCCCTGTATGTCTATATGTGCAAACATGATATACCGTCTTGGAGGAGGATGCATGTTGAATGCATACAACAATGAGTTCTTTGACTAGTGGTCTCAACATGTGATTGCAATAGACAAATACCTTTACACCGACATGGACTTCAAGAATGACCCAAATTTATGTCTTCCTCCAAAATCACAATGGGGAGATATCAGTAAAACAACTTTTCAATTTTCCAATGTTTTGTAATGTTTATTTTTGTCATATATGATTTTTATTTTTGAGAAGTAAATCATATTTTTTGCATGTAAATTCACTAAGAAGGTACTCTGATGATGCAGATGTGGGACTAGGTAAACGAATATGATATCATAGACATCGATGGAAGGCCATAGACAAGGGCCAACCAAGAGATGGAGTTGAGGTTGAGGGATTGCTTTACACCATCCAAAGGGACTTGGAGGGTATGACCCACATGTTACATGTGGCACATATCGAGGATTTGCCTGAGCAACTTTAGAGGCAGGTAGTGGGAGCACCACAACCTTGGGTTCAACTCTTATGGTGTCTATCCTTTGTCATAGTATGTAACCATGCCATGCACAACCTAGGGCTGAGGCATAGCTTACGTATATCCATTTTTTATATCGATAGGATTATATCATATCATCAAGGGCTTGGAAGCCCAATTTTGTATATGATTGTGCCCATTTTCAGCATAATGTAAATTTATTATTATTATTATATACACGTATGGTTTCTTGGCTCTACTTATGTGTAAACTTGATTTCATGATATAATAAACGCTTGCATTTTTTACTTTTAATGAAACAAATGCCAATCCAATACATAATTATCCAATGCTTCGGTTAAATCATAGTATCTCAATAAATGCACTATATTAAGTGATGTTATTGGTTACCCGCTCAATACAAGCCTCGCTTGAGCTTGCAAATTGAGCCATGGGAGAATAAATCACCCAAGCTCAAGAAGCATCTTTCTAAGTGTGACAGTTGGCACCATCCACAAATCCCTCATATACAAGTGTATCTATCGACATCTAACAATCAAGCACAAAGCATGATAAGCAAATTAAACAACACAAAATAAAAATAATTAATCTACTTATAAACAACAGGTACACAGGTATTTCTTAGTCATTGTTGACTAGGCATAATGCCTCTTTAAAGATATCCCATTGTGAGGCTCACTGAAAACGTTTTCTTCATAATTCACTAACTCATAGATTCCTTTGTTGAGAACACACCTCAGAATGTAAGGATTGCACCACGTGGGATTAAACTTACCTACCCCTAGCTTATCTTCATTCAAAGAAAACCCTAGGATGGATAGATTTATCATATTGAACCTTAAAATGCTTGTTATGAACTTTGTTCACCATGTCGCATCAATGCTCATCGACCTATACTAGGTAAATGATATGTTCTTCTTGAACATTTGTGTTAGGCAGGAGTTCTATAGCTAGTTTCAACGAGGAAATTTCACATTCAATCGATAAGATTGCCTCCATTCCATGAACCAACTGAAAAAGGTGAAACCAACAACATTTTTAATTGAGGTCCAATAAGCCCATAGAGCCGAAAATAGCACTAAATGTCAATTGTTCGTTGAAAATTGAAACCCCAACAAATTCTATAAAATTTCTTGCTCGATTTCTCTTTAGTGACTCGAAGCTTCAACACTTGCTCCTTAGTGATTTAAATCACCTACTATAAGTGGGAAATGAAGAAGGAAACCACAACACTCTTTCATTGAATGAAATCGTTATTATATGCACAAATAAACAAGGTAAAACTAAAAGCACACAAAGATGGTAAACATTTAAGTTGAAAAATAGATTGATATGATTCTTCCTCTTGTGGTATGTAACATGTTCAAAATACTTTCCACTTCCAAGTAGCTCAGTTAGCTTGTGGTATGTAACATGTTCAAAATACTTTCCACTTCCAAGTAGCTCAGTTGGCTTGTATGGCTTTGCTATCCATGATGTTTTATTTTCAAAGACAACAAAACTTATCGTAACTAAAACAACCAGTAGTGAGGACAACCATCAGTGGCTACTATCCATGAATGCAGGCTGACTCTTCACCTTTATTCAAGGAAATCCATGCCAGCTGAAATAACATACTAGTGGTTCATAAGGGATCATAGACTTTTACTCATTCTAAATGCCTTTGGGGTGGTTGTTAACATATTTCCTTAGGTCCAAAGAAATCAAGATCTTAGCCAACTGTTTTAATCTTACTCCAAAACATGGTATCCATGACTTTATTTGATCTATTCCCATAATATTTTTATTATATTTAATATAAATCAAGACGCATCAAATAAAGTGATACGGGTTTAAGATGGATCTATGCTCCTCTATGTGCTCTATAGATGTGGGTTTCTATGTGTTTTATAGATGTGGGTTTAATATGGATCTATGTTATGTGCTCTATAGATGTGGGTTTAAGATGGATCTATGTTCAACAGGATTGAACCCGAGTGGATGGAATGAAATCCATCTAACCCCACCAACTGGCCACCGTATCCTTGACACATCATTTTTACCCTTACCCACATTGAAATTAAATTGAGATTAAAATATAAATTATATTAGTTAATGAATTAATTGATAATATTAATACCATAGATCAATCTTAAACCCGAATCCATACAAATCCAATTTTTTGAGGTGTAAATTTTTTTATCTTAAATTTTTTCGACAAAACTTACACCTCAAAAAATTTGATCCTTTATATACTTCATAAATTATATAAATTCTGATTTAACATAGATGTAAACTAATTTTAAACATAAATGATAACATATGTGTATCCTACTTATATTTCCATAAAAAGTCTA
This sequence comes from Larix kaempferi, assembly GCA_027924585.1. NCBI lineage: Eukaryota > Viridiplantae > Streptophyta > Pinopsida > Pinales > Pinaceae > Larix > Larix kaempferi. Next base: position 832,621 of record BSBM01000734.1, on the reverse strand, counting down.
ATCTACTATCCATACTAGAATACCAATAAAATCCTTTTACAATTTTTTTAAAAAGCTGAAGAGGTTCGTCCCCGCATAGAAAGCCACGACCGTGCATATTAAACCCCTTAAGTGCGACAAGATCGGCCGGAACAATTCTCACATTTCAGTTGACGAAGAAATGGTGAAGGTAAACGCATCGGAAAACTCCACTACTGGTAAATCCCGAGAACCACCCAAACCAGCAAAGATGAAACGTCAACAAAGCAGCCAACGGCCAAACTCAGACGATCACAGCGAGAGCCAAGATCAAACAGACGGCGAGAAGAAGAGGAGGAGCGTGGAATCAAAGTCGTTTAAAATACCCGGGTCCAAAAATCGGGCGAATTTGGGAAGTCACGTCCGTTTTCGTCAAGGGCCGGCGCAGGCCGTTGAAACTTCAGTAGCCAAAATACTGAAAGTGGAGCGCACCTCCACTCGAGGGATCTACAATGTCCTCGTCCGATGGTTTTACAGGCCAGAAGATACTCGCTGCGGAAGACGGCCTTACCATGGTTGCATGGAGCTCCTGCTCTCCGATCACGTAACGTTGGAGTCCTCGGCCTCCATAATTGAGCTTTGCCGAGTATTCACCATCGACGATTACGATTCAAATAAGCTCACCAGTGCAGATAGCTGTAGCTACTACTGGCGATTCCACTATGAGATGGCTACAGGGAATTGTGTGCGCATCCCTATGTATTGCCCCAGGTGCGCATCAACTAATAGTTCCCTGCTCATGACTGTGCAAGATCAAGAATCGTGCGACTTTCCGGAATTTCACTGCCACAACTGCAGTCCACAGCCCGGCCAAAATAATCCAACAGGGATCATCTGCATCTACTGATTCAATCTTTTCACATACATTTTTATAGTTTTTGACATACTAATAAACATGACCATAATCAAATTCCAACTGTATCTTCAAGGTTTCTTCCATAGACCATCCTTACCGGTCACCGTTTCTTTGTTCTACACCCAAAAACTGATATCGATTGGGAATCTGCTGTGCCATTCCAGACACTTCAAATTTGATGATGGGAATGGCATTGGGCTGATGATAAACTTGGATATGTTTGTGCAGTGGGCTGGGCTAATGAATTAAGTTCAAACTGGGATCGGTTTATTGGTCAGATTAGTTAGCGTTACGAATTAAGTTCAAAATCTAACGGCTAGATTAGGAAAGATAAGTTCAAACTCTAACGGCTAGGAAAGGAATGATAAGTTTATTAATTTTTGGATATAAAATTAATTAATTATATTTATAGGTGTTTATATCTTAGAATTTGAGGTGGACTATCATTTATGTTTTTCCTGGATTGAAGGGGATGAGACAAGTGTATTGTCCAGATTGATTTTATCGACTTCAATCAAAATCCTAAATAAACAATTATAAAAAAAGAAATATAAAAAATGACTAGTAGTTAATATATGGATAACTTGTAGTTGATGCATGGATAACATATAGACATCTCATTTAACTAAAAAAAGAAAGTAAGAGCAAATAGTGAGATAACTTCTTCGTGATATTTCACTTGTGACCTATAAGTGTTCTCTGAACCACATAATTAATGGAACTTTAAATATGACTAAGATTTTTGACTTAATTAATTAATTATATTTTATTGTAACTAATCAATTTATACCTTAATATAACTAATAAGCTTAGAGACAATGGTGTATGCTTATGCATTGTCTCATACTTCCGTTTTGGAGCTGCCCTAACTATTTTCAAGATTTTGTATATGTTAGAACAATGTTGTCATTGTCATCTCATGTTTCTATCATAAAAGGTATGGATAATGGAGTATGCTTGTGCATTGTCTCATACTTCCATTTTGGAGTTGTTTCAATTATTTTAAATAATTTTTAAATGTCGCTGAATGTATCACATTGTCATTTTGTGTTTATATCATATAAGCTATGGATCGTTTCATTCTATTTCTTTTTATTTTGTTTTTTGATAATATAATAATTTAGTGTGTGATTAGTTGGTTGATATGCAATACAAAATATGCATAGACTCATCAATCAACCCCTCACCTCAACCTTACACAATGTCAAAGTAGTGCCTCCATAGTTCTACTAGCCCATGTGACCTACCTTTTTCGTGAACCTAGTCCTAGCTCTTCTCAAACCCATATGACCTACCTTTTTTGTGATCCTTCTCCAAGCTCTTCTAAAGCTCCGAGTTATATCCCTATTGTTCACCATATTAATTTTACCTCATTCATTTAGAGTCAACCTAATGGAATTACACCACTTAACACTCCACTCCTTTATTACAAAGTTTTTTCATTTCCCGTTATACTTATATACCTCCCACTACCCTAGTTTATGGAATGTTTGGTGCATGGATTGTGTCTACATACTACTCAACAATGTGGTGTTGGAATCCCTATGACAACATCTACCACCCAACGATCTTCCTTAGCAACAAGACCCATACAGAGAGCATTCAAAGATTACTTCTTACCATGAGCATACCATCATAGCTTAAACCTTACATGTAAATGTCAAAGCAATGCCTCCATAGTTCCACTAGCCCATGTGATCCACCTTTTTCGTGAACCAAGTCTTGGCTCTTCTCAAACCCATGTGACCCACATTTTTTGTGATCCTTATCCTAGCTCTTCTCAAGCTTCGAGTTATATCCTTATTGTTAATCATATTAATTTTACCTCACTCGTTGAGAGTCAACCTAATGGAATTACACTACTTAACACTCCACTGCTCAATTTGTTGCAAATTTTGTCCATTGCCCCTTATGCTTATAAACCTAACAACTCATTACCCTCGTTTATAGAATGTTTTATGCATGAATTATGTCTCCATTCACTCAACAATGTAGTATTGGAATCGTTATGACAACATCTACCACCCAACAGTATTCCTTAGTAACATGACCCATACACATAGAACGCATAGATTGCTTATTACATTCGCCATACCATCATAATTTATTTCATTGTTTTCTTACTCAATATATTTCCCAATAAGTACAACAGCATACGAGTGATATGACAATGCCCCACTTTTGATATAATATGTAATAAATAAAATCACAAATATGGTCACTTCCCATGTCTTTTGTCATTGTGATGTCTTGGATAGTGTAAGGGTACATTTCTCCTCATACACACATTTCATTAAAATTAGAATTAAATAATGGATCAAAAATTTCAAATAACAAAACACAATTGGAGTTGTCCTTGCTTTAAAATATTTTCAATTTTGTCAAATATCATTATTACCATTAAATGAAATATGGTAACTATTTAGTGGAAAGACTTTATACAAATCTCCTATGCTTCTTTTAGGTGTGTGATGTGATAATTTTGGATATTTTGAGAAGAGTCAATGGTGTTTTAGGGATGGATGCATCATGTGTTGCATCAACACTTCACTTACTTTATGCTTTGTTTTTCCCCTTTCCTGATAGCTAAGAGATCGTATTAGTAAGACCACATGCTTTGGGGAGGATTGTAGTGTTAACAAGGAAGATTATGGAGAACATTCTAGTAAAATTGAAAGAATTCGTTGCATCAATTCTTTGACCACATGTTTTGGGGAGGATTGTAGTGTTAACAAGGAAGATTATGGAGAACATTCTAGTAAAATTGAAATAATTCGTTGCATCAATTCTTTGACCTTTATAAAGTGTGACTTATCATCATCTTATGCACTTTGTTTTCTTTTGTAATTCATCAATGGTGATTATTATTCCTTATTTCATCGACTTGTTTAGTAAAAGGATAGGCATTTACACCCTTTAGAATGACAACTTATAGCGCTTTCACTACCATTTTTTGTGCATAGCATTGAGGCCAAATTTATCATGTTAGCAATGTTCCTTTTGATGTTAAGGTCACCTTGTGAGATGAAGAATCCTCCTTGAATTACTAGGGTGTTCTTATGGTTATAGGTGAATAAAGACCATTTATATGTCCCTATATAGATACTTTTGATGTGTTCAAGCAAATAGACTTTTAGTGTAAAAGGAAAAGCCAATTGTTCACTCAAAATCTATTAGCATTTAAAAGTAGTGAGTTAGAACAAACAAATAATGAATATATTTATAGCATGGAAAAATATATTATCTTGAGATGGCATGAAGAATATCCAATTATTTTGTAACAAAACTCCAAAATCTACAAGCCTATTGTTGTTGTTTAGAACCAAGTAGTAGTGTGTCAATGTTTTACTACACAATGTCAGTGGAAGTGTTGATGTTCTTTTGTCACATCTCCATTTCTATGAAGTTGGGCATCTAGCATAGAAGTGCATAACTAATATTTGCAAGATGAGAGAGGTTCTAAGCAATGCTTAGGGTTGGTTAGAACCCTATGTTCAAGACTTGTAGCATTGCTATAACCTTTGAAGATTTACTTGATGGTTAGAAAGTTGAAATTTTTGTGATAGATAACTGCAATACTATCAAATCATCCAATTGTTGGATCTGTAAAATATCTTCATTCGTTCTGGTAATTTAATCATAGCTTCTTAAACAGAATAAATCATGTACTATAACTTCAACTTATTATACAACATAAATATTAGAATACAACAATGATGCATAACAATTGAAAAAATATATATTTCAAGTAAGGTAGAAGTGAATCATCCCAAAATACTAAAGGTATCTAGTTTCTAGTTCTTCTTCTCACATTTGTAGTCCATAAGTTTACGAAACTCAATTAACTTCATCAAGGACTTTAATGAGATGCATCTAAGACTTCAATGAGATTTCCTTCATGGTAATTTACTATAGCAATCATTTTTGCATTCCTTTACTTTTCTCCCCTTCTATTTACCATATTTTGAATTAGATATTTTCATTAGGCTCATGGGATTTGTCTTATGTTTTCTAGGCTTATGTCTTTTCTATTATTTTTGTCTTTTGTGTTTAATATCAATTTCATTTTACCCTTGTTTCTTGGTTTCCATGATGCTTTTCTTGCATGCTTATGTTGTCTCATGTTTGGTTTTATTTTAGGCATCATCTCCTCTATCATTGTTATTTCCTCTTATACTTTTGTTGATTTCACATGGCCTATCAACAAGGATTTTGATTTGCTTGATTTTCTCCCTAGGTGGATCATTTTTCAAATATCAATGGATTTTATTACTTAGCATAATATAAATGCTATAGGGGTACTTGGGGTTGTTGAATCCATTTATGCATTACAAAACACAGCTCCCAAACCACCAAAAAATACAAAACAGAGAATAAATAGACTACTCCTTAATCGACTAGCATCACAAGATTGTTTGAAATAACATATAAATAAAATGTTTAAACTTATTTACCTCAACCTTGGTATAAATATTGCTTCAACCAAGCAATTTGAATTCTTGGAGAGTATTCTTGCCATCACAAGCAGTTTTAGATCCTAGCAAATTGCGTGTGCTTCCCTGAGTATTTCCCCACGTGTGGATCAACTCTTACTTCCCTGCTCATGACTGTGCAAGATCAAGAATCGTGCGACTTTTCAGAATTTCACTGCCCCAACTGTAATCCACATTATCCCGACCAAAATAACCCAATAGAGATCTGCTGATTCAATCTTTTCACATTCATTTTTATAGATTTTGACAATACTAATAAACATTACTATAATCAAATTCCAACTGTGGCACCATTTCTTTGTTCTAAATCTACACCCAAAATGATATCGATTGGGTATTTGTTGTGCCATTCTAGATACTTCAAATCTGATTATGGGAATGGAATTGGGTTGATGATAAACTTGGATATGTTTGTGCAGTGGGTTGGGTTATGTTTGTTGGTCGGCTGAGCAAGGGTAATGAATAAGTTCAAACTGGGATGGGCCTTGTTTTATTGGCTTAGTTAAATAAGAATGACTAGTTTATTTATTCTACGTTTTGGATTTTACAGTGGGTTTTGGCCGAAATCCGGTAATTTTTTTGGGTAAAATCCAAATTTGGAAGTGTTTAAATTGCGTTTTTGAATCTATAAATAGATTCAGTACCCTTAAAAACCCCCATGGCACCCAAATTATGCAATTTCCATAGTTAATACATGTGATTCTAAGAATTTTTAAAGGTTTCCAACAGACTCTGAACAAAATAAGATGGAAAATATGTTCAGAAAAGGTTAAAAACGCAGAATATATAGACTACACCCTAAGTTTTGGCTTAGTTAATTAATTAATTTTAGTTAATTTTATTATAATTAATTAATCTGTAATTGATTAAGTTTTATTGTAACTAATCATTTTTTACCTTAATGTACCAATTAAGCTTCGAGACAATGGGGTATCTTTGTGCATTGTCTCATACTTCCATTTTGGAGTACCCAACTATTTTTTAGATTTTTTAGATGTTGAATAATGTAGGTCATTGTCATCGAATGTTTGTATCATACAAGGTACAGATAATGAGGTATGTTTATGCACTGTCTCATACTTCCATTTTGGAATTGCTCAACTATTTTTAAGATTTTTTAGATGTTGAAAACTGTATGTCATTGTCATCTCATGTTTCTATCATTCAAGGTATGGATAATGGGGTATGCTTGTGTATTGTCTCATACTTTCATTTTGGAGTTGTCCTAGAACTATTTTTAAGAATTTTTAGATGTTGAACCATATATGTCATTGTCATCTCATGTTTCTATCTTACAAGGTATGGATTATGGGGTATGTTAATGCATTGTCTCATACTTCCATTTTGGAGTTGCCCAACTATTTTTAAGATTTTTTAGATGTTGAACAATGTATGTCATTTTCATCTCATGTTTCTATCTTTCAAGGTATGGATAAAGGGGCATGCTTGTGTATTGTCTCATACTTACATTTTGGAGTTTCCCTAACCATTTTTAAGAATTTTTAGATGTTGAACAATGTATGTCATTGTCATCTCATGTTTATATCATACATGGTATGGATAATGGGGTATGCGTGTGCATGGTTTTATACTTCCATTTTGCAATTGCTCCAATTATTTTTGAGAATTTTTAGATGTTGAACTTTGTATGTCATTGCCATCTTGTGTTTCTATCATACAAGGTATGTATCATTTCATTCTATTTCTTTTTACTTTGTTTTTTGATAATATAATAATTTAGTATGTGATTAGTTGGTTGATATGCAATCAAAATTATGCATAGAATCACCAATCAAACCCTCACCTCAACCTTCCACAAATGTCAAAGCAGTGCCTCCATAGTTCCACTAACCCATTTGACCCACCTTTTTTGTGAACCTAATCTTATCTCTTCTCAAACCCATGTGACCCATCATTTTTGTGAACCTTCTCCTAGCTCTTCTCAAGCTTTGAGTTATATCCCTATTGTTCATCATATTATTGATACCTCACTCATTGAGAGTCAAACTAATGGAATTACACCACTTAACACTTCACTCATAAGTTTATTACAAGTATGCCCATTGCCCCTTATATATAGACCTAAAAACTCGCTACCCTACTTTATGGAATGTTTCGTGCATGGATTGTGTCTACATACCACTCAACAATTTGGTACTGGAATCCTTATGACAACCTTTACAACCCATTGGTCTTCCTTAGCGACATGACCCATATAGAGATTGTTTCTTACATTGGACATGCCATCATAGTTTAGTTCACTATATTATTGTTACTTGTTATCTTTCCCAATAGATAGAACACGAGTTTTGTAATATGACAATGCCCTACTTTTGATAGAATATTTGTTGGAATGACTTTAGCCTATTGTTGTTGGCTAGAACCTAGTAGTGTGTCAATGTTGTACACACAATGTTAACTTGGAAGTATTAATGATTTCTTGTTGCATCTCCATTTCTATCAAACTGGGCATCTAGCATAGAAGTTCATCACTAATATATGTAAGATGAGAGAGGTTCTAAGAGATGATGGGGGGTTAGCACTCTGAGTTGCATTGTTCTCAAGACTTGTAACTATGCTACAACCTTTTAAGATTCACTTGATGATTAGAAAGTTGAAATTATTGTGATAGATAGCTACAATACTCTCAAGTATTCCAATTATTGGATCTATAAAATCTCTACGTTTTCCCTACTATTTTAATCATGGTTTCCCAAACATAATAAATCATTTAATATAACATTAACTAATGATTACAACATAAATTATTAGAATACAACAATGACACGTAACAATTGAATATATGTATATCATGTAAGGTAGCCCGGTGGGCTATCTCAAGTGGTTGAGTGCTGTAAGTTGTGAGCATAAGGTATCCTCGGGCTCTCTTGGTGGGTGAGGTTACTATGACAAGGATGAAGGATACTTAGAGGAAAATTGTCAACGGGTCGCCTCACACGCACATGCCGTGAGCCCTTAAGGAGATGGGAAGGGTCCAAGGCTTCTTTGAGAGTGAAATTCTGGAATCGGCCCACGCCTACACAGCTCGTCTGGAAAATCGGTTGAATAAGAAGCAAGCATGCCCATCTGCAGAGCGACTGGAGGCAGAATTTGGTGGTTTAGTGGAGAATATGGGATTTGCCCGCATCAGGGAGGCTCAACATATGAAGACTCTGAGGGTTTATTGGATGGTTAAATATTTGATGTCCATGGCAATGGAAGATTGCCTTCAGGGGAAACTCATGCAGGAGAAAGAAGCGCTCCCCTTGGCTGACCGTATCTCCAACCTGGAAGCTAAGGCGCATGCTCTCATTCGGTTCCAGTGCTTGGAGGCTGCTCAAGTAAACACCAAGATCGATGCTCTGGCTTGGGCTCTCACTGGAAATACTTTCAAGAAACCCCCGCTAGACTTGGCTGCTAACACTAAGCTCGTGTTCTGGTAACGACGGGAAATGTAAAATGCCAGGTGTCGATCCTTCTACGATTCCTCTTTCTCATGATGATTAGATGGTTAAGCCTTCAGGATAGGTCTAGAAGTTTCTTGTCTGGTTTATTTTTAAATTCTCAAGCCATAACCTCCGGCCTCTGGGGAAACTGTTGTCAACTCTCTTTTGAGAAACGTTTTGATTATCGGGTTCTAGTTAGAATAGGATGTATGTTCGACTCTAGACAATTGATGATCTGTTTTTGGGGGTCTCGCTTAACAATGCTGAACCTTGGCCCATGGATAACCTGGATATCTACAACTTTCTCTTTTTAAGTTAATAGAATATTCGAACCTTACAAAAAATAAAAAAATATTAGACAAATATTTAAAAACTACTCATATAATAAGTGTTAATAGAGTATAGAACAAGTTATAAATATCAAACACAATCATATCAAAAGATTTGTTAATTGTTTGGATTTAAAAAAAATAAAAAAAATTCAAAGAACTTATCCTATCTTGAATAGGATCTTTGGATTGTTGAAGCTTTGATTAAAACTCTTATTCTATCCTCTTTTTTATAAATTTCTTAAAATTCTATCAAAATTTTTCTATCATCTATTTCATAAAGCCTTTAAAATTTTATAAAAAGTTTTTGAAAATTTAATGATTTTTTTATAAAATTAATTAATCTTAATTTATAATTTATAATTTAAAAATAATCTTACTTAAAAAATTTACAACTAATTAAATTATAAATTATCGTTAAATCTAAAAATCATAACCAACCATATTAAAAAGTATATGAAAACAATATGTTTGATAACATGACTTTTTTCAACCGATTTGATAACATGACTTATTTCATCATTGATTTTTATATTATTATTATGTATATTTTTAAAAGTATAATTATTTTTATTAAATAAAATAATAACGTAATAAAAAATTATATAAATTAATAGAGTTAAAATAACATAAACATATTTTAGTTATTTTTATTAGATAAAATCGTAAAAATAAAAATAAAAAATATAAATATAATTATAAATAAAATAGTAAAAGAATAAAAAACATTGAATTACATAAATTAAGATAGTTATAATGATATAAATATTTTTAATTTATTTTTATTAAATAAAATAATAAAATTAATAATAAATAATAAATATGGTTTTTTAAATTATTAATATGATTTTTTTTTATAAAATAATATAAAATATAAAAACAAAAATCTATTGTAAAAAGTTGAGGTTATTATATTCACTATTTGTAGCGAGTTTAATTACAAGCTTTTGAAAAAAGCTTGTTGAAGTCAATCCACATGTGGACACGGGCTAAGTATGAATATGAAACTAGGTATGAAGTGACTTGCATTTAAATTGTTAGCATGCTATTAAATCAGCACTTTGTCAATGCGTTAGAACGTGGCGTTAATATAACAAATCCTTACAAAGCCAAATAACATAAAATTAGTCTTGTCAAAGTCATGTCACATTTTTGTGCAATTAAACAATAGATAAATAATTTTTACGTTGTAGGTGTTTCACCAATGAGAAGCGTGACCTTCCATCTTGGATAGATTTCTTGTCTATAGACCGAATGGAATTCTGACACGTGTCAACCAATTTCACGTGGTTTTAAACTTTGCGTCCATCAGTTTTAGGTGGGTTCCCTTTCCCGGTTTTCGTGGCTTGGTTCAACAAGGGTTTGAAGTAGCTTCCATGGCAGTTTCGAGTAGCCTTTTCCTCCCATAGATCTTTGGATTTCTCTAAACAACTAAGTTCATCAATCATATTTGCGTGTTGTTGGTTATGGTAGTGTTCATCCATTTTTTCATCGTCGTCGACTGTAAAACTGTTCATGCTTTGGATGTTGCTTTGATAGCAAAGTATAGACTCAAACTCATTCGTCTCTGCCGCCAATGTTGCCAGTTCCCTAAGGAAATCTCTTAACCCAAAAATGTTAAATAGTTGGATGTGACATAATTTCCTGTTGACTGGAGGAGATTATCTGCTTTCTGTTCCAGAAACAAAGATAAAGACCCAATTGCTATGAAGTTCAGGGAATTGGACCAAATGGGTGATTTAAAGTGGCTTGTAGAGCAACCCAAGGCATGAGGAGCATCCATAGGGTTGTCAGTCTCATCTTCTCTACAACAAATTGTTATGAAATTGAGCCAATTATTAGCTCGATATGGAGGAACTGGATGTCTATGGCTACTCGAATTAGTCGGCTTCCGACTTGTTGTGGTCCGACTACCCCCTTCTGTTGGCTCTTTGACAGATTCTGCTAGTGTCGATTGCCGACCCAAACAACGATCCCTGTCCTTGCGAGCCTTCAACAGGTTAGCAGTGTCGACAGGTCGCGATCCCTGACAGCTTCATCCTCGACAAGTTCGCGACGATAGGGTGTTGCTGTTGTGAGGGCGCGCTGTTGCTCATAGTGAATAAGAACTGCGCCCTTGCAAGATGACCTTGCATTGAAGATCGAGCTGCATGGTGGAACCTGCGGATCTTTGCTGGCAGTGCTTGATGCATGGGTACAGAGGTGAAGAACATGTGAATGTCGGTGTGCCATATTTAACCATGACCTTTGCGATCTTCATGTGAAGAGCGAAATTTGTAATTTTGTGGGTATTCCTGAAGAATGAAACTATGGAAACTTTGTAATTGATTGACCCAATTGCTATGAAGTTCAGGGAATTGGACCAAATGGGTGATTTAAAGTGGCTTGTAGAGCAACCCAAGGTAGGAGGAGCATCCATAGGGTTGTCAGTCTCATCTTCTCTGCAACAAATTGTTATGAAATTGAGCCAATTATTAGCCCGACATGGAGGAACTGGATGTCTATGGCTACTTGGATTAGTCGGCTTCCGGCTTGTCGTGGTCCGACTACCCCCTTCTGTTGGCTCTTCGACAGATTCTGCTATTGTCGATTGCTGACCCGAACAACGATCCCTGTCCCTGCGAGCCTTCGACAGGTTAGCAGTGTCGACAGGTCGCGATCCCCGACAGCTTCATCCTCAACAAGTTCGCGATGACAAGGTGTTGCTGTTGTGAGGGCGTGCTACTGCTCTTAGTGAATAAGAACTGCGCCCTTGGAAGATGACCCTGCATTGAAGATCGAGCTGGATGGTGGAACCTACAGATCTCTGCTAGCAATGCTTGATGCATCAGTACAGAGGTGAAGAACATGTGAATGTCAGTGTGCCATATTTAACCACGACCTCCGCGACCTTCATGTGAAGAGCGAAATTTGTAATTCTGTGGGTATTCGTGAAGAATGAAACTATGGAAACTTTGTAATTGATCAACCTAATTGCTATGAAGTTCAGGGAATTGGACCAAATGGGTGATTTAAAGTGGCTTGTAGAGCAACCCAAGGCAGGAGGCGCATCCATAGGGTTGTCAGTCTCATCTTCTCTGCAACAAATTGTTATGAAATTGAGCTAATTATTAGCCTGATATGGAGGAACTGGATGTCTATGGCTACTCGGATTAGTCGGCATTCGGCTTGTCGTGGTCCGACTACCCCCTTCTGTTGGCTCTTCGACAAATTCTGCTATTGTCGATTGCCGACCTGAACAACGATCCCTGTCCCTGTGAGCCTTCGACAGGTTAGCAGTGTCGACAGGTCGCGATCCCTGACAGCTTCATCCTTGACAAGTTCGCGACGACAGGGTGTTGTTGTTGTGAGGGCGCGCTGCTGCTCATAGTGAATAAGAACTGCGCCCTTGCAAGATGACCTTGCATTGAAAATTGAGCTGCATGGTGGAACCTGCGGATCTCTGTCGGTAGTGCTTGATGCATCAGTACAGAGGGTAGTGCTTGATGCATCAGTACAGAGGTGAAGAACATGTGAATGTCGGTGTGCCATATTTAACCACGACCTTCATGTGAAGAGCGGAATTTGTAATTCTGTGGGTATTCGTGAAGAATGAAACTATGGAAACTTTGTAATTGATCAACCTTCAAGTGAAATTCCAGGTTATTCATGACCGATGATGAGATGCGTCTTCCAATTTGACTTCCCATTGGGTTGCTACCTTTCCATCACTCTGAAGACTGAAGCGTGACCTTCCACGTTATACGAAGGTCTCCTACATTATATCCTCAGAAGTCAGATTAAATAAGACTAATTAAGTTAACTTTAGCAGTGCCAAGATTAACTTAATAAGAGTTACGACCTGTCGGCAGTGTTAAGTAATTCTTATCAAGTTAATTAGTCGACAAATTTTGAAGTTACCTTCTTTCCACCTGCGTAGACATTCACCGACATGTCGATATGACCTTGTCGTCCACAAGTTCGAGGATGAAGTTGTCGGGGATTATGACCTGTCGACATAATTACGACCTGTCGGCACTGTTAACTTAATTAGTCTTATTTAATCTATTTAATTTCGATAAAATAAGTTAGACAGCGGATATGATTAATAAGTTAAATTTCTTATATCCTTAATAGCTATTTATTACCTTAGACGTTACCGTTTAGATACCTTAGTAAGCTATATATGTGGAAATAAGTTATCTATTAATGACAAGTCTAATAGGAAGGACATATTATTATTAGATTTCTTCCTGCTTTATGAGAGGAAGAAAAACACAGGTTTTTCTCCAATTTAGTTCAAGTATTTATGAAATTTTTAGATTTCAACATTTGCAATTTTTAAAGTAGGCCATCGGCTACTCTATGAGAGCAAGAAATCACAGGTTTTTGTCAAATTCAATTGAAATTTGATCAAATTTCTCTTAATTTAGGTGGCGGATTCGTCTATGCTCAAGGTCTATGCTTCATCCATGCTAAAGATTGACGATCTGCATTCAATATGGATAGGAGGGAGTTGCATATTCAAGAGAGTATAGCCCAAATAAATGGATAGGAAAAGCATGCAATGCATTCAATAATCACATTCAATAGTTGGGTCGAGCATAACTAATTTTCTCCGACCGCACCTAAATAAATAGGTCATTTTTTTGGACATGCAACAATGGAGAGGGATCAAACGAATAATTCATGCAGACGTTCGTAAGTGTTTCAATGTTCATGGAGCCTGGAATATATTCGTCTCATTCCATTATGTCAGCTTATGAATATATCTTACCTGCTTGATTCTGCTATTAAGATTATTAAAATAGATTGTCTCCATCCAGAGAAACAAATAGTGCATAGATGTAACGATAATAGATAATAGTTATAGTTATAGTAATAGTATATCTAGGTCATATATATGGGCAAGAAACTATACATGATTAATTGACATACAAGAGATATATTGACATTCGTCATGTATAGTCGATATACGTCAAGGTGAACTAAGAGAAACTATAATATCGATCAATCTCATAGAGCAGATCCGGTTGTCACAAACTCCACTACTCCTTATTAATAGTGACTATACTTCAACCACCATTTACCTAAAATCACATATGTAAGACCAGGGATTTATGATTAGTTGAGATTTATCATAGGCTAGATATTTGCCACCCGTTGCAGATTAATTAGTTATGGTCAGGCACGGTCCTTATATTGATTCCATTATATTGACAGTCAGATTTATGTTGTTTGAAATTGTTTTTACAGAATCACGTCGTGGTAATGAAGCATTTTCAGTCTATTTGCAGGTAACGTTAGTTCAGGAAATTTATGTTTCTGTTAATAAATTCTCCCGGAATAGTCGGCTTCCGAGAATAGTCGAGGACAAGCCTCTCAAGATCACCGACATGTTGAGATGACCCTGTCATCTTGAACTTGTCGAGGATGAAGCTATCGGGGATTGTGACCCGTCGAAGGCTCGCAGGGATCGTCGTTCGGGTCGGCTTGTTCATGATTGACAAGGCTTTTTCATTGTTTTGGATTTTTTACAAGGCAACAATTGAATGTTTTCTTTTTCCCATGACCTTACCGAATTCTTCATTTTGGGGTTTTCAACAGGGATTTGGCCAGTTTAATCGACGTAGAATGAAGTTGAAGGGAGGAAGTATGGTGGAGGTTTGTAGAAGAGATGATGGCCCCTTTGGTTCATGGTGCAGAGCAAAGATAATTTCTGGTGATGGGCAATGTTACAAAGTTCAGTACGAAAATATTTTAGATGTTGATAGAAAATCTGTTGTAGAAGAAGTGTATTAAGAAGCAATCAGACCATCCCCTCCCTCTGTGAAATGTTTGGACAAGTGGGTAGCTGGGGATACAATTGAAGTTTATGATCACCACTCATGAAAAATTGGCAAAATTGTCAAAGTTTTACCGGGCAATTTCTTCATTGTCAAGTTGCTGGAATCTCTTCGAGAAAGGACATGCCACCAGTCAAATTTGCGGCCGCGGTTATCTTGGCAGGATGGAAAATGGTTTTGTGCCCAGCAGGTAGAATGTCGACTCTAACATCTCTTTTCTCATCGTGAGATTTACAAGCATTTGTTTTGTAATTGTGATTTGCAAGAACCACAAAAGTGACCTTTATTTGTTGCATTTAAGAAAATTTTCCTTATTAATTGAAACAACAAATTCCTGTAGTTTCTAGAATAGTTTGTCAAATGATTATTTTTGAACATTCATGTTGTTTCTTTCTTTTGTATCCTTGGCAGTAAGTTTTCATAGTCTGTTCTATGATTTATTTGATTAGTTGATTGGATGAACCTGGTTCCTCGCTATTGTCCAATCTAACGTGTTATGTAGTTTAGCTCTCAGTATTAAGCTTTCTTTGGATAGGTTCAAAAGTTCTTTGATTAATTTGTCGCATGATTGACGGTTTGCCTTTTTTCTGTGTTTGATGGTATAGTTGCATTCTCTTTTCTATGATTTATTTTACTTGTTAGTAAGGTGAGCCTGGCAATTTCTGAATTTATATGTTTGACAGTAATGTTTCATGGTTTGTTCTATGATGTATTTTAATTATTAATAAGCCAAACTTGGCTATCTCATCCATTAAGTGATTATTGCTCCCACTATGAAATTTGAGTTGAAAAGAATGTTATTTTTTTAAACTAATTTTATTATATGATTACATTTTTTGGCCATATGATAGTAAATTTTTGTGACCTCCTCTGACCTGCTCAACCTGCTCCGACCTCCAACCTCCGCCGACCTCCTCCGACCTCCTCTACCTGCTCCGACCTCCGACCTCCTCGACCTCCTCGACCTCCTCCGACCTCCTCGACCTCCTCCGACCTCCGACCTTCGTCGACCTCCTCCCTGCTCTCTCCTGCGACCTCGTTGTCTCCCTCCACCTCGCCTCGGCCGCATGCACCATCCTCCGCCTGCAACCTCCTCCCTCCTCCCGCCATAAGCTCTTTACAAGTTGAAAGTTGTGCAATAACCAGAAAGGAAATAAAGAGTTTTTTTTCTCCATTCAATTGTATTTTTCACATTAAGTAAATGCACGCAAGTAGCTACCACCCAAATTAGCCTTCTCGCCGAAAATGGACTTGAATAAATAAAATAAAATTATCAACCAATAAACCTTTTATTGGGAAGTATTTTCCCAAACACTCCAAATAATATTATGATAAATTATGATAATTAATATAGGGCAGCATCCTATCTCAACACCTTTATATAGAAATTCACAAATGTGAAGATTACAAAGTCATCATCAGCCAACTCTTCCAAATGTCAAAAATCCATGCAGTTATTTAACGATCTGGAAAAGGAGCCTATCAAGCTCTTTGTGCGTTTTGGTAATATTTATAGGCTGATCTGAAAGTAATCCAAGCACTTCGAGTTCCGCAAATGTGAAACGCACAACTTATGCATTTGCCTCCAATATGGGCTATATAGAGCAAAGAGATTTCTTCGAGCTCAGGGGGTTTCATTCACCCCAATCATCGTCTTGTTATAGTCTTGTTATCAGGTTGTTGTTAAACACTGGTCGGTCGATTTCAACTTCGGTGGACTTGTAACATGGTCGATGCCACTTAAATTTTGGTCGACCTCTTTACCTCCGACGATTTACAAATATGGTCTATAAATAAGTTCGTTGAAAATGTCAAATATGTCGGTATTATTCTTTTATGACCGACTAGTATTTTTGTCAACTCATTATTGCGCATTATTATCTACTTGAAATATGAAATTATATTCTTAAATTTGTTTTAATGGGATTTACCCATGGTGACTAATAATAATGAAGATTCTCAAATTATATATTTATCATATTATGTCAAAACACTTCTATCCATAGATACTCATAACATCTATGCATGGAATCATCATCGTCACCATACTCAAATTCATTAGCAATGTTTAGACTCATATTTTCTTTGTTTTAAGAGAAAGTAATAAAATATGACATTATTTATTTATCACATGAAGAAAGTAATAAACAATTTCAAAACACAAAAAGACTTCTTTCATCATTTATCGAGATTTCCTTTTAACATTTTCTCAACGCATATCTCCTTCAACTCGTTTACCACCATGTGAGATCAATATGCCAATAGAAAATGCATTTGGCCATCTTTGACATTGAGTTTATTTTTTCATAAATTTCAGAAATATAATCTTCTTTAGCATCTTTGAAATTTAGTGAATGATGAAAGCAAAATATTTTGGCATTGGTTGTATCAAGTTGACTTTTTTGATCTTAGACATTGGAATTTGCTATCTCACAAGATTTGGTCGGCTAAGGACATTGAAAATTCCTTATTGCAGAGGAGTTCAAGTTCCTAGGTTGGCCACAACTATTACTAACATGCTCATCCAATAAAGGAGGGTAGGAATATCTAGCCTTGTGACAATATACATCTACTAAGAGAGCGGTATTGAATTTTCCATTTGCAGAGGTGTTAGAAGAAATAACCTATAATATAGAGGAGATTCGAGTACCCACATCAATTTTAGCTGAAGTGAGAGTGAGACAATCCAATTCCATATATTTGAAAGAGCTTGAATATGGCCAAGTGTGTTCAAATAGAATAGTGGTGTGGGTTTATGGATACCCATTACAAGTGCATATCATAAAAATAAACTCAAAAGGAAGCTTGAATATACGACAAAGCTCATGGTTTAGAAACACCCAATGTAAATGCAAGTTCGAGTTGGTGTGTGTATATCCAATTCTAAAAGAAGGAGGTTCGACTAATGGGCAAACAATTATTTTACAGCAGCATCGATCATCACTTTTACACTCCCATACTTTGAAATCTCAAACAAATTCAACAAACATCTATCTATTTCTTCCAATCAATTTTTGATATAGCAATTGGTCGTGGTCTCGCAAATTTGACAGACGATAAAGTTATCGCCTACATGCTGTGATTACGCCTATCCCAAGCGTTTGGGCTTGCTTGGCTGTAACGAGTTCTTGGGCGGGTCACTTACTAGCTGTACTTGATGAGCAGGGAGGTAGTCCCTTCCTGTAACGAATCAGCAGGACCAACCCGCTCATTTTCCAGTAAAGTACCAACCCCCCCACACAAAATGCCATGAACATTCATGCTTACACAAGAAAGGTTCTATCCTTATCTATTGCTATGGAGTTTTGGGGGAGTTGCATTTCATCTTTGGCTTTATTGAATGGGACTGAGAAGAACAGGAAATTAAACATTGAAACACAGAAAAACACCAAGATTTCAAGATTACTGACCTTCCTTTAGCAATAATAAGTGGAAGCAGGAAGAATCAAGCAAGGCGAAATAAATACCAAAGACACCAAATGGTAATAAGCACATGTATTCGTTGTATTGTATTGAATTACATTAGAAATAAAAATTTACACACAACACTTTTATTGTCCCTCGTCGACCTCCTCCGACCTCTCCAACCTCCTCGACCTCCTCCGACCTCCCCAACCTCCTCTGACCTCCCTGAACTTTGACCTCCTTGACTTCCTCCGACCTCCTCCGACCTCCTCGGCCTCGACCTCCTCGACCTCCTTCGACCCCCTCGACCTCCTCCGACCTCTTTGACCTCCTCCGACCTCCTCGACCTCTCCGACCTCCTCGACCTCGACCTCCTCCGACCTCGGACCTCCTCGACCTCTTCCGACCTCCTCTGAGCTCCTCGACCTCTAACCTCCGCCGACCTCCTCCCTTCTCTCTCTCGACGCAGACTGCCGCCGACAGATATTCGGTGATGTTTTTTTGAAATCTAAATTCTGTGATGAGTAAATTTGTCATCGATTTAGCAACATGATTTCAACGTTTTTCTATTTTTGGTTGATGTAATGAAGTGGAAGATTGGTAGTTCTTCCTTAAGCTCTATGTGACATAATGAATAAATTATACATGGCTTAATTTAGATTGCTCATGGAGAGTTAAAATCAGGAGATAAACTCACTCTTATATTCACATAACTTTCATTAAACACAAATTCCTTTTGACGTGTCCAGAAACCTTATCAATTTGATGAACTTTTGCAATGTGTCCGCATTTAATATTTCCGACCTGGTGAGTTTGAAAACGAATAAGGATGAATGAACCCTTAATGTTTATAAAATGTCATCACTCAATATTTAACACCTACCATAAAAAGATAAGTCCAACGTTCCAGTTCCACTTTACTTATGTCAAAAATAAATAATTTATAAGGAATTTCAAACAAATAAAATATTTATTTTAAAATAATGTTTTTGGACGAGCTTGTCCACAAATTAGTCGAAGTTTTTTGGACGAGCTTGTCCAAAAATTAGTCGAAGCCTCGACTAATTTTCAAAGACCCGACTATACATGCCAAGTAGTCGATCTCAACACATTGACCTTATTATAGTAGCGACCATATTTAAACATTGACCTTTTACAATCGACCATTGTAATAATAATGACCAAAATAAACTTGGCACCATCATCCCTGAATTGAGAAGTTGATTGAAAATGGAAGACTCTATCATCTGACCTGGCCACCGATTGGTAAATTTATTAATATATCAACCTATATTTGAGTCGAATTATAAATATTGCTTATAAATTTAATAAGGTCAAGACATTTTAAGCTGAATTTAACATATGGTTGAGGCTTATATTTGGTTAAAATATTGGTCGACTTAGCACTATGGTCGATCTTGAAAGTTGGTCGAGTTCAATATTATATCTCAAAGTGGTATTGAATAAATTAGATAATTTGTAAAGGTGTTAATGAGATTCTTTGTTTGTGCGGAAAATCATATATTACATGAAAGATAAAGTACTTAAAAGACATGAATGTAATGTGGAATTTGAGTACTTAAGAATTCAATGCCTCGTGGAATAAAAAATAGTTTTGTTAAATGATTAAATATTTTTAAATAAAACTTAAAGATTTTAGTAACTTTTTGGATGATAATAGATAAGGTTAAGAGTTTTTAATAATATTTAAATATTAAATAAATTTATTATAAATATTATCCTATATTAAATTAGGAACGATATTAATAACAAGTTTATAGTTAGGGTTTTGTCTTTTTATAACAGTGTTTAGGATTTTTGGGGGTTTATAATGAGATACAAGTTGAAAATCCAAAGCCATAATAATTTTTAGTTAATTTTGTTTATAGTGAGATCATAAGTTGAAAAATCATTTAAATTAAAATTCATTCAAATATTTTGAAATAAGATATATTATTTTCCTAGAAAATGCTAGAAACCATACTCACCATACTCATGTCTATGGTCTCAACAGTTTCCTTCATTTTACCATTTTATGTGCCACTCATGTCATTCTTGCCATTGTGTTTCCAACACCATTGATATGTATTGTGGGTTTCATAGTGGTGATTTTTCTTTAATAGATGTAGCGTAACGGTATTGCCATATGCTACGATACACTACTTGTCTATCCCTTGCACCTCATAGCATTGTTCCATTTGCATGTGCATATTGACCTCTCACGCCATTTGTTGAAGGGTCGACGCATCATTTGGTCAACATATATTTTTTATAAAAGTCGACCAACCGTCAATGGATGTGATTGACATAACCGACTAACTGTCGACCAAAGAACCCAGCCGACCACGCACAAGTTCACTGCCAACTAATTACACCATTGCCCAGTTATGTCGCATTCTCCTTTTATCACGTTTCTCATTCTGGAGCAGTCAACCATTTCTTAGTACACATATATAACTCAATGCTACCTACAGAATTGATATAT
Organism: Larix kaempferi; assembly: GCA_027924585.1. Lineage (NCBI taxonomy): Eukaryota > Viridiplantae > Streptophyta > Pinopsida > Pinales > Pinaceae > Larix > Larix kaempferi. Next base: position 811,764 of record BSBM01000734.1, on the reverse strand, counting down.
TTCGTCCACATAGAAATTTATGATCTATAATCAATTGAAGATGAATCTTGACTAATTAGTATCGACACAACTACATCGACCATATTTACAATAGAATGACTCATTGAACCGACCATAGTTTACAAAAAAAAAATACAATGCCGACAAATTTTAATAATAATGACCATGAGGTCGACCATTTCATATCGACGGGACAACTTTTATCACCCAATTTAGAGTTCTGTCGACTTCTTGTCACCATCTATGTTATTAAACTCCATCCAGAAATGTGATGGTCGATGAGTCGACTAACTGTTCCAGTCGGCAACGCGTGTTCCGAGATTGTTACAAACTTTTATTTTTCCCTATCGACGTTCACTTTTGCCCCTCAAGGGGCAAATGCTAGTTTAATATGTTTAAAAAATATTATTTTTTGATTTATAAAGTTGTGATTTATTATTTTTTGATTTATAAAGTTGAACATTAGAAATATAGTTTTAACTAGAAGAACTAATTGAAAGTCAAAGCATGTTTAAATGTTAAACGATTACACTTAGGCTTGTATAAAAGCTAATATGATTATTTGTTTAAAATATATCACAATGTTACAGTCATTCAAAAAAATAAAAAATGAATAATTCATTTACAAAACATAAATATCTAATATAAGTTAAATCATTCATTAATATCCTAGGGGTGTAGACCAAGTGGCGATAGAGTGTATTGTTAAGGAACTTCTTGCAACGTCATGGGTTCAAAACTCGGCTAGTACATGCCCCATGTTGGAGGGTTGTGTGGGTGCATCTAGGGTTATAGTGGTAGTGGACGGGAATTGGCCCCGTGCTACACGAGTATGAGCCCCACCCTAGTTTCCAAATCCCCTAGTAAAATTAAAATAAAAAATCATCCATCAATAAATACCACTCTTCTTACTTTGTCATAAACAACATAACAAGTAATTTGATCTCTATAAGATTTTCCTTAGGGGTCGCAAATACAGCATTCGCCTGAACACACTTAAGTGTGTGTTTTGTGTTTCTTCTATCCGATTGTTAGGATTTATCATTTCTAAGAAATGGATCATCGTTGATCCTCTAAAGGTTCAAGCCATCTGTGAAATTATCCTCCTAAGACTTCGTTCCAATTGCAAAGCGTTCAAGCTAGCAAGGCGAACTTCTTACACCATTTTATTACAGATTATGCCATGACCATCGATGTATTTTTGCGGTTGATTTTTCTAACATTCCCTTTGTATGGGAGGAGCAAGCTCAATCTTCTTTTAACACCCTTAAGCATTCCCTTACTTTGGTTCCCTTTATTAGCTCAACGAACTTTCCTAAATATTTCACCATTTACATCTCAGTGTCCATTTAAGATATTTCCAAAGTGCTTTTTCAAAAAGACAATGACTGTCAAAAAAATATCATCTACTATGTTAGTAAGAACCTATATGGACCGTCTATATCGTATAACCATCGGGAGAAGCTAGCCTTAGTTGTCATTTTTTTGGTTTAGAAGCTTTGTCATTACATCCTTATGAGAAAAACCAAAAACATGGCAGCACAACTTGCCCCATAGACGACCATGAACCCTACTACCCCTACACCTCCCTAAGCCCCTACTCCATGCCTTGTGTGTGATGTCCCAGGTCATGCCACCCATCAATGTCTAGAGTTGCAAGTTTTGCATACTTATATCCACACTAAGGAGGATAAAACTGATGTGACTGCCCCAATGGTCCACATCGATGTTCCTGACACTACCAAACAATGCAGTAAGCCACTTCCCACCAACCACCCCTGTGCATTATGTGGCATTTATGGTCATTACTCCCAACATTGTACCGATCTCAAAAAGTTTCACGACATGTTGTCTAACCTACATCGTATATCCCAAGAATCTCAGGTTACTGGGTGGAAACGCGAAGGTGGGTTACACTTTGGTGAGAATCGGGCACCGAAGAACCATAGCGGAAGTTATTCGACCGAATAAATGAAGTTATTCGACCGAATAACTTATACTTTATTTGGCCGAATAACAATTAACGGGCCACCGTTAGACCTAACGGTGGCCTCAATGTGTGTGCGAGGTTTTAGCCGGATGGAGAAAACGCACGGCGTTGTGCAATTGTTCGGCGGAATAATTATTCGGACGAACAATTTTTCGGCCGAACAATTGTTCGGCGGAATAATTATTCGGACGAACAATTGTTCGGACGAATAATTATTCTGCATAAAAGCTCGGTCGCGGCCATTGTCTGTCACTTTCTGCTGATTTCGTGGACCCCTTCCGGAGCTGTTGTTGGTCCTACCTCCGCGTCACTCGTCTCGTCTATTTCCCTTCCACCCACTCGTCCGTCTAGCTGGCTGTCGTTGAACTCTGCCACTCGCTTCCCTGCTGCTGCGTGTCACTTCTCTGCCACCCTGTGCATCACGATTTGCTCGTCGGTTGGTCGTTGCTCGGTTGGAAGTTTCGAATTTTGTTGTTGGAGTGTTCGGCCTCTAGCTTCTGCCTCTCCCATACGCTCGTCCGCCACCTTCTACTTCTCCCATTCGCTCGTCTGCCAGTTTCTGCCTCTGTTGTCGGTTCGTAAGCCTGTTTGGACGTCTGGACGCTTTTTGGTGGAGTCTGCGTCTAGACATCTATAGGTTTAGCGTACGGATGCACTTCTGTTGGTGGAGCTTTGGCGTTGGAGTGTTCTCCTGGGGACGTTTGCATAACAACGGGGTGTTGTAGCTGTGGACCTATCGACGCGAGGCTGTGCAGAGGTAAGTAATTTTGCTTATTTATGTGTTTATTTTTTTTTTAATTTCTTATATTAATTTCTAATTGTTATTGCAGGTTCTATTTTTCTTGGTTGCTTGGCTCGTTTCGTTTCGGCTGTGTCCAATTCCTCTTGCTCTCTCTTCGGCCAGATCTAAATTCGCCTGCTTTCGTTTCGGCTGGGTCTAAACAGGTAAGTCGAAATTTGTTTTTTTTAATTTAAGAATTAAGTATCGGTTTGAAAAGTTTTGAATTTGTCCCTGTAAATGAACTCTGCCCAAATGGACAAAGTTCATGAACTCTGTCCAAAATTGGGTAGAGTTCATGAACTCTGTCTAATTGGGCAGAGTTCATGAACTAGCATAGGTAGTGATACTTATTACTCACAGATAGTGTGGATTAGTATTAAGAGGTTTAAGATGAACTCTGTCCAATTTGACAGATTTCATGAACTCTGTCCAGTTGGGCAGAGTTCATGAACTATGTCCAATTGGGCAGAGTTCATGAACTCTGGCCAAATCGTATGTTGAAAATGATTTAAATTTAAATATAAAAAGAGAAATATATGCAGTGTTTAGTTAGTTGTTTTTGTTAAATTATTGATTTTGCTTATGTGTTTAGAAATGAAAATAAAAGTAGGACTGTAATTGTATTTGCAAATGATATATTCCTTTTATATATAGGCTTGTCTTATTGGCTGAACTCTGTCAACATGGACATGGACAGAGTTCATGAACTCTGTCTACGTTGACAGAGTTCAGAGATCAATATATTAGTTTTATTACAAACTGTGTTAATGCATAGTTATAGATACAACAAAACTTTAAAGGGTTAAACTCTACTCTGGATACAACAAAACTTTAAAATTGACTTTAGGTACAACTAAACTATAGACATGAATAAACTTTAATTTAGATGTACTATGAAAGAACAAAAGTCAATTCTATTATGTACGAAACTGAATACCATTTTGCAGCATGGCAAATTTATGAAACATAGCCAAACTGGTGAAAAATAATACCATGCATTGTAAATATTTTAAGATTGTATGGAATAATGAAAGTACTTGTAGATATAATTTATGCTTAAATATTATTAAAATAGCAACTAAGTAAATAATTTAAGATTTTAATTAAAAGTTAACATGTTCATGAACTCATTCTTTGACATAAAGAAAAGTAACCCTTCATTTTGTATTTAACTATAGTGGTTCTATTCATTTTAAACATCAAAAACATTTAGAAGATTGACACATTAATTCCTTATTAGTTATAGTCAGTTTGAGAATTACTAGATGATATTAGGTATATTTAGGTCTTTATTACATTTAACTTAGTTTCTTTAGTAGCCAGGTTTTAGAATTTCTAGAAATACTATCTAGATGTAACATTAAACTCGGTATTTAACTATATTTGCTCTATTCATTTTAAACATCAAAAACACTTAGAAGATTGGTACAGTAATTCCTTAAACATTCGAACAATAATGGTCATAGTCATTTTAAAAACTATTAGATGATATTATGCCACAATGGTCTTGAGTTTAACCTTGTAAAGGTGGCCATTTTTGGTATTATGTTTTTCTTTATTTGCAACATGGCAAACTTGGAGAACATAATACCAAGAATCGTTACCGTTATCAAGTTGAAACTCAAGACCATTGTGGAACATGGCAAATTTGGGAAACATGTCAAACTCGAAACATAATACCATGAATTGTCAATTTTTTTTATTCTATGGAATAATGAAAATATTTGTAGATATAATTTATGTTTAAAGTATTAAAATATCAATTAAGTTATTAATTTAAGATTTAAATTAAAAGTTAACAGGTTCATGAACTCATTCTTTGACATAAATAAATGAACCTTTCACTTAGTATTTAACTATATTGGTTCCATTCATTTTAAACATCAAAAACACTTAGAAGATTGGTACATTAATTATTCACACATCCAACAATATTAGCTATGCTCTTTTTAAGAACTATTAGATGATATTAGGTAAATCTAGATCCTTATTAAATAACTTAGTCTCTTTAGCAGCTAGGTTTTAGAATTTGTAGAATTAACATGTAGAATTTGAATATGTAATCAGTTGATATTTGTGCAAGTGTAGACATTATATCAAATGGAAAGAGAGGAGTCTTTGAGGCGAAAGTGTAGGAGTTCTTCACAGTCTTCTGGGGTTGGTGTTACAAGTGATAATCGGAGGTTGTCAACTTCCCCTCGGGATTCTAGTTTATTGTATAGTTCACATTCACTTGATCATCGACGAGGCAAAAGGGGTACAAATGATTCCCCTATATCTTTTATGGGAGAACATCGATCTCGACCCTCTATTGGTATATGAATATCGATCTTTTAATGTGTACATACAAATTGTTTTTTTGTGTACGCAAAAATTGTACTTTTGTTTAAACAAAACTTTGTTTTTATTTAAAGCAGAGCATGGTTCAGAAGATGCTTGTAATTCTATAGGGAGGGAGACAGAGCGAGCAAGGGAGACGAATGAGGGTGCAGAGCAAGGTTCTCAAGAGGCTCATCATTCTACACAAGGTGATGATGGTCGAGCCAGGACGCAATATGTTGAATTAATTGAGGGTTGTACACCCATTACAACATATCCATCTGATCTACCTCGGGAGCTTCCATGGGAAAGTGGTGATCATCAAATGACTCTTGAAAGATGTAGATCCCACTACGGCAAGTTGGAAAATGATTTGTCTACTATGGATCTCCCTCCAGAGAGTAAACAAAGTTTGGATATTGTTTTGGGATCACTGCAAAAATTCATTCAGCCATATGAGAATCTCGGACCAACTACAAATGGATTTGTTGATTTGATGCGAAGACGAAGGGAACAAGTGATGGGTCCAGACAAGTGGGTTGTTGTGAAGGAGAGAGTGACGAAAGAACAGGCCAAATCAATGTTTAACTTCAAAGAAGGTCTAAAGCGAGAAATGTCGAAAGTGCAATATTTCAAGCATCTTGATCTTGCACATCTACTCTATGATCGGTTTCTCGTAGCCTATGGTCGGTTTCCATGGAACGATGAGGTTTCTCAATATTTTGCTAGATTTTTTTATGCTGAGTTTTTCTTAAATATGAAGCCAGACTATATTGATGTTCATTCAGAATTTTATGGAGTTGGAAAGGGTCGAATATATAATCGAAAAGGTGCTCTTAGAGACCCTACAACTCTTCGACCTCCACCCCAGATATCTCGCCCACCCAGGTTGGTGGCATTAATATCAAAGATAGAGCCCACATCTCAACTTGGGACAACTGCAAGGAATTTTGTTGGTGATGGTTTATCGTCAGCATTAGTTGGAGTAAATGTGGGATTGGTTCGAGAAAGGGCTCGTTATGCTATTCATCAAAAGTTTGTTGACAAAACTAATGATGAGATAGATGGAATAAGCATTGAATATCTCAAGGCGTATGCCAAGGTTTGTCGCGACCTAGCGGCAAATGTTATATCCAACGACACATCGAGTTTGGGAGAGGTTTGTTGATTATGATATGACTTGATCTTAATTTGATCTTTTATTCATTTTGAATTGAATTTTTTGTTACGTTATATGAATGATAAATTATGTTTTTTGATGTAAAGTAATAGGTACATGTTATGTAAATGTTTATTGGTTGCAGTTTTCAATAATGATGATTGAACATTCTTTCCATGTTTTCACTAGCGAAAATATAAAGGATATTCGAGAGGTATATTTATTATTTACATATTTGTAATTATGTTTGAACTTGATATATATATATATATATAATTTTAATTTAACTATGCATCTTATTGTTAATTTGACTTATCCATGCAGGTTTATTTAGATACGAACTTTATAAATGATTTACCATCTATTGTGAGCTAATGTTTTTTTAATCTTTTTGTTTTAGTTTTAAGTTAATTGGCACAGTAATTTTTTCGGTTTGCATTATGTTTTATTTATTAACACAATTTAAATTTTAGGGGGGAGAGATAGGTTCTCTGCTTCATGCAGCAGATATTGGCACAGAGGTAATTTTGTTCACACTTGAATTGATCTTTGATATAAGTTTAATATTTTAATTTTTATGGATTTAGTTAAAATTTGTTCAAGTAATTTATGAGATTCATAAATTGATTTTATACATGTTGCAGCTTGGGTCTCTTAAATCTTTTGGAGGCAAATAAAAAACTCCTTTGGAGGATAGTGGTGGACAAACATTTGGAGAATTTGATGTAATTTTGTTAATAATTGAATTTTTTTTGATATATAAGTTTAATATTTTAATTTTCTGAATTTAGTTTAAATAATTTAAATGATATTCATAATCTGCTTTTATACATATTGTAGGGTGGGTTGAGTCCACGGGGAGGTTCTAGTGGAGGATTGCATGGTGGACATTTTCTTTTTATAGCATGGTGGACATTTTGTTGTTGTTGTTGATATGCATAGATTGCGAAGATTTGTTTTGGACATGTTGATGAGATTCATTTTTGGATTAGATACATATATGTACATTGAACTCACATGTTCATGAACATTTTTTTGAGGATTATATACATGTTTTTTAAATTTACATATTTTGTGAACTTGCTTTAAATGATCTACTTATTTTTGTTTATTTATCATATTTGGTGTGATTTAAATGTTTAGAATATGTATTTGCATGTTTAAATGAATGAATGAATATGTAAGAATGAATATTAAGAACATGATATTTTTGAATATTATGAAGTTTATGAATGTTAAAGGAAGTTTATAAATAGATGAACATAAGTTTAAAGTTCATGAATGAGGAAGTTTTGATTGAAATATGAATGAATGTTAAGATTGAATATATTAAGAACATGAATATTATCTTTGAATGTTAGGAAGTTTATGAATGTTAGAAGTTTTGATGGAAATATGGATGAACTAGGAAGTTTAAAAATGAATGTTAAGAACATGAATGTTATCTTTGAATGTTAGGAAGTTTAGGAATGTTAGAAGTTTTAATAGAAATATGGATGAACTAGGAAGCTTAAAAGTGAACATGTGTTAAGTTCAAATTTTAGGAATGTTAGGAAGTTTAGGAATGTTAGAAGTTTTGATGAAAATATGGATGAACTAAGAAGTTCAAAAATGAATTTGTTAAGAACATGAATGTTATCTTTGAATGTTAGGAAGTTTAGGAATGTTAGAAAGTTTAGGAAAGTTAGAAGCTTTAATAGAAATATGGATGAACTAGGAAGTTTAAAAATGAATTTGTTAAGAACATGAATTTTATCTTTGAATGTTAGGAAGTTTAGGAATGCTAGAAGTTTTAATAGAAATATGGATGAACTAGGAAGCTTAGGAATGTTAGGAAGTTTAGGAATGTTAGAAGTTTTGATGGAAATATGGATGAACTAGGAAGTTTAAAAATGAATTTGTTAAGAACATGAATGTTATCTTTGAATGTTAGGAAGTTTAGAAATATTAGAAGTTTTAATAGAAATATGGATGAACTAGGAAGCTTATGAATGTTAGGAAGTTTAGGAATGTTAGAAGTTTTGATGGAAATATGGATGAACTAGGAAGTTTAAAAATGAATGTTAAGAACATGAATATTATCTTTAAATGTTATGAAGTTTAGAAATGTTAGAAGTTTTGATAGAAATATGGATAAACTAGGAAGCTTAAAAATGAACATGTTAAGTTCAAATTTTAGGAATATTAGGAAGTTTTGATTGAAATATGAATGTTAGGTTTAAATTTTGATAGGAATGTTAAGAATGAATGTGATGGTAAGAATGGATGCTGAAGAATTTATGATAAGGTGCAATGAATAAATGAATGTTAAGAACATGATTGTTATCTTTGAATGTTAGAAAGTTTAGGAATGTCAGAAATTTTTGATAGAAATATGAATGTTAGGAAGTTTAAAAATGAATGTTACCTGAGATCAAAGTTCAGGAATTTGTAAGGAAGTTTTGATTGAAATATGAATGTTAGGAAGTTGAAAAATCAATATTATGTTCAAATTTTGATATGAATTTTTAATTAATAATTCTTATTTTCAATGTCCAGGTATATTTGATGTAGCTGAAATCATGGCAAATGGGGATAACGATTTTTTGTTTTTTAATCATAAACTAAGATTACAGGATTGTGAAGCTTGTGCTAAATTAGAGAAATGATTTTAGACAACAATTTGATGAATTTTCATCGATTTGTTGTAAATAATCATTCCTCTAATTTAGCATAAGCTTCACAATCCTAGAATCTTTTCTTGTGATTAAAAATCAAATGATTGTTGTCTCCATTTGCCATGATTTCAGTTATGTGAACTTACACAAGCGATATTTTAAATTAAATATTCGGGGCGGAGAGTGGCGACAGCCACAAATCCGTTATCTCATCCCTTAAGTGGTCTAATAGACATATGGGGACCCGAATAAAGTATTTTATACAGAATTAAGACAAAAATTTTACACATTGAGGTTTTCATTACCGAATAATTTTTGAATTCAAATTTCAGCATACTAGAATACGATCATTTAAATTATTATACTCCAGTTCCTTTCAAGATCATAGACATAGAAAGAAAAAACAAATATTGTACACAACATTTGACAATGACATGGACAAAACCATTGATCTACTAATTTTTTATATAGTTTTAAAAACATCGCAATGGAATGCCGTCCTCAATTATCCGTTCATGGTCATATTTGGACAGTTTCCATTTTTTATTTTTTAATTGTTTTTTCGATGGAACTTGAACCAATTTGATTCGATATGCACTTACTAAATGACTATATTGACAACATATAACATCAGGTTCATAATCTTGAAAGTAGACATAATTTTGAGTCATATGGGTCTGCTGAAAAAAAAAAACCTTTAAAATGATGGATCATCTCTCGTATGTATATCCGTTGTCATTGTAGTCTTCCAATAACTTCATTTTTCCTTCAGTGCATCGCATCAAATAATACTTCACATTTTCGTTGTTGTCTACAGGTGCAATCACAGCAAAAACATCTCCTGTGCAAATTACAATTGACGTTAGGATTTTTAATTCAATTAAATTGACTAATATACATGTGTATAAGGTGATGGACAAGAATGAACAATCAACAAAACAGTGGTATTTGATCATTACCTTCTCCAACGAGATCTGAAATTCTGTCGCCATCAGATGATATTGCTATTTCCTCTGATTCTAATTCTTTTATGCTTGCTAGTGGCATTTTTCCTTTAGGATTAATCTCTATGTGTTTCCAATGTTTTACGTAGTTGTTCGTTATGTTTTCACAAACTTCTGTAGATTCAATATTTTCAGTGCAAATATGACAAAAGCATGATTGCTTTCTATTGTCAAATGCATAAATGTTTTGGAAGGATTTTGTTTGAATAGAGTGAAAATATCTAGTCCCATGTATGGTGCTAGCGTTGTATGGTATTGATCTATTTATATCTTGGACCCCAATAAGCCAAAATAACCTAGTACACAAATGACAAATTTTGATGTTAGGTACATACTTTTTTTTAAATTGACAATAAAATATAAATTAAAACATTTGTGTGTACATACCTGTGCACATCTTTTGATTGTTGATTATAGTCATGGTTTAGATGTGATTTACACCATTGGACAACCTCTGTAGCTGAATGGAATCGTGCAGAACTATGGTTCATTTTCCATCTTCGAAGTGCTCTTTTTACACATGCTCCTGCACCATCATGTTCACATTTTCCATGACCAATTTCAAAGAAATTTCAGCGATGTTTAATGTTCAATGCTTTATGAAGTCGACATAACCAATAAAATGATCATGAAGATTTAAATTGTCTGGCACATCCATCCGACCATATCCAATGCTCATTGAATTTAATGTTACGTCCCTTTCGTGAATTGTAGAAAATAATTTCAATACAATGCTGAACAAAATGTGTATCGTGTGTAGGATCGTCGCTGATAGAAAAGTGATATTCTTTAATCACATCTCGATTGTCCCACGTGCTTTCAATGCCATCAACATACTGTTGAGAATGTCTATATAAAATATGGACAAATATCGAAACTTGGTCAGAATGATAGTATTCACTCTGTATCTCTTTTTGTGCAGCAAATGTGTAATTTTCTGCAAAATCAACCACTGACAAAATTGTTCCTGGTGGAAAAATTTCACGAGACTGTTTGAATTGAAGGTCTTGCCATCGTGCTCTATGTGAATGCTTGGTGTATTTATAAATTTCACTTTCAAATTTTTTGATAAAATCTCACACCTATTTTATCTTCTCGCAATCCTTTTGGAATGTACATCACTAATACTTGTAATGTATTCATATCTTCTCCAATCAACGGTGACATTTGACAGCGAGTGATCAGTATCGATAGGATATTTATTGTGGAATAAAACCAAATTTCCACAACGATTACAATGTTTTCCATTGACACATTTCTTATTATAAAATACTTCATCGTGATTTCTCTCACATAGGGTTTGAGATATGAATTCACGTATTGTGGACGGAGGTGGTGAATTTGTCCAAAACATTTTACCAAATTTAAGAAATGTGTCGTAATATAATTGAAATTGCACATGATAACGGCAATAACATGTGTCACGGATAGTAATAGGTCTAACATACCATGGTTTTAGTTGCACAAATGTAGTGATTGACACATTAATTCCATGATGATCTTCCTTGAATTTATTGAACAATTGTACTTGTGTCATATCCATTATATGTTTTGGACTGCTTACATATACTCCTCGTGATACTCTTTGTCGTATTACATCTCTTGAATTTGGTGAAACTCGAGCATGTGTCAACCAATATTCCCGTACAATATCTTTAACACCTGCTCCCATTCTATCTTTGTAAGGTTGTCTACAAATAATTTTTCAACAAGCAAGTTCATCATTTTCATCTATTTGTATTCTGAATTTGCTATGTTTGTATAATGTCTTTCTTGAGGTTCCAACTGCTTTTGCTAGCTGTGTTGTCAAACGTTTTTGTTTAGTACTAGTCGAAATAATTGTTGTATGAATTGCTCTTCGTGCAGCACTGATGTCTTTCTTCCTAAATTTTCCAAACTTTTTTATTGCATCACCTATATTTTCTATCACATTATGTTTTAATTTCGACTTTGTGGTCGTCTTGTGAATACCCAATAATGACGTAGCATCTTCTAACTTCTTGGTCACTAATAAACATCTCAAAATTTGTGCTTGTCCTGTTGCTGAATAATTCTTCAGAACATCATCATAAATTTTTTTAGCCCGATATCGTGCAGCATGTATGGGTATTTTTTTTTCCATATTTGTTGCAATCAACGTTTTCTAATGTTTCATCATCAATGGTGAAAGTACCTATACATCAAGTTAAATTTAATTTAAAACATGTATCCAAAAATACAATTCATTATAAAAAAATGAATTTGGAAAATACATGATATATACATACTTGGTCCAATTTCTGGTTCTTGAACTTGATCTTCAATATTGACCTCATCGATATTAGTATGTAAATCACTATTTACATCTTCAACAATGGTTTCTTCAACTTCAATTTGTTCTTCTTGTACGCTATTTTTAATTTCCATTTCATCAACATTATCATGTAAAACTGTATTTGTATCTTCAATAATCGTTGCTTGCGTTTCTGCAAGGCTTGCTTTGTTGGCATGATATTTAAGTTTTTTTTTTCTCTATTATCATCATCATCAGCACGTTTACGATCATATTTTCTTTGACGATTTCTCTTACTGCCCGTGATTGTTTAATATATAAATGATAAATTAAAGAATCATCATTTTATTGTAAAAAAATAAAATGGAGATTTAAAAATAGTTACGAAATTTATAAACACATGAATTGAAATTTACTTCACCTTATCAAAATCTTGTAAGAGTCTTTCGAAGAAAAAGTCTTTGGAAACAAATTTCCTTTGAAAAGAAACTTCTTTGAATGAAATAAGATCTCTCTGACAATAAATCACCTTTGAAAAAATCCATTGGAAAATAATAAGAACACTTTCTAAATAAATATTCTTTGTAAAACCATTAGGAAAAAAAACTTATTTGAAAAATAACCTAGGAAAAAGATTTCTTTGTAAAAACCCTTGCAACGAAATAACTTTTTTGCAAAAATAACTTGGGAGACTTTGAAAAAACCCATTTTCAAAGAAATAAGAAGGAAAAATACATCTCCTTTGTAAAAATAACTTGAAATAAAATTTTATTTGCAAAAATGCCTTGGAATAAAAACTCTGTAAATGCACGCTTTGGAAAGAAACATTTTATGAAAAAACCACTTGTAAAATACTTTGTAAAAAAAACGTTCTTTTGCAAAAATACCTAAAAAAAAAAAAAAAAAAATTGAAAAAATCATTTTCAAATAAATAAGAAGGAAAAAGACAACTCCTTTGAAAAAATAACTTGGAATAAAAACTCTTCAAAATCGTCATTTTGGAAAAAAAAAAAACCCATTGCAAAGAAATAAGAAGTGCAAAATGCTTGGAATAAAAACTTATTTTGCAAAAATGTCTTAGAAAAACATTCTTTCAATATATTCTTTAAAAATAAGTAAGAAAAAAAATACTTCATAAAAAAAATTCTCTTTGCAAAAAAAGCTCCTTAGAAAATCCTTGTAAAAAAAACCCATTGCAAAGAAATAAGAAGTGCAAAAAGTTTGGAATAAAAATTCATTTTGAAAAAATGCCTTGGAAAAACATTCTTTCAATGTATTCCTTAGAAAGAAGTAAGAAAAAAATACCTTATAAAAAAACTCCCTTTGCAAAAAAAGCTCCTTAGAAAATACCTTCAAAAATATTCTGACCAGAAGTATGCGAAATTAATTAAAGTATTTAGTTTTATTTATATAAGTTTAGACCAGAACGTATATAAGTTTTTTTTTTGTTTTTTTACAGTCGACAAGTTTTTTTTTTACGTTTGGTTATTCGGGCGAATAACCTTTGCTTTAATTGACGTCACCGTTATGGAAAATAGTTATTCAGCCGAACAACCTCTGAAACCTGAAAATCTGGTTTTTCCTCACCGTTTTCAGGTTTCTCCATTTTCGGAAGGTAAAAAGGATCTCTTACACTACAAAGCGACTGTCGGACTTGATACAATTAGTTTCGTTATTGAATCTACTTTCCGAATATATAGATTTTGTTGTGTATAGGTAAGATCTGATATTTGTAATTGTTTGTTTTCTTAACAGGTATCGAGTTTGGTTTCATCTCTTTCAAAATGCGTTGAAATGAAAAATCCATAACTTTAAAAATACACCACGAAAAAAATTGAGAAAACTATGGTGCAGTTAATTAGCGTGTCTACTTCAAAAGGGTATTCATAGAATTTTTAGTTTTATATTTAATTGAGAGAAAAGTTTTGCGACAAAAAATATGTTGAAAATCGACAAGGTTTCCCCATTGATCGAATTCAAATAAATATAATAATTAGTATATAGATCCATTTGTTACAAACTTACAGTCATGCAGTAATATATTGTGTGTAGATTGTCGTAGCATATTTGTTTTTTGCAAAAAACAAGTTTAACAATGATTTTACATGTGCGACAAAACATGGCTATTTTGTAGTCCTTTCATTTGATAAGAACACACTGTCAAACATTTGCCGAATCGACATATCAAATCTCAATATAAAAAATTGAAAAAAATATGGATAGCAAGCTAACATAATTCTCTAAAAGTTTTTTTTTTAGTGAAAAGTGAAATTCCAAACAAAAATATCACTTTTATTCACCCAAAGATGGAAAACATGAAAAACTCAGAATTATTTTCTCACGGGACCCCCCAAAATAGACACCCATCTTCATGGATTCACCCTCGTTGAGGAGGTACCTCCCCCTTATTCAATGCCTGAAGGAATGATTTCCATTTATTACATTCCTTCTTCTAGTGAGGCTACCTCTTCTACCCCTTCTATCTCCATGTCCAACCATGTGAATGTGGGGCCCCTCAACTTATCTACCACTACCTTTCAAAGCGACCAGGAAATTCTTGGAGCTCTTACTAGCCCTAAATTCCTATGGGATGATATGCATCACCACACCTTTTACATCCCTCAGAAACCCTCGTTAGAAGGTCCATCTTCAGATCAATTTTCCATCGAATCGAAAGATTTCATCCCCCTATGGCATGTTGACTGGTTCAAGAACCCTATCCCTACTCCGAATGGATTTGAGGAATGTAATCTGGCCAATATATCTCCCACCATCTAGGTGGATATTTTGGTTAAGACTGTTGTCACCGAGAACATAATGTTGGGTGCATCTTGTACTCTTAAAGAAGTTGCTACGTATAAGACTATTTTCAATAATTCTATGATGTCTTTGCATGGTCCTATGTTGAAATGACAAGACTCAACCATGCCTTTGTTGAACACCACATTGATACTTGTCCCAATGTCAAACCTATGCAATAGAAGCAGAGACCCATACACCCATCCAATAGTCTTCAAAGCCAAAATTGATCAATTATGGAATGCAAGATTCATTTACCCAATTTTGTATACCACACGAGTGTCCAACCGGCCAGTTCCATTTAACAAGAAGCAAGGAACTATTCATGTTTTGTTAAGCACCAAATTCCCCAAAATAGCATAAGGCAAGAAGGGATAGTATTCCAATGCCTTAAGAATGCAATAAAAATATGAACAACCAGCCTCTTCGAGGGGGAAACCTCCTTTATAATGTATTTCAGATACAAAACAAGATGAGATGAGATGATTCCAAACTAGATCTCCTTGGAATATATATATTCCCATGGGGCCTAGAATAGACGGTGAATGGGTGTACTATTAAGGCAATCCTTGTGTTAAGTCACCGGTCCAAAACTCCGTGGGTACTAGCTTAATATATATATATACATATATAGGAGATCAAGAGTAAAATTACAATTCTAGAGCCTACATAATTAGGGTCCTATCCGACCAACAAAGATAATGCTAATCTGATAATTGACATGTAATGTCACAATATATAGGGCTTTACGTGTCCCTCCCCTTCAAACAAGTGTTGTCCTCAACACTTGATTAACTCTGGATATTTCTACATGAATAACTCATCTTCCCATGTTGCCTCTTCTATTGGAAAGTCCTTCCACTTAATGAGGTACTCAGTAATTGTTTGATTACGTAGTTTCTTGATCCTTCTCTCAGTTATTGTTTAATGTTCTAGTATTAATTTCTCTTCTTCATCAATCTCTACTAAAATAGTAGAGATTGGGATCTTGTCAACAATTATCTTTTTTAGGAAAGAAACACGGAATACTAGATGTACAAATGAAGTTGGCGGTAACTCCAATTTATAAGACATACTTCCAATCCTTTGCAACACCTTATAGGGACCATAGTACTTCGGTTCTAATTTGTTGTCCTTATTTTGCTGCTTGAGGGAGTTCAATTTATAAGCCATACTTCCAATCCTTTGCGACACCTTATAAAGACCATAGTACTTCGGTGCTAATTTGTTGTCCTTATTTTGCTGCTTAAGGGACATTTGAGATAACTCTGCGGTTTAGACCCCTCCAAGTCTTAAATTTTTTCTTATAGTATCTTGATATGTCTTCTCTACAATGCCACAGGTCTGACCTAATTCTGATGTTCCAAGAAAAAATTATGGTAATCTTACCAAAACTTGTTATTGTTGTCCTTTTCAAGAGAGCGAAAGCGTATGGATTACCACATGTCCAATTTTTTGGTTATAACTCTAAATTTTTTACCTTGAATACTAGGATCTGTCTACTTTCACATGCAACAAGTCTCAACCCAATTTGGATCTTTCAATCTTTAGATATAATAGTTTTTCCTGGAACACCTATTCGACACTAGTTTTTGGACTAGTAAAAAACCCTAACTTCCACAGGGTATAACTCTGCACCTATAATGAATCAAGACCTAAAAATTGTACCACAACTGGTTGCACTGAGAGTAGCAAGGTGCTCTACACCCAAGAATGGGGGAGATGTTGTCACGCAACATAGCATTATGTACCAAAAATAAAAAGTAATTAAAAAATTCATGTCGTCTCATAAAATAAAAAAAATTAAAACCAAATAAAAAGTAATTACAAAATCTACATAAAATAAAAATTTATGTAGATTAATATATATGTTGGTTTAATATCTCCTCTCGTCCCTCCAAGTTCCACTCTCTGAAACTTCCTAGAAAAATGTTTATAACGAAAATGGCTCTGATACAAAATGTTATGCACCAAGTTCCAAAAAATAGCATAAGACAAGAAGGGATAGTATTCCAACACCTTAGGAATGCAATAAAAAGATGAATAACTAGCCTCTTTGAGAATGAAACCTCCTTTACAATGTATTTCAAATACAAAATGAGATGAGATGAGGTGATTCCAAAGTAGAGTTTATATATATATATGTGTGTGTGTGTGTGTGTGAGAGAGAGAGAGATAAATGGTACAATTACAATTCTAGAGCCTATAGAATTAGGCTCCTAGAGGACCAATAAAGATAATATTGATATGATAATAGAAAAGTAATGCCACAATATATAGGGCCTAACATGTTTGCACTAACTTTTGCGATTTGAAAAAATATTGTCCCAAAGACAACTTCCCCACCCCCTTCATCGATCAAATTATCGATGCATGTGTTGGGCATGAGATTCTATCCTTTATGGATTGTTTCTCATGGTATAATAAGATCCATATCCAACCTCAGGATCAATATAAAATTGTATTCACCACACTTTGGGAATCGTTTTCATGTTGAGTCATGCCTTTCGGAATCAATAATGTTGGCGCAACCTTCTAGCGTGCCATGTCGTATTGCTTTCATGATATGGTTGAAGTTATCTTAGCATACTTGGATGACCTCACATATCATTACAAGGAATTCTTGATCACTCGGAATATGTCTGTAAAGTTTTCCTTAGGTGTCACAAATACAACATTCGCTTGAACCCATTTAAGTGTGTGTTTTTAGTTATTGTCGGTCGATTGTTATGATTTATCATTTCTAAGAAGGGGATCACCATTGATCCTATGAAGGTTCAAACCATCCTTGAACTCCCCCCCCAATACTTTTCACCAATCGCAAATCCTTCAAGGCAAGACAAACTTCTTACATTGCTTTATTCTAGATTATGCCACGACCTTTCATAGATTTTTTTTCTTCATTCTAATATTCCCTTTGTATGGGACAAGCAAGATCAATCTTCTTTCGACACCCTTAAACGTACCCTTACTTCGACTCCCTTGATTAGCATGTGGGACTTTTCTAAAGATTTCATCATTTACATATTAGTGTCCATTTACCTGATGCCGGAGTACTGGTTCAAGAAGACGCTAACTGTCATGAACATGTCATCTGCTACGTTAGTGTAAACCTATATGGACCCTTTGTATGTTATAAATATGAGGAGAAGCTACCCTTACACGTCATTTTTTCAGTTCAGCAACTCTATCATTACATCCTTATGAGAAAAACCAAAATTTTTATGAAATCAAACCCCATATTGTACCTCTTGATTTTACTCCTCATTCAAGGAAAAATCGCTGAGTGGATTGTTATTCTTCAAGAATATGACCTTCACTTTGTGGCCCCTAAGAGTAAAAAGGCTTTGGCCTTGGTGGAGTTCATTTCAGATTTACCATTTGAAACCAATCATACCCCTATCAATGATGATCTTCAAGATGAAAATTTGTTCACCGTTTCTTTTGACTATCCCTGGTGCGAGGACATGCTCGCTTAACTCTCAGTCAAAATTTTGAACCTCACCTCTCTCATGGCGAACATCTTCATTTTGTCACCGATCCCCCCCCATACCTTCTTTTCGATGATATTCTATATCAAAGAGGAGTTGACACTATATTACAACGATGTCTCAATTTTGAAGAGGTCGAACAAGTCTTGAATGCCTACCATAGTGGTGCTTTTGGTGGCCACCTATCCGTAATTTCTACCACCCATAATATATTATGTCCCTATTATTTTTGTCCTACCTTATTTTTTGATTGCATAGATGCAATGAAACATTGCCAAAACTACCAACTCTTCACTCCAAAGGTGAGAACCCCCTCCCACTCACTCCCTTGCATATGATCGCCACCGTGGGTCTGTTTTGTAAATAGGCCACTAAACTCATGGAATGAAAACCTATGTCAATTGGTGGCCATCTGTACATTGTAGTGGCTATTTACTATTTCTCTAAATGGGTCAAAACCATACCGACATAAAATAACACTACTGCTACCGCGACCTACTTTATCTTCAACCATGTAAACACTCAAATTGGTGTCCCAAAACAACTAGTGTCCAACCACAGTACTCTCTTCAAAGATATCGTGTGGAAGGAGTTATCTTACCATTTTAAATTTAAGCACCAATTTTCCTCCACCTATTACCCTAAGGGAAATGGCCAAGTTGAGTCCATAAATATGGTCCTCAAAACCATGCTCTAATGGATGGTGGATAAGCACAAGTTAAGTCACATCATATTCTCTTTCCTACCCTATGGACATAATGGACATGCACCAAAACTGCGACTAGGTTTGCCCCATTACACCTTGTTCATGGAGTGGAGTCTATCTTACCTATCGAGTGCCAAATTCCCTCTTTGCACCTTGTCACCAAACTTTTCCCAAAACTCAACTCTGGAACAATGATTGATCACCCTAGAGAAAGTGGATTATTATTGTTGTGTTTCATGCTTTGCAGGATATCAAGGCTTCCAAACATCATTCGAAATCCCATTACAACAGTCACATCCACCCACGCTCATTCTATGAAGGTGATCTCATCCTTGTTTATGACCAAGGCCATGATAAACTTGGTCAAGGAAAGCTCAAGTATTTGTGGCATTGCCCCTATGTCATAAAGCATTATATCAGAAAGGGGGCATACCTCATAGCAATCCAAATGACTAACTTCTGAAGAAACCTAGCAATGGGTTATATCTCAAGAAATACTATCCCTAAGACCAACCCTCCTTTTTTGCTTGTATTATAATTGTTTTATATCCCCTTTTACATGATGAGCCTTATGGTTTGTTTTCTTGTCCTCGGATGGATCATATTCATTCATGTTACATTGGTTACGTTGATGGTGCAAGTAGATACTCCCCGAATCTTTCCTCATCAACTTTGGTCATATATTCCCCATCACATTCCATAGTCCATGTCAATAGAGTGTGCATCGGTGCTGCCACCAATAATCAGGCAGAATACAATGATGTGATGGGACTCATGGTCAATGGTATCCATATGTGCATCTATCACCTTCATGCTTACTTTGATTCCCAACTGCTTGCCACATAGTTGAATAATTGTTATCGGGTACGTGATCCTCAATTGTTTAGAAAGTATATGCTAGCTAGATTAATGTTTAGACAATTTAACTCGTTACATTCATTCATATACACATGATTCTCAATAGTTTTGCAGATCATACTACAAATCAAATTCTAGATTGGCATATTAATCATTAGTAACAAGGAAATAAACCATGCATGTGCATATCACATCATAATCATAAAGTGCATCCATATGTACATAAAAGCAACATCCCATCACATAATATCATTAGGATCATGTATACAAAGCTGCATCCACATGCATATTTAAATATATAAGTATAAGTCCAAAATGAAATTTTTTTACCTTTGTGAGCCCACTGCTCAATGGAAAATATGCTATACATATGTCAAAAATCCCATGACCATAGCATGGAGGAAGCTCTACATAACTTCCTACTCATCATCATTATATTCATCGGTCGTGTCATCGGAGTCATGATCCTCCTCAAATATGCAAGGTGAATTCCCCCTAATCATGTCACAGATTCCCTAGGTAGCCACATCTATCCACCTCATGGTGGAGCACCACTCAGGTGGTGCCCAATATCATATGGTGATCAACTCATAATCGAAGTAATGCCACCCATCGCCAATAAATCCCTCCATGAACTGGTCAATATCATGGTGAAGCCCCTCCAGAATGGACAAGGCACCTTGTCATCACTTTTGGATGGGGGGGCAAGATCAACCCCCTCAACCTTGCCTCGTCGCCTCTGAAATCCCAAAGGGGGAGCTAGTCCCACATCTACACATACATGGGAAGATTAATTAGTACCATGTATCACATAAACCAATCTAGCTACCATCTATCCTAGCATGTAAGCATAACTAAAAAAACCATAATGCATAATCATATGTACCGTTTGGTCCCCATGTGTGGCTTGGTAGTCATGGTAACTCGGGGTCTCCCTGAAAATCCATCCTAGCATATTGGTATTCCTTAATCACTACTAGGAGTTGGTGACAATGTGCAAAAAATCCATGGCTGAAGATGTTGTCTATGACACCGTCTCCACTCCGTATCATCATCCCCCCCCATTGTTGCATCTAAGGCTCCATAGGACCAACATCTTGAATAGTGACATGGGGCCTCATCATTGGTGCCCACTTAAAGAAGAATGCATATATGAATATACCAATACTAAAATCACCTCCTTGTTGGATACAATGGTTAAATTTTCAATTCACCACGGTCAAAAATATATGGGCCCACCCAAAGTAGGTCCCACCCAACACCTGCTCTACAATCATCATCTAACCACACAAGATCTTGTGGGTTCCACTTAACCCTAGTACTCGTACAACACTTGCAATCATTTCTCTTGTCTCCAAGATGGGTATGTTTGTAAAAAGGATGGAGGAACCATATAATCATGCACCATCCCTATAGTGGGCGACCAATATGTACATTGGACACTTATCTCCTTACATTCCCCACTTTTCTCTTAGGTACCCATGTATTTCTCTCAAGTACCCATGTACTTGGGAAACCATTTAAAATAGTGTTCCTTAGCACTACTGTAGATTATATATGATCTCTTATGGAAGCGTCCCTAGTCATCTTTATTTAGAGCATTATGCGATGTGTCACGACTCACCAGTGGAGTCTTCTTGATATTAGACTCCCTCATAGCCAACCTTATTGTCCTCATTTCCCCTCTATGAGTATCCGCATTGTATGTCCCCTAGTTATTCCCCATAATGTCCCTCCCCTAATATCATCATGAGTTTCACACATGTTTCCAGGTCAACTATGCCTTCATTCTATGAATAAAGGAAGTTTGATTCCCCCACTCAATGACGCCCGTAGCCCCCTTTGGTGTTCCAGTATCACCTATCTTCATTATCTAGTGATATTTCCCATGTTGCCAACAAGGAAACCCCATTTCCATGTTGTTAGCGGGTATCCCTTTGTCGACATCGACACCCCTATTCCAGAGGATAGACCTAGAGGCATTCTATACCTTGGCCCCATAACCATCATCAATGGATTCCCTTGGACCGGCTGAGGGGAGAAATCGGTGCCCCTTATATTAATTGGTTCTCATGTGCTTGACTCCAACTCATTATCGCACCATTGAGAATCGTATAGTATGGTGGTTCCCTTATCCATTTTGGTCGAAGACACAGGATATCCTTGATTCCCTCTAGCTCTTGATTCTAGTCTAGAAGTCCTTCAGTCATATGCTTCCTACAATGTCTAGTTTGCGTTGCGACAATGGTCTAGTTTTAGTTGTATCTCCCTAGACCTGTTTGACTCAGTCTTTTATCAATTTGAGACACTGTTGAGGAGTTATATCACTATTTCCTCCTCCTAGATCTTGGGCCCCTACAGTTCCAACATGGCTTCAATTACTATGATTCATCATTCCATGGTGGATTCCATTATCCCTACCCATCTACTTCTAATTAGCCATGGTTGCACCATGATTATGTACTTATATCGGGTCCCCCTTTGAAACTCATGATGTATTGTACGCAATAGTTATTCATGTATTGATTATACCCCTCCTGGTCAATAAAGAGACATTGACACAAATATGGGCCTCTATAGTCCTCTAGGAGGGAGAGCTCTTTCTGGCATAGGAGGGGGAGTTCTTTCTGGCAAACCAAATTGTATATATATCATATTACTTTTCAAAAAAAAAAATGTCACCAAGCATAGCATTGTACAGTTTGGTGTTCAGAAGTATGTGTTGTTTTGGTTTGGATTGCCAGTTTGGTTTTAGTTGGATAATTTACAGATCATAGAATATAAAGCAGGTTTCAGTTTAAAATTGGGAACAACCCAAATGGGCAGGCACATGGTCTACGAGTTCTTTGCTACCTCACAGGGAGGATATCATCCCCAGTTGGAGCCAGTTGTTGACACAGTGTTTCTCGAAATTTAAATGAGAAAAAGATAATAAAAAATTGTTTTGATTTTTCCTAAGTTTGGTAAGAAAGGCGCCAAGTCCTAAAGAAATGATCCACATGACCGTTGGCTAGAGTCAGAAAGGGGTTAAAAAATAATATAGCGGTTTTGAGAATCATATAAAGAGATCAATGGTCAGGATCACAGAAGAAAAAATCAACGGTGGTGCTGGAGTTTCGTCGTAGAAGAAACGAGGTGTATAGCACTACAATTGGTTTCCAAAGTGACCGTGGAAGAGGTGTTAAAGGAAAGACGAGATTAACGGTTAGGATCAAGGTGGAATATTATCTGAAGGCATATATAGCTTTCCAAAAGTCTCCATAGGAGTAAAGATACAAGGCGGAGATAATCTGATCGCCCGGATCATATCATCAGAGATCAACGGAGGAAATAAACTTTCTCCAGGGAAGAAGCGCGAAAGATACTGGGAGGACCTTGTCGGAGGAATACAAGTAGGAAATTTAAATGGTGAGCGAGTTCCACCGTTGATCAATTGGCGATCAACAGATCGATGGCCCACAACCATTTCGCACTCCAAACCTGCATGAAGAAATAGACTTGTGAGTGGTTGCGAAATGAAATACCACCATGCACGTGTCAGCGCTTGAGGATTTCGCAAATAAAAAAGGTGGTAAGGGATACCACCTAGGCTCCGTGCAAAACCACTTTCCTGAGTTATAACATCAAGCATTCAAAAGTTAAGTTAAGATCGACGGTCGAGATTAAGGAAAGATGAGATCCGATGGAGGGCAGAGTTTTCCATCATTTGAGTAAAAAAATAAATAATCCGAGGGTTCGGGTTACAACATGGAAGATCAATGGATGAAATAAGTTTTCCCCAATAAAGCAACATGAAGGATAACAGAAGGATCCGTCGATAATAATAAAAGGGAAGGGTTAAGGAGTAAGCAAATCTCACCATTGATTGATCGACGATAATCTGATCGACAACTTAAAATCGTTTCGTGTCGAGAAGATGCATGATGGAATGATAGTTTGAGCGGTAGCGAAATTTGAAACCACTGTCCACGTGTCGACGTTAGAACATTTTGTAAATTGAAAGAGTGGTAAGGGAAACTGCCAGAGCGCCATGCAAAACCATCTTTGGGGGTTATAAAAGGGAAAAAGACACGTAAAGGTTGACATTTGTCTCGTGAAGCGTCTGCGTCAGAAGGTTCGGGACATGTGTAGAACTGGAAAGTGGCAGAACACGCCAAACTGCAGACTTGTCAGTGTCATGTATGTTCTGAAACTTGTGAAACCCATTAGAAAGCTTATTTATATAATGGAAGGGATGGAAGAAACCTCAAATGTCGAAAATACCAGGATAGATGATGCCCTAGAAGACAGGGATAAAGTTGTTTTTGACCCTGTGGTTAAATTGTCAATTACAGAGATAAAGGCCAGATTAGATAGATTGTATAAGGAGGTCACAAATATACACAGAGTTTTCCAATCTTCTTTTATATATTTCTTCCCAGACCAAATGATAGGGTTTCCCGATTATGTTTCCTGGTGTGTAATGAACTACTCGCAGACTAAGAAAGTAATCATGAATGCACCAAAATCCAAAATCGTTTGTCCTATTGAGTCTACAGTTATTAGAAGTTCCCTTGAAATACCTCCGTCACAATCCCATGAACAAGAAAGTTTTACTGAAGAGGTTGTAGTCAGTCATTATCATTAGTCTTCCTCGGAAACCAAACAAGTTTTTCTAACTAGTTGCCTCAAGCCTGACCTCAAAATGGAAGATACCCCTTACCCATTGGATATGAATTTCTTCAATGAGAATACTCAGTTGGTCTTATCTTTAATTGCTCAGTTTCTAGGGATAGATAGTGATGCAGTGGTAACCGAGCTTCAGTTGTGTCTGCTTTTTAGAATAAGTTTTGGTATACCAGGAGTAGAGTACACCCAGGTACCTTGCCTTAAATATGATGAATTCATGGCTGAAAATGTTCATTCTCAGCTGGTGAATTTCCACAACACCAGACATTTCAGGTTCCAGTCTTATGTAATGAAGATGCTACTGTTTTCAAGTCAAAAAGATATATATTTTTCATAGGTGGTTTTTTGAAATACATTGGAGGATAATATGTTAAATTACATGAATTATATTATGTCAGAAGTATATAAACTGACTTTTGGAGAAGAACTGTCAAGAGTACTGCCGAAAATGAAGACTTTAATGCAGTTGAAACAGGACATGGCAGTAGGAGACTAGTTTTTGTCAAAACAACACACAGTTATCAGATTGTATGGGTTTATGAAAGAGCCTTACATATTACCAACATCTCTTACCTTAAGGGTATTTGCTCTGGAATTTATTAGGCAGAAACTATTGTTGAGAGCGACCACTTTTTGGCTTTTAAAAAGGCTACTGATATAAAATTTCCCTTGAAAGTAGGTCCTTTTATTGTGAAGAATAAGTATGCCCTTTCATCTATAGAAAAGCAGTTAGAAGAATTAGATTTTAAAAAGGAAATTGCTATCAATTATGATCCTTGCCATATCATTTCTGAAAGGAGACAACAAAATAAGAGTAAGGTATTTGACCATCAAGAGGTTGAGGGATTATAAAAAATGTCCAATCTCTTACAATATGAATCTGACGAAGAATCCCTAGCATGTTCACAGTCACATCCTTTTGTTCCAGAAATATCTTCAGCAGAAGTAACACCTACTCCAGGCAAGGTGGAGATGGTTAGTAAAAGGAGTTTTGAAAAAATTATTGATGCAGAAATTGAAGAACATGAAAGAGAAAAGAGACTTAAAGTAGATCCCCCAAAGTGATTTGGTTGTCTTTGCAGGTGGAAAAGAGAAGAACAAAGAGAAATAACAAGCTCCAAAAGTTCAAGTGATTGATTACAAATTTCAAGAAGCTAAGGAAGCTGGTGACACTAGTAGATTTCAGTCGAGAGCAGAAATGTATGTTAAATATGGACAGGATAAGCAAGCAACTTCAAAATAAACTTATAATTTATTCCCAAAAGTTTGAAGCCTAATGAATTCAAAAGTCACCTTGATGGCCATTAGGGATCCTAAAGAAAGCACTTTGAATTTAGTTGTGTCATCTGATGAAAAAGTTACAGAAATGAAATTGAATTTGACAAAAATAACAGTCCTAAACAAGATTCATCTGCACAAGCAGAATGGGGAAGTTATTTATACAGATTTAATGAAGGCTACTTTGAAAGTTTCAAAGTTGCAAAACACATTTAATAGGTTGGATGCTCAGTCGAGGCAGGAAAAAACTGAGAATAAATCTCATCAGCAGCAAATTAAAAGGTTGCAGATAGATCTAATGGAAGATAATGATGGAGCTAATAAAGGCGAAGCAAGCAAAAAGTTATTGATGGAAAAAGAGAATACTATTCATCTTCTCAAGAAGAAACTCAAGATCCCAATAACACAGTTAATTCAAACTTCGGAATTGACTGTGTTGGAACAAGAAATAGAAAAATTATCTCATGACTTGGATGACAGCAAAGCAAAGTTGCTGAAGTTTATATAAAAATAAGTTGAATTGGAAAAAGATAGGATAAGTCTCAAAAATCAAGTTGAAGATATTAAAGGAAAATTGGCAGCCATAGCACAAGAACAACAAGGAACTAGTCAGAAAGGAAGAGAATCAAGTACAGATGACCTCATTCAAGCTATGTCCCAGGTTAGTTTGAAAGACGTGGAGATAAAGGAATTAAAAGAAGAGAAACATAAATTAGAAGAAGAAAATCAGAAAAAGGACAAAGAAATAAAAGAATTAGAGGATAAGAATAAAGCCCCTGATTGATAGAAATCAAAGATTCATAACCCAGGTGACAGGGCATCTCCCAATGCAGGGTGCAAAACATCTGATATGGGATTCAATCATAGAAGAAACTACAAAATTCAGACCCTATTTAGATTTCATGAAAGCAAAATAAAAGGTAGCAGATGAAAGCTTACAGAGTTGCACAGCCATGAGGGAAGTTTTTAACAGAAAACCAAAATATACAGCCCAAAACACTATAGATTTTCTGAATACTCTGACAAAAGATGATATGAAATCTATGAAAATAAAAAACAGAGTATCAGTCATAACTTGGGAAAGGAGAGTGCTTGGGAAACATGCACATATTGAAAATGTTCAAGCTAGAGCTGAACACATGAAAAAACCAGTTGCGGATTTCAAAAAGAAATTTGAAAAGTTGTTTGAGAAAGGATTGCCTTCATTTTGGGAAGAAAATAATGAGTTGATTCCTCAAAGAAATTACAAAGAATTATTGTTTAAGGTCAGAACAAATCATGAAAAAATTGAAGAGTTAACTCATGTTTTAACGGGGAAAATCTTATTGGAAAAACTTTCAGATGACTTTGAAATTTTAAATAAGTTGGCTATGATTAGTGGAAGGATACCCCCAATCTCCATTGCAGATCATGTAGAAATGAAGGTTTTGGTCAAAGACATGACGAGTTATGAAATACCCACCACAGATCAATGGAAGATGGTGGAAAAGTATGGAAAGATGAAGTACAACTTACAATCCTGAAGACTTCTGTCAGCGGCTGCCAGCCAATAAAAAAATATTGAGGAATTATATTTTGAGAAATTGTAATATTTGTGTAAATTTTGACCAAAATAGAATGTAATAGTTAGTTAAATATTTACTATTTTTAGTTATATGACAGTTAGGGTTTGCCTCAAGGAGGTTTTTGTATAAAAAGACTATTTGGACAATATTGCAAGGGTTGGAACCCGTGAAGAGACACACTTTGTATTGAGATTGCTTCAGTTTTAATAAAGATTACCATGCAGAGTTGAAGCGGATTTTTGAGGAGCAAAGATTCCTGTGTTGTTCATGTTACAGTTTGTATTTTCCTCTCCTTTATGTGATTCGTAATTTCCAGTGAAATTCTTTCATTATGGTGTTCTTTCATGCTTTACGGTGAAAGTTTTATTTAATTCAGAATTCATGTGACCATGCTCTATTTTAATCGCACCAAAGCATTCATATTTTTCCTCTAAAATCAATGTTAAATTCATCCATGGTTGATGCTTAATATTGATAGAATGTCTCTCTTTCTTCAAATACCACCTGCTAAAAGAACTTGACTGTGAAATAACAACTACCTTGCCTTTGCCAAAATCTTTACTGTTGAAATTCTGTCGGTCTTTTAATATTTCATATGTGACTCCATGCCCAATTGTCCTTGAATGTTTAAGCCATACACCAATTTGAAAAACATAATATTTTTCCAATATCTTTAGCCATTTCATATATTTTTTAGAGAGCCCTCTCTGGTAGGAAAAAAAGGCTAGTTTTCCTCCTAAAGATTGGTTTGAAAGAGTTACCTTAGGATTATCCTTCTACAACCAAAGGGTATATTCTGAGTGTTAACAGGAGGTCCACTTTTCAATCTAGGGGTTGATTTAAGGTTTCTACTGCAATGATGCCACCCATCATTTCCAGAAATTTGTAATTTTAGCCCCCCCCAAAATGGGTGATACTACATTTCCTCCCTCGTATGCTCAAATATCATAATTTCTACGTTTTATGGTTTAATAGATGCTTTTATTATGAATAATATCATGAATTATTTTATTTTATATGGAAACAGTGGTCAAATAATTTCTCGAATAATTTGTGTTTAACTCAGTGATAGTTTTGTATAGTGCTACTAAGAGATTTAATAAATACAATTTTAAATTATAATACAATGATATAATAATGTCATTTTTTTAAAAGTGTGCTACCGGGTAACATTTGTTTTCAATTCAGAACATGATTTTAAGGATTTTGTAAACAACAATAACAATTGTTTTGGTCTAGTTCTATATATTTTAACCCTAAATCAAAAAGTGGTGCTATCGGTAGCACCACTTTTTGATTCGGGGTTGTTTTTTGGTGTTTTCTATGCAAAAATATGAGTGTTTATGGCTAGAGTTCTCGTTTTGAGTATAAAGTTCTCGTCAATTTGTATAGCATGTTAAAGGAGATAGGATGCTTACTTGATTACGAGGAGCCTAAATTTTGTTCCCCAGTTTGTAGATCGATAGGCCGATCAAGGGGTTTATGTAGATCCAATTGAATTGGAAAGGACAGAATGAGCACCTTTGAACAAGTAGGGGAGGAAGATGAGGCTTGAATAGGAACTTGTAATCATCAAAGAAAATTTGGGGGATAAAATGGGCCAAATAAGAAAAATCATGCTTATTGAGTTGGAAATTCAAAAACATATTGAATTTCAAAGTAAGTCAATGACAATCATTGAGATGGACATATAAAAGTCAATGATGCTCATATGTCATGTTTCTATTTGGCAATATTTAACCATATATACACTTCACCTTGATTAACATCTTGATGAGATCATCTTGATATGGTAAATATCTTTGAAACACTAAATATAAACTATTTTATATTATTGGCACTTATATTATTTATTATATGATACCTATAATCATGTATTTTATACTTCCATTGTTATTATATGTTGATAATAATTTTTACTTATATTACATATTATACATTATATAATATTATTAGTATAAAATTGTATTATATATTCAGCCCAAAGATATGGGAGGCTTGGGGACAAAGGACCTATCATTATTTGCCAAGGCCTTATTTGTAAAGTGCGTGTGGAGGTTAATTATTATCAATGGCCAGTGGAGCCAAGTGATGACACAAAAATATATAGAACCATATTTTGTGGGACACTGGATTAAAAGGTCACCAAAAGCACATCACAATGCATCGAATGTGTGGAAAGAGGTCATGATATATTTTCCTCTAGTGGGAAAATGGATTGTATCAAAGGTTGGTAGATGTACAAATGTAAGGTTGGAGGAAGATTCATGGATTGGATATGGGGTCTTTTAGACTTTATGGCATCTTGATATAAAACCTAAGTGAAAAATTCCTTTTTAAGCTTTGTCAAGTGGTTGACAATGATCTCTCAACAATTTGGAAGTAGGAATGGAATGACGATGGCAAAATTGGGTTAATGGAAAATGAAGCAATAGAGTGGGATCATCACATCTCTACCCTACATTCTAGTAATGTCGAGATAAAGGATGAATAGGATTCCTTGGCTCCCGGCAGTAGAGATTACCTAGTCAACCTTTACTGGAGCACTGGAGGGAAGGGGGATAGCTTGAGGAACCATTTAGCAGACATGGAGATCCCATTCTTGGTGTTGTGCAAGCTGAGGGGGAAGAGTGGTTGCTTCATTGGGATTTATGTAGTTCAAAATTCTAAAAGGTTATTTCCTTATCTGTAGAATTTATAAATTGGGCTGAGAGTGAGATAAATTAGAGCCAACCGGTGGGATTTCGCCCTTGTGGATTCATAGCCCCGAATCAGGGGTGTCTGTTGTGATAGAGTGCCTATGGTTGGGTGGAACTTTCTTCGCTCGTAGCCAGTTGGTTAATAAATTATAGAGAGATGAGTACTTATTCTTGTTTTTTATTTTAATGTTATTCATTTCTATTATTTATTTTTATTATGAGTCATTATTAGCAATTAATAACTGGAAAATATTATATGTTGTAAATCATTTTAAAATGAATTGTGTATTTGCTTCAATTTTTGTATATGTGAAATGGACATCACATTCATAATCTATGCATGACATTTATGCGATTTTTAAAGAAGTGAATAATATGTTATTGCATTAATTTTGCTTTATAATACCTGAGCTTGACGTAATTCGGTGTATTTGGAGTACCTCATCCCTGCCATCAATATAGAGGGGGGTGGGTGCATTACACATTCAATTAGAACCCAATGATGAAAAGTCGTGTAGAATGGGAGCTATATCGCCAATAAAGATTGTGGACACCAAGGTACTCAATCTCTAAAGATACCTCTAAAGCAAATGTGTTTGCCTCGATCTCACTGATGGGTGAGTTTAGTTGGCTTTCAAAATCCGATTTAGCTCTACAGATGGAACATGCAGCTGAGTGGGACGACTATGTTAAGAAGTTATACAATGCGGGAATTCTTCTGAGCTCTGAAGAAGACAACCTAGTTTGGGCATTTAACAATGGCGACAGTTCCATTTCAACCTGTTTAGTTTATCAGTTATCGTCGGATGCTAAGGGAGGCACTTAGGTGGTTTGGTGGCTAAAATTAGTATGGGGTGCAAGGATTCCTTTGAAGTTAAAATGTTTTATGTGGCTTTTTTTTAATAACAAGATTTTGACATGGAAAAACCTGCAAAGACGAGGTTTTCTTGGTCCGGATATGTGTTCACTATGCCTTAAAGCCTTTGAATCGATGGATCATATTTTCGGCTGCTGTACATTTTTTCATACAGTTTGGGCTGAGCTTTGCATTACCTTCCATATCAGTTACTCTTGGGATGGTGGCACATTTGATGAGAATATGCAAAGATGGTTTTTGCCTCTTCACAAGCATAGACTTTTGGTTTTCTATATTTTGTGGGAAGTTTAGAGGGTTCGAAATGTCGTTATTTTCCAAAATGTCAAGCCTTGTATTTCTCTGACCATTACTAAGACTGCCTCATACTTTTGGGGCATGCATAAGGAT
Organism: Larix kaempferi; assembly: GCA_027924585.1. Lineage (NCBI taxonomy): Eukaryota > Viridiplantae > Streptophyta > Pinopsida > Pinales > Pinaceae > Larix > Larix kaempferi. The sequence goes on along the minus strand of BSBM01000734.1, from coordinate 780,254 downwards.
CCCCTTATGAAGGCTCTGAGATGCATTCCTTTATTGGATCTAGTTCACTCCTTTCAATCAGGCTATTTCGACAGGGCAGAGCAGGGTGGCTCTTGCGGAGTTGGGATGGTCTTGAATCTCTCTGGATCACATTTTTACTTTCTATCTTTTAGGGCAGGAAAAGGCACTAATACTAGAGGGGATATTTTAGCTCTTTGGGGTCTATTATGGTTTGCAAAGAGGATTGAGTTATCTTCTTTTCAGGTGTATGGTGAATATATTTGTGTTATTAATTGGGCTTCTGGTTTCTCTTCTTTGCAAGCTCTCTTCCTATCTCCTTGGATTTATCAAACAAAACTCCTGATTGACTCCTTTGCTCACATCAATTTCCGACACATATATCAGGAGAGAAATGCTACAATGGACCAGCTTTCTAAGGCTATGATTGGAGACATGGAAGGCAAGATTTTTATTTAGGAGTTCAAGGATGGGATTATAGCCTCTTCAGGACACATCGGATTTTTTTGAAAAGATATAGAAGTTCCCTTTCTAGAGATCTCCCTTTCAACTACATTGCAGTTATCCTCTTATACCTTTTGTCATATTGCTGATCACAGAATCTATGGTTCTTTATTTCTTGTAATGATGTTGGATGTCTTCTATAACTGTTTTGTTTTGGGCAGGGTTTGCTATATAGCCCGGCCAATGTGTGCATATGGTCATCCTAAACTTGACGTTTTGTCAAAGATATAGAGAAGACCTCGCTTCTCTATAGAAAAGATGTAATTTTTTACACAAATTTTATCTAATAAAAAGTTGTTTTCTTTATGTGTGGAAAAGAAAAGGTTAATAGGGGAGGATCCACTTGAAGGAAAGTAATTAAAAAATTCCTTCAACATGAGGCAGAAATATGAAAGATAGAATAAGTGGTAACATACATGACTTGACTCCAAAGCATGGAGTCTAAGACTTTGACTCAACTTTTATGACTTAGAATTTCAGACAATGACCGTCATACTTTTCTAATTTAAAATAAATCAAAAGGAAAGTATAAGAATCAGTACGGACGACTACCTTATCAGGAGCAGGGAGTAGGAGTGGAAGGGAAGAGAGCGGCATAGGGTGAAGAGACATTCTAATTTCTTACTACTTGTTTCGTTTCCAACCAACTAAAGATTTCTTTCTCTATTTCCCTACACCGCAAAGAGCCCACCTATATAAGGGAGGTATGGCTTTCTCTCACCCGTACGCATGCCAGGGAGGAAAGGATTGATTAGAATGAGATAGCCCAATTTTTTATTCCTCCCAAACTCAGCGAAGCGGAGAAGTGAGCGGATCCGCTCACTGCTTTGCCCAAGCGTCGTCCCTCTGTGGTGGCCCGATTCTGAGAATCGTGGCCTAGCTATGAGGGGGGTGGGTGGGCAAGGGGCACGGGGCTGGTAGGGGGAGGGAGAGGGGGAGGGCCACGGGGTGAGGGGGCGCGGGGTTGGGAGGGGGAGGGGGAGGGGGGAATGGGGAGGGGGAAGTGGAGAAGGGGGAGGGGGAAATGGGGGAAGTGGGGGAGGGAAGTGGGGAGGGGGGGAGGGAAGTGGGGAGGGGGGAGGGGAGAGATGGGAGGGGGATGGAAGAGGTGGTGGTATATTTTTGTTTTTTTGTTTCGTTTTTTAATTTTTTTTTAAATTTAAATATTTTTTATTAAATTTTAAATTTTAAATTTTTTGTGTATTGTTTTTAAATGTTGTGTTAAAATTTATTTTTTAATTTTTAATTTTTTGTTTTTAAAGTTTTTTTTTTGTAATTTTTATGATTTTTTTTTTAATTTTTTAATTTTTTTTTTCCTCGGAAAAAATCGTAATTTTATTTCAAATAGATGAACAAAATTACATTCTGCACATGTAGTAGAATCACAGAGATCCCTACATTGTCACATATTTATTGTCCCATATTATCATCATATCTAATGTCCCATACATACAACAAAAACTCCATACAACCCGCATATATCCTATTACATAAAAGCTGTAACAGAAATGGAAGAACGTAACCATCATTGATCAACAAATGCTGAGCTGTTGCTCAATGCTGTGCCTCATTATCATCATAAAAAGGTCTGTGATAATTGCTGAAAGTGCCCCCCGGTGAATGAGTAGTTATCCTCCATGTTCCATGTGCTAATTCCTGCTGCGTAGCCTCCTTGGAGAGCTGATCGGCCAACCCATTCCTCTCCCTGTAAACATGTGTAAATGTAATGTGGTTAAAGGACAGTTTTAACCGGATCACCTCCTCCAGGATAGGTAATAGTACCATCACATGACAATGTGTGATCTCCTTTGCCCAGTTGGTAACTAACAAGGAGTCGCCAAAAATCTGTAGAGATAGACATCCTTGTTCAAGTGCAAATAACATCAGCAGTTTAAGAGACATGAGTTCTGCATAGTTATTTGATCCTCTCCCCAAACCAGCCACGAGATGGAAATAATGGGTCATTGTTTTGTAAAGGACTCCCCCCCCTCCACACACCGATTGGTGGTTTAATGAGGCTCCATCAAAAAATGCCCACGACATTGATTCGTCAATCTGTTCAACCTGCACAGGACGTGTTCTACTCACTTGGACAGGGGCCTCGAGATGATGTATAACCGCCACCGCTTGAGCCACGACAGACTCCAGCGGAACCCTGCAATCCTGGAATATCAACTTATTTCGGGTAATCCAAATGCCCCATGCGTAAATACATGGGAAGGCCCGGATGGAGGTGGATTTATGAAAAGACCACCACAAATGGAACGCTTCCAGAACACTCTCTGCCCTCCACCTTACCTTAAAATCCAAATATTTGCTGATATCATTCCAAACAGCCTGTGAAAACCGACAATTCCCTCATGTGAAAATTCCTTCAACATGAGGCAGAAATATGAAAGATAGAATAAGTGGTAACATACATGACTTGACTCCAAAGCATGGAGTCTAAGACTTCGACTCAACTTTTATGACTTAGAATTTCAGACAATGACCGTCATACTTTTCTAATTTAAAATAAATCAAAAGGAAAGTATAAGAATCAGTACGGACGACTACCTTATCAGGAGCAGGGAGTAGGAGTGGAAGGGAAGAGAGCGGCATAGGGTGAAGAGACATTCTAATTTCTTACTACTTGTTTCGTTTCCAACCAACTAAAGATTTCTTTCTCTATTTCCCTACACCGCAAAGAGCCCACCTATATAAGGGAGGTATGGCTTTCTCTCACCCGTACGCATGCCAGGGAGGAAAGGATTGATTAGAATGAGATAGCCCAATTTTTTATTCCTCCCAAACTCAGCGAAGCGGAGAAGTGAGCGGATCCGCTCACTGCTTTGCCCAAGCGTCGTCCCTCTGTGGTGGCCCGATTCTGAGAATCGTGGCCTAGCTATGAGGGGGGGTGGGTGGGCAAGGGGCACGGGGCTGGTAGGGGGAGGGAGAGGGGGAGGGCCACGGGGTGAGGGGGCGCGGGGTTGGGAGGGGGAGGGGGAGGGGGGAATGGGGAGGGGGAAGTGGAGAAGGGGGAGGGGGAAATGGGGGAAGTGGGGGAGGGAAGTGGGGAGGGGGGAGGGAAGTGGGGAGGGGGGAGGGGAGAGATGGGAGGGGGATGGAAGAGGTGGTGGTATATTTTTGTTTTTTTGTTTCGTTTTTTAATTTTTTTTAAAATTTAAATATTTTTTATTAAATTTTAAATTTTAAATTTTTTTGTGTATTGTTTTTTAAATGTTGTGTTAAAATTTATTTTTTAATTTTTTATTTTTTGTTTTTAAAGTTTTTTTTTTTGTAATTTTTATGATTTTTTTTTTAATTTTGTTTTTTTTTTTTTCCTCGGAAAAAATCGTAATTTTATTTCAAATAGATGAACAAAATTACATTCTGCACATGTAGTAGAATCACAGAGATCCCTACATTGTCACATATTTATTGTCCCATATTATCATCATATCTAATGTCCCATACATACAACAAAAACTCCATACAACCCGCATATATCCTATTACATAAAAGCTGTAACAGAAATGGAAGAACGTAACCATCATTGATCAACAAATGCTGAGCTGTTGCTCAATGCTGTGCCTCATTATCATCATAAAAAGGTCTGTGATAATTGCTGAAAGTGCCCCCCGGTGAATGAGTAGTTATCCTCCATGTTCCATGTGCTAATTCCTGCTGCGTAGCCTCCTTGGAGAGCTGATCGGCCAACCCATTCCTCTCCCTGTAAACATGTGTAAATGTAATGTGGTTAAAGGACAGTTTTAACCGGATCACCTCCTCCAGGATAGGTAATAGTACCATCACATGACAATGTGTGATCTCCTTTGCCCAGTTGGTAACTAACAAGGAGTCGCCAAAAATCTGTAGAGATAGACATCCTTGTTCAAGTACAAATAACATCAGCAGTTTAAGAGACATGAGTTCTGCATAGTTATTTGATCCTCTCCCCAAACCAGCCACGAGATGGAAATAATGGGTCATTGTTTTGTAAAGGACTCCCCCCCCTCCACACACCGATTGGTGGTTTAATGAGGCTCCATCAAAAAATGCCCACGACATTGATTCGTCAATCTGTTCAACCTGCACAGGACGTGTTCTACTCACTTGGACAGGGGCCTCGAGATGATGTATAACCGCCACCGCTTGAGCCACGACAGACTCCAGCGGAACCCTGCAATCCTGGAATATCAACTTATTTCGGGTAATCCAAATGCCCCATGCGTAAATACATGGGAAGGCCCGGATGGAGGTGGATTTATGAAAAGACCACCACAAATGGAACGCTTCCAGAACACTCTCTGCCCTCCACCTTACCTTAAAATCCAAATATTTGCTGATATCATTCCAAACAGCCTGTGAAAACCGACAATTCCCTCATGTGAAAATTCCTTCAACATGAGGCAGAAATATGAAAGATAGAATAAGTGGTAACATACATGACTTGACTCCAAAGCATGGAGTCTAAGACTTTGACTCAACTTTTATGACTTAGAATTTCAGACAATGACCGTCATACTTTTCTAATTTAAAATAAATCAAAAGGAAAGTATAAGAATCAGTACGGACGACTACCTTATCAGGAGCAGGGAGTAGGAGTGGAAGGGAAGAGAGCGGCATAGGGTGAAGAGACATTCTAATTTCTTACTACTTGTTTCGTTTCCAACCAACTAAAGATTTCTTTCTCTATTTCCCTACACCGCAAAGAGCCCACCTATATAAGGGAGGTATGGCTTTCTCTCACCCGTACGCATGCCAGGGAGGAAAGGATTGATTAGAATGAGATAGCCCAATTTTTTATTCCTCCCAAACTCAGCGAAGCGGAGAAGTGAGCGGATCCGCTCACTGCTTTGCCCAAGCGTCGTCCCTCTGTGGTGGCCCGATTCTGAGAATCGTGGCCTAGCTATGAGGGGGGTGGGTGGGCAAGGGGCACGGGGCTGGTAGGGGGAGGGAGAGGGGGAGGGCCACGGGGTGAGGGGGCGCGGGGTTGGGAGGGGGAGGGGGAGGGGGGAATGGGGAGGGGGAAGTGGAGAAGGGGGAGGGGGAAATGGGGGAAGTGGGGGAGGGAAGTGGGGAGGGGGGAGGGAAGTGGGGAGGGGGGAGGGGAGAGATGGGAGGGGGATGGAAGAGGTGGTGGTATATTTTTGTTTTTTTGTTTCGTTTTTTAATTTTTTTTTAAATTTAAATATTTTTTATTAAATTTTAAATTTTAAATTTTTTGTGTATTGTTTTTAAATGTTGTGTTAAAATTTATTTTTTAATTTTTAATTTTTTGTTTTTAAAGTTTTTTTTTTGTAATTTTTATGATTTTTTTTTTAATTTTGTTTTTTTTTTTTTTCCTCGGAAAAAATCGTAATTTTATTTCAAATAGATGAACAAAATTACATTCTGCACATGTAGTAGAATCACAGAGATCCCTACATTGTCACATATTTATTGTCCCATATTATCATCATATCTAATGTCCCATACATACAACAAAAACTCCATACAACCCGCATATATCCTATTACATAAAAGCTGTAACAGAAATGGAAGAACGTAACCATCATTGATCAACAAATGCTGAGCTGTTGCTCAATGCTGTGCCTCATTATCATCATAAAAAGGTCTGTGATAATTGCTGAAAGTGCCCCCCGGTGAATGAGTAGTTATCCTCCATGTTCCATGTGCTAATTCCTGCTGCGTAGCCTCCTTGGAGAGCTGATCGGCCAACCCATTCCTCTCCCTGTAAACATGTGTAAATGTAATGTGGTTAAAGGACAGTTTTAACCGGATCACCTCCTCCAGGATAGGTAATAGTACCATCACATGACAATGTGTGATCTCCTTTGCCCAGTTGGTAACTAACAAGGAGTCGCCAAAAATCTGTAGAGATAGACATCCTTGTTCAAGTGCAAATAACATCAGCAGTTTAAGAGACATGAGTTCTGCATAGTTATTTGATCCTCTCCCCAAACCAGCCACGAGATGGAAATAATGGGTCATTGTTTTGTAAAGGACTCCCCCCCCTCCACACACCGATTGGTGGTTTAATGAGGCTCCATCAAAAAATGCCCACGACATTGATTCGTCAATCTGTTCAACCTGCACAGGACGTGTTCTACTCACTTGGACAGGGGCCTCGAGATGATGTATAACCGCCACCGCTTGAGCCATGACAGACTCCAGCGGAACCCTGCAATCCTGGAATATCAACTTATTTCGGGTAATCCAAATGCCCCATGCGTAAATACATGGGAAGGCCCGGATGGAGGTGGATTTATGAAAAGACCACCACAAATGGAACGCTTCCAGAACACTCTCTGCCCTCCACCTTACCTTAAAATCCAAATATTTGCTGATATCATTCCAAACAGCCTGTGAAAACCGACAATGAATAAAAAGATGAGCAATGGTCTCTTCCGCATCCCTACAAATTGGACAGATCCCCGGACCCTGGAGAAAACGTTTTTGCAGAATGTCCCAGGTAGGAGCCTTATTTTCCAGTAAAGCCCAGAAGAGTAATTTTGCTTTACCCGGACATCTTAACTTCCACAAATATCTCCACCACCACACCAATTCCCTGTTATGGACTTCCACATTCAGCTGTAAATATCCATGTTTAGGTGAGTAGATTCCCGAGGGATGGTGATCCCAGATAAGTACATCAACCCTACTGGTCAGTCGAATATTAGTATGTCTTAATATCCGTATATAATCCTCCCAAGCCCCCTGCAGTTCAACAGAGATCTCAAGTCATCGTGCAGAGATCCACCCCTGTTTCCAAAGAGTAGATGCTCCCGGATCCTCTATATCAGCCAGAAAATGACATCCTTTAGCAGCCAAAAAAGTCCTCAATTCCACAGAAAGGACATGACTTCCCCTGCAGCCAACCCAAGGGTCCAGCCCAATATGAAGGAGACGCCCATTGCCGACCCTCCACACTAATCCAGAACCGACTAAAGAGAAATGCTGCACCACCACTTTCCAGACCACAGAGCAATTTTCCCTCGACTTATTGCCCAGCCTGATCCATTCGAGAAGAGTAAGAGGGGCAATATATTTATGATATACCACTCTAGTCCAGAGACTCTGTGTATGTATAAGTCGCCACGACACTTTGGCCCCCAAGGCTTTTGCAAACAGAAAAATATTCTTTAACCCCCATCCTCCCAATGCTTTAGGGACAGCAATTTTTTCCCATCTGACCCACACCAATGCTCGATGCTCACTCGATCCCTTCCAAAGAAAGGAAAAACACAATCTCCTGATCTGCTCCAGGACTCCTATGGGTATCCAAGCAAGAGACATCCAATACACCGAAATTGCTTCCAAGACTGATTTAACCAAGACCAGCCTCCCAGCACGAGAGAGCCATTTATGACTCCATCCATGAAGGCGCTGTTCTAATTTTTCTATTAACCAGTGCCAATCAGCCTTCAGATAAGCATTCGGTTTCAAGTGAAAGCCAAGGTACTTTAAACCATCATCAATATCCAAAGTCCTATAAGGTAGTTTGTTAACCATTCTTTGAATCTCCTGCTCGGTTAAATTCAAGCAAGTGATAGTAGATTTGTCAATATTCACTAACATACCCGCTGCAACTTGCACTAATTGGAGACCTTCAACCACCTTATCAATGTCATGTCGCGTGCCATCACAGAATATCAGAATGTCATCAACAAAAAGGAGATGTGTAATAAACAATACCTGAGAAATAGATATGCCTCGAAAGGAACCATCAGCTTTTGCATTCAGAATAAATCGGCTGAGTCCTTCAACAACAAGGAGAAACAACAACGGAGAGAGGGGACATCCCTGTCGTAGCCCCCTTCCCGCCTGGAAGAATGGACTAGCAGAACCATTGATCAGTACAGCAAAGCTCACCGTTGTGAGGCATGCCATTATCCATCTAATAAATTCGTAGCAAAACCCCAGATGAGTTAGAAGCATCCGGATATATAGCCAGCTAACCCTATCAAATGCTTTTGAGAGATCAATCTTAATCACAGCACCCTTCTGCTTCTGCACTTTCAGAGTGTGTAATCCTTCCTGTGCAACTCCAATGGCCTCATGTATTTGGCGGCCTTCCAAGAAGCCAAATTGCTCACAAGAAATATGCTTAGACAAAATATTCTTGAGTCTTCTCGCCATAACCTTAGAGATGATCTTATAGATACAATTGCAGAGAGAAATATGTCTGAATTCATCAAAGCTGTCAGGCTTGTCCGTCTTCGGTATAAGAGCTATAAAGGTGGAGTTGAAGGGGCCATGGACAAACCCAGCCTTTCGCGATTCTTCCACCACATTCAGTATCTCCTCCCCGAAGAAGTCATAGAATCCTAAGAAGAATTCTATAGGCCAGCCATCTGGCCCCGGGCTTCTATCTTTATGAAAGGATTGCATTACCAGTGAGAGCTCAATCGGCGTCACCTCCTCCATCAACATTCTATTATCTTCCTCCCCCACAAAACGAGGAAAAAGTTGAGTCACCCGAATTACCTCAGCAATGGAGACTCCAGGTTGTGCAGTGAATAAATCTCCAAAATGTCGAACTCCCAATTCCGCTAATCCATCAAAGCTGGAAACCTGTTCCCCTGCTTCTGAAGATAGTTCCCAAATAGAGTTTGTGAATTTTCTCCCCTTAGCATACGCTTGAAAAAATTTAGTATTCTCATCACCGCACTGAAGCCAAATCGCCCTACTTTTCATTCTCCACAGCTCTTCACGCTCACACAGAATCACATTCCTACGTCTCTCCCACTCCAACAGCTCGCCTTTCTGCTGTTCATCCATATATCCCATGCCCAGACTATTAAGAATCCTATCAATGTTCAGCTCAGCAGCCTGCAAATTCTGATCATCAATCACCCTTTTTTCATGATCCCAGGAAGTAGTGGCCTCTTTAATTCGCTTTAGATTGTGATAAAAGTGTGCACCTGCATGCATCTGAGAATCATGTGGTCGATGAACCCATTGATCCTGAACCAGCTTAATGAAAGCCTCCTCCTTCAGCCAGCTAGGATTGAATTTGAAGGGGCTTGGAGGTTTTTTCCTGCTACCTCGTAATTCCAGGAAGATGGGGCAATGGTCAGATATCCCACCTGACCCTACCCACTGTCTGACAACATCAACACCCAGAGCCAACACTTCGGCCGCCAGAAACCTATCCAGTCGTTTTGCCACCCTATGTTCCCCAGCTCTCTTATTCCTCCAAGTTGGAGATAACTTGGATGGTAAAATGTCAAGAAGATCCTTCCTGACAAAGGCATGAATGAAATAATTTGCTAATGTATCCGGAGCAGCCCGAGGCCCCCATACTTCAGAAGACCCCAGAGTAAGATTGAAATCCCCACCCAAAATCACATCCCTGCCATCAAAAATATCCATACCTAACAAGGAGTCCCAGTAGCCCACCCTATTTAAGTAGGGCCCGTAAATATTGAGAACCGTGATCATCCGACCAATCTCAGCATCCCAAACCTCCAAACCGAGACCAGAGGAGATTCCCCAAGAACAATCACATCTGCAACTCTTAACCTTCCACCCCGAGGTCGGCCCTCCAGAACGCCCCCGAGCATCCACTCCAACAAACTTCCAACCAGGAAGCAAAGATTCTAAAGCTCGTACAACATCCTCACTGCCACCCAATGTTTCTTGCAGCAATAATACATCCGGTTGGTTTAAGTCTACCAGCCTCCTAAGTGACGATTTTTTAATGGGACTCGCCAACCCACGACAGTTGAAGGACATAAGTTTCATAAAAAACCCCCATCCTGGGCTTTCACTGCTCTAAGTGCCCACTCAATAGAAGATTGTGTACCCATCACTAAATCCACTTTAGCCTGTTCTTGAGCTTTAGACAAATGGGATTTTCGTCCCCGACCTTTCCCCCCAACACTAGAGGCCAATTTAGGAAGTCCCTTGCCCCCCGTTCCACCATCAGGAATCTCCCTACTACAAAGAGCATATCGAATGCTACTACCCTCGGAGCTGGTAGAGTGATTGGTGGAAACCATTGACGGCGTGACAATACAATCCACATCAGGCCATAGACAAGGAGCATCCGGGCGAGGAGGAGACCCATGGCTGCCCCCCCCCAAAACAATAGAGTCATCTAATAAGGAAACAGTAGGAGAAAGGAAATGAGACATACCCGAGGGATTCGCAGATGAACCCCGACGAATAATGGGCAGCTCCATTAGCAATTTTGTAGTGGCCCGAGAAGTCGGAGGCATGGAACACAAAGAATCCCCCTCAGCATCTGGAGGCGCACTCCCATTATTCTCCTTTCCAATGTTCACCAAAGATGGCAACAAATCCTCTGATCCAAGCCTCCCACAATGAACGGATGGTACCACAGAATCTAATATCACCCCCCCGTCAATAGCAGGCCCACTCCCATCAGCCACCACCGCCTGAGAGTTCACCATCAACACTGGAACTACATCTACATCTGTTGCTTCATCGGACAGAGGCTTACTAGTCCGAAACGGTAAAGGGAAATAGGATACAAGATGTCCATGAGCGTGGCAGCGATGACACCTAAACGGCACACCCACGTAATCCAGTATTTGAACAAAATCCCCATCCTTGGAGTGAACTTTAATCTCAGCAGAAAGTCCCATCCGAATATCGATATTTACCAATATCTTAGCAACCGTGTAGATGCCAGTCTTAATATGGGAGGAATCAGAACACACATAATCACCAAGATAATTCCCAATCTCAGCAAACCGTGTTTCATTCCACATATGCATGGGAAATCCAGGAAGCTTCACCCACAGCGGTTCTTTAGCAACTTTCTCTGTTTTTGAGTCAAAGAAGGGGGACCATCTTTTCAGAACAAGAGGGACTCCCAGCATCGACCAATGTCTACTTAAAACAGCATTGACCTCCCCTCGGTTCCTAAAGATGAAGGAAAACCAACCTTTCATCAAGACACGGACCTCAGGCGCTGATGACACGAAGTTCTTCCACTGCTCAGTCACCCAACGCTGAAGGAAACCTCGGCCAAATATTCTGCCCCTAACATGTCCAACCACAACAATATGAGAGAAATCCTCCGCCTCTTCCATCATAACATCCACCCCCAGCACTAACAGGTCCTGTCTCTTTCGTTCTTTGACTGTCTTAACTGGGTGTTTAAGTGAGCCAGCCTTAGCAGACATCCCTGTTCGAGGCAGGGATTCGTCATCAGGCAAAAAGTCTCCTCTCCCCGGGGCAGCCATCAATGCTCCACACAACACCAAGAATCAACAGTATAAGCCAAATTCACCAGAATCCAGAAGCCCTCTATCAGAGTTCAGAATCCCACGCTCCTTCTTCCAGTGAATTGGACCAACCAATTGAATCAAGTAATGCAAATCACAAAATAAAAACAGTAAAGGCTGGCACATGCAATGCTATTCAGGATCCAGGCAGAGTAATCCGAATGGAATATGGCCAAGAAAAGAGAAATAGAGCTTAATCCATGCCCAGATTAAGGTCCATTGTAGCATTCGTCCAAGAAAATCATCCACAGATCCCTTGCCTTAATTTTCTCAGCAGAATTCACATCCAATCAGGACTTCATCGACAAAAATCATCTGATCCCCCGTTATTCAGCTCACGGCCTTCAATCAATCTTGATGTTCCATGGCGATGTTCGATGAATCAAGAAGTCAATTACCGCACTACGGGAATCGCAGCTCTCCTGCTCGAATCCACCAGAAACTCACGGTATTCTCAGATCCTGTATATAACGAACATCAACAAGCTATTAATCATGTGCTCACTCCGCCGGCCAATTCCAAAATCAAATTAACAAGCAGAGTAGGGTGAGTGGAATCGATGAAGACTGGACTGCGGATTTGTTGAAGTTTGCGCGACTGCTAATCATCCTCATGCCATAGGCTGGTGTCAATGGTGCTCAGCTCAGTTTAGAATTGTGCTCAGCTCTCTCAGATGCACCAAACAAAGTTGTTTCTCCTCGAAGCCACCATAATTCCGCATTGTAATTTCCAATCTTGATTAAACGTACTTCTTCATACTATGTATCTTGCTCCTCCCTCCATTTTCCATTCCTTTTTAATTTTGTTTTATTTTGAGATGTTTTTAATTTTTTTTTATTTTTTTATTCAAATTTGTTGAATTTTTTTTTTTTTTTAAATTAGTGTTTTATTTTTCGTTTTTTTTTACAATTTTTTTTGGATTAATTTTTTTAATTTTTTTGTTTATAAATTTTCTTGTAATTTAAAAAAAAAAATGATTTTTTTTTTTCATTTGGTTATTGAATTTTTTTTAATAAGTTTTGTTGTTTGAATTTTCACTTTTTTGGATTTTTACATTGTTTTTTTAATTTTAACCTCGAATAAAAATGATAGTGATTCTAGCAGGTCCACTTTTCAATATGAGGGTTGATTTAAGGTTTCGACTGCAATGATGCCACCCATCGTTTCCAGGAATTTGTAATTTTAGCCCCCCCCAAAATGGGTGATACACATTTCTTCCCTTGTACGCTCAAATATCATAATTTCTATGTTTTATGGTTTAATAGATGTTTTTATTATGAATAAAAGCATCTATTAAACATAAATATCATTAATTATTTTATTTTATATGGAAAGAGTGGTCAAATAATTTCCTGAATAATTTGTGTTTAACTCAGTGATAGTTTTGTATAGTGCTACTAAGAGATTTGATAAATACAATTTTAAATTATAATATAATGATACAATAATGCCATTTTTTGAAAGAATGTGCTATCGGTAGCATTAGTTTTCAATTCGGGGCATGATTTTAAGGATTTTGTAAACAACAATAACGATTGTTTTGGTCCAGTTCTATATTTTTAACCCTAAATAAAAAAGTGTTGCTACCAGTAGCACCACTTTTTGATTCGGGGTTTTTTTTGGTGTTTTTTATGCAAAAATATGAGTTTTTATGGCTAGAGTTCTCGTTTTGAGTCTAAAGTTCTTGTTAAGTTGTATAACATGTTAAAGGAGATAGGATGCTTACTTGGTTACAAGGAGCCTAAAGTTTGTTCCCTAGTTTGTAGATCGATAGGCCGATCAAGGGGTTTATGCAAATCCAATTGAATTGGAAAGGACAGAATGAGCACCTTTGAACAAGTAGGGGAGGAAGATGAGGCTTGAATAGGAAATTGTAATCATCAAAGAAAATTTGGGGGATAAAATGGGCCAAATAAGAAAAATCATGCTTATTGAGTTGGAAATTCAAAAACATATTGAATTTCAAAGTAAGTCAATGACAATCATTGAGATGGACATATAAAAGTCAATGATGCTCATATGTCATGTTTCTATTTGACAATATTTAACCATATATACACTTCACCTTGATTAACATCTTGACAAGATCATCTTGACATGGTAAATATCTTTGAAACACTAATATAAACTATTTTATATTATTGGCACTTATATTATTTATTATATGATACCTATAATCATGAATTTTATACTTCCGTTGTTATTATATGTTGATAATAATTTTTACTTATATTACATATTATATATTATATAATATTATTAGAATAAAATTGTATTATATATTCAGCCCAAAGATAGGCTTGGGGACAAAGGACCTATCATTATTTGCCAAGGCCTTATTTGTAAAGTGCATGTGGAGGTTAATTATTATCAATGGCCAGTGAAGCCAAGTGATGAAGCAAAAATATATAGAACCATATTTTGTGGGACATTGGATTAAAAGGTCACCAAAAGCACATCACAATGCATCGAATGTGTGGAAAGGTGTCATGATATATTTTCCTCTAGTGGGAAAATGGCTTGTATCAAAGGTTGGTAGATGTAGAAATGTAAGGTTGGAGGAATATTCATGGATTGGATATGGGGGTCTTTTAGACTTTATGGGATCTTGATATAAAACCTGAGCGAAAATTGCCTTTTTAAGCTTTGTCAAGTGGTTGACAATGATCTCTCAACAATTTGGAAGTAGGAATGGAATGATGCAGGAAAAATTGGGTTAATGGGAAATGAAGCAATAGAGTGGGATCATTACATCTCTACCCTACATTCTAGTAATGTCGGGATAAAGGATGAAGAGGATTCCTTGGCTCCCGGCAGTAGAGATTACATGGAAAGCTTGTACTAGAGCACTGGAGGGAAGGGGGATAGATTGAGGAACCATTTAGCAGAGACGAAGATCCCATTCTTGGTGTTGTGCGAGCTGAGGGGGGAGAGTGGTTGGTTGACTGGGATTTATGTAGTTCAAAAGTTTGAAAGGTTATTTCCTTATTTGTGGAATTTATAAATTGGGTTGAGAGTGAGATAAATTAGAGCCAACTGGTGGGATTTCGCCCTTGTGGATTCATAGCTCCGAATCATGGGTGTTTTATGTGATAGAGTGCCTATGGTTGGGTGGAACTTTCTTTGTTTGTAGCCAGTTGGTTAATAAATTATAGAGAGATGATTACTTATTCTTGTTTTTTATTTTAATGTTATTCATTTCACTTATTTCTTTTTATTATTACTCATTGTTAGCAATTAATAACTGAAAAATATTATATGTTATAAATCATTTTAAATTGAATTGTGTATTTGCTTCAATTTTTGCATATGTGTAATGGACATCACATTCATAATCTATGCATGACATTCATGTGATTTTTAAAGAAGTGAGTAATCTGTTAGTGCATTAATTCTGCATTATAATACATGAGCAACGTAATTGGGTGTATTTGGAGTACCTCATCCCCTCCATCAATACAGAGAGGGTTGGGTACATTACACATTCAATTAGAACCCAATGATGAAAAGTCGTGTAGAATGGGAGCTATACTGCCAATAAGGATTGTGGACACCAAGGTACTCGATCTCTAAAGATACCTCTAAAGCAAATGTGTTTGCCTCGATCTCACTGACGGGTGAGTTTTGACGGGTGAGTTTAGTTGGATTTCAAAATCCAATTTCGCTCTACAGATGGAACATGCAGCTGAGTGGGGCGACTATGTTAAGCAGTTATGCAATGCAGGAATTCTTCTGAGCGTTGAAGAAGACAACCTGGTTTGGGCATTTAACAATGGCGACAGTTCTGTTTCAGCCCGTTTAGCTTATCAGTTATCGTCGGATGGTGAGGGAGGCACAGAATTGAATCTGAGTAGATGGAATGAAATCCATCTATCCCCACCAACCAATGGACTACCATATCCTTGACAGGTTTTCGTCTCTTCACAAGCATAAACATACACTTGTGATTTTCTATATTTTGTGGAAAGTTTGGAACGCTCGAAATGTCGTTATTTTCCAAAATGTCAAAATAACGGGGCAAAGCAGGGTGGCTCTGGCTCATTCCTTTCCATCAAGCTATTTCGATGGGGCAAAGCAGGGTGGCTCCGGCTCATTCCTTTCCATCAAGTTATTTCTACAGGGCAAAGCAGGGTGGCTCTTGCGGAGCTGGGATGGTCTTAAAGCTCTCCGGATCATATTTTTACTTTCTATCTTTCAAGGCAGGAAAAGGCACTAAAGAATTGCTCTTACTACTTGTTTCGTTTCCAGCCAGCTAAAGATTTCTTTCTCTGATTCCCTACACCGCAAAGAGCCCACCTATATAAGGGAGGTATGGCTTGCTCCCGTCCGTACTCATGCCAGGGAGGAAAGGATTGATTAGAATGAGATAGCCGGGTCTTTTATTCCTCCCAAACTCAGCGAAGCGGGGAATTTCATTCGTTGGGCTTATTTGCCCTTATTGCTGCGACCTCCTGTTTGAAGAAAAGACAGTCAAGCAGATCCTTCCCGCTAGCTTAAAAGGCCTTCCCGTTATTGTGCTAACACTTGAAAGCGAAGCTTCCTTCGCTCCGCTAGTTGGTAGTTGCCTTGCTTCCTTTGCAGAGCCAAAACATTCTCCGTCTAAAATATTTTCTCTTTTGGCGACTGAGTCAAGTGAAAAAAGAGACCAACGTTCCTAAAACTTTTTGAACAAATGAATGTACTTCTACTTTTATTCTTAAGTTAAAGTCTTGGATAGGTTGATAATCTTTGGGTCTTTTAAGGACCCAAGGTTGTAATCTTCAACTCCAAATGGTTCTAGCTTAATAGTAGTTGTTTTTGCAGGCACCTCATCTTAATCTAAAGTCCTTTCAACAGATGTTGGAAGATAATTCCAACAAGCTACCTACATGTATTGAATGCAGTAGCTGCATGAGTAATTGCGGTAGGTAAAGAAGGAACTGGAAACTGGGAAACAGCTCAAACCCTCTAGAAGCTCTAGAATCCTAGTGAAATTGCTATAAATTTGTATGTTGTCTTGTATTTTGAAATGTAACCGGTTCTGGGCTGAAGGCTCGTTAATATAATAGTGTTTTTTTTTAAAGTTCCGCTCCTCCATTTCGGTCATGGTATCAGAGCATGGGGTCTGGGAATAACTCCCTCACAGGAGGCCCAGGGTCATGAAGAATTTGTTCAGTAATCTACTATAGGAGTAGATTAACATAGGAGGTAGGAGTAGAAAAAGTTCTGCGTTTTGTGTCTATGTGTGAGGCTCTTTACCCACGCGAACTTGTTGCCCCCTTTATCAGAGCCTGAATTTTTCCTCTGCATGTAATAGATTATATAGCCAACCTATGTCTGCTCTATTGTAGTTTGACTCGTTCGTTTGTTGGGTTGGACATAGCTGTGATGCGTTGTTGGGTGAGTTCATTCCAGAAATGCAAGGAAGCCTTTAAAGGGTTCGTTTAGTTGTGGTTGCTTCATCATTGTTGTAGATTTGGTGCCGACAGAGAACTCTTCTAAGGGTTTTGTTAAAAAGGGAGTTGGGCCTCCTTCCTCACGGTGTTTGTGTCACGCTGTGGCTAGTGTAAATAGAAGTGGTTCTCAGTAGAAGTCCCACAGTGGTTGCTTGAGGAGGCCATAATCTAGGTAGAAGGAGAACCCGCAAGCTATATTAGGAGAGGGTCGTAGCCCATAGTGGTTGAAGTGAAGGAGTCGCGGTTGCAAGAGGGAAAGAGACCCCTCTCTCTTCATTAGTTGACCATGGATGAAGCCAAAAGCTCTAGCTTATTTGCCATCTATTGTTGGCTCTACTTGTGAGGTAATTTCAGTGGACGCACATGAAAATTGGTCCTTGGTGACATGATTTGAACGACATGGCTATGGTTTCTTTTGACAATAATTTTGGGTGTGCAAGTGTGCAACCAGATGAAGTTGTAATGAAAAGAAACTAGAAGTTCTTTTTGTTGAAGAATTTGCTTTCTTGTATTTGCATATCCTTGAAATTAATGGGCATTATGGTTATGTAATTTGTTTGAGGTGCATTATCGGTTATACCCGGCACCTTAGTGTTTTTGGTCCAAAAGCCTTAGTCATAGGTTGGCCTTAGTCACATGCTTGTTTCCCCAAGGTTGTTGTAAGCCCTCTTTTGGAGGCATAGTTGTACTGCAGCAGCACTGTGTGAATCTCTCATAGACAGAGATTAGTCCAGAGATATGAAATCTTGGATTAAGGGGGAGTAGTTAGTTGGACTAGTTGTAATAAGATTTTTGAAAGTTCAAAAAAGAAAGCAGGAGCAAGCCCAAGGAAAAAGATTGGAACAGCAAAGAAGAAAGAAAAATAAAAAAGTATTTTGAGATGTAATTGATGGTATGAGAATAGTTGGAATTATGGCGGAGTGTTGGAAGATAATTCCAACTCGCTACCTACATGTATTGAATGCAGTAGTTGCATGAGTAATTGTGGTAGGTAAAGAAGGAACTGGAAACCGAGAAACAACTCGAACCCTCTAGAAGCTCTAGAAGCCCAGTGAAATTGCTATAAATGTGTATGTTGTATTGTATTCTGAAATGTAACTGGTTCTGGGTTGAAGGCTCGTTAATATAATAGTGTTTTTTTTTATGTTAGTTCTGCTCCTCCTCCATTTCGGTCAAGAGGCACTAGCCCCTTTTAAATATAGTTGCTTTTGAGTTATACGAATCTCTAACCATCTCTCATTTTTGGGAAAGTTGTCATTTGTCCCTAACTTGGCTCACTACTATATCTGAGTACGAAAGATTTTTGTTGCTTAATCCCCATCTTCCTAGCTATCTCTAGCCCCAAAATGAATGCCTCATACTCGGCCACATTGTTTGTACATTTTTAAATAAAGCATGAAAGCATGAGGGAATTCCTTTCAAAAAAGATATCTAAGTAATATACCCCACTGCCTTCCTTTTACATATGCCCCATAAAAATACAGAGTATAGAGACCAAAAGGGTTAATATTTTTTTTGGGAGCTATTAAAAATCCAATTTGTTTATATATTTGGAGCATAATATTTTACATTTTTAGGTCAACTTGCAGGGGGGTTTCAGAACTAAGGATCGTCACATTAGAATCTTGAGGAGATGGCTTATCTTGGGTTGGTTGGTGCTTGGGAGCTTGCATTTGGGAATTTCTTCAAAACCTGGTAAGGTTGAGACTTTAGAGGATACCTCGAAACTTTAGAAAGAGGCACTGGACTTATCATTTTACTCATCTCATACTTGATATCAAATGATGATGGAAGAGGGGAACCAACTTCAGCACTTCGAGCAAAAGGTGAGGGCTTCGTGAGAACTGCATTTGGTGAGGGTTGTGCCTTATTTTTCTATACTACTATGACCTCAGGTCTTATAGGGATAGTTGGTTGTTTTAAGTTAGTTGCCTTGAGGATTGCTTCTCTCTTGGATTGTTGGACCAATCTGGTACCCTCTTTCATGATTTCATTAGGCTATATGGGGGGCCCTCCCTTCTTGAATTTGGAGCATTTGGCCTAGGCCTTAAGTCATGATTATCCCTTTCCTCATCGATTATGTTTTCTATTACCATTTGGACCTAAGCAGGGGACAAGTTGAAAGGATCATCTTATTGCTAAAAAAAAAATTTCTTCACGAGATGCCTCTTCTTCCCTATCATCAAAAAACCTTCAAACCCGA
The DNA here is from genome assembly GCA_027924585.1 of Larix kaempferi. Classification (NCBI taxonomy): domain Eukaryota; kingdom Viridiplantae; phylum Streptophyta; class Pinopsida; order Pinales; family Pinaceae; genus Larix; species Larix kaempferi. Next base: position 760,872 of record BSBM01000734.1, on the reverse strand, counting down.
GTTGCACATGGCTGGACTCTTCAATCTCACTGTCTCTCGGATGATACAACATGTTTAGGTTTGAAGGTGCATCAGTAAATTCCTCATCCATGGGTTCATCATGTTCCTAATAATGAAGAGAAAATGGGGCCATCATATTTGTCTGTGCCCTAAGATGTTGTGGCAAATTTATCTCTTATTGCCTCACTTCTCTTTGAAGTGCAGGAGGGGCCAAATCATATTGGTGTTGATCTATGATAGGATTATTTTGATCCCTAGGGGCCAAACCAAAAAAAGAATGAGAATCTTGTCCTTGTTTGACCTCGGTGAGGTCATTGGCTGTGGTATCCAGAAGCTTGGTGACCTCTTCAAGGGTCATAGGCTCTTACCAGGGAGAAAGGATCTTAGGTTCCTTACCCCTCCTTCTCGTAGGATATTCCCTTCTATCTAGGGGGTCTCACCTATTTTTAAGTGAGATCCCTAAAGAAAAATATTGTTGTCCAAGTCTTCAACATCATTAAAGAGAGTCTCAAGGTCAAGGGACCTCCTTTCCCTTAGGTAAAGGGAGAAATCAACCTAAAAGGAGTCAGCATATGCTACCATAGTAACATCTCTTAAGAGCTTTACAACATTGCCTTCAGGAACAAGCCCTGTCAGAATAACACAATTCCAAGATAGGACAGAAGAGAGCCGTATGCACATCTCATTTAATAGGGTTATCCCAATATCCCTTTATTATTCTTTGTTCGATCACCCCTTATACCTCCCTTTTCTTGGATAAAAACAAGTATGATACCTTTATTTGTTTGGTCAATCAATTATTACAAGAACTATTGTTAAACCCCTTCCTTTGGTTAGAAAACATCTTCTCGCAACAACTATCTGATCGGCTTATAAGCGGAAACAGAGATAGAGAAGGGGATAATTCATGTCTAAGACTTGCGGATAGGGCGGGCTCAAACCAAGCTTCCTTTCCTTATATTGAGGAAGTGGCTATATCGACGGTCATCATCGAATGTAATCCTGGAATAACAGTCCCTAGCAGTCCCTCTTTACACCAGGATACTTTCATAAAGCTAGCTTTCCCTATAAAGATTCCCTTCTGTAATAAATAGGTGAGTTACTTTCTGACATAGAGGTCCCTTATGGTCCGTCCCTCTTAACACCGGGGATGAAACCCTTCAAAAAAAGGACGTAACCTCCCCTCCCTGTGGCAGGTTGTGACCGTGGAGAATATAGCTTTCTCTTTCCTTCCTTGATAGTGATTGGAAACTATAAGGCTTAGGAGCTGTGACGGTAATGTAAAAGCGGAGGGTAATGCTCTATGTTGGATGGTGATGCTCGCCCTTACAGAAAATAATTTCCTTACCCTTCCTTTTCTGAACTGGGATTTGGCGGTCCCTCTTAAAGAGGTTGGTTCCTTAACCCTAATGTCATGGCATAGTCTGAAACGCTAAGGGTGCTTGTCTGAAACATTAAAACGGTAGCATTCTTGGTCTCCTTATAGGGGCAAGAGTCTTTATAGGGTGAAGAGGAGAGGCCTTCAGGTTTATTGTTAACCTAGCAAGTAAAGTTGGGATTCCTCAGAGTTTATAAAGTATAATGGGCCATGGGTGTGATACCCGTAGGACTATGTATTTGTAGTCACTTTATGACAAGGAAAGCCTTACTGGACTTCTATGGTCAAAGAACCCATCCATGGGATGTTATACAAGAAAATGAGGTTATAAGGCATTATCCAATGAGCATCTAATGGAGGTCACATATTCATGGTGTAATACATTATGGAAACTCAAATGCCCTCTGAAGTCCCAATTTTTTATGTGGGTGGACTTAATAACAAAATACTAACCTAGGATCAGTGACAGAGAAGGGGTAAACAAGGTCCTATCAGGTGCCCTATGTGCAAGGTGGATGAGGAGTCATGTAATACCCCATTCTGACTCATAGGATGTATTAGCATTTAATGTAAATAATGTGTACATGTGATGAATGTTTTCCTAGCGTGGAGCTCAAGGCCAAGGCCCCGCTAGTGAAAGCCTGAATTTTGATTAAAAGGAAAGCATTGATATTTTGATGCCCATGTGCTCTTAAGCCATGGAAATTGTAAAAAGGATGTAAATAAACATCATGCAAATAAAATACCAAAACTGGCTACGGAGGCAACGAATGAGAAGGGGCCACGTGTATCCACTAGGGAGTGGTGAGGGGGTTGTGGGATTGAACCATAGGCTGCCATATGTCACCTTGAGAACCCATTTGACTTACCTTGCTGACATTTATTTCTGTTGTAAGGAAGTGGTTGAGGAATTCAGTCCATGGCTTCAATGGAGCATGGGCAGCCCAGAAATTCGTATGGTAGAGTATGGGCTCTGTTTTCTTGTACCACAAACCACTCTACCTCATGGGAGTTACTTATTCCTCATCCCCATTCCATTGTGAAACTAACCAGCACCATTTTCCATCCAAAAATGAATTGCCAGCAGGGAGAAAAACCAAAAATCGCACTTTGAGAGAACCCACGTTTTGAAGAGCCAAAAACGCCCAGATTTGGCATTGGACAGTGAAATACAATGGGGGATCCATTGGTATGAACCTTGGGGAAAATTTGGGAGTATTAGATACCCCGAAGTCCATTGGAAAACCCAGTTTTTACAGCCCAGAAATGAAGTGACGGGATTGAGTTATTGGATAACAGAACTATGAGAAATCCAAGTGTGAATGACTGAGCAGAGGTTTGGTTTGCTTGATAAACCCAGTGAAGGCTAGAATCTCAAGGAATTAGCAGCTGGACCTTTCTATGCCCACCCTGAAGAGCACTGGAGGGAAGGGACGTCTGAGGGACTGTGCAGCAGAGAAGAGGACCTTCCTTGTGTTGGGTGCGGTAGGTATTGTGGGTGCCATGACTGCTGAGTTCATTTGAGATGCCTGTATCTTTGTGGTTGAGCTCACTGGCTTAGCATCCTCCTCATTTGTCATTCGTATGCTTGATAAACCCAACGGTGTGTTGGCTTAGCATAGCTGATGACCGAAACCATGGCTGTGAGTGAGCCCAGCTAGTTCTCCTTAGTGGATACACAACCCAGCTCGGGGGTGATCTCTCAGCTGAAAGAACACAGGCTAGACAAAGATCTATGGTTGGGTGGAACGTTGCTCTCACGTAGCCAGTCGTTGGACATTTGCGTTGCAAGATAAGTATTCTTTGTGGATTAAATTATATACAATTTGTGTTCTGCAAAGTGGTATTTGAATGATTATTCTGCATGTTAATGAAATCGATATGAAGTAGCATAAGAAGGGGATTGAGTTCTCTGCCTGTTGATTGCTTGAGATAAATATGCTGATGCGAATCTATGCTTCTGTGTATTATTATGTTTAATTCCGCTGTGTTTATATTGAGTTGAATCTGCACACATAAGTTTTTAATTCTTACATATTTTTGGAGTAAAAATATTGGGGCTAAGTCTGCCAAAAGCCCCGTATGATTGGTCATGTTCTCTCCCCTGCATTTGATGAATGAGAAGGGGACGTTACAGAGTGGTATCAGAGCTCTAGGTTCAACACTACGGCTGTTGGGCCCTTCACAGAGATATGAATCATTGTGTGTACATGCATTTTGTATTTGGAACTAAAATGCATTAAAGAAACCTCAAGATCGCATGGCTTCTATTTGTTGGAATGGGAAATCATTTTCATGACTATTTGGGGATTTTTGCAAGCTTCTTGCATTGATTGCATTCTATGAAATAGAGGAAGGAGGGAGAAAATTCATTTTTAGGTTGAATGCTTGCTCTAATTTGTCCCCAATGCTGTAGCATTCAGTTTTGTATTCGTCTGTTTGCCTCCATGGAGGAGAGAGAGGAGGGGCAACCTCTGCCATCTTATATTGTTTTGTTGTTGTTGTTGTTAATTGCTGTGCATAGGAGATGATGCATCATGTGCTTAAGACCTTGATTAATGATGAATCCATGTTCCTTGAATGTCCATGATGCTTTGAATGCATGAACTTGAATGTTGAGCATGGCTGGAAATGAGTTCTGTTTGTTAATTTCCTGAGTAAAAACATGAACAGTCAGTTGTTACAGCCCCATGTCTTAATGATGATTGTTAATTACAATGAATCCACATTGTGTGGCCAATTGATGGTTTTCAGAAGTGAGGAAAGCCTGCAAATTACGCCCTTATACTCATGAGTTTCCTTACCCATGCTTGTTGGCTGCTTGGAGATTAATTGTGAATCCATTGGTTGGATTGTTGAATGTGGAATGAAAAGAAAATCCCTTATTAGAGATGCAAGTTACTGCCATTCTCTTACTGTTTTTATGCAAGTTTGATCTGTAGTAGTTCACCTCTATAAGGGGACGAAAGGGCACATTCCAGAAAATTTTCTAAACTGTTGTGAAAAGTTGCAGTTGCAGGAGACAGAATGGTTTTGATGTGGAATTGGGAAGTTGGGGGCGGAATTTTGATTTGGAAAAATGGCAGGATCATATTTCTCAGATGTAGCAGAGGATCACACCATTGCATAGAGCTCTCCAAGATCTTTCCAACGGTACCAAACTTGCCTTATTTGGTTAAGGGACGAGGGAGATATGACCCCCGCAAGCGTGCAGGTTGCGCACGGATAGTGCGCGGACTGCACGTGGGTCGCGTACAGATTGCGCGCAGATTGCGTGCAGGTTGCGTGCGGATTGCGCGCGGGTCGCACATAGATTGCACGCATATTGCGTGTGGGTTGCGCGCAGATTGCGCGCGGGTCGTGCACAGATTGCGCGCATATTGCGTGCGGATTGCACGCATATTGCGTGCGGGTTGCGCGCGGATTGCACGCATATTGCGTGCGGGTTGCGCGCGGATTGCGCGCAGGTCGAGCATAGATTGTGCGCGGATTGCGTGCGGGTTGCGCGCGGATTGCGCGCATATTGCATGTGGGTTGTGCCCGAATTGCACACAGATTGCGCACAGATTACGCGCGGATTGCGCACAGATTGCGCGTAGGTTGCTCGCGGATTGAGTGTAGGTTGCGCGTGGATAGTGCGTGGATTGCGCGCAGGTTGCGCACAGGTTGTGCACAGGTGGCACACAGGTGGAGCACAGGTTGCAAGGGAGTTAAAAAGGAAAAGTAGTTAAACCCAGAATTTTATAAAAGATGAATGGTGCATCAAAATTTAGATCCGCGAATTGCTGAGTGTTCCTTGTTATATGGACTAACTTCGCCCGATAAATTTTTTTTTGTGATTCTTCATAGATTTTCTTCCACAGGTGGCTGAAGTTGGCATTCTGGACCAAAATGCAACTGTGTAAAATGTGCAGAATTGGAGTGAAAGTTGTCATTTTTAAAAGATGCAGTTCCAGCACCCGATGTCGGAATGGAGCATGAAGACAGGCATTGGAAGGCTTGTCCAGCAAGGAACAAGGATGCATGACCAGAGTTTGAATGAGGTCTACATATATCATAGATATTTAGTGCAGAAGAGTGCCAGCAGTTGTTTTGATAAACAAATTTTGTTGTCAATATGGGCAATTTCTACAATTGCATGATATGGAAGAGGAATTCCATGATACGATGAGGGATCGAAAAGGGAAGAATTCCTTAAACCCATGTTTGTTATCATACTTATAATTATGAAATTGTCATACGGCATAAAAATGTTAAAAATGTAAGGGATTACATAGATGTATATGCACTAGATGGCATCTTAACAAGCATTACAAAGTGTATATGGAAATGATTGTGCATAAATGGGATATTTCATATTGGTAGAATAATGAAGTCTGCATATGCAATGAACCACTAATGGAGAATATTGTGATTGATAATCACTATTGATGTTGATATTGGTTGTAGGACCAAAGATAACAAAGAGCATGGCTAAATGTGCTGGGGATGTTATTGCATGAAGCCAACAACCTTATGCAGAAAGGATGGTGCAACAAATCTATGATCATAAAGTTGGAAAATGGACTGAGCAGCCTTGGTAAGAGGCCAATTGATCAGGTAACATCAGACGATGTTAATGGTAACCATGCAGGTAATGGTTATTGGTGCCAAATTGCATAAATGTTGAAAGAGAATTTGGTAAGATCTCTTCAACTATCTTTGAGCTATGTTGAGTTAGTTGCATGTGATATTGAATACCGATTGGGGCTGTTAACCTACCAAGCTTGGTGAGGTGTGGGTAAGTGAAGGAAATGATCCTTACACCCTATGACTATTTAGAAATCTCAATGCATTCATATGAATTTATATCATGCCATGTGTATGTTGGTTATGTGCTTAATAACCAAAGCAAGTGAGGACTAGTGGTCCTGATTATGGTAATGCAAGTTATATGAGATAGTCATGTTTCGATCATAATATGATTGAATGCATAGTACTCATGAAACAATGCAAGGTAGCAATGAGTAGATGTGCATTAAGAGATTTTATAAATCTTGGGATGCATTGTATGAATGCATAGGGATGATGCATATGTTATTGCAAAATAAATAATGAATGAAATGATGCATTGATGATAATTCTAGGATCATTTCATGAGCTGTTATGAATGCAGAATAGTAAGTGCATGAAGAGCCCAATCGTGATTGATGGGCTGCTAGAGTGCTCTGTGGAAGGACAGAGTTGTATGAATGATATGGCTGTGAAATAATGAGTATCCCAAGGTCTCATTAAATTGCATAAGTGATGTGACTGTACCTTGCAACTGAGTATGCATGAAACAAATCTGAAAACATTCTCATGAGAATAATATCACAAGTGCAAATCAAATTTCTGTGAGAAACGAATTTGAAAATTTGATCTAGAGCTTATGAGAAGGAATCTCGTGGTTGAAAAATCTAAGCTCTGTTAGAAAGAAGAATTGTAAATCTCAGATTTGAAATTTTGCTTATAATTGTTAATGATTGTTGGGCTTATAAAAAAAAAATGTGTCAGGAGGACATGCTGTAAGTAGATGCTCATGTATGGCAGCGGGCATAAGACCATAACGGGCAGAGTGGTGTCCCTTACAGGAGCCAAACAATATGAGGATAGCCTCATGGATAAGAAAACCAATTTCTGTAGTAGACAGAGTTGCAAATTCATGCTGAATTTAATTATTAGTGCCATGGATTGGTTATGGAACAATCGGATTTGAATTGTATTGTTAAATGTTGCTGACTGTTTGGCTGTTTAATAAATGTGCCAGGGAGACACATTGCAGTAAGACCAATAGAGTGGGCCTGCAGAAGCCAAACTTCATGGGAAGAGATTCCATGATTTGAAAATGGGTTTCAGGTGAAACACCATAAGACAGTATTAATGTCCCATCTGCACTACATGATTGGTAAACAATATGAGTGAGATGGTGAAGATTATGTCAGTAAGACATGTGAGAGGCATGTAGCATCAAAAGGAATTGGGATGGCAAACCGAGGGACTGTCAACTCAGAGAAGGAGCCCCCATTCCTCATTAAAGAAGAGAAATAACATCTGCAAATGGATAAGTGTTCCACAAACCCTGAATGATATATATATACATACATGCATGTCTAATTATTAGAGTTAATATGCAGAGCATGTTTTGATTTTATTTCCATTATGGCAGACTGCTTGAAGTATGATTAGGACCTTCATAGTTCACATCAGTAAGGAGTGCACGCCTTTCTGGTGCTGAGTTATGTTAGGGATGCCAATATTGACTACGCCTTAAGGGAATGGACGCATTCCTGGTGTTTCAAGGTTGGATAGTGAATGTTATGACATATGTTACCGTTCTAGAACAACAATACTAATGAGCTTGCTATCCATTTTGTGTTGACAGATTATACATATGAAATTCAGTGTTGCACATTAAAGGGAAAAGTGAAGAAAAGAATACTCAAGAGGACTGTATGAGCAGTGGTAACCCTTGTGTAGGGTGAGTGGGTATCATGGGGCCATGATAGCCTGCAGTTAAGAAAGTCACCTAAAGAATTCCTAAATGGAACCGCCGGCTTACACAAGAGAAGAAGTGCCACCCTTGTGTGGGTGAAGAATTGTTATGTGCATTGAGGGATTGTGATACATGTGAAAGGCTGATGCAAGCCTAAGGCAGAGTAGTGGAGCCTTGACCTGTAATGGTCGGTGGCGCAGTTACCTTCCATTGGCCGATGACCCAGACGTATGTACTGGCTCGGCAATGGAGAGGACCAACCAGGTATGGGACTGGTTGGGCACCACCAAATGCTTGGTAAACCCAGTCGGCGTGAAGGTGTACTGGTAGGGCATTAATTATTTGATGATTTGGAGCAGCTTGCGTGCTGGCCAAACATCCTAGTCCGCAGGAGGATCCCAAGGCTTATAAAGTAAACGCAGGACCTTGTGGACCAGAGAAGAAATGCACAATACAGATAAGTATTCAATTTCATTCATTTCTTATTTGGAATAATGAAGGTTTCAAGTATAAAGCTTGTAACAGTGAGCTGATGCATTATTGTTTCTTTGTTGGAAACCTTGGTCAATGCAGGAAGCAAGGACCCTGAAAGAACTATAAATTGCTTGGTAAATCCAGAGAGTGGCTGGTTGGGCAAGATTATTGATGATTTGGAGCAGCCTGCGTGCGGGCCAAACATGCAAGGTTATTTGATGTTGTGGAGCAGCCTGCGTGCTGGACAAACATACAAGACTATTTGATGTTGAGGGGCAGCGTGCGCGTTGGCCAAACACCCAAATCCATAGGCAATTCCAAGGCTTGTAAAGCAAGGAAGGACCCTATGGAATAAAGTGAAGACATCTAGTGCAAATAAGTATTTGGTTATCTTGTAATTTCTTGCTAATGAATATACATGTGTATATGATTTCCTATGAAAATAAACTAAACATGTGAATTAATTCAATGTTTGAGTGTAGGTATTGCTGGAAGCAATGACTATGAAGGCATCTGAAGGATGCGTGTAGACATGTAACCACCCTAAAGAGCTCAGCATGAGCAGTAATGAAAGATGGGGCTAGTGGAACTGTGTGAGTCCTAGAAACCAAGAGTTAGACCAACCAAGTGGAGGAACTCCATGGTTGAGAGATCTGGTATAGACCATAGACACTACATGTCATAGCCAAGAAGGGCAGGTTGAGCATTCACGTGAAGTGAAAGAGGACAGGAGCATGAAAACCACAGTGGTGGTGTGGGTTCCAGAATGGAACAAGACTAAGAGGAGAAAACTCTTACTGCTCTCTCTCTTTCCTTTTTATTGATGCATTTATAGAATTAGAAAATTGTTGAATGCATGCATGTCTGAAAGTAAAAGTGTGTTTATTTGATTAAAGTGAATTGTGAATGCCAATTAATGAATTTCCTGTGAATGGATGAACATGAAGGAATTCATGTGTATGTTGGGAAAGCATAAAAAGTGTGGAAGTATCATGAGTAAAGCATGGACTATCCATGTCAACTGGGGGAAAAACCATTGACTGATTTTTTTTTTAAATGTTTGGGTTATGCTTGGCCTAACGAGAATTGTAATGATGAATTTTAGAGGTGAAAATCGAATCAATTGGTTGCAGCCGGTGCAGGCAAGTGTTGCTAGAGAGCAAAGTGTGGTCAGTTGTTTCCATTGACCATGGCAGCAGACAAAGGGCTATTAGAATTGGTTGGAAGTCTTCTTCAAACAATTGTCAAGACCCAAGAAAATCTTGGAGAGATGTTCAAGATGCAAAAGCAGCAGAACGAGATGAACCACAAGGTCTTGCAGGACTCTATTCGTCTGCAGAAAGAGGTAAAAAGCATTATGAGATCAATCAGCAAGGGAAAGAAAAGTGGATCAATGAAGAAGCATTCATCCAATCGTCCGATTAAGAAACGCTCCAGGTGGGAAGACTCAAAGAAAATTGAGCAGGTAAAGATGAAGCAACCAGTGAAGTGTTGGAAATGTGGAGGGGATCATTGCCTCCGCAATTTCCCAACAAGAGAACCTCAAGAGGGTAGCAGCCATAAAGTTTTCAGACTTATGGATGAGCTGGAAGATCCGAATCAGCAGGAGCAGCTCGTGAAAATCAAAGGACTTGGTCCTGAAAGTTCAAAGTAAAAAACAGAATGAAGGGCAGATTTGCAAAGTTTTTGAAGTTTTGGACATGTGTAAATTGTATATGTATGCCTAAGTCTTGGAACACCGAGGACGGTGTTATTCTAAGGGGGAGGGGACTGTAATACCCCATTCTGACTCATAGGATGTATTAGCATTTAATGTAAATAATGTGTACATGTGATGAATGTTTTCCTAGCATGGAGCTCAAGGCCAAGGCCCCGCTAGTGAAAGCCTGAATTTTGATTAAAAGGCAAGCATTGATATTTTGATTCCCATGTGCTCTTAAGCCATGGAAATTGTAAAAAGGATGTAAATAAACATCATGCAATATAAAATACCAAAACTGGCTACGGAGGCAATGAATGAGAAGGGGCCACGTGTATCCACTAGGGAGTGGTGAGGGGGTTGTGGGATTGAACCATAGGCTGCCATATGTCACCTTGAGAACCCATTTGACTTACCTTGCTGATATTTATTTCTGTTGTAAGGAAGTGGTTGAGGAATTCAGTCCATGGCTTCAATGGAGCATGGGCAGCCCAGAAATTCGTATGGCAGAGTATGGGCTCTGTTTTCTTGTACCACAAGCCACTCTACCTCATGGGAGTTGCTTCTTCCTCATCCCCATTCCATTGTGAAACTAACCAGCACCATTTTCCATCCAAAAATGAATTGCCAGCAGGGAGAAAAACCAGAAATCACACTTTGAGAGAACCCACGTTTTGAAGAGCCAAAAACGCCAAGATTTGGCATTGGACAGTGAAATACAATGGGGGATCCATTGGTATGAACCTTGGGTCAAATTTGGGAGTATTAGATACCCCGAAGTCCATTGGAAAACCCAGTTTTTACAGCCCAGAAATGAAGTGACGGGATTGAGTTATTGGATAGCAGAACTGTGAGAAATCCAAGTGTGAATGACTGAGCAGAGGTTTGGTTTGCTTGATAAACCCAGTGAAGGCTAGAATCTCAAGGAATTAGCAGCTGGACCTTTCTATGCCCACCCTGAAGAGCACTGGAGGGAAGGGACGTCTGAGGGACTGTGCAGCAGAGAAGGGGGCCTTCCTTGTGTTGGGTGCGGTAGGTATTGTGGGTGCCATGACTGCTGAGTTCATTTGAGATGCCTGTATCTTTGTGGTTGAGATCACTGGCTTAGCATCCTCCTCATTTGTCATTCGTATGCTTGATAAACCCAACGGTGTGTTGGCTTAGCATAGCTGATGACCGAAACCATGGCTGTGAGTGAGCCCAGCTAGTTCTCCTTAGTGGATACACAGCCCATCTCGGGGGTGATCTCTCAGCTGAAAGAACACAGGATGGACAGAGATCTATGGTTGGGTGGAACGTTGCTCTCACGTAGCCAGTCGTTGGACATTTTCGTTGCAAGATAAGTATTCTTTGTGGATTAAATTATATACAATCTGTGTTTTGCAAAGTGGTATTTGAATGATTATTCTGCATGTTAATGAAATCGATATGAAGTAGCATAAGAAGGGGATTGAGTTCTCTGCATGTTGATTGCTTGAGATAAATATGCCGATGCGAATCTATGCTTCTGTGTATTATTATGTTTAATTCCGCTGTGTTTATATTGAGTTGAATCTGCACACATAAGTTTTTAATTCTTACATATTTTTGGAGTAAAAATATTGGGGCTAAGTCTGCCAAAAGCCCCGTATGATTGGTCATGTTCTCTCCCTTGCATTTGATGAATGAGAAGGGGACGTTACATGTCAACATATCATTTATTTGTATCTTATGACTACCCTAAACAGGTCTGGAAGGAGGTGGGGATTCTTATAGGAATCAATGTAGTATGGGGAAATGCTACTCTAGGAGGGAGTCTTAAAGGATGGTTAACCAATAAGGATTTTGATATTATAAAATCCCTACCTTTTATTATGGGATTGAGCATTTGGCTAGCAAGAAATGTAGCATCATTTGAGGAAAAAAAATTTCAATGGTGTAGTGTGCTCCTTAGGGAATGCGGCATATTTGGGAGCTTTCCTCAGACATATTTGGATAAACCCTCAAGACAAGTGGGTGTAGAAGTTAATTGATAAAACAAAGTGTTGCTCATTTTTTGATGGAGCATCTCTGAATAATTCTTGAGTCAGTGGAGGAGGTGGAATCATATACTTAAGGGACTCTATTTCTATGAGTTTAAAGTAGCTTTTGGTAGAGGGTCAAACAATGTAGCTGAGTTCATGGCACTTAAATTAACCCTCATGACGGTGGCAGGGTATGGAGCTTCAAATCTATAGATCTTTGGTGATTAACTAGATGATGGGTATGTGTGTTTTGGAAAACTTCATGTTGAGGACTATTTTTTATGAAATCCAAATAATGAAAGAAGTATTCATAACACTTTGTTTTCTCCATGTCTATAGGGAAAGAAACATTGAAGTTTGTAGGCTATCCAAAGAAGGACTACAACTAGAACCAGGGAAATGGATTGTTGAAGAATTGGTGGAGGGAAACTCCATTGTTTATGAACATGAATATTTTTACTAGAAAGAAATGTATACACATCTAGCACTGGTTTTATTTAATGAGGATCTTAATGCATCTTATAGATAATTTTTTTAGAATGGAAGAATGTATAAATGGGTTATTGGGTAAAAATACATTATTGTGGATTTTGCATTAATGAACTTTGAAACTTATATTGAAAGATGTCACTTGTGGCATTGTAACTTGTTTGGGTAGAATATAGGCATAATGTAGTAAATGACATATATGGACTCCTATTATATAGCTATATGACATGTTGATGGGCATCTGAGAAATGTAATTCTATTTATTGCAATGTAAATATAATTATAGCTTTTTCCATAGAAAAAAAGAAGAATATTATATTATATTATATAGTTATTATATTGTTAGTATTAAAATAAGAAATTACCAAGTCCAGTATGGATTTTAAATAAGATAAAAAGGAATATTTTAGTATTTTTTCCATGAATTTTAATCCCAAACTTGGATTTGGACACTATTTATATAAGTAGAAAGGTCTTGAAAATATATACAATTTTGAATTTTATATATTTTTCCAGATTCGATATGGATTTTGGGGTGCATGCATTTTTCTATTACAAGGAAACTTTTGACATTTACCTTTGACTTTTGATCCCGACCTTCGTTTTGAGCATGCCTTATACTATTGGAAAGGTTTGGCTGATATCTACAACTTTATTGTTATCATTTTTTTTAGATTCCTTGTCGATTGTTTCAAATTATCAAAAGAAAAATATAGGAATCTTTTGACAAATATGATATATGGCAGAAAAGGGTAAAATGTTGGTTAAAAGTGGCCACCATTATATTATATTTAACTATTATTATTATATGTTTAATGTTATTTGTCAATATCTTATTATTATTATTATTTCACTCGGAAATATATATATATATATATATATATATATATATATATATATCACCATTATATTATTATTATTTCATGTGGTTCATAGCCTTGGAATATGGAGGGCTCGCTCGCTACATCCATGGTAATATTTCTCAGGGAGGCCACCCAAAGGGGCCTCACCCTCGTCGGCTCCAAGTTCGGGAGCCTAGCCCTGAAGGACCCAAAGATTTGAACCTCCAACCTCGACTACTTCGGTCTTGGACTCAAAAGCTCCAACCAACTAATCTATCCCTCAGGGCTACCATTATATTATTATTACTATTATTATTATTACTATTATTATTATTACTACATCATTGCATTATGATATATGTTATCATTTAATGTGCGTGCACAATAATTTAAACATATCACTATTATATTTAATTCTCACTTCATACTTTTAAATTAACCTAAATTACATTGTAGCGTGATGTAGTGCACATGGCTTTCTGTGGCATATATGACTTATTATTTCATAATTCTTCCACCACCATATCCAAGCCATAATCCACCCTCGGTTATGGAATAACTTTGTCATTCTCCAAGTCTCCAGCTTTGAATACCTTCACCTTCTCATCACCATTAACAATTAGAGGAATGGTGGAAAGACGAGGCTTTATGTCTTTCCAAACCTTCGGAATTAAAGACTTAAGGAAATCTCTTAGAATATGACCATATTCATGACAACGTGAACATCAAAATGGGAGATGTTGACATAATCAAGGATTTGTGTGTGACCATGGTTACCAATAGAGACATCAACTGAATGAGATAGTCTTGTATGAACATCAATATCAACCAATATACTAGCCACAACCTTATAAGCGCTTGTCTTATAGGATCCATCCACCTTGATTGTCTGACCAAGTATGTTTCCAATTACTAAAAGAATGGAATCATCCTAAAATCCCATTGACAATATTGGTATTTGACCCAGATAGGAGCACTAGTTTCCAACTATGCACTCGGGTTGAAACACATATGCCATGGATTTACTTTCAGATAGCATCACCCCTCAAAGCAACATATTTCCATGATTTTTAATGCATTTACTCATGAGCGAAAAATGAAGCCAAGACACCTGTGAATAAGGATATGAAAAATAGGCCCATATTGCACCATAGGGGCCCAATGATTCTATATCCAAGAGTTTAAAGAATCTAACACCATACACATTCCTTATAATTTACCAACTAAGGTCTTACCAATGTAATGCATAATCCATTCTGCATTTAGATATTCTCCTATCACAAGATGAGCACCTCCATCATGACATTTTAGCACGTTCCACCTTTTTCTAATCACTCCTTTAATTGGATCCTCTCTAATTCCCCTCAGGTGTTCAACATTCAAAAACCCTCCAACAAAATTGACCCCACCAACCTCTGAATCAACAAATATTGATCAAAAACTAAAATCATAAATTGGACGATGCCTAAGAATCCCTACCATAAATCTTCAATTAATAGACTAGGGTTTTACCTTTACCAATAGAAAAAACATTTTAAACGCAAGCCCCCGTCTTACCACCTTCAGCGGGAGAAAAATATAAGGAGTCACTCACCTAACTATTGTCAACAAATCTACTAGCCTATACCTACCGATCTGACTAGAAGCTTGATATCAAGCCACAACCATTGGTTGTAGTAATAAAACCATTGAGTCTTTTACCTTTGGCACCATGCCTTTGTTGATATGTAATCTCCTTGATTAAGGAAGTAATGTTAAAGTAATTTACAAAGATTTGATCCTCTGACAATGAGTCATCGGAGTAATCAACCAATTGTGCCTTTGAATCTGTAATCTTCAACCAGGGAAGAAGAGGACTCAAAACCCTAGCTCCCCCAATTATTATAATATTGTATAAATAATAACTATAAAATATTTGTTTACAACATAATATAAAAATGATTAATTAATATTAATATTAAAATTTTAATATTGAAGGGGTGATAGGTACAAGGGATACAATACACAGGGAAAATATGAAATAAACTTTCAATGGGGTTTAACAGAGGTAACTAATGACCAACTTAAGGCATTGGTTCTTTTCCAAGGAACGAGGATGTTGGACTCAAGGAGAATAAGAAGTATACTGGTTATAGGAGACTGCACAATTATCGTCAGGTATATGCATCACTCCTCCACTCCAAAAGATTGTACTTTGGCATGGATTATTCATAGAATACAAAAGTAAGAGAGGAGGTTTGACCATGTAGCCTTCTTTCATGTATTTTGGGACCAAAATTGACAAATAGATCTCTTGGATAATGAAGCCTTAAGACTGAGTGTTGGAATTGTAACAACAAAAACAGGGGTGGTAACATCACCAATCCCATTTAAGTTAGTGGTTAACAACATCAATCCATGATCACAACGAGTAACATGTGACACGTCAGGTGGTGAAGTTCATTTGAGAGGAAGAGATGGGTATTAACACTCATTAGAATGTAGGTACCCTCACACATTTGATCCATGATGGAGGAGAAAATCTATATTGGTTTTGGTGTTATCACGAGGAATGGAGGTAGGATTAATTAGACATAAGAATTGGCCACAATAATGTTGGTATGTGTCGAGCCTAGGGATGAACCGGGATTGCTCTATATTCATCTAGACACTTCTTGGAATTTATCTATTACAGCTGAGGAGCATGGAGATAGAAGTTCAAGTCTTGCTTTGCTTTTTTTTTAATACAGGATTTGGCTTTGTCTTAGATCCCTACAACATGCTCAACGTGAAACAATGATACTCCATATGTGGTTCGTTGTGAAGCTTGGAATAATTGGAACAAGGCATATCACATTCATCTAGGATGGTGCTTCTTATGCCAAACTTTGGACTTGCAACATGTTCTAAGGAGACATGATAGGTTACTAGTAGATAACCAAATAACCATTTCACATTTGCAAAATAAAGTATCTAGGCTAGATGAATCTCATAACAAAGATCATGCAGAATTGTTGGAGATAGAATATGTCATAGTTCAATGTAGTATATCATATAACTAGTCCTTGGCCTTGCCCGTAGCATTTAGTCTAAGGTTTCCAACCCAATATTGTTAATTGGGTATGCTCCAAAAGTGGCAACAGAAGATGGAACTATCTAGCAAGCACCATATAACTTCGAAGCGGAACTTGTGAATGAGGAGCCCAAGCTAGCAACAAGATATGTGCATGAAGGCCATAGTGGGCATGGTCTTTTTTTATTTTATGTTCAATTATATTTTGCAAGATAATTTTGGTGTTAGGCTAATACTTTAGGGCATATACTTTTAAAACTCGTTGTTATAATGTTGGATGAGACACCTTAATTTGTAAGGCCCAACTTTAAATTCTGAATATTTTCTTGTAAGGCTTAACTTTAAATTCTAGATATTTGTAAATGTTTAGCTAATGAAAAACCCTCTAATATTTATATTACTATGTTATAACCAACAACCACAACAAATTTTTAATAAATATTAACTCCTTAATTTTTAAAAAAAAATACTGATTTTTGAAACCTCTACATATATTTCTTATTCAAACTCGTTTTTTAAACCAAATTCTTAAATGACAAAATTATAATATTTTGCAAGATATTTCAATAAAATTTAAAAAAAAAAAATCTCATATATTTTTTCAATTAAAAAAAAAATCTCATATATATTTTTTATAATTAAAGAAAAGTTATATCAATAATATCATGAAAATTACAGTGAGATGGTCCTGTATAATTTTTAAACTTATTTTAATATATTTTGACTAATTTCTTTTATAACTCCTTTTTATTTGATATTAACTGACTCCAACTTTAAAATCTACATTCTTAAAAAAAAACCTTTAAAATCTACATTCTTAAAAAAACCTTTGTATTCCTCAATGTCCATAACTAGATTTATGACATTCTTTTTTTCTTATTGTTACACACATAATTTCACAACATTTCTTTTTCAATATATATATAAGAGAAAGTGGAGCCCTCAAATTTCATCTATATAGATGAGGATTGAGGATATCACAAGTAATGCAATTACAAAGATCCGATCATCTAATCAACCAACCGTGCTTCAAAATCCATAGTTTTCAACTAGGGAGGAAGAGAATACTCGAAACCCCATGCCCCTCTCAATTATTATATATGGTATAAATAATAAATATAAAATATTTTTTTTACAACATAATTGTAAAATGCTTAATTAATATAATAATACAATTACATTCTAAAAAGAAAATCTAAAAACTTTCAATGGTGTTTAACATAAGTAACTAATTACCAATTCGAGGTGTTGGTTCTTTTTCAAGGACTAGGGATGCTAAACTCATGGAGAATAAGAAGTACATTGGTTATAGGAGATTATAATAGTCATGAGGTATATGCATCAGTCGATTTCAAAAGATTGTATTTTGGCATGGATTATTTATAGAATACAAAAGGAGGTGAGGAGGTTTGACTATGTAGCTTTGTTTCAAGTAATATGGAACCAAAAACGATAAATAGATCTTTTGGATAATAAAGTCTCAAGATTGAGTGTCGAAATAGTAAGAATAAAAGCAGGGGTGGTAACATCACCAATCTCCTAAGGTAGTGGTTAACAATATCAATAAGTGGTTATACAAGGTAGTGGTTAACAACATCAATAGGAGGTTACAATGAGTAACACACGACTCTATATTGGTTTTGGTGTTATCATGAGGAATGGGGGTAGGATTAATTAGACCTAGGACTTAGCCATGCTTATGTTGGTATGCGTCGAGCCTAGGGAGGATATGCGCTTGCCCCATTTTCATCCAGACACTTCTCTAAATTGCTCTATTAGAGGTGAGGAGTGTGGAGACATAGTTTTAAGTATGGCTTTGGGTTTTGTTTTATGTGGGTTTTGGGATTTGTCTTGGATACTTAGAACACATTTTGTGTGGAAAATGATACTCCATATGTGTTTCACAGTGAAGCTTAGAATAATTGAATGTGGCAAAGGACAATCATCTAAGATGATGCTTTTCATGCAAAGCTTTGGACCTGCAACACATTATGATAAGTCATGATAGGTCACTAGCAGATAACTAAGTAGCCATTTCACATTTGCGAAAAAAAAGTATCTACATTGGATGGATCTCATAGAAATAATCATGCATAATTTCCAGAGATAGTGACATGATAGAAAAGGAAAATCGAGATGCTTGAAGTTGATTGTTGTTATATAATTAGTCCTTCGCATTGCCCATAAAACTCAATCTGAGGCTTCCAACCCAAGATTATCAATTAGGTCTGCTCAAGATGTGGTAAGAAAAGATAGAATAGTCTAGGAAACACCATGCGACTTTGAAATGGATCTTGTGGATAAGGGGCCCAAACTAAAAACAAGAGACGTGCATGAGGCCTATAGTGAGCATGGTCTTTTATGATTTTAAGTTCAATTACATTTTCCAAGATAATTTTGTTATTAAGCATGTTCCAAGCTTATAGTGAGCATGATATTTTATGATTTTTATGATTTTAAGTTCAATTACATTTTCCAAGATAATTTTGTTATTAAGCATGTTACAAGCCTATAGTGAACATGGTATTTTATGATTTTAAGTTCAATTACATTTTCCAAGATAATTTTGTTATTAAGCATGTTCCTTAGCTGTATACTTTTTTTTTTTTTTGATATCCGAGGAACTAGCCGAGATCCCCCAGTGAGCATCGTCGACCGGGCAGGGCAGATACAAACCTCAGGCCGGGGTCAGCCTTAGCTGTATACTTTATGACAAGCTTTTTTATAATTTTAGATAAGTGATTGCACTTTGAAGAGCTTAACGCTAACTTTTAAACACTTTAAGAATGCTTAGCTCATGAAAATCCGTCCACCATTTATATTACTATGTTATAAGGAGCAACCACAACAACTTGTGTGTATGTGTCTTATTCAAACTTGTTTTCAAAACCAAGTTCTTAAAAAGACAAAATCGTAATCTTTTGCAAGATATTTCATTAAAATTAAAAAGAAAATAATAATTTCATATATATCTTAATGATATAAAAAAAGTTATATTGATATCATAAAAATTTAAATGGATGTTTATGCATGGTTTTTATATTTATTATACCTGCTTATGGTACTTTACAGTTTTTTTACTTTTAATTAATTTATATTCTATCAAAATAGTTTTATAAAGTTTGTTTTTTACTTTTAATTAATTTATATTTTATCAAAATACTTTTACAAAGTTGTGTATAATAGTGTAAAAATATATATTAATTTAAATGATGTAAAAATAAAATAATTTTTTTTTAAAATATAAAGTTTATGATTGATTGATTTAAAGATATGAAAAGACTAAATTTATTTGATTTTATATAAAATTGATAAAAAAATTTAAATAATTAAAAATAAAGTACAAATGACCACTTATAAATTTATACTTAATTTTAATTTATGATATTGTACTTCATTCATTTTTTATAATTAAAAAATCAATATAATAAATAATTACTCTAATACATTATTAATGCTACCATCAACTTGGACCTATCTTGTCAGCTAGTTGATTATTTTTATGTTGGGTTTTTTCATCATACAAAATTATTACCCTTGCCCACATAAGTAGTCTAGTACAGACATACACTACTCCAAATCCGAATTCCTTTTTCTATGGGCAATAGGTAAGTTGGGTACGTTGTTGGTTTGAATTTTCCGATATTATTTATCCCACACAGATTATGAATCTTTTGAATATTTATTTTCAGCATAAAAAAAACATATTTTTGCTATTTAAGTTGAATAAAAAAGTACATCATAGATCTTTATAACCCTTTATAATGTCATTGTTTTTCCAAACTTCATCTCAAAAATATAAGCTTATTTTTTTATTTCTTATGAAAGAAAGAAAACAAATATAATTGTTAAATATATTTTCAAAAACTAAAAATTATTAAATTGTTTGAAATTATAAAATAATTTAAATATATATTTTGAGAATTTTTTGTTTTACTAAATTTTCACATAAATTCAAAAAAAAACTTACGAAATAATTCAAAATTTCAATATAGCCCCAAGAGTTAGCTCGATCGATTGAGTTCTCGGAAGTTAGGCCTCCCAGCATGCGAGGTCACGGGATCCATCCTCATAGACTCTCTTGGGGTTAGGCACGCAGCGGCCGCAGGGCGGAAACCCCTTCGGGGCGGGTCCGTCGGAAATTATTTCGTGGATGTAGCGGTCGGCTAAGCCGATTAAAGTGAACCACATGGAAAAAAAAAATTCAAAATTTCAATATATGAAGTGGATACTTTGTTTGTTAACATTAACCTAAGAAAGTTTTTTGAATGGTAAAGAGACTTTTTTTTCAATCAGAAAAATAACTATACTCTATTGATAAGTATATGATAGAAAGTATACATAACGCCTCCACCGCGAGAGAAAAAACACCAAAAGAGCCGTCCCACCGGACAAGAAACACGCCCAAACCCATGAGCAAAGACCCCTTACAACACATGAGATAAAGGTTGCCCCTAGCCACAAAGAAGAGTAACCGCCCAACCATATGAGCACATATCACAGACCACAAATAAAAAGGCTTCCCCCAGCTAGGAGGAAAGAAAATAACACATTACAGCAGAAAAAACAAAAAAAACCATTGGTCCGACGAATCCGGAAGATAATCAAGGATCAATACATGATGAAGCTGCTAGCTTCCTGAAGAATATCATTGGACCAAAACTAAAAAAACATAATACCTTCAACCGAACGCAAGGCCCGCTTCGAGAGAGAGTTCACAAGCCCATTCTCAGCACGAGGGACATGCAAAAATTGGAGAACTTGAAAATGTTGCTGCAAGGCCCTGATCTTATCCAACCAAGGAGTAAGCTCTATGACATTGATAAGCCCAATACGATTAATCCAGTTAATTACAACTTGAGAGTCACCCGCAATTTGCCACAGCTCCAGATTCCTAAATTTAGCAAAATGAAGGATAATCCAAAGTGCACAGATTTCACTTTTGGTATTTGTCCTGGGCCAAAATTCATCCAGATATTGAAAAAACAGCTGTGGTTTAGAACAATGACTCCACCCGCACCACAAAGTAAGCATGAATCCTGTGAAGCCCCGTCAAATTTACCAAAAAATGTCGAAAATATAATAGGAATGGACCTGCAAATGGGAAGTAGCTTATGATTATTTCCCCCCCAATGCCCCAAACTTCATAGTGTGCCACCGCCGCTTTCCTCGCCACCCACATCACCTGGAGAAACTTGTCTTTGAAATAACGAGATTTCTCGCCTTCCATGTTTTCCAAAAGACAAGGCAAGCCAATGCTGCAGCACTTCGATTGAACTTATAACAAATGTGCAAGCCATCCGCCAGAGACCGATCTGTCCTGGAAGGAAAATCAACGAATGTGTGACAAACCACCTCCCATACTTGAACACTTAAAACATATTCGAAAAATCAATGACGATCCAAATCTGCCGCCTGTTTGCATAACATACTTATACAGGGCCTAATGAAACCACATTTCTACAAATTATTCCAAAATAAAATCTTGCCTTCCAGAGCCAACCACATGAAGACCTTAATCTTCAATGGGATGTTCCATATCCAAAGAATCGCATGCCACCAACAGGAAGGTGCCCTATCCGGGAAAAGGTCTCATAGGCCGATCGAGCAGTCAGCATCCGTGTGGAGGTATTCCACGACCAAATAAGATTGTCCACACCACTAGAGAGATAGATACTTCCCCTTTGCAAATCAGGAATGTAACTGGACCATTCCGCAACCAAGGAACCATGGAGTCCAATCTGTTCAGTGCCAACCCAGGCTTGAAATGGAGAGTTAGAGAAACTCGACGAGGCAACATGATAAAGTGAATGATAGCCCCGAGCCCTGAGAGATGCAATTAATTCAAATGAAAGTTTGTATTGTGAAGGGCCCCCAATGATCAGGTCAGTTCCCAGTTGAATCTGCCTCCCATTCCCTGGTTTCCACCTAATCCAGTCATCCAGAATATGAATTTTTGGAGATAGGCCCGCCTAGATATTGGACACACCTTTCAAATTTTTGACCCCTACTCTAAGCCACGACTGAACCGATTGACATTTGAGATATTTATCGATAATCACCTCACCCCACGGACCAGCTACCATGAGCACCCTCCAAAGACTCTTTGCCAGTAATGCTGCAGAGAAATAGAAAATATTCTTGATGGACCATCCCCCCAAATGGAATGGAGAGTCCACCCTCCTCCAATCCACTACATGCAACTTATGGGATTTCTGACCAGACCAAATAAAATTGTGCATTTTCCTCCTCATACCTGTCAAGATGGACATCGGTACCTTGCATAGAGATAGCCAGAACACACCAATATTCTGAAGGACTGATTTTACCAGAGTTAAACGGCTTCCTATTGATAACCACCTCCAACACCACTTATGTATATTCTTATCAAAACGCTTTAATAGCTAGGAACAATCATGTTTATTGTAAGCATTCAGTTTTATGAAATAGCCCAGGTACAATGTGCCAGCTGCTAAAGCCTTGATCCTATAATGAAAAATTGTAGAGATTTCCATCCACAAATTGTCATCCATATTATGCTCCAAGATAGTATTTTTAGTTTCATTAATTATCATACCTGAAGTATTAACAAAGAGATCAAGGATTTCCTTAATAGGAGCCCATTCTTTTTTACAAGCCTTACCAAAAAGCATCACGTTGTCCACAAAGAACTGGTGTGTCACAAAGATATTTCTTGAAATATTCACCCCTGAAATATGCTTGTTCGCCATTGCTTTGAGCATGAGCCTACTCAATCCCTCTATCACGATCAAGAAGAGTAGCGGTGACAACGAGCATCCTTGACGGAACCCTCGCGAGGCTGTGAAGAAATTCGATGGGCTTCCATTCACTAAGACAGAGTAATGCACCGAAGAAACGCAACCCATGATCCATTTCATTGCTTGCCAAGGGATTCCAATCTAGATCAAACCCAATCGAAGGAAACCCCAATTTACCTTGTCATAGGCCCTAGTGAGATCCATCTGCATAATCAGGGATTTTTTAATACTATGGAAGGATTCTTGCGCAAGACCGATTGCATCCAGTATTTGTTGATTTTCAAGGAACCCGAATTGCTCTTTGGATATGTTTCTGGAGAGGACCGGCTTGATCCTGTTAGCAATGATCTTCGCCACTAATTTATAGACCAGGTTGCATAATGAGATCGGCCTGAAATACTCAAAAGATGCATGCAGTGAAGACTTGGGGATTAAAGCTATAAAGGTTGAATTTAAAGCCACCATAATTTTACCTATCAACCTCGTATCTTCCACCATGGCAAGCAAATCCGGCCCCATCAAGTCAAAGAACTCTGTGAATAGCTCTGTCATCCATCCATCTGGACCAAGGATTTTGGTTCTAGCAAATTTCTGAATGACCATTTTAACTTCTAGGAGAGTGACCGACCTGAAAACATCGTTCCATTCCTGATCCGAGAAGAAATGAGGAAACTGCCTTATGACCTTAATTTGTTCACTTACCACACATGTACCCGGGTCTGTATAATACCCTTCAAATGCTTACCAGCCTCCACAAGCAGTTCCGACTGTCTGCTGATGAGTTCACTATCCCTTGAATTTATAGACCATATGGAATTATGTACACGACGAATTTCGGTGAATTTATGGAAAATTTTGGTATTTTTATCGCCAAGGGCGATCCATAAAGCGTGACTTTTCAATCACCATGTCTCTTCCTCCCGAGAGAGCAAAATTTTTCTACGTTATTCCAACACCAGAAGGGACTGTGGTAATGGAGCATTTACCGATCCCAATTTATGGATATCCTGAATCCCCTCGATCTCTACCTCAATTGAACCAAGCTCCTCAGAATGAGCCTTTTCTCGGTTCCTTTCCCACTTGATAACGGTAGATTTCAATTTCCCCAATTTCTTGATCAGATAATAGGATGGAGAATCATTCAGGTCTTTAGGGAAATTTGTCCAAGTCTTATTAACCAGAGCCACAAAGTCTGCATCTTGAATCCATGTATGATTAAATTTATAAGGATAGTTTTGAGGTTTCACCTCAAAATCAAGCTCCATCAAAATTTCCAAGTGAACTGATATCCTTACAGCATAGATCCAGGATCTATATTTGAAAACTAGCGCCAGTAAGGAATCCGCAACCATGTACCTATCCAATCTTTCGAAACACAAGTAGTACCATTTCGGCCATTGCTCCATGTTGGATTCAATGGGTAGCGTTCCATGTCGTTAAGTTTGAGTGCAGAGAAATAATTTTGAAAATAGTTGGAGAGATGATCTTGCCTACTAGAATCGCCCCACACTTCAGCATCCGATAGAGTAAGATTAAGATCACCATCCAACACCAAATTTGGGAGAGATAAAATATACAAATGTTGTGTCGAATCCCAAAAGATTTTATTGTTATGATATGGTGCATAAACATTTAAAAAATTGCAATCACCCGAGAAACCCACCAATTTCCCTTTCAAAAGAATGCCCCAATGGGTTACAAAAGCCAAAATATTTTCCATACGAGGGTTCCAGGAAGATAGTAGAACCCCAGATGGACCCTCCGCATCACTAGAGGCCACTGCCCGATCCTTCTTGAGCGAATGAAAAAATTTCCTAGCCTTCTCGGTCGAAACCATAGTTTCTTGAAAAAATACCAAGTCCAGAGACTCCTTCTCCAACAGTCGCTTGAGGGATAATTTTTTTCAAGGGCCCCCAATCCCTCTAATATTTACTGAGAGAAATTTCATCTTTTCACCCTAGCTTGGGATTTTAAATATCTAAGTGCCCGTTTGGTGTTGGATGACAGGGAGACTGGATCCGGAACGAGCCCAGAACCAGTAGGAGAAGAGAGTGAGAACTGGGGAGTGCCTTTACGGAAACTACGAGTATGGAGTGGAGACAAATCCTTCGCTAAACCCCCATGGACAATTCCTTTTGCTTTCTGTAAATTGGGAAGAGCCGAGCTAATAGGGATTTTGTCATCCAGATCCAAATCAATTGACATATTGCCGACATATGTAGTCAAATGGGTTTGTGTAATCTTGCCAGTCGGGAAGATGGGATAACCGACTCACTCACCTTTTGGATACTCGAAGAAATTTGTGGAATGGATGGCAAGCATAAATTCAGAGAAAGTCTCAGAATATTTACGGCAGGGACCAGACAAGGCACTGGGATAGGAAAGATTTTGACGTCATGGGCGGAATTGGAAGGGAGATCAGGTTCCAACGATGAGGGAAAAATTAAACCCCTGCCCGATGCAGTGAGAGGGGAACATGAAGGGACATTCCTTGAATCCCCTGAGGAATTAAGACAGATACCCTGATAAAAGTAAGGGCCACTGTCTAGGATATCATCCCCCAACCGACTACCTTTCTCATCCAGCGAATTGATAAATTTATTTTCCTCTTCATTTAATGAATTAGTAAAAGAAGGGTCTAAAGAGACCAAATTACTTAATATTGAAGATGAAGCCGACAGAGATGCGATTGCAGACGAGTGGACCGGCTTAAAAGAATAGTCACGTGCCGGTGAGGAACCTTCAGAACCCAAGATGCTCTCAGAAGACCACACATTTTACTCCTCCGATGAGTCCTCCTCCTCAGAACCAGAGAAAGGACGCTTGCACTCCTTCCAGAGATGACCCACTTCCTTACATTTAGAACATTGAAATGGAAAACCCCAATAGTCTAGAGCTTGTGAAATTTTTTTGCCCTTCCAATGAATATCCAAGTTCTCTAGAAGCCCTTTGGCCATATCAATCTCAACCAAGACCTGACCAACACGTCTATCCATATCTTTCAGATGGCCCTACCTCAAATGAATAAATTTCCCTAAGTGATTAACCACCGCTTCGAAGGCTTTTTGGTTCCAAAGAGCTAGTGGAAACCCAGGCAAATGAACCCAAAGATGTTTGAAGCGAATCCTTTCCCTGTCAGGGTCAAACCCTGTATGCCACCTCTTAAGCATCAAACTCCCGATGCCCCTGATCCAAGTCTTACCCAAAATGAACGAGGCATGAAATAGAGGGTGTACCAACCCTTATTTAATATGATTATGTCTAGCATATACCCTATAATCGACGACCAAACCGAAGCAACCCAAAGCCCTATATCCCTGGGATTCATGACATCTCAAAATATTCCTTCACTACTATTTTGTTTCAACTTCATCTCCCTCTAAAAACATGGCTATATAATCTAATCTTATTATAATTGATGTGTACATCTTTCTTAGTTTTTTACCCTCGACTCTCATTGATCACAATTTTTAAAATGATTAACACATTATCAAGTTCAAAAAGTGATTACTACACATTTCAGTTTCCTTTTTGGAAGCTAAATTAAATTGATATGTACTATTGTAATATATAAAGCATAGATTCTTGGTAATAAAGCATCTTTAACTAGATTTTTAAATAGTTTGCATTTAAAGTCAGTGTGATTATTAGATTCAAGTTGTTTTTCTCGTGGCGCAAGGGAATCTCTGAGGATGCCGACTAATTAATAGTCTCTCACTTTTCTATAATGGTGGAGGATAATATCTTATGAGCTGTTGCATAAGTTATATCTCATGAGAAGCTTTGTTTGGACAGTTTTTTGTAGTACCTTTAGGATGGTTGGATGGTGTTATTTGTAATAATCTATGTAAGCATAGAGCAAACATCTAATGATGAAATACATGTAAGGCATTTCATGCCAAATGAATAATATGGTTCAGAGTTTTTGAATACATTTTTTGAGTTGTGATCTTTTTTTTTCATGGAAAAAAAAAGATTAAAGTTGTTTTGGTAAATGTTAATAATTGTTGTTGTTGTAGCCATTATTATATTCACATTCCAATAGCTTGACGTGTTATGGTAATTATGAATGTTTCACTAGGTGATATTTGATAGCTTTAACATTTTCTTGCTTAAGAGTTTAGAAGAGCATCTTAGTGCTCACACTTTGGAATGTCATGGATAAAACTAATATGCCAAAGAGCTTGTATTCATCAATTGATTTTAAAAATGTTTTGAAGACTTCAATTTACATTTGTAACATTATCAATGTTGTATTAGTAGTTATCCCCAACTTTATTAATAGTTGTTAACACCTAGGTCTCTCCATCTCTACTTCAACTTTTAAATACATGGAGTAATAGTGCATTTCTCTATTACTTTTAGACTCTGCATAAACAATATATTATTACAAGTTTTAAATATTTCATAACTATTTTAGCTTTTAACTTTAAACTATGTACAAGTATACATTAAAACATTTTTAAACTATCATATTAAATCATTTCTCATTTCTCATTGCTAATTCACTTGTTAATTGTATGAGTTGCAAAATAAATTATCCAATTTTTACAATGTTTTCAAACAATATATCATTTAAATGTTTTTTTTTTTTTTTTAAATTTAAAATATCATTTAACTGCTCCTTGATTGGATAAAAAAATGATGTAATGTGTTTTGTCATTACCATATCATAAAAAATAGTAAATTTTTCGTTAAAAAAATTGAAAAAATACAATCCACAGTTTCTATAATGTTTAATAAAATTTAAAAACAGCACAATTTTTAATTAATTTTTTAATATATGATTTGACAAATAAGAAAAAAATACATATACCATATAATTTAACTTATAAAACATTTAACCACAAATTTACAATTTTTAATTATAATTTAATAAATATTTTGACAAATTTTAAAAGAATACAAGTTTTAATTATATTTTAATATATATTTTGACAAATTTTAAAAAAATACAAGTGTCATAGATTTGTATCTTTTGAAAAGACATATGTCATAGAATTAAATTGACTTATGCCAAAGAATTTAATTGCAGTGACTGAAACTAGGTGCTTTATAACTAAGTATGGAAGATCCTCTAACCGTTATAACGTTAGTAACAAAATAATTAAAAAAATTCATGTCGGCTCATAAAGTAAAAAATTATGGAAAATATTTTTTAAAAAATCCGTGTTGGTTCATAAAATAAAATATTATGAAAAGTAATTAAAAAATAGATGTCTATTTATAAAATAAAAACTTAAAACTTAAACCCAGATCTATCAATCAAGAAAGATCAAATTTTTTGAGTTTAAATTTAAAAAAAGAAATACATCTCAAGAAATTGGCTCCGTCTCGGTGCTTAATAGATATGAGTTTAAGATGGATCTATGCTGGTTTATAAAACACTCAACCACAATATATGGTTTAAATAATAATAACTCATACATAAACTTCAAGTTTTAAACCTTAATCAATATACTTTTATAATATCATAAAGTAATGAGTATTACATACATGACATTTAATATTAACACTATATATAAATTAAGTAACATTTTTTAATAATAACATAAAATATTTTTATTATTTATAAGGTAATTCGTCTCGTAATTATAAAAGTAGTTGCAACTATTTGGATGCATTATTATATGGTTAAAAATTGATTTCACTTGATGGTAATCATTATATAACAAAATTAAATTATGTTTTATTATTTAAATGAAATACACATGTTTTAAAATACAAGTTTACATAATCATTTCAAAGTTAATTAATTTCTACATTGTATTTAATATATTTATCTTTCATGGATAAATACAATTGTACTGTGTGTTATTTGGGTCTTTGAGAAATGATTATCATCCTTTCCAAATCTCTGCTCTTAGTGAGCCAATTGTTGGTTGAAATTTTTCATGAGCCGTGATGAATATATCACCCTCATGGGTTGGATAGTGGGGCACTTTATTACATGTAAATAAAAATAAGTGTAGTAGGTTTATTTAGTTTGTAATGATCTAAATCATGATTGAAGTAGGTCTTCCCTCCATTGAGAGCATATATATGACTAGGTACCTAATGTACAAGAAAAAATTAAATAACTTGGGAGACCAAATTGCTTTAAATTCCAGTCAAAACCATCTAAGGCTCAAACAAGGTTGGCATAAAGATGCCATGTCTTGGTTACAGATGCAGGGGATTGACGAAAATGCCACTTTGCAAAATATACATGATATTAAAAATATTATTACTTTGAAGTTCAAACAGAAGCTGTGGTGTGATGAAAATTTAGAGGATAAAAGAAAATTAAGATATTACAAGGAGGTCATTAACCCTGATATTGAATAACAAATGTATCTCTCTATTTTAACTAGCAAAAATAAGAAGATCCACATAGCTAAAATAAGAACGATCTCTCATGAGCTACGTGGTGAAATAGGGCGTTGGACCTTTCCTAAAACTACATGGGATGAAAGGATCTGTCATCTTTGTGAGACTATGTGTGTTGAAGATGAAACACATTTCCTCTTAGATTGCCCTGCATACACCAACATAAGATCTCAGTTTCAAATTTTTTGTTACAATACCAACCTGCCCAACCTTCTATCTCATCAAAATTATAGTAATTTAGGAATGTTCCTCTCCAAGCTTTTTGAGCACAGAAATAAAATTCTAAAGCAAACCAAGTAGTTCCTTACCTTTCTTTCTTAAGGCCCGATAGACTAAAATTGGTTTAAGTGGACGTTAACTATCCTCCTCCTCCTCCTCATCATCATTGCAATTAATCTTTTGAAATTTTGTATTTTGTAATTGATTTATTAAACCTTTAGCTTTTAGAATAAATATTTGATAATTCTATCATTCTTTTAAAGTAAGGACTATGCGCAAACAACTCTTATTATTTGATACTCACTAAACTATAAAATCTACACCCTTAATAAAACCACTAACTTTCATCAAATGAAATTCCTCAACATCCAGAAATGGATTTATTACATCTTTCTTTTGTTGTTGACTACATAATTTCTATATATTTCTTTTTTAACTTTAATATATATATGTATACGAGTGGAACCTTCAAATTTCATCCATATGTAAATATGAGTGGAGCAGAAGTAATGCTTGGATAATTTACAAAGATATGATCCTGTGATGCTGGACTCATGGAGAATAAGAAGTCCATTGGTTATATGAGACTCCCCAATAGTCATCATATATATGCATCACTCCTCCACTCCAAAAGTTTGTATTTTGGCACAGATTATTCTAGGATACAAAAGGAGCTGAGGAGGTTTCACTATATAACCTTCTTTCATGTATTGTGGGACCAAAATTGACACGTAGATATCTTAGCCAATGAAGCCTCAAGATTGAGTGTTGAAACTTTAAGAACAAAAACTAGACTGATAGCATCATCTCTCCCCTAAGATAACGGTTAACAATATCAATTTGTGGTCACAATGAGTATCACATGACATGTCAGGTGGTGAAGTTCACATGTCAGGTGGTGAAGTTCATTTAAGAGAAATATATAAGTATTACCACAAATTAGAATGCAGGTACTTGTACACACTTCATTCATAGTGGAAGAGCAAGTTTATATTGGTTTTGGTGTTATCGTGAGGAATGGAGGTAGGATTAATTAGACCTAGGACTTGGCCAAGCTCATGGTGTTATGTGTTAGGCCTAGGGAGGAATTGGGCTTGCACTATCTTCATCTATACACTTCCCTGAATTGCTCTGTTGAAGGCGAGGAGGAGCATGGAGACATAGGTTCAATTCTGGCTTGGGTTTTGTTTTATGCAATATTTGGGCTTTGTCTTGGAGCCTTGGAACATGCTTTATGTGGAATGGTGATACTCCATTTGTGGTTCATAGTGAAGCTTGAATAATTGGAACATGGCATGGCACAATCATATATGACAATGCTTGTCATGCGAAACTTTGGACCTATGACACATTGTGGGGAGACATGATAGGTTGCTAGCAGAAAACCAAGTATCCATTTCACATTTGCAAAATAAAGTGTCTAGTCTAGATGAATCTCATAATTCAACAAAAGGAAAATCGAGAAGCTTGAAGTTGACTGTAATATGTTATATAGTTGGTCCTTGGCCTTGTCCGTAGTAGTCAATCTGAGGCTTCCAACCTAAGATTGTCAATTTGGTCTACTCCAAAAGTGGCAAAAGAAGATGGAATGGTCTAACAAGCACCAAGTGACTTTGAAACAAAATTTCTGGACAAGAACCCCACACTAGCAACAAGAGACATGCATGAAGCTTATAGTGGGCATGGTCTTCTATTTTTTAGGTTCAGTTGTCTTTTGCAAGATAATTTTGTTGTTAGTTGAGTATCTTAGTATATATACTTGCGGTGCTCTATTATAATTTTGGACAAGTTATAGTTTGTAAGGCTTAACTTTTAATTTTTTATATTTTTTGAGTGCTTAGCTTATAGAAAGCCCTCCAATATTTATATTACTAGGTCATAATGACCAACCACAACAACTTTTAAATATAAACATCAATTCTTTAATTTTTTTATTGATTCATAAAACCTAAACATACATACATATATGTGAGTGCTTTGCTTATAAAAAGCTCTCCAATATTTATATTACTAAGTCATAATGAACAACCACACTAACTTTTTAATATAAACATAACTCTTTAATTTTTTTTTATTAATTCATAAAACCTAAAAACACACACATATATTTGATTCAAATTCTTAGTTTATTTCTTAAAAACAAAATCACGATACATTGCAAAATATTTTATTAAAATTAAAAAAATAATCTCATATATATTTTTATAACATAAAAAATATTATTTTATTATATCATTGTCATAAAAATTATGATTATTTAAAAAAAAAAAAACAATTTTATTAATAATACACCTAACTTTAAAATCTACATCATCCTAACGCTTGTAACTTTCATCATCACATGATATTCCTCAACATTCACAAACTCCTGCAACTTGTAACTTTCATCATCACATGATATTCCTCAACATCCACAAATGGATTTATCATTCCCTTTTCTGATGTTGCCCACAGAATTTCTTTACTTTTCTTTTCCAACTTAGGATATATACATGAGTGGTTTTCATCCACTCAATGTTGCCCACAGCCACTCAGTGGGTTTATAATTCCCAAGATTTCTAATCTTGCCTATAAAAGTATCATGGAATCTTTGACAATGTATTACGATGCTTTGGAGAAACCGCCGCATGTGAAAGCAAACATTATTCTGTCCTCACCAGAGACTATGAATGACAAAGTGAGAATTGTTATGGGAGTAAGCTAAAAGACACAGCATGCGGATTTGCATTTTAGAAGGTTTTTATTGGTTAATGTGATTTTTTTTAAGCTAAAATATTATGTTTTTTTATAATTTTTTTTGTTTTTTGTTTGGTTAAAATTTTCATTTTTATTGTTTAAATTGTAATTTTGATTATAAAAATAGATTTAGTTTTTAATATTATCTTGAATATCTTAGATATGTAATTTCAACCATCTAAAAAAGTAAATTAATTGCAATTTTATTAATTTCCATGAAAAAATTACCAAAAAGTAAATGTAAATTCTAAGAGATTAAGAAAGGTGAATAGTGTACAATTTATACTTAATTATCATTATTATGATTATGATTATTATTAGACTGAGATTAACCATACGTGAACAGTGTACAGTTCCAATTCAAGTCTAGACAGAGGCATGATTGCAGTAAATATGTAGAAAAAAATTGTGTAAATGATCTACGATTTTGCCTGGAAATCTTTCCTCTGGCTAAATGGTAGATCATTTTTCTGGAATCACAACCCAAATCTGACTACTCAGATGGATTGAATCTGCAGATTTGGGCCGCGATCGCCCGGAAAATGATCTACAATTTCACTGGAGAAAGGATTTCTGAGGGAAATCGTAGATCATTTAGACAACAGCTTTTAGATATATAATTCCAACTATCCAAAACTGCAATTTTATCAATTTTCATGAAAAAATTACAACAAACTAATACAAATCCTGCAAATCCTGAATAATTTTACTTATACTTAATTATCATTATTATGGTTATGATTATATAGAGATTAATGATAAGTGAACCCTGTACAGAGACAGTTACAATCGATATTTTGATGGTAGAAATAAATTTAGCTTTTTAGATTATGTTGAATATTTTAAATATGTAATTCTAAATATCTAAAACTGCAATTTTATCAATTTTCATGAAAAGTTTACAACAAACCCATACAAATCCTGCACATCCTGGATAATTTAACTTATACTTAATTATCATTATTATGATTATGATAATATAGAGATTAAAGATAAGTGGATAAGTGAACAGTGTACAGAAACAGTTCCAGTCGAGACAGAGGCATGATGGCTGCATTTCCATATTGGGACAATTAGTCAATGATAGAAGATTCGAAACAGGTGGCGTTGAATCCACGTCAGCACTTTGTTATGCAACTGAAGTGCGTATAATAATGTTTGGAGTGCATATTGTCTGATGATGGAAACGGGAGTGAGAGTTTATGTCTCGAGGTAATAGTGGAAGGAGGTATCGATTTCTGACTCGCAGAAGAAGTTGAGATTCAGATCGAGATCCAGATCGAGTATGGGGAACCAGCGGGCGCTCATGATGGGCAACGGAATGGCAGAAGAAGCCCTGGAGTGCGTGATGAACTACGTGGACGACCCCCGGGATCGAAGCGTGATCTCTCAGGTGTGCAAACAGTGGTACAGGATCGATGCCCTGACCCGGAAGCACGTGACCGTGGCCTTTTGCTACTCAATCAGGCCTGCCGATCTCACGCGGCGCTTCAAGCGGCTGGAGTCGTTGAAGCTGAAGGGGAAGCCCAGGGCCGCTATGTTCAATCTCATCCCGGAGGACTGGGGCGCCTATGCCCACCCTTGGATTCAAGAGATCTCCTCCTCCTGCCTCTGCCTTAAGTCCCTCCACTTGCGGAGAATCGTCGTCAAGGACAGCGACATTGCCACGCTCGTAGGGAGCCACGGCCACATGCTGCAGGCCCTCAAGCTCGAGAAGTGCAGCGGTTTCTCCACTCTCGGACTTCTGGAAATCGCTCGCTCTTGCAGGTTAATTCTAAAACCCATTTTCTATTTACTTTTGTAGCTGTATTTGGCACTAATGCAAACCTTCTGAGCTCTACGAACCCATCATACCAAGCGCTGAAACCGAAACAGAAGTAGGT
This sequence comes from Larix kaempferi, assembly GCA_027924585.1. Taxonomy (NCBI): domain Eukaryota; kingdom Viridiplantae; phylum Streptophyta; class Pinopsida; order Pinales; family Pinaceae; genus Larix; species Larix kaempferi. The sequence continues at coordinate 726,435 of BSBM01000734.1, read as the reverse complement.
CTTTTTTTTTAAACATCTATTTTAAGGAATTAAAAATAAAAAATAAATTAAAATACAAATGTTTAAGTGTTTAAAAGATTGTGTATGTGTCTATTTTCTCACTAAACATTGTCATAACATATTATTGAGACACTTTTTAAAAGATTGTGTATGTGTCTATTTTCTCAGTAAACATTGTCATAACATATTATTGAGACACTTTTCTCCCGAGAATGAGTACAACAAAGAGGCTTGAAACGTTGAGATCATAAACATGACAAACACAGTTTTCCTCGGGATGAAATAAAGTTGCTGCATAGGCATCATGAACATCTATATTATTAAAAGTCAAGATGTCATTTGTAGATATTATATGCATATCTAAGTTGCCACGAAACTTGGGTATGGGGACGGGCACGGGAACGAGGACGTCACTTTTTGAAATAGGGTACTTAGGTACGTCTGGGGTACTATATCAGTGTTTCAAACATCGGTCGAGAAATCGTGAGGTGCCGAGAAATTGCGATTTTTGCTGCTTGCTGGTTTTTTCTCAAAAAATCGCCTAAAAACTCGGGCCGATTTTTTCTTGTTTTTTCCCGGTTTATCTCGAGATATTGCCAATTTTTTCCCGGGGCCGACTTTTTCCGATTTTTCCTCTATTTTTTCCCGATTTATCCCGAGATATTGCCGATTTTTTCCCGATTTTTTATAAATTTGATTTTGACTTTGTGGAGGGTGGAGTGTGAGGAGCCTGTTATGAAATTTGCCCTTGCAGAGCATTCTTACAGCACTAATTAATTAATTTCAGAGCATTTTTATTTCTTACAGCACTAATTAATTAATTTCAGTGCATTCTTATGGCACTAATTAATTAATTTCAGAGCATTCTTACAACATTAATTAATCCGCCCTTGTAGAGCATTCAATATCCAAGTCGAACTAATTAATTTCGTTTATTATTATTATTGACTCATGATAATCATGAGATACATTTGTTATATTTTTTTATGACTTGGGAATTAGGATTCAGGACACGATCCATTTTTGATGTGTGGTGTATCTCTAGACATCTTATATATCTTATATATCGGTTTTCATATTCATGTGGCAATTTGTTTATTTGATGTTATTGTTGCTTTAGATGTTTAAAAAATTGAAAAAAAAAGAATATTTTTGTATTTTTTTCAGTTTGCCGATTTATTGCCGATGTTTGCCGATGTGCTGCTGAGATATCCTGAAACGATGTTTCCTGGACCTTGCCGATTTTTTCGCCGTGCCGATGTTTGCAACACTGTACTATATATATATATATATATATATGTCACAATCACATGCATATTTCAAATTTCTTCATAAATTACGAATCATGATTCATAATTCAATGATTCATTGAACAATGAACATTCACCTTGAAAATTTGAAACATAAAATTTGATAAATCATAGTGGATATCAAATAGAAGACTGGAAGTTATATAATTAATAATATTATATGTTCATGACTCCATGCGTCCATGACTCCATTGTCATACTACATTCAAAATTTGCCTAATGGCATTTCCAAACAGAAATAGAAAGTTCAAAACAGTAAACAATGAACGAGATAGTTGATTTGGCTTCCTCAAGCCATGTCATCAGCATCCTCAGGATTAATGTCATCAACATCACTAAGGTCCTTTGTCAGCAAGCTCTCTAGATAGGCATCACTCTCACGTTGAGGCTCCTGCTCATCAATAGTAACTACAGGTAGCGTTTTAACTTTTTTTATTAAATTATTTCATTAAACAGGTGGTTTTTCTTCCTCAACACCGACAGATTTGACTTTTGTTGAGTTGGCCATACCCCTAGAGTACCCAAACATGGGGTACGCTGTACCATTTAGCATGTAAGTACCTCTTTTTTTTATAATGACGTCTTGGGTATTGGAGCTAGTATAGGGTACTACAGGGTACGTACCTTATCCGTACTCAAGTACCCAGTATGGGTACCCGGTACAAACACATGTACCCTACCCCCGGGTACGAGTACACCTGCTACACAGATGTATATGTATATATATGTTTGTGTGTGTGTGGAAATATGGAAATCCAAGGGATTTTACCTCACATTTATGAATGACATCTCTAGTAAATTCGAGGGATTCAAATTAGACGCCCATATAAGCATAAGCTAACCCTTTGAACTTATATATAAGCCATACATATAAGCATGAACTAACCTCTTAGACTAATATATATACATATAGATGCTAAATAAAAGAGGGAGACGTAGACAAAGTGAATTGTTACCTCGTTTTGTATTCGACAAGCCTATACAAAACAAGCTACTCTATGTAAATCATATGCTTGAATATTAGAATACAAGTTTTTGTTCTATTAAATTTCTATCTCATATTGTATCAAATGGTATTAAAGTTGTTCGCTCCTAGCTTCCACAATTGCCACAACATATTTCTTTCCTTCTTCTTCAAGCTTTTGTGGCCATTATTGAGATCTGCTCCCTCGCCTCATTTGTCAATCATTAGCAATAAACTCCTTCCATTTGCAACAAATTTTTTTTCTTGCGTTCTTGGCTTCTGCATCCAAGGCAAATAGAGGAGCCAACCTCCTCTCTATTTGACATTTGTAGCCAAGATAATAGGGACACGCCTCTTTATAGTGTTTACAATGGTGGCACTCCCTTTCTTAGCACCATGGCCACTTTAACCACCTAGTAGATTCAATAGAGGAACTTTGACATATATCAAAAGCTCATGGACTTAGCCCTCCATATACCTGAATATCTTTGTGTTAAAGCTCTACGACCATCACAACTTCTTGTCTTGGAAAAGATGTAGGATTTTGCATGTGATCACTTCTTGAAAATCGCCTTCCAATTTGAATTTTTTCCTAAATATTATGGTCTCTATGTCCTTGTGTCTTTCCTTATCCACACTGCCATACGCGATCTAGCACACTCAACCCTATGGCTACTTTCCCACCACTACAACACTCATTTCTAGCAGACTCTTTAGAAATCATTGATACCCCACAGGAATGGAGAAAGTGTTGAATTAATGTAACTTCGAAGAATATTCTACTTGTACTTTATTATTGTAACTCCGTCGGGGATGTTTTACCTCCGTTCGGGGATGTCATTATTATATTTGGTCATGTAAAAGTCATGAGGTAAAACCTCCATTGTAAGTTGGGTTGATAGTACCCAAAAGAGTTTATTATTATTATTAATTGAGTCTTTCTAGTGATGTTGGCCCAGTCAAGTTAAAGTGAGGTCAACCTAGTTAGGTTATTTGTCAAGTGAAAAGTAAAGTATAAATAGAGAGTGACTTCCTCTCATTTGTACCATTCACTCATTCATGCATTGCGCATTAGAGAGAGAGAGAAGTCTACAAAGGAGGAGGAGGATTGGCTTGGCTCTAGAGTTTGGGTTTGTCTCTCTTATTTGTGAGACCTATTTTGTGCATTGTACTTTGGTAATCTATATTGAGGAAGTTCTTGCTGGGTTTTCTTCCCCTTGAGGGTTGTTATCACACTATCTCTAGCTGTGTGTGGTAGGTATCCCAATAGGGACTGTAGAGGGGACAGCTAGGAAGGTGTAACCCACAGTAGCCAGGTCCTCTGTCCAAGGGACAGAAGTCACACCGGACAAGGCTACAGTCACTTTAGACAAGGCTCAAAGCCAAGTCCAGGGGGAGACCCACTCAACCGGTGAAGGTTGAGACTCAGCGATCAGACACCCTAAACCCAAAAGATAATCAAAACAATAAACAGGATGGATGACTAAAGGTGAGATTTCTTCCAACCTAGTAGAATCGGGATCCTGAAATGAGAAGGTAGTCTATGAGAGATGAAATCAGATCCGATGAAAGAGTATAATGATGAATAAGTGGAAGATCTTAACGCTGGAAACTAAATCAAAAAATGGAGAATGACTAGAAGTGTGGCTGAAAATTCTGCCTATGGGGGAATGAAGCATATGGTGACTACTCAAGCATGGCAGAAACAAATCAAGCAATTTAAACACGTCTTCTAGTAATTATAGAGTGATTACTTGACTGATTTAGAATAGGAAAAATGGACCAGCAAGAAGTGAAGTGAACATCCCTAGGGGAATGGGTTAAACAGTGGACAAATAGACATAGGGCAGTGAAGGTAGGCGTTTAAAATCACTTCCAGCCAACAATACTTGATATCCTAAGGTAAAAAGACGTTATAAAACCGATTATCAAGTACCTAGAACCCTGAAATTGACCCAAAGGTGTGATTGGCAGTTTTGCCCAGGGAGGGCGAAATCAATGATGGACTAGTGCCTGGTTCTATGGGCATATGGAGTCGAAATGCAATGAAATTTTAGATATGGTTATTTGATGATATTTCATTAGCGGGTTTTAAAGAACTAAGAGTTTTAACAGTTGAAAGTTAAGATATTGATTTTTGGGGGTTTTACTATGTTTTTGTAGCTTAACATTTACAAGAGAAATGAGAACAAGAGAGATCAACAGTGATTGCCTACCTGAAACAAAGGAGGTGAAGAGTTTGATGAAGAAACGAATGCTGGATGCCAAATGTTGAGCAACAGTGCCTTTCCCTTATGCGTTTTGGAGCAGCTAGTTGTCCAAGTGCGCCCTTGTACCTGCCAAAGAGAGACACAAATCAGTAACTGAGGAAAATAGCAAGGAAATACAATCAAATAACGACAAATAATGAAGGAAAGCAAGATAATAACATAAGTTTTGCTTCCCTTTTGCAGAAACCCGGAGAGAAAACCCAACGTGGAGCTGCTGGCTCAATGGCTGCGCCTCCCTCTAGTGGTCGATTTCACCTGCAAGTTAGCTTGGACAAGAAAAGAGATGGAAATAGCTCACTATCACTCAACAATATTCCAGCAATACGCCAATAATCCACATCAAAACACTTCACAACACATATGCACAAGAGGGTGAAGAAATGTCTCTCAAGAGCTCAATAGCAAATCTGAAAATGTCAAGAAGAAGTACAATGGAGAGAGTCCATTCTCTTATAGAGATCATCCCCCCAAAATGGAGGGTTGAGATCATAAACCAAAATAGGTTTCCCCCCAAAATGGAGGGTTGAGATCATCTCCCCAATCCACAGATCGAATGGTGGAGATGTCTCTATGAAGGGGGGTGCGAATTGCCCCAAGAGAAGCGCACATGTGGAGGAGAGGGGACCCATGTGCGGTCCATACCACAATACAACAAGTTGGGGGGTGTCTATATGGGGTTTTACCCCCCAACATCATACAATAAGGGCCCACATGCCCATACCAAACAAAATCGAATCCCCCCTAAGGAGAAAAAAACGCCCCTATGGGCCAATTCGACCTCAAGTGATGAGTTGCCATGGAGAGGGCCCCACAATGTGCCAATAATGTATCAAACCTTACCATTTTACCTTTAGAAATTACCTTTACCTTTTCCAACCCTTGATTTTTCCATTTGCCTATAGTTGCCTTAGTCAAATTTTGATTTTCCATGTAATTTTTGCTGGTTTATACTGCTAAAGCTGAAAATTGGGCTTTTGACCCACTTTTATTTCCTGGATTGCCGAAATGTCTGCTGCAATGCGATCGTGGACCCCTAACGTAGTAGGGATGACCACTCGAACGACCCTGATCCATCACTTTGGCATTATTTGCCCAACATCCATAATTTTTAATTAAAACAGGTCAAAGTTGACCAATAATAATTAAAAATTTCTCAAACGCTTCAGTATTTTGCAATTCCAACACTTGCATGCTCATATGGGATCCCTCTAGATAATAATTGATCGAAATCGAAATTCCAATCGCAACATTTTTTCAGGCCCATTTTTGGCCTAGTCAACTCAGTTTGACCAAGTCAAATCTGGTCAACAATAGTGCTAGCTGAATACCTGTATGGAAGCATGAAGTGACAAGGCTCAATTATACAAGTTAGTACATTACTAAGCAATATAATGATAACATGGTGATAAAAAATACATTAAATCCCGAGATAATACAAGGCCCCAATGAAGTGGGCCCACCACCTCCAAAAGACTAAAATGCTATGCACATCTATAGAATTGACCACTTTGCTGACTGTAGGTGATGCGGACAACAAGGCAAAGGACACGGGAAGACAAGGATGAAGATCATGTGACCCTTTGGACAACTCGGGAAAGCGGGGTCCACTGAGGTAAGTATGCCATGACAGAACACGGGGAAGGGCGGTGCCTCACAAATAGATATAGTGCAGGGAAATCACCACTAGTCATCTAACAAGTATCTCACAACTCACATCCGTATCCGAAGACTCCGTGAGGTTCTTTTCTAGAGCCGCCAAACTGGGTGTCCGGCAAACCATAACTTGAGACTCTATGGGGCAATCTTGAGCTTGTCCCTTGCTCCCTCTCACCTCCTTGTCCCGCGGGACTAGGTGAGGAATAACCACTACAAATGCTGACATGTATGGCTGACCTGGATCCATGTGTGTTCATAAACACATTGCATGAATTTTACAATGAGTTTCATACTTAGCCCTTTTTTGTCTAGATTTTACATTTACAACAAAATGGCCCTTTTAGCCTGATTTACATTTCTTCATTTACATCAAGGCCCTCTTGTGCTACATACATATCTCAAAAGATACAAACATGGTGCTCATACTGCAAAGGTAATGGGGGTGAGCAATACATGCTTCGATGACCAATGGGGAACACCCGGTGACACTACACAATCCTAACTGCATTGCAACATCGGGGGCAACCGACACGAGCAAATCCCAGGTCTAAAAGTGTATCTCACACACTAAAGAGCCGAGGCACAATAAACAGGGAGTCATGACAAACTCAGAGATCAGTGGGGAAGGGATCCTCAGGATCACAAATCAGAATCCAAGTCAGGAACAAGTATCATGGATGAGTCGGATGGATGGAGAAAGTGATAGTGGAGCTAAAGTCATCTACCGAGAGGGACTAAGTGATCAAGTCTATGCCAAGTGTAGGGGACATGACTCAGCGTGCATATACATAAGTCTAACAGGAGGGGTGGACTGACATCATCAAGGGTCCAATTACATCATACAATAGCTAGATCACCAAATATATCATCTCATGCAAAGTTAGTGTACTAACAAGTATAAAGAAGTCTAATCTACATCATGAGCAATAATCATCAAATACAATACCTGCTGCACCATATACCTGCTGCTACTGAAGCTATCTTTGAGCTGGATCTCTGCTGAATCCGGGCACAAATAGTAAACCAACAATACTCTGTGATAGTCTCAATCAAGCCAAGACTAGGCAACTGTATCAATAGGCTCATATCAAAGCCTGGCAAGGAAGGGTGATCCTGCGGTAAATGCTAAGTAATATGTCTGGACAATACAATAAACAATCTGTCCCCACTGATATATCTGCTCGGGGCAATCTGAACAAAACTGTGTGCCTCCTCTGAAGGCATCCGATCTCTGATCTGGAAAAAAAAAGTATAGTACGGTCCTGTTATCACCTAAACTGTAGTTACCCCTATGGATGGATCCAGTCATGGATGGCAATAGGGAAGGGCAACTCAAAAGGTGCAACCACGATCACCTCGACCTCCAATATATGGTTGTCACGCCAGTCGAGGCAACCTTCTCTTTATGTTATCTAGCCCAGACAACAAAGGGGGAGACCCGATCCACTCTCGACAGGAGAGATCAAAACCAAGACACCAAATCAGGGTATTTCCAAGTGAAGTTAGGTGTATGGTTTATCCTAGACCTAAAGATGAAGTCACAAGCCAAGTGGGGGGTTCAATAGGTATAGCTTTGGTTCATGGTTGATGTGAGAGTGACTTATAATCTAGGAAGTGAGATCTAGGATGAGTGTACTAGTTCAATGTTGGAAAATCCACTGCCTTGGGAACTGTGTCCAATGCAAGGTTGTTTAGGGGTCAGATTGGGGCTAACTAGTACATGAGACAAGCTTGACCATGGTTCATGATGTCTTCAAAGGTATAGTTTACCATGCATAGGTCAAACCACAAGTCAATCCAACAATCTAGGAAAGTTGAATTATCTTGGAGAGAAACCAGTGCCTTGGGAATTGGGAAGTGGAGTCAAAGTGGGGTTGACTTATGGTTTAGGACTCCTACAACATGAGACAAGTGGGCAATAGAGGTCTTGATGGTTGAATGTGTCTAGATCTAGGTTTGACCCAAGTGGACCACAATCCCTTAAAACAAGGAATGCTATCCCCAAGGCAAGATTTGACAAAGTGATAGTCTAGACCTAGGTTTTGAATTATTCCGGTTTTAGATCTGCAATAATCTCAAGTACCCAGTTCCTAGAAGTGAGTGAACTCACTTCTCCAAGGTGGTGCGACTTTACCCAAGGAAGCTGAAAGTGGGGTTTAGGTGGGTCAATACAAGTCGGATGGCACCCAAATTTTAGATCCGGGTAGATCAGTCAAGTAGGGGTATGGATCTATAGTTTCACGGTAATCCGATGGCTAGATCTTACTAGATCTGAGTTTAAGTGTTCCAAGTGGTCTAAAGTGGGGTTTAAATCCCTTGAAATGTGGAATAGGGCCCACAAGGTGAATTTCAGAAAAGTGACAACCTGGGTGTATGTTATTTGATGTGTAGATGTCAAATCAAGTGGAATCTCAAACACCCACCACCTAGATCTAGGTCAACTTGCTCAACTAGTGAAGTGCGCCTTGCTTGGGAGAGGCTAAGTTGGCCTGGGAAGGGGATCAAATGGAAGCCAATCCTCACCAAACTATAGATCCGGGATGCCTTGGATGCTATAGAGGTGGGTTTTCAGTATTATGCCCAACAACCCACTAGATCTAAGTAGATCTGAGAAAATGTAAGATGGGGGTTTTAAGATATTTAGGGTTTCAACAATTTATGAGCTATGTCATTGGATTGGATAAAGGAAAGAGAAACAAACCTGTGGATCTTACCTGGGTAACCTTGTAGATGCCTTGATGATGATGATCTATGCAAACCCGATCAATTTGAGAAGCTTTGAGGTAGTTTCTATGCAAGTCGATTTGGTCCAAGAAGCCAATGCGCCCTCTCTCCTGCACAACAAACGTCAACAATATCAGATTTGATGCATCAAGAGATAAGACTAATGCCACAAAAGAAGTAACAGAAAGATAGCATAGATCACAATGATGCTAATGATAACCCCCTGATACAAGCGAATGCCAAGAAAGTCGATTTGAAGAAGCCTTGCAAAATCGCCCTTGTTGAAGTCGCCCTCCTGTAGACAAACAATGATTTCCAAAAAAAGATAGATCTTGCCACAATTTCCAAATGCTAGGTTGCAATAGACTTTCCAATCACCATCTAAGAACACCAGATGCAAACGAGACCACAAGAATTTCCACAAGAATATTTTTCTATACCAATAATCCAAGAGCCAAAGACCCTTTACAATGAGAGGCTCTCTCCTTTAAATAGGAAGGAGAGGCACCAAAACCCTAACCACTTTTTGAATGAGTGGCTAAGATTAGAAGATACAAATGTCTAATCAATGGTTGAGATGAGCTCAACAATATAATACATGGATCACACATAAAATATAATATAAGTGGACAAAATCGCCCTAGAAGAGGGGAATCCCACCAAATCATGATGATGAAATATCATAAGAGGCTTATGGTGGGTCCAAGGGGTAATTTTATCCCTCCTTGGTCAATCCCCATAGCACAATAACCAATAAATAATCATGAATGTACCAAATCGTGCCTCCATAGTGAAGTCGTGGTCCTCAAAAGACCTCAAAAAGTCCACAGAAAGTGCCATAAGTGATGGATGCGGGCCCCGATGAAGCTGAAACTGCTGGAGAAGGTGTGGAAGGTCCCGATCTATCATCACTGATCATCCCATGCCATAACTTTGCCTCAGTAGCCCAAATCGATTTCCTCAATAGCCATTTCTACCAATCCTGAAATGCCTCGGGAAGCGTGAAACTGCCCCAAACAGCCTCCTGGAGTGCTGGCGCTGTCAAGGTGAGGGCACCAATGTATCCAGAAGGGGGGTAATATGGTAAAAACAAGTGGCTGGACCACCCCCTCCATCATCAGCGCCCTAGGTCAACCGGGTAAAAATCATCTCTGCTCCGACAGGGCCTCCAACAGACCAAAACTGCACTGGGACAGCCTACTGAGGCTCAATCATCACTGTAAGTGCCCGGAACTGAAAACAAACTGTCCCATTGGACTCAGAAGGTCCAAATCTGTCCAAGATGTGTACTTATACACCATATGAGTCTCTGCATGATCAAAATAAATATCCAATATACCGGAACAGGGCCAATAATAATGCGCTGTACATATACAAACACTGTTGTAACCCCAGAATCATCATCATAACCCTGTAGCTGCTGCATAGAATCATCCTGTATGTGTACATAGACCATATATCATCTATCCATATCATCATAAGGTCTAACATCTCATGTCCCATGGTCCTCCATGGTCAAACTAGGTCCAACCAAGACCAAATATAACTCAGTCCATCATCCAAGGCTGCTGAAAAGTATCAAGGTTAATACATGCTTTACAATTTATTCAAATAGCAATTATAACACAGAGTAATCATGACTGGCGATCTAAATCCAAATATATAGTGTCGTTAATTATTATTATTACTCAGACTAGACTTTCAGGATCATACTCACTTCATAGTTGTGATCAATTTGCTAGTGAAGGGTGAAGGCTTAAATTAACTGGCTAGGCTAAGGGATGACTTAACTGTCTTGACTTTGTGACACTTTGGCAAGGGAAAGGGAATACACCATAGTATATACTGAATGAGCAATAACACAGGGAATGGCGGTGTCTCACAAATGGATGAGTTGTTTAAAGAGGGTGTATTCACCTTCACAGATGCGCACAATCCATAATACAAGTAAGGCCAGCAATTGTTTAGATATAGCATTTAAGTTCCATTGCTTTTTGGGCCTGAAGTTTCCATAGCCTTGATCTATGTGTGTTTACAAACACATTGCATAGATTTACATTTTTTCTTTTAGGCTTTCTGCTGCAGGTGTGTTTTTAAGGCACTTGTTTATCTGAGCACTTCTAGGTGTGTCATGGACAGCTTGTTTACCTAGGTATTTATTTTCCACAAGATATAACATTTTATTTTCATTGCCATGTTCATTTGGCATGCCTCTCATTCATGTGTGTTTAGAAAGACATTGCATGAATGGGCTTTTCATACAAGATATAACATTTCATTTTTCCAGATTTTGCATTCATGGCAGCACTAAAAGTTTCAGGTTTAACCAACACAACTTTAGTGACTAGGGGGAATTCACAAGGAACTCCAACTCACCATAGGTAAGTTTTGTCACCAACTCAGAGCCGAGACACAATAAACAGGGAGGCTCATCCAATACAGAGGCTACAGCGGGGAAAGTCCTCCATGCCACTAGTCAAGTAGTAAGTCAGGGTGATAATCTAAAAGGTAGGCCATGGATGGATGAAGACAATGAAATGATGGAGCCAACACTAGCAAGCCAAAGCATGGTGTAATGATCACCTCTATTCTCCCTAAGGAGGGTATATACCAATGAGTATGAATAGTGAACTTCTAAGTCTGAGTAGGGACAATATAATATATATAATAGATCAACCAGGTCCATATATCTATATGATCGCCAGATCATGACACTAAGTGCTAAGACATGCTATAAGAATAAGTATAAAAGCAATCTAACCATAACACCATGATATACCTGCTGAGTCATATACCTAAATGCACATCAACCTGTACCATCCTCTGTCCTCTGAGACTGCTGCTGTAACTCTGGGCACTACTGTCTGCTCTGTACCAATGGTATAATGGCTACATCGGTCATCTCTCTGAGTGTCCTGAAACTCAGTCATGGCATGGGGAATACAACTGCTGTCCACAATCTGATAGTGATCCAATATAGATGCTCATCTCAGCATCTCAAATGTAAGGGAACTGGTTGAATAGTGTACTGGAATGAGAAAAATAATGTATGGTAGCCCGGCTACTATATATGTGATAACAGGTCCCTGACCATACAATCTGCAGCATGGTAGCTCCAGCTAACATGGATGTGATAACAAGGGTTTCCCAGGATATATTGTTGTGTACCTTGTGATTGTGTATCTTTCATAGATCCTTATTATACTGCTATTGTGAAAATGTATTAAATGCTCATGAAGTTAGAATTTAGTCTTTAGTAGCATATAATCTTAACATGGTATCAGAGCTAGCCTGAAAAGAGCAACTTGCATAGGGTAAATCTCTCTCTCTCTCTCCGAGCATAAAAATTAGAGCTTCTTACAAAAGTGGAATTTTTTAGTGCAAGTGGCATAGGCAAGTGCGCCCCTCCTAGGCACTATTGGCACCAAGATCAAAATTTTTCTGTGGGTGAATCTTTGAGAAAGTCGAACCCTAGATTGACTTTGGACTAGAAAAACCAAAAAACCAGAGAAAGCTAGAAACTGCAGACCAGAATTTCGCAAGTCAAATTTCAAGGGTGAAATTTTGGAATCTTTAGAAACCAAGTGTACCAGCACACTCGCCTCAGTCAAGCGCATCTTTTGGTGAGTTCAGTTTTTACTTTTGAGAAATTTTAATTTTTGGTTATTCTCTGCTCTCTAGGATAAGATGGCCCCAAGCACTAAGCTTGATGACAAATTGGAAGGCATAGAGAACTTCTGTGCTTGGAAGTATAGGATTGGACTCATTCTAGAAGAGAATGATCTTTCAAAGTTTGTTAAAGAAGATGTACCAGAACCCGAAGAAGCTGAAGCTAAGGAAAAGCATAAGAAGGCCATGATTAAAGCCAAGAGGATCATATAAGACTCTATCAAGGATCACTTGATTCCTCAAGTGTCCTCCAAGAAAACTCCAAAGTATATGTTTGATGCCCTATCAAGGATGTATGAAGGAAAGAACATCAATCGAAAGATGAATTTGAGAACCCAACTCAAAAGCACGAAGATGAATCAAGGTGAATCTATCCAAGATTACTTTACTAGGGTTTCTCAATTCAAAGAATAACTAGAAGCAATTGGAGATAAGCTTGACGAAGATGAACTTGTGATGACTGCTCTCAATGTTCTCACTAGACCTTGGGACTCTTTTATCCAAATAATGTGTGTAAGAAAGGAAAGTCTACTATTTGAAGTAGTATGGGAAGAATGTGTTCAAGAGGAAGCCAGAGTGGCAAATCGAGAAGCACTACTCAAAGAAGATGATCAAGCCCTAGCTACTCATACTAAAAGAGGAAAGAGAAAATCCCATTTCAAGAAGGAAACTCATAAGGAGTTTCATCCACCTAAGAAGTTTCAGAAGTACAAGAAAGGAAACTATAAGCAAAAAAACTTCTCTTCTTATCAATGTTATTATTGTGATAAGATGGGACATATTGCCAAAGATTGTCTAGCGAGAAAAGAAGAATACAAGAAGAAGAGTAACAAAAGACATCATGCTCATTTAGTCGAAGAAGAAGAAGAAGGATCTCCCAGAAAGTTACCAAAGGAAGAAATTGAAGAATATGTCCTATAATGGTGGTATTTCAAAGCACTCTCTCAAATTTGAAGAAAAGGACTCCCCTCAAAAAGTTTCACTAGGAGAATAAGAGAAGCCGCATACAAGCTTGATTCAGGAACTCTGATGATGAAGAAGGATGTACTATTATCTCAGCTTTAGAAAGGGTTTAGAGTTATAGGTAGTGAATATCTTATGTGGTCTAGAGGAAAAATCTATAGAAGATGCAGGAGAATGTGGCTCATATAAACTAAGAGGTCACTTAGAAGCAACCTTAATTCATGATACTACAAGTCTATGCGATCTATGATCAACATTATAGATCATAAGCAAGAAAGGCACAAGACCTCTGAATCTGATGATGGAGTAGAGCTCACCATCAGACATTCCAGTAATCCCTGCAAGGAAACTAGGATCAAAAGAGATCCTATCAAACAAACAAAGATAAGTATTTGAATTGTCATTTTTATCAAATTGTTTAAATGATATTGTTCAGTTGTGTACATGTTTATATTCCTAGAAGTATAGTATGCATGTTAGAACATTTGCATTAATATGTGATGGGTAAGTAGCCTATGGTGCTATACAACATTCCATTGCTACTTATCTAGAGTGAAACCTCTTTGCTGACATATTGGGAGTAGTGCACGCTCTTAATAATGTTCTGGTAGAGATGGAAGGCATCTAGAAAGTTACCGTATGAATACGGGATATGGATGAATGTTGAAACATTGGCTAAGATAGCATTATGACAGTATGACTTATGTTTTTATGCATATGTTTTGGAAATTATGAAATGTTTCTAACCATGCTACTGAATTTGACTTGTAGGAAGTATCGTACACGTTCACCTACAAATGAAGAATGATGAGACTTGTTCTGTAGAACAAGTGACGATGGGTCAACTATAAACAAGACTAATGAAATCAAGCAAAGGAAGTCGACTATGACGAGATGTTGCTCTAGTAGCCAGACTCATGGTGTAATCGAAGTAGAAGAAGATATCGAGCAACCTCCAGGACTCAGAGAACCACATGTATGCAGATTGAAGAAGACTTTGTATGGGTTCAGAAGTCACCCATGGATAGAATTATGAGATCAAGGATCACCTAGAGTGATGAGACATCAACCTTTTCTACAAGGTTGAAGATGAGAAGCTCATAGATGGGTGCAAGAGAGAACTTGCAACAGAGTTCAAGATCTTGGTATCCAGTGACTTAGAAAGATGAAATAAATGGATATACAAGATAAAACATGCAGCGGATGGAAGTATTGTGTCTCGTGGATTCTCTCAAAAGGAAGGAATCGATTATGAAGAAACATTTGCACCAGTAGCAAGGCACACTTCAATTAGAACCATCATGGCACTTGTAGCCATGATGAAGTGGAAGTTACACCAGATGGATGTGAAAACAACTTTCCTGAATGGTGTCATTGAAGAAGAAGTTTACATAGAACAACCACAAGGATTTGAAGTTGAAAACAAAGAGACGCGTGTCTGCAAACTGAAGAAGGCTCTGTATGGGTTGAAGCAAACTCCAAGAGCTTGGTATGGAAGAATTGATAGTTTTCTGACGAGCTTGGGCTTTACCAAGAGTAAAGCTGATCCTAACCTTTACTTCAAGGTTATGGATGATGAACCTGTTATATTATTTCTATATGTGGATGACTTATTCCTGACAAGAAATGAGAAGCAAATTTCAGAGTGCAAGAAGAAGCTCGCTGCAGAATTCAAGATGAAAGACCTTGGCTTGATGCATTATTTTCTAGGTCTCGAAGTATGGCAAAGCCCAGAAGGAAACTTCCTTAACCAAGAGAAGTATACAATAGAAATCTTGAAAAGATTTGATATGTTGGAGTGTAAAGCCATGGCCACACCCATGGATACAAATTTGAAGTTGCTATCTGATGCTTCGTCAGAATTGGTGGATATGACACTATACAGGCAGATTATTGGGTCATTGATGTATCTGACGAATACCAGGCTAGATATATGCTTTGCTGTGAACACCTTGAGTCAATATCTGGTTGAGCCTAGACGTGTTCACCTTGTAGCTGCAAAGCATGTGATGAGGTACCTAAAAGGTACAATAGACTATGGTCTCAGTTATACTAGAGATCATGACTTCAGACTGTTTGGTTACACAAATTCATATTGGGCAAGAAGTGTCTCAGACAGAAAGAGCACTTCAGGCGAATGTTACAGTCTAGGGTCAGCCATGATCTCATGGCTAAGTAGGAAGCAGTCCAGTGTTGCCCTCAGCACTGCAGAAGCATAATATATTGCAGCCTGTTCTGCCAGTTGTGAAGCCAGATGGCTTCGGAAGTTGTTATCGGGTCTATTTGATCTGGAGTTATATACCACAATGATTCTATGTGATAACCAGAGTTGTATAAAGATGACAGAGAACCCTTTGTTCCATGATAAGTCGAAGCACATAGAAATACGGTATTTCTACATTCGAGATATGGTGCAGAAGGGAGCTATAAAGCTCCAATATGTGAGCACCGATGAGCAGGTTGCAGATGTGTTGACTAAGCCACTGTCTCGTGTGAAGTTTGAGCATTTCCGTGACAAGTGTGGTGTAGTCCGTAAGGACTTCCCTCGAAAGGGGGAGTAGTGCTGATGATATTGTGGTGCAGTGGAATTGATCATCCCTAGACAGTGATCCCGTAATTCCGAAAGGAAGGATAGTCTTAAATGTTGATCCTGAGTTGTGGTGGGATTGATCATTCCTAGACAGTGATCCCGTAATTCTAAAAGGAGGGATAGTCTTAAATGTTGATCCTGAGTTGTGGTGGGATTGATCATCCCTAGATAGTGATCCCGTAATTCCGAAAGGAAGAATAGTCTTAAATGTTGATCCTGAGTTGTGGTGGGATTGATCATCCCTAGACAGTGATCCTGTAATTCCGAAAGGAAGGATAGTCTTAAATGTTGATCCTTAGACTAGAATCTCGTAATTCCGAAAGGAAGGATTGTCTAAGATGTGAGTAGTGGACAAGGATCCCGTAATTCCAAAAGGAAGGATCGTCCAAGTGTGGTAGCTCCGTAAAGACTGGGTCCCGTAATTCCGAAAGGAAGGATTGTCTGAGCACCACTAGTATTGATGGACTAGAATCCCGTAATTCCGAAAGGAAGGACCATCCATGATCCCGTAATTCCGAAAGGAAGGATCACTAGTGTTGATGGACTAGAGTCCCGTAATTCTGAAAGGAAGGACTGTCCATGATCCCGTAATTCTGAAGGGAAGGATCACCATAGTTGTTGGACTAGAATCCCGTAATTCCGAAAGGAAGGATTGTCCAAGATCCCGTAATTCTGAAAGGAAGGATCACCGGATTTGTTGGACTGGGTCCCATAATTCCAAAAGGAAGGACTGTCCACGATCCCGTAATTCCGAAAGGAAGGATCATGTGTGCTGCAGGTGATGATATTCTAATGCTGCAGATGTTCCAGTACTGAAGATGAGGATGCTCTAGTGCTGAAGATGAGGATGCTCCAGTGCTAAAGATGAGGATGCTCCAATGTTGAAGATGAGGATGCTCCAGTGCTGCAGAATATGATGCTCCAATACTGAAGATGAGGATGCTCCATTGCTGCAGAAGATGATGCTCCAGTGTTGAAGATGAGGATGCTCCAGTATTGAAGATGATGATGTTCCAGCGTCGTGCTGCAAATGATGATAGTTCAGCTCTGTATAGAAGATGATGATGATGATACTTCAGCTCTATACTGAAGATGATGATGATTATACTTCAGCTCTCTACTGAAGATGATGATGCATAAGATGATGTTCCAGCACTGTGCTGCAGATGATGATGATGTTACAACAAGCTGTTCCAGTTGCTGATATTGATGTTGTCGAAGAACTTCCAATGATTTATAGATGTACCAACCAATGTTCTAGATGATGTTGTTGATGATGCCTCCTCCTCCCTCCTTCCGATGATGTTGTGTAGAGCCACACATGCTGTTGTTGTTGTTGTTGTCAGTAGAATACCCTTCTTGTTAAGGGGGAGTGTTGAATTAATGTAACCTGGAAGAATATTCTACTTGTACTTTATTATTGTAACTCCGTTGGGGATGTTTTACCTCCGTTCGGGGATGTCATTATTATATTTGGTCATGTAAAAGTCATGAGTTAAAACCTCCATTGTAAGTCGGGTTGATAGTACCCAAAAGAGTTTATTATTATTATTAATTGAGTCTTTCTAGAGAGGTTGGCCCAGTCAAGTTAAAGTGAGGCTGACCTAGTTAGGTTATTTGTCAAGTGAAAAGTAAAGTATAAATAGAGAGTGAATTCCTCTCATTTGTACCATTCACTCATTCATGCATTGCGCATTAGAGGAGAGAGAGAAGTCTGCGAAGGAGGAGGAGGATTGGCTTGGCTCTAGAGTTTGGGTTTGTCTCTCTTATTTGTGAGGCCTATTTTGGACATTGTACTTTGGTAATCTATATTGAGGAAGTTCTTGTTGGGGTTTCTTCCCCTTGAGGGTTTCCTAGGATATATTGTTGTGTACCTTGTGATTGTGTATCTTCCAGAGATCCTTATTATGCTGCTATTGTGAAAATGTATTATGCTCATGAAGTTAGAATTAGTCTTTAGTAGCATATAATATTAACAGAAAGCCTTGCAGTTAATCCCCAACCCTAATGCAACAATTTATAACTCTTTACTGAAACACTCTTGGGAAGGGTTTCCATTACTACCCACCTCTACCTCAACATATGCTTGAATATTTTTTTTGTTTGCTCGAATCTCCCTAACTTGCAAGAGTGGCCTGTGGTCTAAGAAACCACAACCTAGGGGCATCTAAGCCATCAAAATCACTCGGGGATTGCACCTAGCTTAGACCACACCAGCCTCAAATTGGATGGATTTTGGGTGTCGCCTCCTAACTAAGTCACTCTTAAGGGGAATTGAACTCGAGTCACCTTGTAGACGAGACCTACACCTTAACCGAGTGAGCTAGCGGAATTGACAACATATGCTTAAATATTAGAATACAAGTTTTGTTCTATTAAATTTCTATTTCATTTTGTAGCAAATGTTATCAGAGAAGTTTGCTCCTAGCTTTTGAAACTACCACAAGAAATTTGTTCCCTTCTTCTTTAGGCTTCCATATCCATTATAGGGATCCACTCCCTTGCCTCATTTAGCAATCATCCACAATAAACTCCTTCTATCCACAACAAAGTTTTTAATTTTTTCTTGCATTCTTGGCTTTTGCAACCGAGGCAAGTAGAGGAGCCAACCTCCTCTCTATCTAACATCCGTAGCCAAGATAATAGGGACATGTTCCCTTACAATCTTTATAGTGGCAGTACTCCCTTTCTTAACACTATGGCCACTCTAACCACTGAGTATATTCACTAGAGGAACTTTGACATATATCAAAAGGTCATGGATTCAACCCTCCATATACGTGAACATCTTTGTGTTAAAGATATATGACCATCACAACTCCTTGTCTTGGAAAATATTAAGATTGCTTCTTGAATATCGGTTTCCAATTTGAACTTTTCCCTAAATATTATGGTCTCTACGTCATTGTGCCCCACCTTATCCACTCTGCCATACACGATCAACACCTGTGCACTCCTTTTTGCAATATGGGATAGACACACTCAACCCTATTCTACTTCCCCATCATTGCAACAATCAATATTAGACGACTCTTTAGAAATCATTGATATACCATAGGAATGGGGAAAGGCTTTGAGTTTGTTAAGATATAAGTTTACATATGCAATAAAGTCACTTAAGTGACTTTAGGTTAAATATTAGGGTTTACTTCTTACGGTTTTAAATGTCTTAGCGTTTGGGTCTCTCAAACCTTTATAAGAGCGAGGACCCTCAATGTATTGTTGTATTGTACCGTCTCATAATAATATTATTCTGTGTTGTGCATTATGGAGCTCTCATGCATTCAGTGACGTAAATTATCTAGGGTTTCTCGTTTATTGGTTGTTGGAATATGGTATTAGAGCAGTGTTGATTGAAGGCCTAAATCATGAAAATTAGAGGGTGCTATCATACCCACAATTGCTTCGTTTTCAAGTTTCGGTTTAGGTAGAGAACGAGTTTGTATAGCCACAAAGTCTAATTTGTCGTTGTTGTTTTGAGTTGCTGCCATCGTTCGATCTCACCAAAATATGAGTATCGCCGCCCATTTTTTTTATCGAATTAGCTGCCATCGATGTAGTCGTCTAATTGTTGAGCCGCCAACGAAGGTATTGATCTGCTTGCATTCATTTGCCGCTAGGAAATTGATCTGTGATCAACTACTTAGCCACTGGAATAGTTGGAGCCGTCTTTACTTGTTGTCGCTACCACATAATCGAGGTGTCGAAATCGTTGCCATCCAAAGCTGCCATTTTAGTTGTTGTTGCCATTTTCGAAATCGCTGCCATCCATAGTCGCCATTTTAGTCGTTGTAGCCATCTGAAGTGACTGCGATATTACTCAACTGCCCACGATTTTTGTACAATCGCCATATCTCTTAGCTGTAAATATGGATCTTGCTGCTAATGTATGAGCCGCCATTAGAAAAGTCGTTGATTTAAGAAAGGTTTCCACAGATTAATACTGTGAAGACTGCCGTCGATTTAAAGTATTAGGCCCTCACGAAGGAGGAGCCGACCAGAGTTGAAGTCCGTCGATTAAAGATGTTGATATTGAAAACCTTTGAAGTATTAAGTTGAGCCATCAGTTTTAGAAGTCGCCACCATTAATATTCTATGTAGACCATAAAGACGTTGACGTCACTTGAAGTGTAGGTTCGTGGAGTTATTAAAAATCCTAGCTATGATTTGATGAGTATGGGTTGCTTTGTCTGCAATCTGAAGACTTAGGAAACAAATGGCGAACCATATATTGTCAGTGAAAGAGCCATTCAGTAATATGCTGAAGATTGATGGTTTTAGTCGGAGGTTTCTGATGATGGGTCACACAGCCCATGCTGTTGGGTTTATCAAAGGAGAACCATTGGATACTTCTCGTGGTGTTGTCCTTACTAAAGAAAACTAGATTTTTATGCATTTTAGGAATCCAATGCTTTGAAGATAGGAAGGGATCAGTTAATAGCTCAGTTTGGATGGTTGCCTAGAGAGTTTAGTAGTTGTGGATCTAGGGAATGATCCCTCATTGGTTGAGACATGCATGTGGATCAACTTTAAGAAAAAATCAACTTTATTTTTGTTGAAGATCAAGTGCTTTTGGCTATCAAAACACTCTTCTGGAGGGCTTTTGTGTATTTCAACGTTTAGACTTAGGGTTAAAGGTCTATGATCAAAGTCGAGCTCATGGTCGTTTAAGATGTCAAAATTTACTATTTGGTTGTATATGGGCATATCAGATATTATATAATCTATGACACTACTACCAAGCCCATGAATACAGGTCATTATGTTGGATTTTGGCCACTTCATTAGACCATTGCAAATTATTATATCTGTAGAATTTCAGAGCTTGATCAACTCAATACTAAACAAATTCTCAACCAAGTCTTCAGAGTTTCTTTTGTATCTACCAGCTAAATCAGGGTCCTCATCTAGCCATAGAGGATTAGCGTTGGAATCACTGCTTAAGATAATAGCTTGGTTAGTTGTTGTTATAGCATTAAAGTCTCCTAGCAAGGGGAGTCTACTTTCATTTCTTATACTGTAAATATCCCATTCTAAGCCATTATAAGGACACATTTTATCTAGATTGTTTTTCTTATAAAAGGTAGAATTAATAAGCACAAAATAACAGATTGCTATATAAATCTTTGTAGCATTAATATATGAAATCTCCATCCACATGTACTGATTGGAAGGGTCTTTCTTATGAAGCCCAATATTAGGAAAATTGCTCTTCTTTATGTATCAAACTATGCCTGCAATCCCTTTGCGGTAGGATCTCTTGTTCCATATTGACCACAAGAGAAATCTTTCTATGTTAGGTACTGTTATCACATCCATAGTAGTCGGGCTACGATGATTAGCAGACCAGTTCCCAGTATATTTTGAGCCAGTCCTTTACACATTTTGATGAGATCAGTTGATGATGAGCAACATTTTGATGATCACTCGTATGTATTCAGTGGATCTAGAGCTAATACATTTGGCAGTCTCATGCCAGGACTGAGCCCCATGACACCAGGTCGGTGATGGAGTTAGCCGTTCTTCTATCATTCAAAGTAGATTTATGACAGTGCCCACGATGTATTCAGTTACAGTGCTTCATTATGATTCAGGTTGTTCAGATCAGGGACTCCGATATATGATCCATCAGGTATATGATTGGTGCATTTGGATTGCTGATGTGCTTCTTCCTTTATCTAGGTAGTTTATGACTGGGTATATGATGATTGTTTATTGGCTATATTTTATATTACTCTTACTTGTTGTTTAGAGTAGAAGTGGTCAGTTATTATGAGTAGGAGATTCTTGTGTATACTCATTGGTCATGCCCTTACCTTATAAGTACAGACTCGGTCATTCCTTCTTTCTAAGGCTATCCACAACATCATCAGTCACTTCCCCCATCCATCCGTTATCTTCCAGTTTTGATTTTATCCCGACTTACACTTTAACTAGTGATCTTGAGGACTTCCCCCACCTAGACCTCTGTGTCGGATAGATTCCTTGTTTACATTGTGTCTCGGCTCTAGAGTGTGTGATTTTAGTCACAGTGATTGTTCTCCTCTAGTCCTCAAAAACAAGTATTCCTATCAACAGTGTTGCTAAACACTAAAGCATCGGAACTTAAATGCTATATCTAAAGGAATGCTAAGTCAACAAAAACAATGTTGCTAAACACTAATGCTTATATCTATATTAGCTAGTCAATGGCCAAAGGACGAGTACTCATCCTTGTTTGATGTAAGGTTGTTTGTCCCCACAGGGCAATAGGGTGGTCACTCCATCGCACCTATGGATGGTGGCGGGCAATGGAGGTCATACCGAGTCATAACTGAAGCCCAGAAGGCTCTTAGGGCACCTGCTTTTGGAGGTTAGCTTGTGAAAATCTATAAAGTGAATTAAATGTTAAATCTCAAGTGAGAAAAGATGACAAATAAATCAATTTGCTAAAAGGTTGCTTGTCTAGAGTCTATTGGAAGCATTCTCATCACTCTACCCATTTGCTCCTGTGTTACTTTCTATCCAGCATATGTGTAGGTGGTCTCCC
Organism: Larix kaempferi; assembly: GCA_027924585.1. Classification (NCBI taxonomy): domain Eukaryota; kingdom Viridiplantae; phylum Streptophyta; class Pinopsida; order Pinales; family Pinaceae; genus Larix; species Larix kaempferi. Next base: position 703,760 of record BSBM01000734.1, on the reverse strand, counting down.
TAGTTCCCTTATCCGATAGATTGCAGTGTCGAGGTTGTCAAGTCTTTCCCCTTAAGCCTAGCCTTGTTTCTCCGCCTTCACCCATGGTTAGCAAATTGGCCCAATCTGTAAATGAGTATACACTTGAGGTTCCTATTTATAATAGTTGGTTACTTTGATTTGGACTTATTATTATTATTATATTTTCATGCTTACACTAGTTAAACATCATTCTATGCTTTAGTCTAGCTTCTGATATAAATGAAGAAGCATATTTCATCATTTTGTACTTGCAGCAACAGTTATTTGTGATCTGGATCATTATTTTAATCATTCTTGACCTGGTCAACCTAGTTTGACCAAGTCAACCGCAGGGTCAGGGATGAGTTTGGGCCCACAGTGTTCGAGATGGATTATTCATGGCCCATATGTGTCCATTAGATGGTTCCATGCTTAAGACGATAGTTTCAGATGATGGTTTGATGGATTTTTATTATTATTATTATTTACATGCCATTATTTTATTATTCTGGGCATGGATGAGCTTATAGAGCTAGCACTTGATGGTCACGTGGTGTATGAGTACTCATTCCTAGTGGATTTGAGCATTTGAGTCCAGTGGTGCACTCAGTTATTAGTTCCGGGTAGCTATAGGTGATGATATGGTTAGATTACCACTTTACTGCATTTTGCCAATCAGAAATGGCCTATCCAGCACTTTCATTGAGAATGTACATTCTCCTAGGGTGCTCTTGAGGGGATAGGGGGTCCAACCAGTCGTTATTACCATATTACCCTATTCCCTTACATTTTGGTGCAGTCAGTTTTGTGCCCGAGGCACATGGAAGTGAGTTACAGGCATTTTTGTACTTTTAGAGGTGGTTTTCCGACAGTAGAATGGCAAGCAAAGGAAATCAATTTGCCTCAGTGGGGCAAAGAATTGGCATGAGGTTGGTCCGAGACGTCATGATGATATTTTCCACACCTTCCAGCATTGGTTCCGACATCAGTGGGGTCCACACGTCATCCCATCTAGCATTTTGGGAATTTTATTATGTATTTTTGGGCACACGTCTTAGTGTCTTTTGACACTTTATCACATGTTATGTTATTATTGATGTAGGTAGGGCATTAGTCTAGTGAAGACTTGATCTCCTAGACCCCCCCACCATGTTATGATGTTACATTGTGTCCCTAGTCATCTTTTATGTCTCACGTCCCCCCTAAGGCTTCATTGAAGGAGGACGTACCCTCTATTTTGAGTGATCCATGTATATCTTATTCCGGCTCATCTTAGCCGTTGATCTTATATGTTGTATCTTTAGATTCTAGCCCTCCAGAGTCCATACTATTGGATTTTTAGGGTTTTGGATTGTGAGAGGCTATTTATATCCACTCTCACTATTTTGTAAAGGGACTTTTGGCTCTTAGATATTGGAATAAATAAAAAATTCTTGTGAGAAATTCTTGTGATCTTGGTGTTGAAAAAGTACCAAGGAAGTGTTTTTCCACCTTTTTTTTTTCAATAGAAAAAACACTATACTTTATTTAGAGTATAAAGACGGTTACAGGGAGATCCAAACCTGCATGACATACCAGTCAAAGGAAACTCAAATAAGAAGGCCCAACAACCAAGTAAAAAATGAACCAACTAGACCAATACCCGGTCACACCAAGAAATAGTGAGCCCAAACCAAGACAAACTGGATGCCTAGGGGTGGATAAAACATTAAATGAAGTCCCCAGTCACTTTATTAAAACATTAAGTGTTTTTCCACCTTGTGGTGCCTAGGGGTGGATAAAACATTAAATGAAGTCCCTAGTCACTTTATTAAAGTGCGATGCACTTTATAATTATAAAGTCACTTTATAAAGTGAGTTTGAGGTTATATTTATTAATTGACTTTATGAGAAAATTAAAATGGTGAGTAAAGTTAATGTCTCATTAATTATTTAACTGAAGTGCATTAAATTCATTTAATGAGAAAAGGTGAGCATTTAATGAGAGCCATAGATCTCATCAAGTCAAGTTTTGATCCTAGCCATTGGATTAAAAGAAGTTAGTTGGCTCAAACAAAACTAGGGAAAGGCACTCCAACCTAATTTTTTTGTTCATTTTCCAAAAGAGTTTTGGAGGAGAAGAGAAGAGCAAGAGAAAGAGGTCAAACTCAAGAGAGGAGAGAAGAGCAAGAGAAAGAGGTCAAACTCAAGAGAGGAGAGAAGAACCCTTTCACAAAAATCGAGAAGCTGGAGATGGGCACGATTTCCAAGGTAAAGGGCATAGTTTTCTAGAGCACCATACAACAACATTAATTTGCACAGAATTCAAGGAGCATCCATATTGTACTAGACCGTATAGTAGCACGAAATTCGAGGCAGAGAATGGCATGTTTTTCGAGGTGAAGGTACAACATTTAATGTTATGTGCAGACCATACAAGGCATAATTTTCGAGGAAGATAAACACTGGTACAGTGCACAAAAATCAAGAAAATCAGGCACAAAAATCGAGGAGCAGTAACTGGTTTAGTTCGCACGTGTGGGTCGTACATGCACAAATTTCGAGGTGCTGGTATTTCTGATTTTTAGCATGCCGTATGACAGATTTGTCAATGAGATGCTGGGATGGTTTTCGAGATGAAATAAATGGAGATAAGTATTGCTGTAATTTTTATAAATTGTTTATGAAGAAATAAAATCTTTCTCTCCTATCAGGTTTTCCCTTTGGGGTTTTTTCCTGAGCCTATTTGGCTAAAATTCTGAGTTTTGAATTTTATGTGTTTGCCTGTTATAAATTTTCTGAGTGTGAAAAGTGAAAAGAAATTCCATGTCTTTCAAGAAAAAAAAATGTTTATGCATTGAAGCTAATATGCAGTCATGGGGTTTGGGCATTAAACTCTGTGAAAAATAAAACTTGAAACCGGGTTGGGGTTCCAAAACTTTCACTTGGTTTGGATGTTGGCTATGGTGATTGAAACTACTTTTCCATTGCACTGAAAGATCTTGGTGGATATCTTGCATATTTTGGATCCATAATTTGATTTGCAGGTGAAGAAGACGATTTGGAAGAGGGACGCACTGGCTGGGGAGGCCCACCTTGTCTCTCTCTCTCTCTCTCTCAAATCCGGTTTATTTAGGGAGTGATTTTTTCTTTGTACCAATTATTCTATGCATTTTACTTCTTGTTTGCATCTACCTTCATTGTTGCTTGCTAATGGAGTTTTTCTCCTTGGTTTTGCAGGAAGAGAGGGGCGCACTTGTGGACTAGGGCAAATCGTTGGTGCAAGAGAAGACATCAAACTTTCATTTGATCTTTGCGGGAGTAATCCTCGTCATTCCGGCATTCATTCCCATCATCCAGGTATGCTCACAAGGTACGTATATTATTCCTTTAACTTACCCATCTGTCATTTTCATTGAAACCCTAACTGCTAAAACTTATAAAATTTCTCTGTGTTTGATTATTTGGTTTACTGGCAAACCATTTTTGGGATTTATCCTTAGGCCTAACCCCAAGTGGGTCCTCAAGGGCGTCTTGCTCTGTGGACTCCATCAACCCCATTCCCTAGGCACTGATCTCTCCATGCTTGCGCCTTCCTTGGTTTGTTGGTCTTCTGAATGGTTAATACCCCCTTTCTCAAGCTTGTGACCTTTGATACTGTCAGATCTATCATCAAGTTGTGCTAGGAAGCCCTAATCCTCTCGGATCTACTACTTGGGACCATTTTCTATGTTTTAAGTACATGTTTCCCAAGGTAGTTGATTTTTATCATTTACCCTAGCATTTACATCCTAGATTCATTCTTAATCCTTAAGTCATTGTGCCCAATTAATCTAATTCAATATCTCATCTTCCCTAAGCCTCCACAGTGAATTCATTCCTTAAATCTAGGGTATCATACCCCTCACCTTACATACCCTATTTGAATAGATTGATCTGGTGATTGGGTTAGATCTCTCCTATCGGGAGTAGATCAGGGTCTCCCCCTTTTCTATCTGGGGCTTGGATAGCAAAATGCGAAGAGTGCCTCGGTTGGCGTGACAACCAATCCATCTTGGGAATCGAGGCCCTCTTGTGTCACCTCTTTAGTTGCCCATCTCCTCTACCATCCCGGATAGGATCACCGTTAGGGGCAACTACAAGTTGTGTTATTACAAGTTGTGTGATAACATGTACCTTAGATTCTTCATGCTCCCAAGTTTCAACAAGCAATATAATATCAATTTCACTTGGGATCCAAATTAACAGGGGCCCTTTACTCCATGGCAAGCCATGACAGTTCCAAGAGAGGATCCAGACTGTCCCAAATTCCTATTTATTATTATCTTTTTGCTCTTTATCCCTAATAATAACTTTTCTATTTCTTATTATTGCCCATTTTCCTTCCTAACTTCTTTAACTTTTGAACTTCCTTCCTAGCTTCTGTAATGAGGTTTTCATTTATAAATATTCTCGACCCTTTTAGACTCAAATTTTTATTGAGTATGCCATATTTATGGTCATTAGAGCTTACCTGAACACGAATTAACCTATCTTTATCCTCAATTATTATTCCCAGCCTCTTTGCTTCTATGAGACAAGATGTTTCAATTTGTAATTTTTTTTTAGTTCTTCCTTGACTAATGCTAGTGTGTCCTTATCTTTCTTCTCTTTCAAACAAAAAGTTACGAGGTTCAAGTCTCTTTTGTTACACTCACGTTCTAACTCTATAAGCTTATCATTTCCTCTTTGATGGGTTTGATATCTAATTTACCTTCCAAACTATTTAGGGCCAAATTATTATTTAGCTTTTCTTCTATCTCTTTAATTTTGTTCTTCATATTAATATTTTCTAGGTTATCAACCTCTCCTTAATTGTTTCTTTTCTTGGCTTTGCTTTTCCATTTTTTGTAATCTAATCTCCATTTTTTGCAACTTATTCTCCAACTCTAATATTTTATTGTCTATCTAGTTTTGAATCTTGTCTTCAAAGGATAACAAATTTATTATCTAGCATTGCCTTTATCTTTGTTTGGAGTTTGGCTTCTCTTTCTTCCCTATGTTTCTCTATTGATTCTATATATTTGCAAAGATTGCCTAGAGTTACTTTGCTAGGTCTCCCCTTGAAAGGTGTTGGTATCTCCAAGGAAAACCTTTCAGGGAAACCTAAGGGGATTGAGCTAACCCCTCGAGCTTTTATATTGTGCTCAATATACACACACGCCTTGGCCTTATATGTATGCAAGCTCAATATATATATATATATATATGGTTAGCTCTCTCTCTCTCTCTCTCTCTCTCTCTCTCTCTCTATATATATATATATATATATATATATATATATATATATGGAGAGAGAGAAAGTAACCTCTTGAGCTTATATATTCAATACAATATATATACACCTCTTGGCCTTATATATATACACACACAAGACCAAGCTAGCTCAATATGTATATCTAGCAGTTTTCTTTTCTAGAAGCCTAAGATCGGGGTGGGGCACATGGCAGAGATGCTTATATATTCATGTTCCTTATTACCTATAGAAAAGACAAATTACATAGCTTGGTATTGTTGCCGCCGGATTGCGCACCTGGTTAATGCAGCATAAATCTTGCTACTGCTCAGTGCGCCCTTGGGGGCAAGTCTCAAGTCAAGGCTGTCATCTGATCTTGACTCCTCCATTTAGGCCAACTCCTAACCGAAGCCAAGGGGGGTAGTCCCTATGGATAGTGTTTGCTGATTATTTTGCTTCTTATTTCAGGAAAGCGAGGAAAAATGGCAAATTTTAGCATAAATCATACAAAATCCCCCATTCTTCATTCCCCTGCTCTCCCTTAGCCTTCTTGAAAGGCCTAAAGTCTCTTGAATCTCGCAATTTAAGTGGATCAAGAGCACTCTCTATCGGAGAGTTGTTAATAAATTTTGTAATAAGTCTAATAAAAAGCATTGGGATTACGGCTCCCACACCCTTCTTCCCCCATTTGGGGGAAGCCTGTATCTTTTTTTATTTGCTTTTTACCTACATAAAATCATATCAGTAGCATGCTAGGTTAGTTTCAATTTTTCATAAACTTTTGAAAGTCTTTTTTACATAGTTTCTTTTAAAAGAAGTTTACTGTTTATGCGAAAAGTACAAATTTTAGTGAAAGTTTTCTTTCTTGTAAAGTTAATTAGTTCCAAGTTTTTCTTTAAGATTGTTATCTACTAAATTGCACTTAGTGGATTCTTTGTGAACCTCAGAAGATTTGAACAACTTACATTGTTCATTGCCAGAGTTTAGAAGTCCATCAGGCCAAAAAAAATTGATCCTTTGTAAAATTTGCATGTCCAGACCCCCATGGGGGAATTGTAATAAGTTGGGCTAAGCATAATACTTTTTTAAAAGGCTTGGACTAACTTGGGGTTTTCCATCAAGGGGATACTCTAAAGTGTTTTTTCCTTAGGAATTATGCGTTGCCTTCAGTGGCATATAATTCCTAAGTTTTTCACTCATACCTCCAAAGCTGGAGTATTTTCCATGGTGGTCGATCTTAAGGAGGTTATTAAAGCCTATGTGTGTATGTTTTTTTTTCATGCTAGCCATTAGTAATAAGTTGTATGGACATGCACTAGGTCCCCTAGGAGTTTGAGTTCATTCCGACAATTTTTTTTTCTTCGTAAATTAGACCATTTTTCAATTGGTTAATTGGAAAAATTCAAAATGTAATAAAAGTGTGGTCTGGAGGCGGATTTTGGCGTGGGGATGCTCATTTTGACGCTCAGAGCATCCTCTTTATCCTAGGCCCTTTTGTTAAGATTTAATATGCTAAGACAGAAAATAGCAGCATTACATTCCATTTCACAATAATAGCATATACAGGATCACTGAAGAAACAACAAGCACAGCATAAACACAAGAGACAGAGATTTATCCTGGGAAACCCTCATGGGGTAGAAAACCCAGCAAAGCTTCCTCAATATAGATGACCAGCAATATACAAAGATGAAACCCTGAGACATGATCTCCTCCTCCACAATAGCAGACCTCTCCTCCACAAGTGCGCTATCCTCAAGTGAGTGAATGTGTATAATGAGGAACACACCTCCTCTATTTATACACTACTCTGATATGTATTTTACACAAGTACATGTAGGCTCGTATTTAACCATTAGGTTAAATACCCCATTATAACTGACTGGGCCGACCCCTCTAGGGTGGTCTAATAACCCTTTGACCCACATAACACATACAGGGCCGACCCCCACTAGGGAAGTCTAATAACCCAAGTTACCACATTCCGACGGAGGAATAAACATCTCCGGATATACAATAAGATCTTCACGGAGGAATGAATCATCTCCGGAATAATAAAGTACAAATATAATATTCTTTGAAGTTACAATATCTCAACACCCCCCCTTAACGAGAAGGATATTATAACAGCATCTGCACGAGCAAGGAGTCATCAACATCATACATGATACATCTATAAATCATTGGAAGCTTTCTCAACATCATCAGTAACTCAACCAGTTACTGGAATATCTTCAATACTAGAACATCAACATCTTCAGTACTGAGTCTTTATCTTCTGCAGCACTCAAACAACTACAACAACATCAATATCTGAATCCTCACGATTGTCAGCATCGCCATCACACGATCATCAGCATCGTCATCACATGATCAACAACATCGTCATCTCACTATCATCAACATCGTCATCACACGATCATCAACATCGTCATCTCACGATCATCAGCATCGTCATCACACGATCATCAGCATCGTCATCTCACGATCATCAGCATCGTCATCATACGATCATCAGCATCGTCATCTCACGATCATCAGCATCGTCATCACACGATCATTAGCATCGTCATCTTATGATCATCCGCATCGTTATCTCACGATCATCAGCATTGTCATATCATCTCGATCTACAGCATCTGGATCATCTCGATCTACAGCATCTGGATCATCACGATCTACAACATCTGGATCATCTCGATCTACAGCATCTGGATCATCTCGATCTATAACATCTGGATCATCTCGATCTACAGCATCTGGATCATCTCATCTACAGCATCTGGATCATCTCGATCTACACCATCTGGATCATCTCGATCTACAGCATCTGGATCATCTCGATCTACAACATAAGTATCCTCAACCATACAAGTACATTAATCAATACATGTATCATCAAAAGTATGTATTCTCACCAATACATCTATCATCAAAACATGTATTCTTACTAATACATATATCATCAAAAGCATGTATTCTCACTAATACATCTATCATCAAAAGCATGTATTCTCACTAATACATCTATCAATACAAGTATCCACACTGATACAAGTATACACAACAGCAGCATACCCTGCAACACACATGATCCAATTACGGGATGGTCAATCCCTCTCACTTTAGGACATAGGTCCAAGGATGGTACAATCCTGATCCACTTATGGGATGATCAATCCCTCTCAATTTAAGACATCTCTCATGTCTTTGGATGATGCAATCCAGATCAACTTACAGGATGATCAATCCTTATCCTTTTAAGACACCTCACCATGTCTAAGGATGATGCAATCCCGAATCAACTTACAGGATGATTAGTCCTTATCACTTTAAGACACCTTACCATGTCTAGGGACGATGCAATCCCAATCTACTTACAGGATGATTAGTCCTTATCACTTTAAGACACCTCACCATGTCTAGGGACGATGCAATCCCAATCTACTTACAGGATGATTAGTCCTTATCACTTTAAGACACCTCACCATGTCTAGGGACGATGCAATCCCAATCTACTTACAGGATGATTAGTCCTTATCACTTTAAGACATCTCACCATGTATAGGGACAATGCAATCCCAATCTACTTACAGGATGATTAGTCCTTATCACTTTAAGACACCTCACCATGTCTAGGGACGATGCAATCCCAATCTACTTACAGGATGATTAGTCCTTATCACTTTAAGACACTTCACCATGTCTAGGGACGATGCAATCCCAATCTACTTACAGGAGGATTAGTCCTTATCACTTTAAGACACCTCACCATGTCTAGGGACGATGCAATCCCAATCTACTTACAGGAGGATTAGTCCTTATCACTTTAAGACACCTCACCATGTCTAGGGACGATGCAATCCCAATCTACTTACAGGATGATTAGTCCTTATCACTTTAAGACAAGTCTCATGTCTAGGGACGATGCAATCCCATCACGTACATTTTGAACCCAGTTCATGGACGATGCAGTCCTCACGTACATTTTGAACCCAGTTCATGGACGATGCAGTCCTCACGTACATTTTGAACCCAGTTCATGGACGATGCAGTCCTCACGTACATTTTGAACCCAGTTCATGGACGATGCAGTCCTCACGTACATTTTGAACCCAGTTCATGGACGATGCAGTCCTCACGTACATTTTGAACTAGTGGTTCTGGGATGATGCAATCCCCATCACTTTATTCTCGAAGACCATACGTCTACGGATCAATTCAGGGACCAAGGTCCGGGGATGATACAATCCCCACTTCTCGGAGACCTTACGTCTACGGCTCTCTTTAGGACTGAAAGTCCAGGGATGATCCAATCCCCTCAACTGTCCACTAAGGACTTCATTCTCGGAGACCTCACGTCTACGGCTCTCTTTAGGACTGAAAGTCCAGGGATGATCCAATCCCTTCAACTGTCCACTAAGGACTTCATTCTCGGAGACCTCACGTCTACGGCTCTCTTTAGGACTGAAAGTCCAGGGATGATCCAATCCCCTTAACTGTCCACTAAGGACTTCATTCTCGGAGACCTTACGTCTACGGCTCTCTTTAGGACTGAAAGTCCAGGGATGATCCAATCCCCTCAACTGTCCACTAAGGACTTCATTCTCGGAGACCTTACGTCTACGGCTCTCTTTAGGACTGAAAGTCCAGGGATGATCCAATCCCCTCAACTGTCCACTAAGGACTTCATTCTCGGAGACCTTACGTCTACGGCTCTCTTTAGAACAAGTGTTCAAGGATGATACAATCCCCACATGTATTCTCATCAATATACTATCGATCCTGGGAACCCATACAGAACCTGATTCACACTTCTTCTTTAATTGCACCATTAAGAGAATGGTCTTATCTAGCCACTTGAGCAAACATCTCATCATGATTCTCTTCCTCTTTCTAAGAGAATCTTCTAGCCACAAGCCTTCTATATTTTGTTTGATTTGTAAATCTTCTTGTTGAACATCCATCACTTGTTCGGTGTTCATTATTCTTCATGATCTTTCCTACAAAACAAAATTAAGTACATGATTAGTAATCCTTCATAATCATGAAATCATGATAACCTATTATGCATACAGATATCATTTACATAGTTATGCAACTATCTTGACCAATACTTTGGCACAACACTTTCCCATATCCTGTATGCATACAGTGGCTATCTAGATGCCTTCCATCTCTACCAGAACATACTATCGAGAGTGTGCACAGCTCTCAGCATGTCAGCAAAGAGGTTTCATTCTAGACAAGCAACAATGGAATGTTTGTCCAACTTACCAATCATATGCATATTAGTAGTATAATGTTCAATGCTCTATGAATGTTTGCACTCAGCATGATATGTTCTAGGAATACAAATATGCATACAAGAAATATCATTTACTATTTCAAATAACAACTCAAATACTTATCTTTTATGTTTGTGTGGTTGCCTCCCGCTTGATCTTCTATATGTCCTTTGAACTTCTATTCATTCTGTACCACTGTGCATGCTCAAGTGTGCACTAGTGTCATCCTCATGATCTCATACACAAACATTCATTCATTAGTATATTCTCAAAACATTCTAATTCTAAATAATCTTGAATATGTATAGTCATGATCATTAGTATTCAGGGTTTCAAGTAAGTCTTCTTTTACTCATGCATATTCTTGTTTGATCATAGTACTCTTCTGGTTAATTAAATCATGCATAAACCCTTGATTACTAACTTTATGAATAAGCATAACCAATCATATCAAGTATACTTATATAAGGGATCCTAACACAAGGTAAGATTCATGGGAAACATACCTGGATTAGTATACCTACTTGGTTATGTACAACATACCTAAACAATCTCTTCAATGATTTAGAGATCCTGAGCTAGAACCTGCATGTCTCATAGGTTAAGCATAATATAACAAAGTCATACATACCTCGTAAGTAGAACAAAGATTATGGATGAGTCTTTGTCTTCATGTTTTCATGGTCATGGAGCCTGATTTGTCTTTTGTGATGTACCTATATCTTGTTAGCAGACAACATCAACCTCACACAACATTATAATGCATTAGTACAATCATAAGTGTCAACACCCTAACCAATGAATATCTTCTATCATGCATTCATAATTTTGTTAAGGTGATACAACAAATCTAAAATCAAGATTGTACTAACCGTAATAACATGAAGACAAACATACCATAAACTTAATCATGAACAAATCTCAAAACATACCTCGATGAGTCATACCTATCGAGATCGCTTGTAATCTCCTTATGTAAAGCCTTAGCCTCATCTCCCTCTGAAACAGGAACTCCTTCACTTATGCAGGTGACCAATCCATCTTCTTCTAGGATTAACCCTATCCACTTGATTTGCAAGAACTGGACCTGGAGCTGGATATGGGTTTGTCAGAGAAACCCCAAAAATTCAAACTTTGAATTTCAAACTTCCGAAAGGATAGAAATATGCGCCTTGATGAGCTGATCAAACTGATATATTCAGAATTTGAAAACTGCAAAGTTTCACTCCTCAATTTTGCCTTTGAAACTTCCGGATTCACTGGACGTGACCCTGAACTGGGGTTTGATGAATCCCACTCTTCTGCCCAATCAAAATGTTTGATCCAAAGCTCTAAGCTTCTATTTTTCTGAGGAGCTTCCAGCCATGGTCACAGATTTCAAAAATTCTCATTTTTACAGAAGCCCTAATTTTCCACTTTTCTGATCAAAGTCCCGAACTAGGGTTTGATCAAGCCCGGCCTTCTGCCCAACCAAAAAATCTGATCTTGGTCTCTAAATTTCTATTTTGATGAGTAGCATTCAGCCGTGGTCTCCGTTTGCAAAAATTCCAACTTTCTTCAAAGCCCTAAATTCCGGAAGCCATGAATGAAGGTACTCAAAAATAATTCTGTTTTGACAGAAATATGTACCTGATTGTTTCTGGTGTAACTCCAAACTTTTCAATCCACAGGGTCTGAAAAAGTTTTCTGAGATAGCCTGACCTGATATCTTTCCATCCTGACAGGTCTGACCTCAATTGGATTCTCTGAGAGAGAGTTATGTCAAATGTCGCAACGTGACTTGTTTTGGGATAAAACAGAAGAGCGAACTTGTACGGCGTGCCACGTGTCACTTTTTGAACTTCGGCCTCTGAAAAACTTTCCTGATGTATCTCGGCCTGTTATCTTTCCATCCTGACAGGTCTGACCTCAATTGGACTCTCTGAGAGAGAGTTATGCCATGTGTCGCAACATGACCTGTTTATGGGATAATACAGGAGGGCGAACTTGTACGGAGTGCCACGTGTCACTGGTTCAACTTCGGCCTTTGAAAAAGTTTTCTGAGATAGTACAGACTGTGTACTACCTGTCACTTTTTACGAAATTTCATTTGGAGCTTCCTAGCCCAAGATATGACCTTTTTCCCAAGGTCACCTGATTTTGACTCAGATCTGGAAGAGGCAGAAACCCTATATTGTACAGATCATAAATCACAAAGTACAACGAAGTAGAGGTTGTCCTTTGGACACGAGGTACCTGGAGATTTAATCTTCGTCCTGTAACAATTTCAGATCCGAAAACTTCGCCAAAACGGATTTATAGCGAAAGTGCTATGATGACTGGTTTTTGCTATGTAAAACCCTAACCTTCAAATTGTCGTAAATAAAGCAAGTGTCGTTAGTGCCATACCTTGTCTTCCTTCAGGTTAGCTCTGATACCATGTTAAGATTTAATATGCTAAGACAGAAAATAGCAGCATTACATTCCATTTCACAATAATAGCATATACAGGATCACTGAAGAAACAACAAGCACAGCATAAACACAAGAGACAGAGATTTATCCTGGGAAACCCTCATGGGGTAGAAAACCCAGCAAAGCTTCCTCAATATAGATGACCAGCAATATACAAAGATGAAACCCTGAGACATGATCTCCTCCTCCACAATAGCAGACCTCTCCTCCACAAGTGCGCTATCCTCAAGTGAGTGAATGTGTATAATGAGGAACACACCTCCTCTATTTATACACTACTCTGATATGTATTTTACACAAGTACATGTAGGCTCGTATTTAACCATTAGGTTAAATACCCCATTATAACTGACTGGGCCGACCCCTCTAGGGTGGTCTAATAACCCTTTGACCCACATAACACATACAGGGCCGACCCCCACTAGGGAAGTCTAATAACCCAAGTTACCACATTCCGACAGAGGAATAAACATCTCCGGATATACAATAAGATCTTCACGGAGGAATGAATCATCTCCGGAATAATAAAGTACAAATATAATATTCTTTGAAGTTACAATATCTCAACACCTTTTTCTCCATATTCCGGGTGACTACGTTGTCTTTGGGAGCATTTTTTCTTAAAGATGCATCAAATTGGCAATTAATTGCTAAAAAAACCCAAAATGCACAAGAAGACAAAGGTTGAAAAGTAAAAAAATAGGATTTAAAAGACTTCGGGAAAGGGTGGCATATGTTTCATTAGTAAAGGTGACTCACCTAAAGGATTAGTGGACATGCCAAAATCCAAACTTAGGATAGCGACCTCATGTTTTCTTTGATGCGCCTCCCCTCTCTACCTTCACGTGAATGCTTACATGAGCGTTGTGTTATGTGGCAGCCCAATGAAATAAGGCACATGTGTGGATATACAGGATATACGAATCATCAAAGAGATTAAAGATTACGATTTGATGTGGTGGCATGTTGCTACGTTTAAGGGATGCGCCATCCCTCTTACGTGGGCATCTTCTTGCATGTGGCGGCCATCTCTTTCATGATGGAGATCCCAAGGAAGGCATGCACCTACCTCTTGAGAGGTGGCGCATCCTTCTTGGATGCTAATCCTTTCCATATCAATCAAACAAATTTTCATTTTTTTTGGATCCCTCATTCAATGGAACTCACCCCCCTCTCATGAATTCGACTTCTCTTCCCTCTGAAGCTATAAAAGCGAGTTCATGCTCCATTGTTTCTTAGTGATAGAAGGGCATTGAACCTTTGCTCCTGTGTATTGTAACATTTTTCTCAAGTAATAAGATTGAAGACTTTGGAGGTCGATTGTGAGTCTTGTTCCATGCACGCACCAATTTTGGTTGAGGTGACTTCTTTCTGAGTTTCATTTTATTTTTATGCATGTCAATGTTTAGATCTAGCTATTGTAGAACAAACATTTACTGTTGTTAACTTGTTTGTTTATGAGCATGCTTTCAAGATTTAAGAGTAATACTAGTATTTGGTTGTACAACATATTCTCTTGATTTTGATTGATGAGCATACTGGATTTAACTTTGTTTGTGTGAGAATTGTGTAAGTTCTGCAGGAAGCCTCAAGGTGAAGGGAGCTTGGATCTAGTTTGACTCCACTTTCTCTCCATCACATTCAAGCTTCGGATCTACAAGACATTGGTCCACAACTTCCTTCTTCTCCATCTTGTTCCCATATCAAGCCTTGAGCTTGAGGGTTTGCTTCAACTATCTCTCCTTTTTCTAAAATTACTCTTTGGTTACTTGGTTACTATAGGCTTGGTAAAAGATAGATCTCAATTTTTTCATTTGCAAAATTATATATCTTCTTCTACTTTAGCATAAAAATCAGATCTAGAATCATCTCAAATTATACATAAAAAAACTAGATCTAGATCTCATTTTTCTACACTTGTAGTTGCTAAAAGTTTCCAATATTTTTTTACAAGTGTAGATCTTGTATTTTTATGTAATATTGCATGTTCTAATCACTAATTTGCAGCATTTTAGCTCGCTGTTTTTTAGCAGGTCTGCGTTTTAAAATAGAAGATTTGGGTGACTAAGACCACAAAAAAGTGCAAAAAACACCTCGGTGGACACCCAACTCATTCTACTTTACTTGTATATCATTGTAAGCCCTTAGATCCAACTAAAATGGACTAAGGAGCACTTCTTTTTTCAGTTTTACTTGTAATTTTTAAACGAGAGCAATGGGATACCCGGCGCCCACACACCATCCCCCATGGGGGGATTCGCAATTTTGCAAAATTTTTGTAATTGAATTTTTCTAACCCCACATTTTTCACACACACTTTGAAAGTGCAGGGTGTATACTTTAATAATCTTTTTTCATAAAAGTTCACTTTAATTTTTTCAAGTGTAAAGTAGAAATAAAACCACTTTCGTCGCCACGAAGTATGCTCTCACCATCACCTAAAGGCATTGCCGATTAGTGGTGGTTGTTCAGAAAGTGACGCATAAACTTGGTGAGCTATATCTTTCCTTTTTTGCAATTTACTTTGTCAATCATTTCATTCCACAATACAATTGTTCATAAACCGGAATTTACGTTTGGTTCATAACTGGAGTATGCTCTTTCCCCTTGCGGGCACTTTGCCTAGGCCTGTGGGAAACCAGAAACTGTTATGACCACTTATTAATTTTCTCACATCTAATTTAATATTCACTTAATAAAATCGACTACCCTTTAACATAAGTGAAAATCCGACACTTCGATTAGATTTTGTGTGGGGAAATTCTTCAGAGGAAGCGGGACCAACTGGGAGGCGACCTCAAGGCACAGTTAGACTATACCCTTGTTTGATATAGTGTTGAACACCTCCTTAGAGACTCCATTCTAGCCCACACGTTCTCGTGAGGAGCCACCGAATTTTAAATTTCTGGACATTCCTTCCTGTACCTCACGGTATATCAGGAGTCCCCCTTTTTCCCTAACAAGATTCAAACCATAATAATTTAAAAGTAACCAAGAGGCATTTGCACTACATTTTCCCTTTTAGCAGCTATACTTTATTCAATATTTTGACTCCATAAGGCACTAGTATCATATTTTTCATTTTGCTTAATATCTTGTCAGTATCGTGCATCTGTTGGCAGTCTTTCTAATTTTGCTGGTGAAAGCAAGCTTTAAATTACTGGTGCAAATCTGTTTTGGAACACTTCTAATCAACACCTAAAAAACTCCTAAAACACAAACACCTTTAACCATTTCACCTAAAACTCTAAAGACCTTAGAAAATTTCCATAGGGACTACCCCCCTTGGCTTCGTTGGGAGTTTTGCCTAAACGGAGGAGTCAAGATCAGGTGATAGCCTTGACTCGAGACTTGCCCCCAAGGGTGCACCGAGCAACAACATAGATTTTTTGCTGCGTTAACCAGGTGTGCTGATCCGGAGGCAACAAAGATCTCTGCATCATTTCCTTTTGTGAAGTTGTTAAAGTTTATATGCTAAATCTCTTGAATCTCGCCATTTGCAGATCAAGAGTGGTCTCTGTCGAAGAGTCTCTTTTTGTTTATTTTTATTACACAAACCCCCTTGCTTTCCCAAGTACGGTCGTGAACTTGAAAGAGACTCCTGGGTAGAATTTAGACAATTTCAATTTTTTCTTTGCTTTATCTTTACATTCACATTTTATATTAAGTCATAAGACTTTATCAAAATCTCTTGAATCTCGCTTCAAGCGGATCAAGAGTGCTCTCTGTCGGAGAGTCAATAAAATTGGAACGAATATTTGAAAACACCGTGTATGCTCTACCCATCGCAGGCTAGTCTAAGCTTTGGGATATCAAAAGCGGTTGTTTTCACTTTCTTAAACTCTCACATCTAATTAATTCACTCACTAATAAAATCAAGTCCCCCAAACCAACGAAAATCCAGCGTTGCCTCGATAGTGGTCAAAAGTGGGGAAATTTCGACTAAGGAAGCGGGAACAACTACGAGGCGACCTCAAGGTACAGTTAGACTACACCCCTGTTGGTGTAGTGTTGAACACCGCTTTCGAGACTCCATTCCAGCCCACACGTCCTTGTACGAAGTCATCTAGATCACATTCCAGACACATTCCCTGAACCGCAAGGTATATCGGGAATCCCCTCATCCCACAATTAATCAACCCATCCAACAAAATATATAATAAAATAAAGCAAAAAGCACTCGCACAATGGTTCTCTCAACATGTTTTAATGGACAATGACTCCATTAGCACTGGTCTTTCATCAAACAACAATATCTTGCAAGTATTTGCTTTTTATCAATCTTATACATTGTTGTGGTTTTATTATATCATGTTGTGGATGTGTATTGATTAAATTGGCGAACGAAACTTGGTTTAATTTTGTATCAAATTCAAAAACTCCTAAAAAACATCAATTCCAATCACACAAACTTAACTAAAAGCCTTAGAAAACCTTTTCTTTTAGTAGGGTCTACCCCCCTTGGCTTCGTTAGGATTTTGCCTAAACAGAGGAGTCGGGATCAGGTGACAGCACCTGACTCTTTGCTTGCCCCCAAGGCCACACCAAGAAGCTTAGAAATATTTTTGCTGCGCTCCCTCCAAGGGTACATCTTGGCGGCAACGGGAGACAACCTATCTCAATCTTTGTTTGCATGCAAATTAGCAAACACTCCATGTTGACTAAGGTATTTGTTCAATTCACCATGCAATATGGCACACTCTTCTTCTTCAGGGACCAACTTGTCTAATGCTAGCATGCACCCATTATGTACCTCTAGATTTGTGTGGGGTTTTTTCCTGACCCCACCCCCAGGTGTTGGTTTGGCCAACCAAGATGGAGAATAATATTTTGGTGTAAGGACGTATGCTAAGGAATGGAGTGGAACATTAAGATTATCCCACCTTTTGACCACATGCTTATGAATATGATCATACAAGATGGCATCTTTTGGCTTAACAATATCTTTTATTTTGTTTAGCATGCTATCCATTTGCTCATACACCTCTCCAATTACCAACTGATTAATATCTGCAAACCAAATCATGTTATAAATGAGCTTGGTGAATTGCAACACATATCTAACACTTGCACAAAACTGACCATCAAGAACGATGTCCTCCACCTCCTGAAAATCATGCCTGTCAGATGTGGATGTAGCTCTGTCTTTCAAAATCTGCCATGATTCACTTGATACCATACTAACCAATGCCTCTCTTACCTTCAAAAGGTGCCTGAAGGGGAGGTAATATCTAGCAAATCTAGTCTTTGCAATCTTTAATAACTCCAACCTTGAGTGACTGCGGAAAATGTGGTGGCCATTACTATGATTGGTAATGAATCTTATCATGTGCTTGCCTTTTTGTACAATGAACCAATCCATCTATATCATGGTCCTTCCTCTTGTTAAAGTCATGCATCAAAAGGTTCAATTGTGAACCAAACACTCGGACCAAAATATGTTGGGGTATCTGCTGCCTCCATTACTTAAATTGGTAAACCATTCATAAGCATCTCCTTCAAGTGACAAAGCAAAAAGTTTCATCTTCACATCTTCATGCTTGGCACTCAGACACCATTTGTTGTAACATCGGGACAATGCCAACAAGTGAGTTCTGGCACTGATAGCATCGCTGCCTTGGAAGGAAGGCAACTTCTCAATTGCTTTCTTTGGAATTGCGTGAGGGAACCCAACTATGGTAGTAAAGTCAAAAGGATAAAAAAGTCAACCATTTTAACAGGGGGATTATTCAAATTATTCTCAGAAAATAAAAGGTGAATGCCCAAAATTGACTGAGATCTAAGATCCTCAAGGATTCTTTGAGAAGCTAGCTTGCTTTTCCTCCTATGGTAGACTGTTTCAGGCTCAGGAATGAACTGAAGCAAGCCCTCAGAGTTCCTTCTCGTAGAATGCCTTGGTAAAGTTAATGACAATGGAGTCGCCAGATGATCTTAGTCAATTTTCAAAATTTACTACATACATCAAACAAAGCAAAAAACAAAAAGGAAAACTAAAAAATCGTATTCTGGGAATAGAAAGATTTATCCCCGGCAAAGGCGCCAAAATGTTGCCGCCTAGATGCACACCTAAGGGGGAAACGCGACATAAATCTTCAAGCCACTCGGTGTGGCTTTGGGGACAAGTCAGAGTTAAGAGCTGTCACTCGAAACTTAAATCCTCCGTTTAGGATTACTCCTAGCGAAGCCAAGGGGGGTAGACCAGAGACCCTAATAAAGAAAGATCTATGGTGTTTAATCTACGAAATAAAAAAAAAATTAATCTAGGAGTTAAATTAAAATTTCCAATGATAACAACAATAATGGCATTAAGAGATCAACAACATTTTACATACATCATCATCATATTTGCATAAACATAGAGAAGCTCCATAAAGTAAGCAAAAATAGACTAGTGCCTAAAATAAGCAAATGCAAAAAATGAAAAGTGCTTTGGAGTGCTTTGCTGTGTCGTGTAAGTATTGCAATTGTCTCAGTTGGTAAATTTTAAGATTATTAATGGGTATTAAAGGAGTAGTTTAATTGAGGGTTTGGCCCAACTAAACTCAACCTCTTGAACTGAGTGCTATAGTGGCTTTACCAAGTGTCCAACAAGGCAAGGCATAACCTGCCTACAATAGCCCCCTGACTCTGTGGTATTTACCCTTCGCAACCTCCCGAGTTCTCAAAGTTAATCTTGTTTGGATTTTCCTATTACACTAATGCTTACCTCCCTTTCTCGTTGACCAACTGATCAAACTAAGCTGCAGCGGTCCAGAGCATACGGGAAGATAAGCATTGGTTTATTTTATTGAACAAATTTAGGATTTTCTAATTGGTTAATCTACTCCAAGAGTCTCTTTTTCAGCCGAACTCCAGTACTCGAGCAAGCTCTTTCCGTGGCACCATACTTCGAGAAAGCAAGGACAATATTACTCAGAAACAAGAAATTGTTAAAAAATGAGAAAAACTAAGTCCTGAGTGCAGTTGTGGCCTACCATTGAAACGGATCCAAAAATTCAAACCACGCAAATTGGAGTTGTATTAAAGCCCCGGGTATGTAAGTGCTGGAATGTGTTCCAAGGCTAGCAATAGAGGGTGACAACCCAATCTGAAAGGCGTCAAACAACTCTGCGCAAGAGAAGTTCTATCCCCAGACTGTTTGGTGTGGTTGACTCCCACGGATATAAGGCCTCCGCTGCCACTTAAGTGGGTTGATCCTGATGGATCTGTCTTCCTATGAGGGAAGATCAAAAGTGTTCTATCTCTAGAAGTAAGTTTGCTTTAAAGGAAATCTAAACTAAGTTAGATCTAAATTAAAGGAATTTGTTTTGATATGCAGGATGACCTGATCTGGAAATTAATAAGTCTTTCTCCAATTGACAAACATGTGAAATGGATCTTTACTTATTAGCTTAAGACACAGTCAGAAAATGAAAATTGAATGATTGTAACTTAAGGGTTAAAGCACATGCACGATTATCCTGTTAGAACATGCTAATTGAAAAATTGGCATTAGTTTAATAATATATGTTTATCATTTGCAAAAATAGATAAATGTTTTAAATAAATAAATTCATTTAAGACATGAGACACATAGATCATAAGTCGAGACAAATCTAAACTGTAGATCGATGTATTAATTATGATTGCAAAACAAAACAGTGTTCATTCATGAGCTGAAGCGAAAATCAAAATCCATCAAACAAATTTGATAAATTAAAACAAAAGAGATAGCAAGAGAAAACTAACTGTATATCAATGGGCCTGCAAAAAATTACAAAGTCTTGAATGACGCAGAGTATCTCCAGTCCTCTTTCAATGATTTTCTCCCCCCTCTTTTCTCTATGAGATCTCTACCCCTTTAATAATAATTACAATAAAGATACAAAGGGTGGACTTCCCATAAAACATGGATTACAAAATCAATCTAATCTAAGAATGGCCAAGGGCACCTTGCCACTTGGCCCAAACTTCTAACAACTCGTCCACATCAGGATACTTAGCCAACTCGAGTCCTAACTGGGCATCACACGTGAAAGATTCAATCTCATTCTTGCTTAATTTGTGCCTAGTACACTGAAAGATGTGGATCTTGGCCTCCAGACTGACAGGTTGCTTGATGAATTTGTCAACTTCCAAAATCTGTATGTGCTCGAGCTGCTGAATCTGTTCTTTGACCTGCGCACACCTACTATCCACCTGCTCAATCATCAGCTTTGGTGGACAAGCTTTCTCAATAAGGTCCAAAGTGGGAAATTGTAGCATGACCATGATATTGTCTACGGCATACCATCGTCTTCCACAAATTGCTTGTGCCTTCTTAATTGTTTCTTCAACCATCTCACAAGCATTCTGCCAGGCATCCAAAGATGCTCTTATTCTCTTGAACTTGAAGCTATTGAAGACTGGGATATCCTTAGGCTTATCCTTAATATACCTTTGCCAATCAGTAATATCTTCAATGGCCTTGGAAGCTTGTTGCCTTTTTTCAATTGGCTGCTTAAGAATAACAGAGAGTTTCTCAAAAGCATTATAAGTTTCCTGAATATCATTCAGGGAACTAAATAACTCAACCAAAAGCTTGTGGTGCTCCTCATTAACTTGAAAAGCCAAATCCTTGAACTCTCCCTCAGAGAATCTAGGAAAAGAAGAAGTGGCTGCATTGGCAACTGCATCCTTCAGCTGTTGTTCCAGTACTGCTATCTTCTCAATATTTGCAGTATTTTGGACTTGTGTATCCTGCAGTTGAACCTGGAGAGAAGTGTTATGTTCTTGTAGATCCTTGAGCTAACTTTCATACTCATTCCTTAATTCATGAAGCTCAGATTTATGTTCTTCATTCATTTTGATTTGCTGCTCCTAGAGCTTCTTCAATTATTCTTTCTTGATGTCAATCTCCTTATTCAGTGAAGTCACTGAATCATAATTGGCTCTAACAAATGCCCCCATTGCTGCACCAGTGTCTAATGCCTCCTGCTGAATGTCAACAGACTATTTTGCCCAAATTATTTGATTGGGGATAGGCGCTTGCAGCATAGTTGGTTCCCTGCTTCTTTTATTACCTCTTTTGACCACTGCTTTGGTTGATCTACTATAAAAGTATTGCCCAAGGGAAACCACAGCATCATCTTCAGAATCAGCTGTCAACTAAGTTGAAGATGTGGCAATATTACATGTTGCAACTAATGGAGCTGTATGGGTAACAGTGGAATTAGGGATGGACATGGTGATTTGAGAGGAAGATAGAGAAGAAGGGGTGATTGTAGAAACTGATGGTACAGAAGTTGGAGAAGTAGTCGAAGTGACAACCTCAGGAAGGGAAGTAGGAGCAATGGTAAGTGATGGTTGCAGAGAAACAGTTGGTAACTGCATCTCAGTAACTATTGGCGGCAAGGTAACAGGTGAAACTGGCAAGGTTGGTTGTGAAGTAGTGATAGAGGTTAATGCAACAAATAATTCAGATATGGTGGATGGTGGTAGTGTAACCTCAACAGATGAGATGGAAGGAAGCTCAACAGAAGAGAATGGGGATGAAGGAGTTGATGTAACAAAAGTGTTGATAACTTCAGGAAAATGAACCTCTGAAGTAGTATCATCCATATCAATGCTATTAAGCAAATAAACAATAGTCTGGGAGACCCCAGTGACCTCTTGTATGACAGGCATAGGAGGGAAAAGAGATCTAATTGGAAGTCTTTCATCTTCTGCATCACTGTCCTCAATGTTCAATGTAGGTATTTGAGATGCAGGGGCTTGAATCTTCTGTCTTTTGGCTGGGGTGCTTGCAGCAATCACCTGAGTATCAACCATTGCAGTCATGTGTGCCAATTCCTTCTTCAGCTCATCAACTGATTGAATCAAAATCTTCTTGACCTGTTGAACATCCTCCACAAGGCCTTTGCCTTTGTCTTCATCTGGGTAGGTTAACATTAAGGGAGTACTTGCCTTTTGTGCATCTTTCTTTGCTCTGTCCCTTCTGGCCTATTCCTCAAGTGATAGTTCCATTTTCCTGTAACTCAAAACCTTGGACTTGAGTTCTTGTTGATATTGGAGAATAAAGCTTTGTTCTTCTTTAGATTTAGCCCTAGTCAGGACTTCAGGAAACAAATTGACTCCCAGGTAAATGGAATCATCAGCGGCAGTCTCATGAGCATATAGGTTGTCTTCATGTGTTCCTGGGCAAAGTGGTTGGCCAAGAATGCCTTAGGGTCATGCATCCTTTTGGGAGCTTTCCCCAGCTTTAGTGAAGCAATTTTCTTCCCCAACACTGCAGCATGTGTTGAGTTCTGGATGACCAAAGGTCCAAGGTTCAATGGGAATTTGGGCCACCCTTTTCTTTTAGGCCCAGTTAGCTTGAGGAATACTCCATCTGTAACAGTTTGGTAAGCAATTTCTTCAAGCAACAATCTATGTGGGACTATCCTTGGCAACAAATGGACTGTATTACTTCCCCAAACTCTGACATAGGAGAAGGATTCTCCTACATACCAATCACCAATGGTGGGGATGAGTATTTTGTCATGAGCAGAGAAGGCAGGTGCATCTTCTCTGAATATCTTGTGATAAATTGTTCCAAATAAATGATCACAGATATCATACAGTAAAGGCACATAGTTGTTTTCCCACAATGCAAAACAATATATGTGAACTGGAGGTGTTGATAAGGTCCAATTCCATCCCATGGAGGGGAATTGGAGTGTTGAACAAAACACATCAATAACATAGGCCGAATAGAAAAAAGGAGGTTTCTTTGAGGCCGGTGTCTTCTGGTAACGTTCTATTGTTGATTTCAACTCGACTGACAGTATCTTGGCCCAATTAAATGATTCCCTTGCTGTGAGAACGTGATGAGCCACAGGTTCCCATTCAACTTTAAACACAGAACAATTGGGTAAGCCGTATAGCCTGCACAACATGGCAGTTAGGAGAGAAAAAGGTTCCTTAAACCATGAAATGGGGTAAGAGTTATCGGCTTTGGGTATGAAGTTGGCCGGGTTGTTCATCCAGGATTTTATCATTTCGTCAAAATTAAACCGGGTTTTCACAGAATCTAGGAAAGCCGCATTGAGCAGTTGGGTGGCCTGCCTAAGGGCATATGCTCTAACAAAAACCTCTGAGTGGAAAGAAGCCACTTGGGACCCTGCATTATCGTTGAAAGAACGGTCTTTAGGGTCTACATGGTCAATTATCCATTTCACGGCATCTGTGTATGGGAGGATGGCTGGTCTAGCTGCTATAGCATGTAATTGAGAATCCCTGATATGTTCATAAACAGACTAGTTATCTTGGATTTCCGATAGGTCGTCGTTATCAAAGATTGCATAAATTCGTGACTAGTCTAGCTGATAGGTTTCAGACACTCTATCACTGGTATCGGCGAGAATGCCAAAATTAGGGTCTTTATTTATCAAATCTTTCTGGGCTGTCTTGGAACAAGTAATTCTCGACATGGTGGGAAACTTGGTAATTCTGATAAATAAAATAAAACCAATAAAAAATAGTTTGAAATTAAAGAAAATCCGCAAACAACCAATGGGAAAAGACAGAAAACCAACCTATGCTGACGAAAATGGCAGGAAAACAACCCTGGTAAAAACCGACAGTAAAAACCCTTGTCGCAGGTGAAATTCTCGAAATTGAAAATGGTAAAAGAAAATAGAGAAAATTGAAATATTTAACAAATTCGTGGGATGAAATCTGGATCATAGGATTAAGACAAATCGACGGCTAAGATCTAAAATGCAAGATGCAGAAGAAGAGTTGCGGAAATCATTTTTTGCAAACATGTACATACTTTCCGCAGTCCGCAATCCGCAATGCGGGTTGCGGAAACACAACTCCAAAAATAAATGCCAAAAGTTCCCGCAATCCACAATTGCGGGTTGCGGGGACGCAAACGACAGAATTAAAAACAATGTTCTTTCTGCATTCCGCAATCCGCAATTGCGGGTTGCGGAAACGCAAGCGCAGATTTATTTTTCAAACACTTTCCGCAATCCGCAATCTACATTGCGAGTTGCGGAAACACAAAGTGCAAACTTATTTTTGGAACTCTTTCCGCAATCTGCAATCCGCATTTGCAGGTTGCGGGTTGCGGAAAAGAATAACCCATTTTATTCAAAAATCATTACTGCCATCCGCAATAGCAATTGCGGGTTGCGGAAAGGAAAAAAAACTTCAAATCCGAATAAACAAACTTCCGCAATCCGCAATGCGGATTGCGGGTTGCGGAAAGGTAAAATTTTGAAGAAAATTCATGCTTTCTGCAACTCACAAAAACACACAAAAATCCATAAATTTTGAAGGGAAAATTTATTAGACAACTAAATCAAATATATGATCAAAACCATAACAACCCCAAACTGAGTAAGGGAATTGAAAATTACCTTTAAAAATAAGAGTTGGGGCTCCCATTATTTAATAAATAATGGGATCTGTTGTCTCTACAACAAGTCGACACAGATCTCCCCTGGGGGGATGGGCTGTGCGTGCTGTATAACCCACTTGTTCTCGTTTATATTTTATTTATTTTTACAGTGCAAAGAGAAGTGTCTTGGTCCTTGCAGAAATGGACTCAAAGGCTTACAAATATCACAGAACAAGTATTTGGTTGAAGGGGAATGGATCCGGGGTGCTCCGGATGGTTCAATTTACCGAAAATCGGCCAGAGTTTCATCCTACCTGCTCATGAAATGCTGCAAAACAGCAAGCAAATGTTAGTAAAACATGCCCAAAAACACTTAGAAAGTGCTTTGGGACCTGGATCACCACAAAAAATTCTAGAAAAAATCTACCAAGTTAATCTATAATAATTTGATAAAAATAACCAAGGAAAGCAAGCTTTCCTTGCGATCTTGGCTTGCTTTTGGGGCAGCCAATGAGATGCACTTTAAACTTTGCAAGATAAAACTTTTAAATCATGAATACTAGCCTTTTAATTAAGCCTTGAGATCTTCTGATAAAAATGACTTTTGTAGGCAAACTAGTAAATAGATCTAGAAAAGTATGATAAAACTTTTAAAGGAAATTTACTAGATCTTAAGAGCAAGAAGTAGATCTACTTAAGGATGTGAAATAGCATGTAGATCCACTATTACTCTTTACCAATAACTAGTAACCAAGAAAAGGGATTGAAGAGAAGGGAAGAAGGGAGAAAGCTTGAGGTGAAATGAAAAGCTTTGGAGCTTTGCTTGTGGACTGCTGAGGGACTATATCTGCAAAAAGATGTTGGAGAAGAGCAGAAACAAACAAGATCTTCACTTGTCCAACTAAGAGAACCTGCACATCACAAACTCTGCAAACACGAGATCAAGTGTAGACATATATATGTAAGAAATCAATATTGCATGATCATAAACAAATGAAATATGCAAGTAAGATCTTTACACAAACATATATAAAAAGTTAAAACAATTATCAAATTGAATTAACCTTTCTCATAAAATTGCTACCAATCCTTCAAACAAGCTATACTGTGATGCCAATGTAAAACAAAGCCCAAGTACAAATTACCTCCATTAAACCAAGATAGTACATCCACTCATCAAAAGCAATGCACAAGAGTGACCTCCAAAGTCTCCTTTATTTCTCAACAAAAATAATGCAAGAGTTACAATGAAGCAAGCTCTCAATCCCAAACTCCAACTAGAGCAAAAGGGAAGGAGCAGCCTTGCTTAAATAGGAAAAACAATCCCAAGAGGGCGAGTTATGGAAGCTTGGGCGACTTCAACATGTGGCAGCCCACTTGGCACGGGAGGGGCGAGTTCTAGAGATCTTCAAGGGATATGAGATAAGAGATTGCTGCCACCTCTCAAATGGGATGGGCCCCCTCTTGGAAATATCAACACTCGAATAGATAGCTGCCGCATTACCCAATTAAATCTGCCATCTAAACAACACGTCTTCAATCAAGATATGTGCCCCTCTTGTCATGGGATGCGCCCCCCTTTGAATGAGGACTTGATCCTCAATCAAACTATTGCTCCATAATCTCCAAATATTTGATTTTCAGTTAACTAAGAGCTCCGATTTAGACTTCCTTGATTAAAAGGATTATGTCTTTTTTTCCTTTTATATGTCCTTTTTGGCCATTTATTTGGTCTTTTTGGCCTTTTTCGAGTAAATATTAATTTTGGAGATAAATATTTATTCGAAACTTAGGAAAAGTGGGTTTATGGGTTAAATGGGTGCTCTAGTTTAGAAAACGAGCATCCTGTTAGGATATTCCTATACTCCATCCTAGTCCCACTAGTATTTTGATCATTTACATTTTCAGTCATGCATGCACCTTTTAGGGTTTGCATGCATCCCAGTCATCAGTCCAACACCTAGCCCTCAGTTAGCCAGCCCTCAGGAGCTTCTCACTATTCAGTTTTAGCCCTCCAGTTGCTTAATGCGCCCTTCTTCCTTGATTTTAGGAAGCAACTCGCCCATCTTCACCTACCAGTCCAGTTGTATTCAATTTATACTCAGTTATAGTCAGTTACACCTACCAGACTCAGTTTGACTGATGGTTGGCAGTTACTTGAGCATTGATGACTCCACTGATGATGATGAAGACTTCCAGTTGTGCTCCGATGATACTAGTTGTGCTCCGATGACACTCCAGTGATCCTTTGATCACTCCATGAAGGCTAATTCGAATTGCCACCTTAGGCATTCGAATTCCTCATGCATTGTATTATTTATTTGTCCATTTGTGATTAATGAATTAGTGTGTGTGAAGTATTATTGCTTCTATCCGAGTTCTACTGTACCATATTATTCTGTTGCTCATTATACTGTATTGTTCACTCTTCTTCTATTTTCCTGCTTAATCATAATTACTCTTGTGAGGTATACATCATCTCTTAGATCTGCTGTGAGGATTTTCACATGGTATCAGAGCATGTTGAGAGTATTGTTTATCTCCATTCTTGAGAGTTTTTTGCAGGTTATTATCCAGATTTCGAGTGCAACAGTTGCAGCAGTTTCTGCATTTTTGCAGCAGTAGCAGTTGCAGATATTCTCTATTGTTTTTGCAGGTCTTCTACAACTTCAATGAATTCAGAAGAAATCCCTCCTCTTTCTCCACTCAACTATGATGAATGGAAACCGAAAATGATAGCATACTTGAAGAGCCATGATCTCTTTGACTGTTGTTTTGAAAGAGAGTTCGAATCTTCTGAAGAGAAGATTGATTGGTTAAATAAAGGTGACAGAGCCTTTCGATCAATGATTGATGCTATGCATGAATGGATGTTATATAACCTCCCTGATTTTTCATCACCAAAAGAGCTATGGGCTCACCTGGATGTAATATTTGGCAGACAGAATGAAGGGATTGGTCCAAATCCATTCGAAAGCAAGCAAAATGATGCATTCGCTCCCCTTGATGATCTCTCAGATCATGAACCAGTATCATCTCATATTGAACTTGTTGACAAAGAAATTGGAGATTCTCCACTCATGCTCCAACTTTCTTCTCTTTCTGTGCTACCTCACACTCTAGATATTGCAAAAGGTCATAAATCCTCTCTTGCACCAGAGTCTGTTGGTTTGCATCATGATCACATGATTATTTCGGAGGTAAAATCAACTATTGGAGGTAATGCATTCACTCCTCTCAAGCAATCATCTCTTATTTACTACTATATGATAATTAGCACATGCTTTCAGAAGGTTATTGAAGAATATGGCCATTGCCACCCGCTTGAGATAATTTCTCATGCATCCATTGGTTTTGATCTCACCTCTTATGGTTCAAAGGAGATCTCAAGAAACCATTTCCATTCGCTTGGGATAATTTCTCATGCATATGATAGTTTTGATCTCACCCCTGCTGGTTCAAAGGAGATCTCAAGAAACTATTCTTCAAGTCTTAAATTTGATTTGGATTTCAAGCAATTATTATTTGATGGTTCTTTTTGGCATAATCTCACCCATGATGGTTTGAAGGAGAAGACAAAAGACTATTTGCATATTGATGATTTTGATCCTACCTTAGCTGATTCGAATCACAGGTTCAAGGATCATCCTCATACTTTTGGATTTGTTCTCATCACATTCGATCTGAAGAGCATGTACAAGCACATGTTTTTTGAGCATGATCCACTTCTTCCAAAGAAGAAGATACCTCCAAACATATGACCAAGCATCACACCTGCTTGAGTTTGGAGCATTTATTTTTGTGTGTGCCTTACAGTCTGTTTTTGGAGAAGGGGGTATGTTTCCCATGAAATTTTTCCACTTCCTTGGTTTATTGACTGTTATTATTCATTGTATTGGGTGACCTTTGGTCTTAGTTACCAGGGCCCAGTATAGATTAAGGGGGGGTGTTAGGATATTCCTATACTCCATCCTAGTCCCACCAATATTTTGATCATTTACATTTTCAGTCATGCATGCACCTTTTAGGGTTTGCATGCATTCTAGCGTTTGCATGCATCCTAGTCATCAGTCCAGCACCTAGCCCTAAGTTAGCCAACCCCCAGGAGCTTCTCACTATTCAGTTTTAGCCCTCCAGTTGCTTAATGCGCCCTTCTTCCTTGATTTTAGGAGGCAACTCGCCCATCTTCACCTACCAGTCCAGTTGTCTTCAATTTATACTCAGTTACAGTCAGTTACACCTACCAGACTCAGTTTGACTGATGGTTGACAGTTACTTGAGCATTGATGACTCCATTGATGATGATGAAGACTTCCAGTTGTGCTCCAATGATACTAGTTGTGCTCCGATGACACTCCAGTGATCCTTTGATCACTCCATGAAGGCTAATTCGAATTGCCACCTTATGCATTCGAATTCCTCATGCATTGTATTATTTATTTGTCCATTTGTGATTAATGAATTAGTGTGTGTGAAGTATTATTGCTTCTATCCGAGTTCTACTGTACCATATTATTATGTTGCTCATCATACTGTATTGTTCACTCTTCTTCTATTTTCCTGCTTAATCATAATTACTCTTGTAAGATATACATCATCTCTTAGATCTGCTGTGAGAATTTTCACATGTTAGGATATTCCTATACTCCATCCTAGTCCTACTAGCTTTCCAGTCATTTTCATTTTCAGTCATGCATGCAAAATTAGGGTTTGCATGCAATTAGGGTTTGCATGATTCTAGGTCATCAGTCCCAGCACCTAGTCCTCAGCAAACTAGCCCCCGGAGCTTCTTTCAGATCATTTCTAGCCCTCCCAGTGACTAATGCGCCCTCCTTTGCTCCACTGCATGACAAGGGCGCCTTCTTCACCTACCAGTCCAGTTATATTCAGTTATATTGAGTTATCTTCAGTTATTTCCTTGATTTAAGGATTAACTGACTCTTTACTGAGTTTATCACTCTGTTGGACCTCCAGTGAGACTAGATTGACCATTCTGACTCCAGTTAACTCCTATGGCGCCCTCCACTGAGCCTCCACTATATTAGTGCTTCCATGTGCCAGTTACACCAACCACATTCAGTTTGACTCCCGGTTGACCATTACTTGTGCATTGATGACTTCACTGATGAGAAGGTGGACTCCTAGTTAGGCATTGATGACTCTCCACTGATTATGGATCTGTGCATGAAGGCCAATTCGAATTCCTCCGAGTGAATTCGAATCCTCATACTCAGCATTGTATATTTACCTGTTCACTATTCAGTTTAATGTAACATGTGTAATTATTCTGCCCCAATCAGAGTTTCTTTGGATCTAAGTTCTATTACTTGTCTCTTCTTCTATTATTCCTAAAATCTTTCATTGTGAGGTTTACATCATCTCTTTGGATCTTATGTGGGCAATTTCACATGGTATCAGAGCCATTTGAGAGTATATTCTACCTCCATTCTTGAGAGTTTTTTTGCATGTATTTCGAAGTTCCAGCAGTAGATTCAGCAGTTTCTATTTTGCACTTGTTCCAGCAGTCAAGATGAGCATTTCGAATGCTTCTCCTTCTTCTCCTTCTTCTCCTGCTCCTATGATCCTCACTCCATTCAACTACTTCGAATGGAAGGATAGGATTATATTTCACTTGTATCACAAAAGTCTGAATCGAATAGTATTTGAAAAAGATGCTATACCTCATCATGCTGTTGAGAGAACCAAGCATCTAAATAAAATGGGTGAAGCTCTTGGATTCATATGCCTCCATATGTCAGAAGATCTATTGTTCCATGTTGAAGGAATTAAGTCTCCCAATGAGTTATGGACAAAATTGGGAAATCTCTTTGGCAAACAAGATGGGATGAGAGGCTACACTCTCGAAAATGAATTGGCTTCTCTGCAACTTAGCAATTTCGAGAGCATTCAAACATTCATCTCAAAATTTCAGAAATTGGTTACTTAATGCAAGCACTGTGGCATCACCAAAAGTGATGAACAATTAGTGCTCTCCATTTTGAGCAAACTTGGATCTCAATTTTCTGTTTTTGTCTCTACTTTCCATTCAGGGCGAATGTCAATCCCTGGATGGAAGTTTCCTACCTTGGAAAAATTTACTACCACTCTCATTCAAGAAGAGGACCAATTGATTCAAATGGGTGCCATCAAAACCTCCAGAGATCTAGCTCTTTTAGCTGGTGAATCAAGTGGAGCGAATGCAAAAGGGGGACAAAAAGGCAAAGGCAAGAAACCTTCAAGATCCAAGAATGACAAACAAAAGATACCTAATTGTACCTACTGCAAGAGAGGAAACCATCCTGAGCATGCCTGCATGCACAAGAAGATTGATCTTCTAACCAAGCTTCTTGAACAAAACCAAATTGTTGTTCCAAAAGAAGCAAAGATGATTGATTCTGGAAGTGGATCTGATGATTGCCATGCATTGATGGCTAGTTTTTCAAAGACAAAAGCCTCCTCATAGATTCTGGAGCCTCCAACCACATGATTGCACAAGAAGAATCCTTCTCCTCTTTGGATCTCCATGATGGGCCTACCATTCACATGGGAGACAACTCTCAGATTTCTGCCGAAAGTTTGGGTACAGTTCATATGCAGCATGGTAAGTTCAAAAATGTCTTATTTGTTCCTTCTCTTACAGCTAATTTGTTGTCAGTATATCAAATGACTCATACAGGATCTCCAAAACAAGTAATTTTTGGTCCAAACACAGTAGAGATTACAAAAATCTCCACTGGAAAGGTTATAGCGAATAGGATTGCTAATCATGCCTCAAAGGCATATGAGTTCTCACATAATCCTTGATTAAAAGGATTATGTCTTTTTTTCCTTTAATATGTCCTTTTTGGCCATTTATTTGGTCTTTTTGGCCTTTTTTGAGTAAATATTAATTTTGGAGATAAATATTTACTCGAAACTTAGGAAAAGTGGGTTTATGGGTTAAATGGGTGCTCTAGTTTAGAAAACGAGCATCCCATTTGCAAATTTTGCCCACAAACCACTTTTTTATTACATTTCCAATTTTCCGAATTAAGCCATTAAAAAATGGCTTGATTTTACGGGAAAATTTAATTTTTTCAAAACTTAAAAAAAACACCTAGGGGACCTAGCACATGTTCATATGAATTTATTCTAGTGTCTAGCATGTTTATATACATTGACACATGAACTTTAATAACCTCCTAAGGATTAACTGCCAAGACGGGCATTCTGACTTTGGAGGAGCAGGAGAAAAACTCGAAAATTATGCCTTGCTAAATCACAAAACATAATCAACAAGTGAAAAAAATCCTTTGAATACCTGGCTTGATTGCTAAGTCCTGGGAATCCAAGTCCTTTACATAAAATACCATGCTAGCACACTTTATTACAAACCCCATGGGGCATGAACATGTGAAAAAAAAGGTTTAAAAAGAGGGCCCCGAAAGGCCTGATAAACTTCGGAATGCGGACAAAGAACATACAACATGTTCAACTTTGGCATGCTCGCTTGAAAGTCCAGCTAAGTGCAACTTAACTGGTACCATTATCTATCCTCAATGATTGCTCCCATTGCCTTACAATTAGCAACATTATCGGTGATGACTTGGATGACATTGTATGGCCCAATATATTCAATGGTTTTAATTAAGGGTTCTGCAATATTGATGCCGATCTTGGACTGATTTGAGTAGTCATGGGATGAAAGGAAGATTGCACCACTAGTAGACACCCCAAGAACATTTATCAATGGCTTGCCCTTTACATTTGTCCAACCATCAGATACAATGGATACCCCATATTCATTCCAAGCATTTGTGAATTGTCCCAAAGAATTTTGGATCTTGCCTTTTTCCTTGTCAAGTCCCACCATTCTAGCTTTGTCATACCCGGGGCTCCTGTATCCTTTAGGGACACAACAGATGGCTTCTACCATTTCATGCCAATAGTGTGAGAAAAGAACGTTGAATGGTTTGCCACATGCATAGAGAAACTGGAACACTTATGCATCCACATCATCCCTACCACCTTGGTCAAGGAAATCTGATATCGTTCTATTCCCTTAATGCGTGAGTGAGAATCCACTACCATGGGTGGATGAGGATGGACTATGGAGCACCGAATGTTCTATGTGAGATTGAGGTCTCATGTTCAACCTTTATCTTTTTGGATATGTATTGTGCTTCCTCCTCTTCCCTCTTATATTTGGCTCTGTCTTTTGCTGGCACTTCCATACAGGTTTTGACTTTTATAGTCTTCTTTTTTTCCCATGACATAACCCCACATAAATGCTTTTTCACATGGGTATATGAACCTATGTAAGTTATTCTACAATGGGGGTATGCAGATTTAGTGGTTCCACCCCCTTCCCTCCTCCAAGATTTGTGACATATTTCCACAAGGGTGTTGGGTTCTCGCTGGTTTTCTTTCCTTCACCACCATCACTATTGCTTTCCTCCTCCTCCTCTTCCTCTCCCTCCTCTCCATGATATGTGCCACTACCCACTTCTTCATCCTCTTCATCACTTCTCCTCCGATTTCGAATCACCACCATCATAATAAACAATGGAACAAAAAGGACAAACCACATTGACATACCCATCTTGCTTGTAGAGAATAACCCTTTGCCTGCAATGGAATTAGGGAGAAGGAATGGGAAAGAGTAGGAGAAGAAATCATACAAGCATTCAAGCCATAAAAATATACAAGTTTATATGGGAAAAAAACAAGAATGAGTTTAAAGCCTAGCTCTTTGGCTCTCCAATGGTGGTTGAACCCTATGGCAGCCTTCAATCTCTCCTCCAAGCTCTCACAAATGGAAGCCTTCAATATCCCTTCCAATCTCCCCAAGCTCTTCACCAAATCTCCAAATGCATTCCAATCTCCAAACCCTTGCAAGAATGAATGAAATGTCAAGAATGAAGAGAAAGTAGGTGGGGGAGTGCTTTATATCCCAAGCAAACTCCCCCCAAAACAAAAAGATTGGATGCCCATCTTCAAAACGTGGGTTTGAGAGGCAGTGCTCGTGGGAGCGACATTGCGAGCGAAGTAGGGAGCAAACATGAGTGCTTAGGGAGCGATTGCTCCCAGATAGAGGCAGGGAGCGATTTTAAAGACTGGGAGCGCGCTTCCCAAAAGCGATTATGTACGGGATCGTTTTGGGAGCATGCTTTTTGGATGTCTCCTCAACGAATTGCTCGGAAGTGAGCTTCGGGAGCAGGGGTTGGGGGGGGGGGGCGCGCTCCCACGTGGCGTAGGTTGATAGGTTCCTTAATATATTTGGTCAACATTAGGCCAGATATATGTTTTGCAATGAACACCTTGACTCAGTTCATAGTGGAGCCGAGGTAGGAACATCGGGTAGCAACAAAACATGTGCTCGTATACTTGAGGGGCACAATGGAGTATGGTTTGAGATATCTTGGAGATGGCAAGGTGAAGTTGCAGGGGTATATAGACCTAGATTGGGCAATCAATGTATTAGATAGGAAGAGCACCTCAGGGTGTTGCTTTAGCTTGGGATCAATGATGATATCTTGGTTCAAATGGAAGCAAATTTTTGTAGCACTCAGCATAGCAGAGGTAGAGTATATGGTAGCCAGTACTGCTAGTTGCGACTTTGTGAGACCATATGGCTTTGTAAGTTGCTTGCAAGACTATTTGATTAGGAGTTGGATCCCACAGTGATTTACCGTGATAATTAGAGTTGTATCAAACTCTCTGAGAATCGAGTGTTTTAAGACAGGTCCAAGCACATTGAGATAAGATATCATTTCATTCGAGACATGATCCAAAAGGGAGCAGTAAAGCTCCAGTCTGTTACTATGTACCCACAAATTAGTAGGTTGCTGATATTTTGACCAGGCCCTTAGCAAAATGGAAGTTTGAAGGATTCAAAGACAAACTTGGATTGGTGCAGATATCCTTCCGCACTAAGAGGGAGTGTTGAAGAATGTAGCTCGGAAAGGAACTTCCGCACAAATTCAGTGTGAACATGTCGGAAATAGTTCTAGTTAATTCTATTTTGTAATTCACTTTATGAATAAAGTGAAAGTCTTATAGCTATTGAGTCTAATAAAGTGTATTTTTATACATTAATGATTTAGACTAATCTCAACCATATATCTCACTAAGAGATTAGGGTTTCAGCTCAAGTATAAAGGCAGGTCGAGATAGAGGATTTATTACACTTTTTTGTCAGACTGTTGAACAGTTGAGCAGATTAAACGACTGGAGAAGAGAAAGCAGCAACAAAAGGAAGAGGATCGACCAGCAGCAAGTAGGTCGAAGTACTGTTCATATGGTACAGTCTGTATGGTACAGATCTACACAATTTGTAAAGATCCATACAGTAGCTGTACAGACACTGTTCATCTTCCTGTGCAGGCCGTATCTTCTCAGCAGGCCATTCAGCTTAGTTCAAAGGTGATTTGGGTGTACTGTACAGCTGTTTGTTTGACAGCTTGTGAAGGCTTCCTTGTAACCTTTGATTATTTAATGAAAAGCTGATGTGAAGGAGTAACTACTTGTATATTGTGTTTATGTTTCCGCTATTTACTTTCCAGCTATATGTGTGATTGTTGCTATGTGAAGAATTATTTTTCTGCAATTAAATCAGTCTTATTTAGTTGAGAACATAAGGACAGCAATCATTTAGGGTTTGGAATTTTTTATAGACCTGCGGTCATCGGGATCACCAGCCCAATCAGAGTCAATATAACCCACTAAATATGAATTACCATGTGAAATCCAACAAAACACAGCAGGAATATAACATGCTTCAACTCCATACACAGACAACAGAACAGCAGAAAATTGACAGAATCAAAGCCAATATGAGGAACAAGAATCACTGCATCTATTAAATTCGCTGCTGAGAAAATACACGAAAAACCCTCTATTTATAACAAACTGGGAGAAACCCAGTATTTAAGAAGAGTGGTTGGCTGGTATACCAACTGAGCAATTAATATGTTACCTGGAAGTGAACTTACAACTGTGTATGTCCACTCAGCACTGACACAGTCAAGGTTCTCACTGGATGCATAATGGGTATGAATCCAACAGATTATGCATTGACCATTACATTAACTCATATAGAGTACAAATTGGTTTGCCAACCTAGAAGCCTGGCTTAAACTTTAGTAGGTTCTAGGATGTCTGATTCAAATAGAAATATTGGCATTTGGCCAAATACAAAGTTCATTACAATTGTATCTCAAAATAGCACAACTTCCTTCGATGCTCATACTAAGAGGATTAGACATATACTAAAAATAATGTGGAGTTTTCTTCTCTTGATTACCATTCTTAGTTTAGTGGCATGCGTTATATTTGGCCATTACCATCTCACGCTATAAATTATTTGACAATGCTCTTTTAACTTATACTATTTTCGATTTGCTTTCACATCCAGATCAGTGTCATGTCCCACGTTTAATTTTTATAGCAGCTTCCTTCAGTGCTCATATAAAAGAATTAGAAAGTAAAAATAATAGAGAGTTTTCACTTTGTAATAATCACTCCCAGCTTGTTGGCATGTTTAATCTCTGGCAATTTCTGTCTTTCAGTTATACATAATTCGTCAGTTTTTTCTCAACATAGAACCATTCTTAGATCGTTTTACGTTCAGATGAGTGGCACATTTCATGTTAGCTAGTTGTCCTCTTACATTGTGTTTTGTAGTTGTTTGTCACATCTCGCCCAGGTGACTACTTTGATAGTGTTCTACTGTCTACATGTCATGGTATTTCTAAATTTATCAATCCTTTATTTAAAATATTTGTTTAGACAATTTTGTGTGTATGCAGATCTCTTAAGGTCTTGCTTTTAGAGGAGAGTTCGATAAAAGATGAAGGTGGGGAATGGCTGCATGAGCTTGCTCTGAGGAACTCTTCACTGGAAGTATTGAATTTTTATCTCACATGCTTAGAAAGCATCAACATGAGAGATCTCGTCTTAATAGCCACGAACTGTCCAGCATTAACCTCTTTAAGGGTTAATGAATGTGATATTCTGGATTTAAGAGGTGTTCTGGAAAAAGCTACAGAATTGGAAGAGTTTGGTGGTGGGGCATTTGATAACATTGATGGACACGCATTAGAAACTGAATATCAAAGTGTTAAATTTCCTTCAAAGGTGATATCACTTGTAGGACTCAATTACATGAGTGATGCTGGGTTGCCTTTTATGCTTCCACGGGCTTGTAACCTGAAGAAATTGGATTTACAGTTCACGTTTTTAAACACAGAAAATCACTGTGCATTACTTCGTCTATGCACTAACCTTGAAGTTCTAGAGGTATGTTTCTGAATCAAAAATCTGATACTGTTAACTGCTTTTGAGTATCTTATTTCTATGCTTGTTATTTGAGATGTCCAGGTTATGGGAATTTCCTATCATGGAAACCAGGCTGAAATGGGAACACCTCATAATTTCATTGAAAATGCCTAGGAAACATTTTGGCATTGCTTTACAAAAATAGGAAACATTTCTGGATCTTTTGGACAGGTTTGCTTTAAAACCTTTTTATCAAACTTATCCTTGGATGTTGTATTGTGCGGTCCACAATGATAAGGAAAGCTGCTCAAGACAAACACTAAACAATGGTAATGCTTAAAGCTGAAAATTAATCCTTATGTTTGTATGGGAAATGTATTAAAAGTTAAAACCATTGGTCAAATAGAACCTACACACTGAAATATATCATTCTATCCTAACAAGGCTGTACTTGTTGTTTACCTCTTTGTGGGAATTTTGAAATGCCCATTTTGGAAGCCCTTCCCTTGCCTATTTAGGTTGCTTGAAATTTCCTTTTGGACCTGCTCAATTCATTACCATGAGAAGGGAGCGCATCTAAGAGATAGGTGGACATAACATTATTAAGTATTCATCTATCATGCTTTTCCAGGTTGTGAATAGCCTTTCGAGTGCAAGTATTAAGGAGATTAGCATGAGCATATGCCATGTAGTAGTTTCGTGAAGGCAAGGATTCTTCTTCCTTTTCTCTTTTTTTTATCAGTACCATTTTTTCTCTTTTTTATTTCTCCAAAGACATGATGTCATACAAGATGGATTCTCAAATTCATATCCATTCCCTGTCTGGTTAGCTAGTAATCATACTTTTATGTTGACAATTCTACTATCTTGTTCAAGAAATATGGAACAAAGTTTTATACTCTTATTCATTGTTCGAGACATTTTAAATAGCTCTATTATGGACATTGATGAAATTATTTTCAGCGATGTTTACATCTGCTTCAATTTCAACAAAACTTGTTTCGTGTAATACTGCATAGTCATTCTTAAAATAAAAGTCAATTTCTAGCAAGATAACTTTCAAGTGAACAGCCAAACTCCCCATCTGACTTTGTAAGCTGCTAATTTACATAAAAAGATTAAGTCCAATTCGAACAGAATCATAAGGTCAATTATGAAAATCTGGGGAGCTGTAATGCATAGGATGCTGCCCATAACAAGAGATGTGTCCCAACAAGAAGAATT
This sequence comes from Larix kaempferi, assembly GCA_027924585.1. Taxonomy (NCBI): domain Eukaryota; kingdom Viridiplantae; phylum Streptophyta; class Pinopsida; order Pinales; family Pinaceae; genus Larix; species Larix kaempferi. Next base: position 664,936 of record BSBM01000734.1, on the reverse strand, counting down.
GTGAAACTTGAATGAAAATTCTGAGCTTAGAAACTACTTAACTGTAAACTATGGACCTGTTGTCAACTCATACGTTACAGGCTACAGCTAAGAATGGATTTCTTATATGAAACTTGCTCCAATCTTATAGAAAGACACTGTTTTGATTCTGCATTCTCGTGAACTATTGCCTGGCTCCGAGACCTTGAAACCAAAAGGTAATTTTTTTCCATTATAAAACTTGCATCGGTCTTTTACAGGTTTAATTTACTAGCAATGAAAATAATCTCTCAAGTTCTGTAGCATCTGCTTCCTAAACAATTCCAGTGAATTGTTGATTACAAACCTAGTATAGTTTCTTTTAGTCAACCCAGGTCCAATATGCAAAATATTTCACTCCAAAAGTTGTTTCCAAGCTTGCCAAATCAGAGACAAAATTAGAGAGGACGAGGGGAGGAAGGCAGGGAGAACTTATGGTGAGTAGAATTATCCTATGTCCACAGTCTGCACCTAGACTGGAGGTATTGCCATTCTCTAAGATTCTATTTTATTAATCTGAAAAACCATGTATGATATATATACAGATGATAGGCATTAGTGAAGGTCTGTGGAAAGCAATTCTTTTTGGATTTTCATTATTCTTTCATTCTGTAAGCGTTCTTTCTAAAAGTTTAAAGCGTGTAGTTCAATCTCTCCATCAGCATAAGATATATCCATTAATACAAGGTCATCAGTATTTACCGGAATGAACCGGTGTCTTGGAGTTTCCAGACCTTGAGACATTTTTCTTATGTTTATGTGGGTTCATACTTATCTTTTCCATTTTCCAAATAGATGTTTTGTACTGTAAAATTAAATAATACTAAATAATCCCTTATTAGATTTTCAAAAAGGAATTTATGCACGTTAATTGGACTTGACTAGTTGTTTGCAAACAGGTACGAAACGTGATTGGAGACATTGGGCTAGAAGTTGTTGCAAACCACTGCAAAAAGTTAAGGAGACTGAGAGTAGAGGCCGGGGAAGAAGAAGACGAAGATAATGAGCAACGTTTAGTCTCTCACATTGGGCTTTCTATGATAGCTCAAGGCTGCCTCAATCTGGAGTTTATTGCCATTCATGTAACAGATATAAACAACTTGGCATTGGAGGCTGTTGGAGAATACTGCAAAAATCTTAAGGACTTTCGTTTAGTTTTGTTGGATATAGAAGAACAAATTACTGATCTGCCACTTGATATTGGAGTCATGGCTTTGTTGCGTGGGTGTAGCAAGCTAGACAGATTTGGATTGTACTTAAGGCCTGGAGGATTGACAGATACAGGGCTTGGTTTTATTGGGAAATATGGTACAAATGTAAGGTGGATGCTGTTGGGTTTTGTTGGAGTATGTGACCAGGGTCTCCTTGAATTTTCGAAAGGATGCTCAAAACTGGAGAGACTTGAAATGAGAGGCTGTTGTTTCAGTGAATCTGCAATAGCAGCTGCAGTGCTGAACTTGAAATCATTGAAGTATATCTGGGTGCAAGGATATGTAGGAACAGCAACCGGTGAGAAACTTCTGGCTATGTCACGACCGTTTTGGAACATAGAGTTTATCCCTCCTCTCATAGGGACAGGGGATGAACTTGATGTTGTGGAGGAAGAAATTGGACACCAACCAGCACAGATCTTGGCTTATTATTCTCTTGCGGGAAGAAGAACAGATAATCCAAAGTCTGTAATCCTTTTATCACCTCATTCTTGATAATTAGCAACTATTTTAGTTGGATTATGCATTTCATGTTTGTGACCTGGAATTATGTACAGTAAGCAGCAGGAGAGCATGAGGTGGCTGAACAGTTCTGCCTGCCTCAACTAGTATGCTTTCCTAACAGTTTGGATAGAGAAATATTGCCATTCAGCTCCCATGTCCTTCCTACTACTGCTTGTCAAATAGAGATCTGGGCAGACGAAACCCTCCCTTTGTGCTTTCCTACTACCTCTCATGAAAGGTTTGTCTGCTGGCTTATCTCTCATCACAGTATTGTTTTGAGGTATGCAGTTATACTATCATCTTTTTTGTATGATCCTTTGTGCACTAGCTTTCTGCACCTTCTCTATGATGCCATTGGCAAATGAGCTAAAGCTCTTCAATATAGTCAACTCCTACACCTAGCTTCTGTATGATCCAAAGAGGTTCTTCGTTGAGAATATTTCCATGCTTTTATTGATAAATCAATGTTGGAAGGTCCTGTAAGATAGATAAGATAAGATAGTTTTATTAATGTCCAATGAATCGCCACAATAGTAGGTCAACAGACTCAAAAGTACAACTAATGTAAGTACATAGTGGGACTCCTAACCCCAATCTAAAAAAGCAACCCCAAAAGCTTCACAGTGGTACTAAAAAATAATACATATACAAAGCAAAAACCATGTCGAACATAAAGTGTCGATATCAAGTCACATCAAAGCTAGAAGCAGGATGAGAGGGGGAAGAAGAGGACTCCGCCATCATCTCTGCGATCACTGAGGAGGGTCTGATAAACTGTTTGATAATCTCATCCAAAAAGAACCCATGATTGGGGTGACCAGGGTGTATGACTCTGGGAGGACACCACCTGTCTGCCGCAACTATTGTAACACTCAAGACTATGAAGGAGAATCTAGTGATGGATCTCCAAGTACTTGAGATAGTGAAGGGGCAAGCAACTGAATTGAGTGAACAACGAAGTCTCCTCCAGGCCTTGATGGGAAGTGATCTGCCAGTTGTAGGTCTGGAGGAGGTGCTACAAGTTCTACACTAAAAAGGATAATAATATGCACAAAGTTTTAGATGTATGTATTCTAAGGTCAATAATGGAGATGAAATTTGATGCGCAAGTCCATTTTGACCTTTTATTCAACATTTGCTATGAGATAAATGATGCTTTAACTAGAGCACCGTTTTCTAGTCTCCTTTCATCCGAGAAGCTAAATATAAGTTGGCATTGTTTAGCTGCGTTTTAGCTTATTAGTTTCAAATATAATCTGGATAATTGACTCCTCTGATTTAGAATTGCACACAGGGACAATATTTCTCCTTTTGATTTTTTTGAAAATGCATATTATATTTCAGTACTAAACAATAAAACATAAATCAATAATGATATGTCATGGAGCCAAAGCGTGAGTCCACAGGTTTTCCTTCCCTGCATAGGCAAGGAGTGCTAGCATGTTCACTTTGGATCCAATCTTAGAGAATCTTTATCTTTCCGAGAAAATGTCAATCTTGGCTCAAATATGTACAACCAACTCTGATTTAAAAGTTGTGACGTCTCCCCGATGGAACAGATTAATCAACCCATCAAAGGTCGCACAGCATTGCATTTTACATAAAGGATATGCTTTTCAGTTTGATGATATCCTAGTCTCTTCCGCTGCCTATCGGACCATTAATTTGTAAAAAGAAAACCTTTCCAATGAAGAGGCTAACAGAGAATGATGTATTTAGTAGCAACCCATGCCCAAAAAGATCTGACAACTTTGCAACTCCACTAAGCTCTTATGGAAGGCCATATACCCGAGTAATCCAGTCTTAAAAGAAGAGTGGGCTTTCTAGATTATCTGACACCTCTTAAGCCATCATTTTTCATTGCTTTGAATGGTCCATTTCCTTTTAAGCCGATTTAGAAGGGGATAATTTGGTTGTATCTGGAAGAGAGCTCCTTGGATTTTTAATGCAGAACTTCATGTAGGACCCTTTCCAATATTACCAACTTGGTCCATTTGCAGCCAAATTTCGTTGGCATTTGGAATTATCTGACAACGTGCAGTGAAGATTAGTTTGTCCATATCTTGGAGCCTTTGAGTTTTATTGAGAGTTCTCTAAGACACGCATTCATTAGAGTCTTTATGTCATAGATCTCCCCATGTGTTAAAACCTTTCATTGTCATCCTTTTTCTTGCAGAAGAAAGAAACGACCCAACTTGTACCATCTCCAGTGAGACCTCATAATTGGTCTTCCAGTCAAATTCCACGTGCTTTACAGTCTCCAGTGAGATCCTCCTAATTGGTCTTCCGTCAAATCCCACTTGCTCTAGGTATCTCCAAAGTTCCAATGCAATTGTTTAGAAACTAATTTCCATGCTTGCAAGGTCCTCTTGAGAATGCCTAAGCCTGGTATTTTGAAAACTTTAGTTGCACCAACTATGTCCTATATCCTGAAAGGACTTGTTTTGTCATTTCCATGAATAGCACTCTGAATGCAAAGACAGATAAGAATATGCCAAGTTGCATTTCGACTCCTGAGCCAGGCAACCTATTAGCTGCCAAAATTCGCTTCATTTTGCATATCAATCAAACCAAGCCCTCCAACATCCTTGACCAAGGTACAATATCCTAGGAAACTAATTGAAGGCTCCTCTTCTGACCCTGTTTCCCCTATAGAAATTATCAAGGAAGCATTTTCAATTGCATGTAGCCTGTCAATTGGGTCTTACCCATATAGTTGAGAGGAGTGTTATCCTCCCCACCCAGGTTCAATTCCTGCAAGAGATATGTTGAGCTCTTAATGAGTATATTGTTATAATGGCCTTGAACCCTGTGTTGACAAAGCCTCGATTGGAATGAGGGGAATCGCTCGGTAGATTTCCCTGGGTGTGTATTTCATGGATATAAAAACATTGCACGTAGCCTAAGCTGAAAAAAAATACACGAGGAATAAAATACATGATTTACAACCAAGGTTTTGTCTTTTATGGTGTTCTTTCTGCAAGCAAAATATCTTGTGAAAGTTATCTCCGTAGTTTGCATTTAATTGTATGTAAGATCCAACCCCCAAAACATTTAAGGGCACACATCGACTCCAAAACCTAAATAACCCTAATTTTATGGGTATTGCTCCTGGGGATTGGGAAACTTGAACTTGACATTTCCCCTTTCTTGGGAACTTGGGAGCTGGAACAAAACAATCCAAAATGGATGGAAGCATTCTGAGGGCTTTGGATACTTTTGGGAACGGTTGAGGGTTGAGCCACTATCAAGGGCATTCCTAGGCCGTTACAATGGTTGGAAACCTCTAGATGCTTTCGACAAGTTGGAATGGTCTATGCGTTCCTCACTGTGTGGGCCCCTAAAAAGCATGAAACCTGTACATTTAAGCATTGTTTCAGTGCTACATCACTATTGTTGGTTCCCACAAATTGCCAACGAGGCCCCAAAATACCAATTTAATAGTGTTCCACGGGGACTCCTCCCCAAGGTTCGGGGGCACGCCCCCCTTGCTCCCTGCGCCCCAGAGACCTGGGGACTCCTGGCGAAACGTTTCCCAGCGTCCCCAAAATCAAGAAACTCTTAGAAACGCACAAGGGAGAGCGTCCCCCTGTTCTGCAGCGCGCTCCGGTGAAGGGGGGCTCCCACACGCTCCTTGTCGAAACTAGGGGGCTATTAGACGTCCCCTATGATTTTCCCAATTTCAGTTTAAAAATACAAAATTTTAGTTTTAATTGTTGTTTTAGTCTATTTCAGACTTAGTCTTTAGTAATTTACTATTTTACTATTTTAGCATGCAATATCACTGATTCAATTTTTCAATTAGAATGACCGAAATTAGAAATATGAATATCAAGATTCAAATGACAAATTTGAAAACGGCCACGATGAATTGTGCAACGTGTTTGTATTATTAATTTGTTAAATTCTGATTTACATTGCACAATGATGAATTTAGTATTTAGTATTTAGTATTTACTTTTAGTGATTTACATGGGATGAATCATTGAATTGTTATTGCTGGGATTTAATAATTTTTAATATTAATTTTTATATTTTTTATAATTTTTATTATGATCTGGATGTCCCCCCGCCCCCGAATTTCGCTAAAATTTGGGGGTGTTCTCCACACATCCCCAATGTGCGTTTCCCTACTCTTGCGCTCCTGCGTCCCGGAAACTTGGGGGAACATAGCAATTTAATAATAAAAAATTCAAAACAAAAACCTATTCCTACTCTATAACAATGTCCCCACCTCTTGAAAAAAACACCATTCTCGGATGTGAAGTAGCTTGATCGTTATTGCAAAATGAAGATATTATGGTGCTTAAATTAAATTGATGTTAAATTCACTGCAAATTGTCAGTTTGGCCCATTGACACCTGGTCTTATAGCAAAAGAAAATAAAAAAGAACCATATACGGAAGACTTTAGATAGCTTTGAGCTAAATTTCAGACTAGTTGGGATCCATGACTTAAAAGTTGACCATGGCCTTCAAAACACATGAATTGCATAAACAAAAATGGTGAAATAGAAAACACAAAAAGAATTGTCAAAAGTTCCCTTAACTCTATTGTTTGGTACCATGTTGTAGTATAAGCATGAAAATCTTGAGTTGCTTACTTGTTTAAATCATTGATTGGTGCCATGTTGTAGTATAAGCATGAAAATCTTGAGTTGCTTACTTGTTTAAATCATTGATTCTAATTAAATGAGTAAAAATTGTTTGCAATTATTTCAATAGGGTAGTGCTTATGCATTACAATTATGTTAGAAGGTATATACATTATTGTGGAAATTTGATGTACTTATGATACCTCTTTAGTGTAGTTGATAACTTTGTATTCCTTTGGTAAAATAATTATGCCTCGAACCTAGAAGTTCAATGCCTTCCAGAGGTGATGATGTGTATCAGTGATCTGTAATTCATGACCACCCTCAACCAGTGTTGATAACCTTGGCAAAAAATCGACGCTTTTTTAAAAAATCGCAAATTTTTCTCTAAGCTGAAAAATCAACGCTTTTTTAAAAAATCACAATTTTTTCCCTAAGCCGAAAACTCGGCTGGGAAAAATCGCAATTTTTAAAAAAATCGGGGAGGCGCGACTTATTCTAAAAATCACGATTTTTTGGTAAAAGGCGCGAGTCGACCTAAAAAGTTGCCCAGGCCTCCAATCCGCGGCTTAAAAGGGGGAAAAGTTTAAAAATAGTCAAAATGTAAGGGGGTTTTAGAATGGAATAGCATGCTTGTTTCTTAGATCTTTAGCCACCCTCTTGTTATCATTTTTCATGGCTAAAAATATAAATTTAGAGGTTTGATTTTTTAAGCCAAATTGTTGGAATTTTTTCAAATGGGGTTTAATTTATTGTTTTTGTAATTTTGTGCCCTAGGCTTGCATTTTGAGGCTGCCATTCCATTTGCCAATGGACCCGTTTTGGCAGTATGGTGAGCCCGAGGATGGAACAAACAGGTAAAATTTGAGTTGCAAATTATGTGGGCATCACATGTCGGGAGGGGTTAATAGGTTGAAATACCATCTAGCTAAACTCCTTAGGCATGATGTTGGCCTTTGTACTGTAGTGACCCCAGAGATCATGAGATCTGCTTGTTATCACACAACTTGTAGTTGTCTCTAAAGATATCCCATCCATGACGGTAGAGATGTAGACAACTAAAGAGGTGACCCAAGAGATGCCACGGTTCCCAATGCAAGATGGGTGTCACATTAACCGAGGCACTCTTCACTTTAGATCAAACCTAAGCAAGACCAAGGGGGAGACCCTATCTCAGCCAATGAAGGCTAGTGAATTCAATCTAGACCTCCTAGAGAAATGTGATGATGAAAGATTGGGAGATCAAGATGAAACAAGAGGGGAGGGAGGGGGGGCGTGAGGCTGGGGGAAGGCGGAGGAGAGGGGTGGTGGGGAGGGTGGGTTTTTTTTTAATTGTTATTTGTTGTCTTTTGTTTTTGTTTTTTTTAAATAGTTTTTTTTTTATATTTTAATTATGTTTAAAATTTTATTTTGATTTTTTTTAATATTTTAACTTTTTATAAAAATTATTTTTTTTAAATTTAAATTTCTTTATATATTTTAAAACTTTTTTAAATTTTATTTTGAAACTTATTTAAAAAAAATAGATTATATAGAATTGTATTTTTAAATTTTGTTTTAAATTTTTATTTTTTTTTTATTTTTTTTTTTAAATTTTGTTATAATTTTTCACTTTGGTTAAAGAAAATTTGATTTAGTTTTTAAATTAGTTAGGTGGTGAGGAGGCGGGGGTTTGATTATATTATTTAGTTTTATTTGTTTTTTATTTTATTTTTTATTTGTCTTTTGTGTTTTTTTTAATTTTTTTTTTAATATTTTAAATGATTTTTTAAATTCTGTTTAGTTTTTAAAAAAATATTTTAATTTTTTATAATTTTTTTACAAAAATTGTTACAAATTTAAAAAAAATTATAATTTGTTTTTTTAATTTTGATTTTACAGTGTTTTTTTCCAATGTTTTTTAATATTTTTTTCAATTTTTTTTTAAAGAATTTTTTTGTTTTAAATTTTTTTTTTTTTAAATGTGTTTAAAAATTAATATTTTGTTTTCAAAAATTGATTTTTTTTAAATGTGTTTAAAATTTTATTGAAGTCCTTTTTTTAATTAAATGTTTATTTTTATTTTTTTAAATTTGTAATTTGTTTTTAAAAAATTAAATTGATATACTCATAAGACATTATTATCTATAACATACTAGTTTATGACTTCCAATTGACAAAGAAAGGCACTCTTCGCTCCAAGAGTATAGAGATTATCAAAAGATTGTTGGCACCAGAAATAATTGCAACATGGGAGTCTGCTAAACCAAGGCGTAGATTTAGAAGGAATATGGCATATGAAATGTTGAGCATACATGAAGATTCAGATGCTACACTTGTTGATACTAGAGAAGAATATGGGTCATCTACATCTTCATCCAGTCATTCATCTAAAGAAAATGTAGATTCTGATGTTGTGTCAGAATCCATGTGTCGATTTGAATACTCGCACATGAAACATTTTTTCAACTTTTATTAATATGCCATTGTTTGTATGGCAACTCTAAAGGAGTGCTTGAATTTTGATATGAATTACTTCTACGTCTTATGGTTTATTATATGATATTCTGATGAATATCATAATTTTTTGTATTTTATATGAAAAGAGTGGTCAAATTATTTATTGAATAATTTGTGTTTAACACAATGTATTTTTTATACAGTTTTACTAATAGATTAAATAAACACAATTTTCAATTTTAATAAAATCATATAAAAATGCCATTTTTTGAAAAAGTGTGCTACCGGTAGCATTAGTTTTCAATTTAGAGCTTGATTTTAAGGATTTTGCAAACAACAATAACAAATGTTTTGGTTCATTTCTATATTTTTGACCCCAAATCAAAAAGTGGTGCTACCGGTAGCACCACTTTTTGATTCGGGGTTGTTTTTTGGTGTTTTTTTATGCAAAAATATGGGTTTTTATGGCTAGAGTTCTCGTTTTGAGTATATAGTTCTTGTCAAGTTGTATAACATGTTGCTAACATACTATATCTAAGCCTTGTTCTCAAGTGTGCATAAGTTTCAGGATCGCTTTGGAGTAAGGGGTTGAGCTCAGCTGCATCTTCCTCTTCTTCAAGCCTAAAAAAGATCATCTTCCATTGTGTGTCCATTAGTCTCTACAAATTTCAAATAGATTCAAGATCCAACAGGGTTCTCCTTCTTCCTCATTTAAAAAATTAAAATCTCTCTTCGGTTACATTGTTCTTTACAAGCAAACTAGATCCATTAAGAGTGTTCATCTTTAATAGGTTGCTTGTTTGCATTAGATGTAAGTGTTTCAATATATTACTTGATAGATCTCATGCTCTTATTTTAGATCTAAAGCATTAAAAGTTTCATTTTCTACTTAGATCTAAAATCACTATTCTATTACTTTGCAAGTTTACATTTGTGATTTATTTAAAAGCTTGAAGGATAGATTAAGTGCTATTTATTGGCTTCCCTATAAGGTTGTCCAAGATCCTAAGTAAGTTGGTCTAAACAACCAACTTATCTTAGTTATTGCTTTATTTTTGCTTAGCATAGTTTTGGGTAAATTTTTGTATAATTTTCTAACATTGCCCAAACACTTTCAAAGTGATTTTGGGCACTTTTCAATAATATTTGTTGGCTGGTTTTTTGTCTTTCATTGTAGGAAAGCGGAAAAAGTCAAGCGAATCCGATGATTTGAACCATCAAATAGCCTTATTTTTTCAGTTCTTTGCATTCTCCGAGCTTTTTTCAAGCTCCCTAAAGTCTCTTGAATCACGTTGTTTGCGGATCAAGAGCGCTCTCTATCAGAGAGTTATCTTAAATTGTAATAAACATTAATAAAGAGCAAGTGGGATTACGGCTCCCACACCCTTCTTCCCCGATTTGGGGGAAGCCTGTATATTTTTTCATTTGCTTTTTACCTGCAACAAACTAGAATACTAGCATGTTAGATTAGATTTATTTGCTCAAAATGTTTTCTTTTGCAAGATAGTTAGTTTGCTTATTTAGATTCTTTGTTTTCTTTTTTCATTAAGTTCATATGCAAAATCTCTTGAATCTTGCAATTTGCGGATCAAGAGTGCTCTCTATCGGAGAGTTTACCTTCTGCTTGTTCTTAAATCATTTCAAAGTTTTACTTTTTGCTTGTTCTACAATCTTTGTGATCCTTAAAAAGCTCCAAAAATCTCTTGAATCTCGCCATCAGGCGGATCAAGAGTGCTCTTTGTCGGAGAGTCAATCTTAAAATTTATTAAAAAATCTCTTGAATCTCGTTCTAAGTCGGATCAAGAGTGCTCTCTGTTGGAGGGTCAAATAAAATCGGAACGAACCACTTTTGCAAACAACACGTATGCTCTACCCATCGCAGGATGGTCTGAGCTTTGGGATATCAAAAGCGTCTGTTTTTGCACTTCATAATTTTTCACACTTAATTAAAAACTCATTAATAAAATCAAGTCCCGCAAAAACCAACGAAAATCCGGCGTTGCTTCGTCGTGATCGAAAGTGGGAAAATTGTGACTAAGGACGCGGGAACCACTGGGAGGTGACCTCAAAGCACCAGTTAGACTACATCCTTGTTGGTGTAGTGTTGAACACCGCTCTCGAGACTCCATTCCATCCCACATGTCCTTGTACGGAGCCACCTAGATCACATTCCGGACACATTTCCTGTACCGTAAGGTATATCAGAAATCCCCTTTCCCACAATAATTCAACCTCATCTTCAAAATCATATAATAAAATAAACCAAGAGGCATTTGCACAACAATTCTCTTAGCACTCCAAACAGATAGTGACTCCATTAGCACTGGTCTTTCAGCAACAACAATTATTCAATCTCTCTATTTGCTTATTATCTATCATGAGTTATTGTTGATTATCATATCATGCTGTGGGTGTATGAATTTTTTATTCAATTTGTTATCCATATATTGTTGTCATTCATTTTATATGTTGTGGATGTGTTACAATTCATATGTGTGAGCAACTTGGTTTAATCCTCTTTATTCTTTCACAAAAACTCCTAAACAACACTCTGTCCAATCACCTAAACATTCAAACTTAAAGATCCTTAGAAACTCTTTTTAGGGTCTACCCCCCTTGGCTTTATTAGGGTTTTTCCTAAACAGAGGAGTCGGGATCAGGTGACAACACCTGACTCTTTGCTTGCCCCCAAGGCTACACCGAGCAGCTTAGAAAGATTTATGTTGCGCTCCCTTCCCCCAGGTGTACAATCTCATCGGCAACAAGACTCATTGACATGTCCAAGTACATAAATGAACAAATCTTGTCCCCCCAATCTGAGAGAAAAGTACATCAATGACATCCTGCTGACTGTGTGGACCCCACTGACTACTGCAAACTGATATGGAAGGATTGGGATACACCATAGATGACCTCAAAGCAAACCTCATGCCAAAATATTGCCTCAATTGCCCAAATCGAATTCCTTTATGACCTTTTTATTCCATTTTTTATCCTCCTGAAAAAACCTAAATTTGCTCATAACTGACTGTCAGGTGCCTGCATTGTCAAACTGACCATGCCATCATGTTCGGAAGGGGGGTAATATGGTAATAACAAGTGGCTGGACCACCCCCTTCCCCTGTAGCGCCCTAGGAAACGACTGGCCTCCAATGATCTGGTTGGACAGGCCACACTAGCATGGCCAAACTGATCAACAGGTGGCAAATTGCTCATAACATGCCTTGGAGTTCCTGAAACTGATATATAAGTGTCAATGGATCCAGAAGTCTCAAATCCACTAGAGATGAGTACTCATACACCTCCTGATAACCTATAGGATCATCTGTAGGGTCCACCATACCCGGACAAGTAAAAATATGATGATCTGGGAATAATAATAATCATGAAAAATTGCATCAATCATCATCTGAAGCATGTGCCCATCACATGGAATCATCAAAAAGGTATATAGAAGACCATAGATCAACATCATACATAAAGTGGTCCATCTATTCACGGATCCCAAGGTTGACCTTGGTCAAACTGATCAAAATATAACCCTGGCTAAGAAGTCATGCTTCTGCAAGTGCAAATAGTTAAGACATGCTCTCTAGATCATTTTCATAGCCAAACTCTAAAGTATTAAGCATCATTTCACTGGCAGTTAATAAATAATAATAGGTGAGTTAAATAATCGACTTCCAAGAAGAATCTCAAGAATATACTTGTTTGTAAACATGATCAAATTGCTAGAAAAGGGTGAAGGCTAAAGACATAAGGCTAGGCTGAGAGGGATGACTTGACTGACTTGACACTGTGATACTTTGGATGAGGGACATGGTGTTATACACTTAAGCATGTGTTGGACAAGGAGTACACAAGGAATGGCGGTGTCTCACAAATGGATGAGTTGTTCAGAGAAGTGCTTATTCAACCTTGGCATAAATTGTCTACTACTAGAACCTCCATGAACTAGGTGTCAGGCTAACCGTAACTTGAGGTTCTAGGGGACACTTAGAATTAGCTGTCCTTTGCTTCATCTCATATCATAACCCACAAGTTCAATGAGGAAAGTTTCACATAAGGTCAATAGTATTTAGATTTGGCATACATTTAACCACTGTTTTTTAGGACCTTTTCATTTCATTGAATTTCATGGCCAACAATCTTTAGATTCGGCATACATTTATCCATTGCTCTTTAGGCCTAATATGACCCCTCTGGGATTTCACATGTGCTTATAAGCACAACTAATCGCAGCTTACATCCGGGGTGCATTTTTATTTCATAGCATTTGAATTTCACTTCAATTTCATAGCCCCTTTCATTGGGATGTACAATATATAACAATAATTTCCATATGTAGTACAATTTTGCTTCAGGTTTTAGCCAACACAACTCAAGCAACTAGGGGGACTTCCGCAAATCTAAACCACACATCGGGGAAACCGACTAGAATGATAAAGGCATAAAATCCATCTTACCAAGGGCAAGTTTTGTTGCCAACTCAAAGTCGAGACACAATATAAACATGGATGCAAGTCCAACATAGAGGCACAAGCGGGAAATATCCTCCATTTCACAAGTCAAGGTGTAAGTTAGGGTGAAGATCAATATATGGGAAATGATAAATGGATGGATGGAGGCAAGTGAAGATGGTCCCTAAGCTAGCAGGTTAGGCAGACACTAAATGATCATGTTCACATTCATATGAAGGTAAAGACCAACAAGTATAAAACACGAGTTTCCCAATATCAGTAATACAACCAATACATATAATTCATAACCAATTTCATTTCAATTTTAATACACTTCCAGATCATAATTACTTTATACCAAGTCAATGCTATGAAAATGACCTAAACAACAAGGTAATAACATCAATGCACATCATATATATACTGGGTCATCAATCAACATCTGTAATCTGAACCAACTATAATCACTGAGAACACTGTATCTGAAATATTGAAAACTACACTGCAACTGTATGGAATAAAAGGCCATATCGGTCATCAAATTTGAGGTCTCAAGGCTCAGCCTTGGCATAAGGTCTACTAAATGTCTGATACAAAGATGCTCTAATGTGTGAGTGATCATAAAAAATGCTGCTCATCTTAGCTGATCTCACCGAAAAAGTGTAAAGACAAAGCTCTGAAAAGTGAAGATATCTGCTCTGCTCACATGGTAGCCCAACTACTATGTGTGTGATAACACTTACCATGACGCAATCCATGAAAAAAATAGAAAGAAGGATGAGATCACCGCAAACAGAGCTGAGATTGCAGCTTTTGGCGTAGCAAGAAGTGTGGGGGCATCACTATCTGCCACTGCCAATGAGGGTAGTACGAGGGGCTCCACTACCACAGATTCACCTACCGGGAGGGTGGGGGCCTCATCCTTTTTTGCTCCACAAACAAGAGTTGGAGCACAACCTTCTATCAAGTCATTGATAAAGAAAACAAAGAAGGTAGAAGTGGATAGGGTGATGGGGATGTGTCTTTACTGGAGTCACATACCTCTCAACATCGTAAAAAACAATCCATTTTGGCAACCGATGTGTGATGCCATTGCAGTAGTTGGCCCGGGTAATAAAAGTGCCACCTTCGAGGGGTTGTGGGGTCCAATCCTTCAAGCAGAAAAGGACATCGATGTTAGGTTGGAGGAGTTCCAGAAGTCATGGGAGAGCACTGGATGCATAGTCATGTCAGATGGTTGGTCGGATGGTAAGGGTAGATACCTTATCAACTTTTTGGTACATTGTCCTAGAGATACCATGTTTATGAAATCAGTCGATGCATCGGCATATGTAAAAGATGCAGCACTCTTATGTGAGTTGTTAGATGGGTCCCTATAGGATATTGGGGTGCACAATGTTGTGCAAGTTATTACGGATGATGCAGCTAATTAGGTGGTTGCTGGCAGGATGCTTATGGAGAGGCACCCCACTTTGTTTTGGACTCCATGCGCTGCTCATTGAATTGATTTGATGCTGGAGAATATGGGGAAAATTCCCTTTATCAAGTTGGTGATTGATCAAGCTAGCAGCATCCCCAAGTTCATTTACAACCATACTTGTGTTCTTAGCCTCGTGAGGAAGCACACCAAAAATAGGGAGTTGAAGCGTCCTGCAATCACGCGTTTTTCCACCATGAAGCCCTTGCTTCAATGTCAGTTTGAGTTGAAGCAAATGTTTGTTTGTGATGAGTGGCGTGATTGTGCTTACAATAGGAGAGAGGATGGGAGAACCATTGCCAATTTGGTGTACACTGACTCCTTCTGGGAAGGAGTGGAGGAAGTGTGCTCGTTGAGTGAACCTTTGGTAAAGGTTCTGAGACTTGTTGATGGTGATAAGCCCGCAATGGGCTATTTGTATGAGGCCATGGATAGGGCCAAAGAGGCCATCCAGAATTATTATGTGGGAAAAGGTACCCCGGGGCACAATAGGCACATGTTGTTATGGGAGTTGATTGATAGTCGATGGACCGGGATGCTTCATAGACCGATTCATGCAGCAACACTCTTCCTCAACCCTGCATTTTCCTACAAATGCAAATTTGATTTTGATGGCGAGGTGTTGGAGGGACTCCTCACTTGTATTCAGAGGATGATACCTGATTATGAGACTCGCAATGCAATCAATCGCGAGATAGACGTGTATCAGATGGTATTGGAGTATTTAGCTTTGGTGATGCTATTCATGATAGGACCAATTTCATGCCAGGTAAGTTATTAAAGTGTTTAACTTTTATTTGAAAGTTGAAATTTGAATTATGATTTATTTATTTCCTATTTCAGTTTTTTCCAATGCAATGAAATGTAATTTAGTTATCTTTCTTTCTTATTTGTTGTAGCTACTTGGTGGCGAACCTATGGTGTAAGGACACCAAATTTACGGAAATTTGCCATCAAGATTCTTAGCCAAACATGTACCGCTTTAGGATGTGAGCGGAATTGGAGTGTGTTTGAAAAAATACACGCAAAGAGATGCAGAAGGTTAGAATTTCAACAAATTAATTGCATTTAATGTAATTTATGAATCTATCATCCTCACATATTATAATTTATTAAATTTTGAAATTTGAACCTCTAGACTCATAAAAGAAATTATTACCTTCTTACAGGTTGGAGTTCACACGTCTCAATGACTTGGTCTACGCCCATTACAATCTCCACTTATGGATGAGACAGATAGAGAAAGAACCAGATGTTGATGCCATTGCCTTGGACAATATTGATATATTGTCTAAGTGGAGGGTGGAGATTGAGACTCCTATCATGGAGGAGTCACCTACATGGCTAGAGACAGAGGAAGAGCAGGAGGAGGAGGAGGTCGGAGACACCACGGAGGGTGATGTGCTAGCATCACCACCACCTTCTACACCTATTGATACAACTAGTCCTTCATCCATCACTCATCGTCCGATGTTAGATGCAGGGCCAGGGTCTTCTGCTGCTACTACTAGTGCTAGGAGCAGGCCTGACAAATGACCCATGACCTTTTCCCGTAAAAGGGGAAGAGGGCGTTGATATTAGATAGATAGCTACTAGTTTTCCTGAGATACATTTATATATGTGATGTCATTTTGTATTGGTTATCTACTTTTGAGTCCTTGATTGGACAACTATGGTGTTTCGGGATTCAATATCGACTTTGATGTATCATTTTATATTTGACATGACTACATGATGATGATATATATCAATGCTTTCTTCATATTATGTTCCAATGTGTTTATCTGATGTTATCATTGCTTTATATGTTTAAAATTTTGAAGAAAAAAAATGAATGCATTTTGTATTCTTTAATGTTTGCTGACTTTTGCCGATTTTTTCGCGAATGTTGTAGAGAAATTGTTTTCGGGACCCTTGCCGACTTTTCCAACATTGCCCTCAACTTCAATTTGACTGCTTTTCTTATTTATGGGGTTATATTGTCTATCTATTGCCTTTGTTTTCACTTAAGAACCATACGCTCTAGGCTATTTATTTGGCATTGTCCAAATGTTACGAAGTGTTTCTGTTTTCAATTTTCAATTTGATCTTTTCTTTTAATGTCTTTTTCATAATGTATCACTTTTCTTTCATGTTTGGATGAAGCTTCTAGCTGTTCCAGACACCGGTACCTGCATTCTGGATGTTCCTACATTCCGAAAACTTGTAAAGCATAGTAGATAACATATTATATACCATTTCCTTGAATATGGATCCTGAGCTCTCAAGAAATAGGTGGAGACGTATTCGGATTTGTATCCATTCCATGCATCTTAAATCGAAGCAATGTCTTATGTGTGTTCACAGTTTTCCACATTTTCTACAAAACATTGTAAACATTGTAATTGGAATGGCATCTGATTTACCTATACTCCTTGGCATTATGAGTTATATATTTTTCACATTGTAGTTTAATACCTTTGGTTTTATTGCTTGGTTCTTGAGCTTTTCCAATTAACAGCTACATGCCAGTGAAGTGAATTAGTGACTTGAATATTTGCTGTTGGATCAAATTTATCTATCAATGTTACTTATTAACGTGTTACTTGTATGCTATGTTTCTAAGTCTTTTCAAACATCCAATGCTTTACGTTTATTTATTTATTTATTAAGTAGGCCCATTTCTCATATGGAAATCACTTAAAAACGAAATTTCAAAGCTTACAGTATTTAGAATATTTGTTCAGTTCGCACCTTGTACAATGTACAACATACTTCTCCTAAGATACCTCACGTCTTGTCATGATTGCTGCGAGTCTCTAGTAATGGGTATTGGGTATTGCTTCAAATCAGTCGATTGTTGTATGTTAAATATTATTAGATAGATTTAATGGTTGAATGGAGAAGGTTACTTGTTTGATTTAATGGTTAAATGGAGAAGGTTACTTCTTGTTGTTATTGTTATTATTGTTGTTGTTGTTGTTGTTATTATTATTATTATTATTTGATTTAATGGTTGAATGGAGAAGATTACTTGTTTGTATTATCATTATTATTAAGATATTGGACACCACAAGCATCCTAAATACGTGGTTGAAACAACTCTAAGGGGTGAACCACGCTTTTTTTTATAGATAAGTTGTTGAGATAAATAGTAACTCTTATGTCAAAATCACTTGGGTGTGGATTTGGCCTCAATCACTTACTTTTTTCATATATCTAGGGAGTTGAACTTGGCTACGTGCCTTGACATGCCAGTTTTCATTGTTGTACCATAACCCAGTCGACACTAATGTTACATTCTAAATGTTTATACACCTTTTTGCCACTACAAATAACATACAATAATATCTCAAATATTTTGTAGGAAAATATCATACAATAATCTCTCAAATATTTTGTAGGAACATGTCATGGATCATTACTATTATAGAGAATGATTAATGTAGTCTTCGCCACCAATGGAGAGAACGTCGATACCTAATACATTTGAGCCCTACATGTCAACCATCAAAGATCAAATACTATAGATTTTAAGCTTCCCATTCAAAATATTATAATCCAACCCACAACTCCATCTTGAAACAAGAATATGCATGAATAAATCTCCATGGCATTTAATTTCTATATACAATTTTCATTCTTTGTTCGTGAAACTCATACTTGTCTTGAAACCCAATCTTAAACAAGACCAAAGTCACATTTAACTTATAATTATTGAAAAAATGAATGATCAAATTCCAATAAAAATCCTCTAAAATTATGATAATCAGTTTGGAAAACTAGTGCCATACAACCATCACCACTTTTTCTTATTGCTGGTGCCCAAAGAATTTCATCAAATAAAAGTAGCGTGGAGTTTTTCAGGATTCTAATTTTCTTGTTTACAGCTAACAAACTTTATGAAGTAATAGTCACATGGAAGTAGTGGATGGTTCCAATTTTTATATGAAAGAGCTTTTTATAAATTTTCCTTCCCTTTAAATAGCCAAAATTAAATTGATGGGACACGGATTAAATAGCTTTACATTGTGTAGTTTATACATGTTATATTATTTAATATTGTATGTTGACAAAATTAAACAATGTATTGATTTGTATGGATAGTACTTTGTATATCATTTTTTAATCAATATTTGAAACATTTCACCTCAAATTAAATAACCAAAATTTAATTTAAATAACCAAAATTTAATTTAACATGATTAGTGTAGTTTATACATGTTAAATTATTAATTAGGTTTATAACATAATTAAATATTATATTGATTTGCATGGATGATACTTTGTATATGTTATTTTACTTTATATTTGGGGGAACATTTCATTTCAAGTTTTATTTTATTAATCTCGATCTTATAATTGTTTAATGTATGTTGTTCCACTTATACTTTGGGCATGAAAAAATTGCATATGCAATGTCACCAAAACTAACACATATAATATGTCTATCTAAAAAAAACTTACATTGTGAAAAATTAAAGTTACCCTTTTTTCATAAGAACATATTGAACTCTATAAAATGTATACATCACCTTAAATAAATTTAGTACATATAACAATTCAAATATAACAATTCAAGAAAGATGAATACTTGAAAAGTGTGTGTATTGCTTCAACTATACGTGGTGCCACTAGATAAGGCCGAACAAACTTGGAATTAAAGAGGATTCTAAAGGATCATGTATTGCTAGAATTTAAATATATTTTTAGTATTACTCGTTGGTTTAATACAACAATATTATCATGGCTAGGTTGGTGGGATTTTTATAATGGGGTTTTTTAAGAAAAAATCAAGTTCCTTGATAAAGGAATTATATAAGGCACACTTTTCAAAGAAAGGGTTTGAATCTTGCTTAATGAAAGGGATTAGATGGAAATATTGACATCCACAATTCATCTATAAAGAATACAACTCTTAGGCATACACAATTCAGGATAAAAAGACACTAGCAAGAATTGTATGTAAGCATCTCATTTTGACAACCAAAAATCAACATGGTTTACTAAAATAAAAGAAATCAATTTGGTTTCTTAAATAAAAGCTCACAAGGTCTTTGTTCATAAAAAAATAGAATCAAATGGAACAATAAAGGTACTTCAATTTGCTTGGCTTGTCTAAGGTTGAAAATAAAATTTAAATGTATTTAGTGGAAGAGTAATTGGGCATGAGTTGTTTGGAACTATTTCCTTAATTGCTTTGATATTGATGTCTTTAGTGATATACTTAAATAATAGGAAAATTGTATTTGGGGATCTCCTCTATTCCTAAGTTTGGGATAAGTCAAAGGCCTTGATTGCTTTGATATTGATGTCTTTAGTGATATACTTAAATAATAGGAAAATTGTATTTGGGTATCTCCTCTATTCCTAGGTTTGGTATAAGTCAAAGGCCTAGTTTGACAATGTTCAAATTTGTCACTTATTTCTCTTAATTATAAGGTTTGTACTTTATCTTATTTGGCAAGTCAAGATTGAAACTCAGTCCCAATTCCATGCCTTGCTTATTTACAGGAAAAAAGAGAAGCTCCATGTAAAACTAATGAGAGAAACTAGATTTGGAGAGAATTGTTTGTCGTTTAAACAAGGCCCCTCTCTAAACTTTCAATGGAATACCTCTTAATGATAGTGTGTTACAACTTGGCACCAATAGTTTAGAATAATAGAATATAAGTTTTTAATCTAATTGTGAGAGCAAGAACCCTTAGACTCTACCTAATATTTCCAATGGAGTACTTCCTAATGACAACATGCTTCAAATAGACACCAATGATCCAAAATAATATAAATCAACTTTTCATTGATTTACTCATGAGAGCATGAACCTCCTCGCCTCTTGCCTCCCCCAAACAACATGCTAGTATAGGGTGTCAGGGTGCACCCTAGGCTTGGTGTGGTGTTTTCACAAAAATACTTGGTGTTAAGGCCAACCTTATGGTATACATTGCTTATAGGGTGCACCCTAGGCTTGGTGTGTTGTTTTCACAAAAATACTTGGTGTTAAGGCCAACCTTAGGATATACATTGCTTATTGTTTCCTAATTAGAATCTTAATAATGATTTTGATGGTATCAAGGATGAAGAGGCAATTTAATTCATGTTAATAGTTACCACGATGATGTCATTAATTTGAAACTCATATTAGTTGAGATTGGATCAAAAATGTCACCTAGTTTGACAATTAAAAAATGGCAAAGGATTTAATTTAAGAGGTCTATCACTAACGTAATAAGGTAAAAGCATGTAAGAATGAAGTATATAATAGAACAACCAACCCTTGGTATGATAACGAGTGCAAGCATGCTAGAAAATCCATTAGGGGTGCTTCTAATGATTTCTTGAAGTCCAACAAAATATATAGGTACAAAGCCTTTATTAAAAGGGGAAAATATACTATATAAATAGAAAGCAAGAGAAGCTTTTACACCTCTCTAAGATAGATCCTTATAAATTTTGGATGCAAATTCTAAGTCGTAAAACATGAGAAAACAATATGATTTCCCTAAGGGTTTGGAATTCCTAACTTAAAAAGCTTTAAGAATCCCCTAGTGTTGTGGACAACATTCAAAACTTTTCTATAGAGGAAGACATTTTCTTTTTAGAAGACGTAGAGTTTGGGGTTAAATGGCTCAAAAAAAGGAAAATTAAGGACATCGAATGATACCAAGTAAAATTCTTAAAAAATGGTGGGCCTATCTTCATCTCTCACATCCACAAGGTCTTCAATTTAGCAGTCAATCAAGGTTTCCTTAAACCCGAGATATAAAGCCTCATTATTACTATTTTTAGAAGTGGAGATAAAAACAATCCATCTAATTATAAGACCAGTATGGTTAGCCATCTTTTAGCTAAGTTATATGGAATTATTCTAGAAACGAAGATTCACATATGGCTATAAAGTCACAAAAAAAGAGTTGAAGGCCAGGCATGATATAAGAGATATCATTCAATTGTAGACCACCTTGTTACACTTAAGACCATTGTTGAGGAGTGTTTCCATAATAAAACCAATATTTTGTGTGCTTTATTGACTTAAAAAAACATTTGACACGATGCCCAAAACTAACTTTTGGAATATACTAGAAGAGCTAAAAGTCCCTATCAAGTTGAGAGTTGTTGCGATAAGCTTGTGTGAGAAGGTTATTGCCAAGTTTAGGAACTCTAAGGGCTAGTCAAAAGAAAGTAATTGTAATATAGGAGTCAAGCAAGGTTGTCCCCTATGCTCTTCCATTTTAAGATATATACATTGACAAGCTAGAGGGTCGTTTGGAAGATGCAGGTTATGCTGGCACGACTTTGGCCGGTATAATCATCATCTTTCTTCTCTATGTTGATGATATTGTTCTTATGGCGAACCCCTACGATTTCAACAAGCAACTAAAAATTCTCAAGGATTTTCGCTCTCGTACAAGTATGACTATTAACACTAACAAAACAAAGGTTATGATAATCAAATCCCAAAAGGTCACGTATATTAATTTCATGTATGACAACAACAACTTGGAAGAAGTAACTTCATATAATATCTCAGAGTCGATCTTCATCACAAGCTTAACTGGAACTATAGCATTGAGAAAATGATTAATGGAGAGTGGAAAGCTTATTATGGACTTGAAAAGATTTGTAAATCAACAGTCCTCTAGCTTTGGGATAAGAAGAAACTCCTCTTTGATACTCTCGTCACTCATGTTATCTTATATAGATGTGAAGTTTGGGGTTGTAGCATCTCTAGAGAATCATGGAGAATGATAGAGCAAATCTAAAATCACTTTATAACATATAATATCAAAATTAAAGGAAATACACTATCTTATCATCATAGAAGTGAGTCTCTCCCCCATTGAGAACATGGCTATGACTAGGTGCATAATGCAGTAGAACAAAATAAACAACATGGGAGACAAGAGGCTTCAAACAAGTTATACCACTTGACGAGAACTTTATACTCAAAATGAGAACTCTAGCCATAAAAACTCATATTTTTCATTAAAAACACCAAAAAACAACCCCGAATAAAAAAGTGATGCTACTAGTAGCACCACTTTTTGATTCGGGGTTAAAAATATAGAAATGGACCAAAACAATCGTTATTGTCGTTTACAAAAAGCTTAAAATTGGGGCCCGAATTGAAAACCAATGCTGTCGATAGCACACTTTTTCAAAAAATGGTATTATTATATCATTGTATTATAATTTAAAATTGTATTTATTAAATCTCTTAGTAACATTATATAAAACTATCACTAAGTTAAACACAAATTATTCAAGAAATTATTTAACCACTATTTTGATATAAAATAAAATAATTTATGATATTATTCATAATAAAACCATGTATTAAACCATAAAACATATAAGTTATGATAATTGAGCTCACAAGGGAGGAAACACGGTATCACCCATTTTTTGGGTGGGGGGCTAAAATTACAAATTTCTGGAAACGATGCGTGGCATCGTTGTAGTCGAAACCTTAAATCGACCCCGAATTGAAAAGTGGACCTCCTAGACTCACTGTTATTTTTATTCGAGGTTAAAATTTAAAAAATAATGTGAAAATTCAAACCACAAAACTTATTAAAAAAAATTCAATAACTAAATTAAAAAAAAACACACAATTTTTTTTTACAACCTTACAAGAAAAGTTATAAACAAAAAATTAAAAAAATAAATAAAAAAATTGCGAATTAAAATACAAAATAAAACACTAATTTCAAATTTAAAAAAAAAAACATTTAAAAAAAATTCAACAAATTTGAATAAAAAAAACATTAAAAAAATCAATTTAAAAAAAAAAAAAAATTTGTAAAAATTTCAAAAGAATTTTATTTTTTTTTAAATTAAAAAAGATTTCAAAAAAAAAATAAAACAACCTTTAAAAAAACATTTAAACACAATAAATTTAAAATTTAAAATTTAAAAATTATAAACAAAAATTTAAAATTAAAATAAATAAAAACTCCCACCCACCACCGCCCCCCGTTCCCCTCCCCTCTCTCCCATCCCCCCTCCTCACTTCCCTCCCCCTCCACCCTCCTCGCGCCCCACTTCCCCCTCCCCCTCCTCGCCCCGCTCCACCTCATCCTGCGGCCCTCCCCCTCTCCCTTCCTACCCTGCAACCCCTGCATACCCACCCCCCTTACAACAGGTTGTGATTCTGAGAATTGTGTCGCCGCATAGGGGAAGCTCCCTCTGATTCACTCACTACCCGCCCAAGCGCCGCCCCTCCGCGGCAGCGCGATTCTCAGAATCGCAACCTGCTACGAGGGGGGTGGGTGGGCAGGGGTCGTGGGGTAGGGAGGGGGAGGGGGAGCCCCCCTTGCAGCAGGTTGCGATTCTGAGAATCGGGCCACCGCGAAGGGGTAGCTCCCTCTGATTTGCTCACTTCTCTGCCCAAGCGCCGCCCCTCCGCGGCAACGTGATTCTCAGAATCGCGACTTGTTTGGGGGGGTGGGTGGGCAAGGGTCGCGGGGTATGAAGCGGGAGGGGGAGGGTCACGGGGTGAGGGGACACGGGGCAGGGAGGGGGAGGGGGGAAGGGGGAGGGGGAAGTGGGGCACAGTGAGGGTGGAGGATGGAAGGGGGCAGGGAAGTGGCGGATGGGGGAGGGTAGCGAGGGGAGGGGGATGAGGGAGGTGGTGGGTGGGAGTTTTAAAAAAAAAAAATTGTATTTTTGTTTTTTTTGGTTTTTTTTTTTAAATTAAATTTTGTTTATAAATTTTAAATTTATTGTTTTTAAATGTTTTTATTTTTAAATTAAAATTTAAAATCTATGTTTTTTTTTTTTGCTTTTTTGTTTTTAAATTTTCTTTTAAATATTTAAAATGTTTAGTTTTGTATATAAAAAAATATAAAAATGCATTAAAAACTTTCGAAATGACCTTTTTTCGTTGGACACAATGCTCACATTGAGAGGGGGGGGTGAATCAGTGTGAAAGAAATTAAACCTCTTTTTACACTTCTACCAATTTATCAAAGTTCATCAATGCATCATGCTACTAAGTAGGTCATCACATCATAAGCATCCATCAACTAATCATCAACATGTAATACTAAATCATAAGCATGTCATCATAAATCAAAACACATCACAAAAGACAACACAAGATTTGTATGGAATGATTTATTTATGTTTTGATATGATGTACAATGGAATACTACAATCTTCGCGATTACTTCAGCACCAACTCTTACAACAGAGCCCAACCTGCGTTTCTCAGTTCCAACTAAGAAGAGGTGAGGAGTCCAATCCTCAAGTGCAAGTCTTAGTTTGCAATGCGATATCTATCTGTCACTGTCTCAATCACAACTCAATCAACTACTGCTTAGTCAATTTGTCACTGTCATCAACTTTTGTCACTAGCATGTCACTCTACTACCATAGTCAAGTCCAACTGTTCAATGTCCTCTTCACGGTTCACATTGTTGTTCCCTTGTTTCTACATCTAATTGACATACCCGTCAGCTTGCTCAAACCACCAATCTTTGATCTCAACCAGGCCTTTGATATTTACAGCAGCCTTATCAAGATAATGCTTTATGTCCTTTTTCTACCAAAATATTTTATACAAACTTATTCAGATCAAAATTCATAGCTTGATGTATTTGTAACTATCTTCAAAAGAACTTTGATTCATGCCACTAAATTCTCACATAGGCTGTTGTTGTCCCGAACTCAAGGCATACTGAGACTAGGCCTTCGCTTCTGTTCCTTCTGAGATCAATTCTGATTACACTTCATCTACAACTGCCACTTGTAAGAATGTTCCAATCCATCTATTGATATGCCTCCACGAACAACTACGAAATTCTTCAAAATTGAGTGTTTAAGATCATTAATCAACCTCTGGATCATACTTAAGTAACTTTGTCTCCTTCGATAGTGATCAGGCCTTAGGTATTGTGGCTCCTCAAACTCCTTAGTTAAGCTATGCTTCTTTTCATAAAGAATCCAAGATAGTCTTCTGAATAGTGCATCAGTGATGAAAATCATCAGTCCTCGGTTTCCTTTATGATATCAATCTTTACTCCCAAGATGAACTGGATCAACATCTAGTGCTTTACTTCAGATGCCTCTTTCGATGTCTTCAAAAACTGACTGTGCTATTGTGACTAACCCAAAATCAGAGAGGACAAGATTTGATCTTTGAAAAGCTTGATCGTGATCAAAACCTCGGGTTCCTTCAAACTAGTACTGATTTGTATCATGTATATTTTGGCATAGGTTGGGCTATCTTTGATATGCCACTGTCTTCACATCTTCAAGATTGGATCTAATCTCTTCAAATGTTCCTTGGATACCCAAACAGAGGTATGTATTGCAGAATTTGCATGCTTAATGGGCTTCATTTTATATCTGCAATAAGCATGCATCTGTACCCATGCTCTTTCAA
Organism: Larix kaempferi; assembly: GCA_027924585.1. Classification (NCBI taxonomy): domain Eukaryota; kingdom Viridiplantae; phylum Streptophyta; class Pinopsida; order Pinales; family Pinaceae; genus Larix; species Larix kaempferi. The sequence goes on along the minus strand of BSBM01000734.1, from coordinate 638,865 downwards.
GAATAAAATACTAGTAGGACAACCCGAATTCCATGCCTGCTATAGCCCAAATTTCTGAAATTAAAAGGATATTCAAATTGGAATTTATCTGCAATAAGACCCTGTACACATGCCTACTGAGGAAATACCGAGATCAGAGCAAGAGAGAGAGATCAAGACTGTCCTTTTGCTGCCCAAGTTACCCAAAAACCAGAGCAAAAAAAATTATGCTGCAGTTGCCTCAGTCCTTCAGTAAGCCCGAATTTTAGAGCTCCGCCTTCAACAAAAAACACACCTGATTTTTCTTTTTACTGTCGCTGCCTCAGTAATAGTCCAGTGATGGAATTTGACGGGCAAAATGACCGTCATTAGGCATTTTGACCGTCAAATACGGTTAAAAATTTTCGTTAACTGTCTTGTTTGAAGGGTAGAATTTATCATTTAAACTTTTTTTTGAAGGGTAATAAAATTTCTACAACGTCATTATTTTACTAGTATCATATTTGATATTACTAGTATTATTAATATTTTTCATATATTAAATTAGTATTATTTCTATTCTTTTCTATTGCAAATTTCCAAATTGGATTGTTTTTTCATAGAAAAAGAAAAGCTCATTTAAGTCACTGATGTTTCCAATTCCATTACTTTTTTATTTTTCTATTATTACAAATTACAATGAGCATGAATCTTTATCTACATTATACATACTACAAATTTCAGTGCTCAATTATCATTGTCCATTGAAGTTGGAAGTTCCTGGAAGTTGGAAACTAGACTCGGGAATCGGGATTGAAGTTGGTGCAGCTATATCTAAAGTCTTGGAGTCTGGACTCTGGAGACATAACTTTCGAAAACATTATCACTATTCACAGGTAATTCACAGCTCCATCTATAAATTCTTTTTATAGATTATTTTTGTAATCTAAAGTTTATTTTCCAGAAAGCTTCTGTGTTAAGACCACAATTTATTTATTGTGTTCCTGTAAACGGCATTACAGCATACAAGGCTTCCTCTGCACCACTTTTACCCTACACGCTCCTCTGTTTTCCTGCCCATTACAGTCTCGAGGAGTCGGGAGTAGACCATATACACAGTTGTCTGGATTCTGGAATGTTTGAGTGTTCTTATCAATGTAATGTAATGGGTTTGCCTGGAATGTTTGAGTGTTCTTATCAATGTAAAGTAACGGGTCTGTCTGGAATGTTTGAGTGTTCGTATCAATGCTCGTTTTTATGTGGTTTCTTTCTCTGCTTATGCCGATGTTACTAGTTTTAGGGCTCGGGGCGAGGTGGAATATGGTATGCTAAATGCCGTTTAAACCTTTGCTGGTGAGACTGCTCATTCTTTTCCTTGGTAAATTACTGGTTTTAAATTGATTGGAGAAAATGTAGCTGGTCCTAGATCTACTAGACAATCCGGACAAATTCCATCACTGGTAGTGGTAAATTGAATGGAAGTATAGTTTCTTAGCTGAACAATAAAGGGATGCACAATCTTTGTCAGGACTCATAAATTCACAATATCTCTTTCAGCTTTTATGTGCTCATCGAGTCATCCTGTTTCCTCATCTCAGAATTTTGTCTTTGCTATCATTTTGCAATTGACGGATTTTTCTCAAAGTAGAAGCTATCATTTTCCAAGAGACCGATTGCAAATAGAACACCGAGGACTTAGAGAAATGGTTATCTTTTATTAAATTCTTCACTAGCGAGATTGCTCTCAGCGATTTTCTCATCATCCACGCAGCAAAACCCTCAACGATCTACACCCAGTCTCTAGCGATCTGCGCCCTTTAGCAAATTAAAGTAAGAAATCTAGAACAACTGATCTTTCCCAATTTCTCACCATGACCACTGGTTGCATCCTCATTCTTAGCTTGACTGATAAAATGTTCAAACATTCGAACTATCTCTTCCACTACATACAAACCTCCTTGTAGAATCTTAGCAGCTGATGGGCCTTCTGTCATCAGTATATCTTTGATAAGATAAAGACCCATTTCAAGAGCCTCACAATTATGTTGCGCCTCTGTTTCAGCTTCACGGAATTGCTCCTCGCTAAGATTTGTGATGTCATCTAATGTCTCTATTTCTCGAGCGACGCAGATATTTACAGAATTAATCAGCGTTTGTGACTTAAGTGGATCGAAAGATGACGTTTTGATCCAGCTTCTTTGCATAATGGAAATCCCATAATACAGATCTTCACTGTTGATATCCTTTACATTCGTCTCAGACAAATTCCTTATAACAATCATATTACCCATAATTTCCACAATATTTTCGTAAAAAAAAATTTCCGAGTATTTCTTCAACTTCAGCACCCATTTCAAGAAAAATTTTACAAAACATTCGCAACATAAGGGATTGGACTTTCATATAAGTTTTGTTATATTGAAAAATCCGGTTGATCATTTTAATTATAATGTAAAAATGTCGAGAAAATAAATGTTGTTTTGAAGAAAAAATTAAGAAAATTTAATTATTGAAGGGTAAATTTTTTGGCAAGACTTCATTATTAATGGATAAAAATTTAAACAAAACGTTTCAGGACGGGTGATATATACACCCAAAACGTCAAAAAAAAAAGTTTGACGGCTACAATAAAAACCAAATTCCAGCACTGAGTAATACTCTAAATTCATATCACATTACTTTTCAACTTGCTTGCTAGTTGCTACTAATTGAAGAATAAATTACTTGTATTTATACTACTTTTACCAAGTCGTTGAGGGTTAACTTATTTGTTGGCCGACCAAAATGAATAAATAATTCAAACAATTAATTAACTGCTCTTTTCTTTGGTTGGGGGAAAAATTTATCTTGACAACTTTGAAACACCGTATCTCTTCAACCATGAGGAGTTAGGAGACAATACACATATCACCAAAAAGGGCTTGATGAGGGATATCAATTTGTGAGGGTCTTGCTTGCATTGGCAAGGTTCTTCACCCTTATTTTCTTCAATTTTTGTAGGACATTAAGGATTGACTTGGAATCTACTTGAAAACCTTTTGATGGCTTCTTCAACCACTTTTAAGGACTCCAACAACTCATCGAAGACTTCAACAACTTTTGCCACTTTATCTGTCATGTCCCCAATTAAATGATTTTCAGATAAATAATTAAGTTGGCCTACCCAATTCCTAAGGGTTATGTGGAAGAATTAAAATATTGACTTTTAACCCCAAGGTCTATAGTTTCTCATGAAAATTCAATATTCTAAATTGATGGTGGAAAAATAGGCCAATAAATTATGGAATAAATGTTAAATGCTCCAAAATGAAGTGGCATTAGGTCCTAGTTGGACTTGGGGGCGCATAAGTGGACAGGTGGGGTCCACATGAGAGAATATTCCTCCTTTAAACATGGAGCCATCCTCAAATTCGAGTTGGAAGGGAAGAGGTAACATTCAGGAAGGAAGATGAAGAGTCATAGGACTAAAAATAGGAAATGACAAATTCTATGACAACTATGAAAAGCATTATGTCACTTATGACATATTCTATGACATCTATGACCATGTAAGAGCTAAAAATAGACCAAGAGGACGCATGAGAGGATTTACACATCTCCAAAGCATCCAAAAGATTCCCCAATTTGAATTTATGGAGGAGTTGGAGACAAAAGACGAGCCAAGTGTCATGTGGGGCCAATGAAGGGTCATAAGCCCCACTAATTCAAATTTCATGAGTAATTAGGAGATAATTTGAGTTCTAAGGAGGTAAACGAGTCAACTAAAGTTATTAAAAGGAGGCCAAGTCGAAATAGAGCAGCTTTTGGTCATTTTTTATTTGCATCTTTGCAATTTGGGAGAGCTTTAGCTTGTCCTTGCACGATGGACGTTCATCCTCCCTACCATTGAACCAATTTCGTGGGTGCAAGATTCATGTCCAAGTTGGTTGAAGGAGAGGCCATTCGGACCTCTCAACAGAGCTTCGTGGATTCATTTTGATGCAGGTTCAATCCCCTTTGAGTTCGATTCATTTTCTCTCTTCTTTCTCTATTATCTTTCTCTCAACACTTTCTCAATGTTCGTGTACAAGTGTGATAGTGCATTCCTTGCATATAGTTTATGGAAGACTGATATTTCGACCATAGGGACATGTTATCTCATTAATAACTCTGTAATGAGCTTCACATGAGATCCATAGCTCGAAACACCAAGCATTTAATGTAATAATTCCAAGTAATATTGAGATTCGAGCTATTTCCCTCATTGTTATATTCTCATGGTGATTTTGGGATGATATTGTACATGTTTGATATCATATATTTTCTTAGTTTTTGTCTATGATTCGAGCTTCATATGGATTTAAATGAAGGACCAAAATGTTGTATGCAGAACCTTGAAGTCTTATTAAAGTTTGTGCAATAAATTCGTTGCCCCTAGTCTACCATTTTTTCATAAATTCTATGCTCTACAAACTGCTGACTTTTGGAAGATCTATCTGGCCCTAAACTCTGATATAATGCTGCACAAATATTGTCCTTGATGTCCTATAATAGAGACAAGTCTCAGATTAAAAATTTTGGAAGGTCGTATAGTGTTTGGGAGGCCAATTAGTAGCATACCTAGGGGGGATTTCCACCAATGCATTAACTAGTTTTGTTTCAATTCTTCCCTCCTTGAAAATTGCAGACCATGAATGTTTCTAACAGATGTGTGGGTGTCTAAATGGTGTATTATAGTTTCCTATATCCTCCTAAGTAAACTTTCAAAGTAGAGATATTACATTATCTTCAAGAAATGACCATGTTTCATTAAATATATGAAATTGTTCAATCAAATGACCACAATATGGGTCATTGGGTCAATCATAAACTTGTTGGCACCCCAACAATTCCCATTTATTTGTCAAAAATAAAAGGGCCCCTATGTAAATTTGTAAATACTTAGATTTTGATTTGGTAAGTAATTTCATGGTTTTCTTTCTTGGTCCTTCACTTCTTGCGTTGTTTGTTCTTGGGATTGGTTCTTCATTTAAATTGTTTTATTTAGTAACATTTTTTTCATAAAAAATCCATTATTATATATCATGTGAGTCATGCCAAATTAATTAGTACACGTATTCAATAGAAATTGATAAAAGGATATCTTTTATATTTAAAGAACTTTATTTCTTTTATATCTATGCAAAATGATTAATCTTTTAATTACAATTTTCATTTTGTGTAAATATATTGTATAAATTATTAAAAAAAATTGATCATTTAAAAATATATATATATATATATATATATATATATATATATTTTAAATTCATTAACACCTTTATTCTTATCTTATAAGCATGATATATTTAAATTACCTTCATTACATATTTTTGAATAAAGTTTCTATTCTATAAATAATGTGGAGTCGCATTAAAATTAAAATAAAATTATGAAAGATTCTAATTATTTTCTAATATTTTATTAATGAGTCTCTGGTGGCTTTAACACATAACTATATGCATTAGTAATATTTTTTTTTAATCCTAGTTTCTTGTGCACTTTAAAAGGATACAAACAAAAAATTTGATATTATGAGTCCGTCAACTTTGTTTTGACTTTTGTGAAAATCAAATGAGTCTTAAATACTCACAAGCTTGGACGCTAGTTTTAATGTCATCCTATTTATATTTTACGGCAAAGATTAAGGAGCTTACGCACTTAAAAAAACAGAAAGTTCATTATGAAGGGATCACTCCAATGCAATTAAATTTCAGAAATATGATGATGTCACTTCTGAAGTTGTTAACACATAAAATCATCGACTACCAAATCAAATCGCTCCACTTATGCCGGATTGCTGAAGGCTGCCAACTCAAGTCAGTTTTGTAGAGGATAAAGTTACAAGTTTTCCTTCCGCATTGAAACCTCAGAAACACAAAGTTGTTGAGTTTTAATGAGTCAATGTGAGGATCATGAGGTTACAATAGATAATATCTCAAGAAAATACGCAGCTATGCCTGCCAACGCAACAATAAATAAACTAAAAGCAGAGCTTCAAGTCGTTGCCTTGAGTGTATGCTTATGTGATAGAGTAGAGTGTTATCATTATTTTTGGTTAAGTTTTATAGTCTCGAGAGGTGAGTGGGTTACAGTGATAAACTCAGTTTCTAGAGTTTTCAATCTAGAGAATAAATTTATGTTCGTGTTTTGCTATAGAAATAGTTTAATTTAGTAGTACACCTTGTTGTAGAGTAATTGAAGGTTTTTAGTGTTGAGAATAGATGGAGAAAGTTACTTTCCAGTCCAATAGTAACTCTAGAAATTCTTTTAAATATAGTGGGCATTGCTGTTGACATGTCACATCTCCCCAATCCTGACTTGTATTGACTGATGAACTGGAAGAGTATAGTACTCCGCAAGACTGGGGTACAAATATTTGTTTTATTCAGATCCATTAACAGTTTGGTGGTGGGAGAAAATTTGGAAGCTAAAAAAAGGTGCTAGTTTTTCTTTAGTTGTTAACAACCTGCTTTGTCGCTTGCTCTAGGTGTCGATATTGCTTTCGATCTTCAGAAATTACCTTTGCTTTTCCTAAAAATGACTCATTAGATGGATCAACTACTTAATAAACAACTTCCGAAATCAATTTACATATGAGCTATCAATATACAATACAAACAACTTATGTGGTTTGTTTCGTAAAAAATAAATGTGGCAGCACTGCATGACCACTTGGAAAGCATACATACCGCATTGTATGAGAATAGAACTCCCACTAAAATCAAGCTGTCAAGCCGTCTAAGTAGCAGGGAAAATGATGTAACCTTGAATTTATAAAAAATGTAACCATGAATTTCTAGAAGATGCGCAGAAAGAATCTTATTAGCTACTATATTGAATATCATTCAATATAACCTAAATCTTTAATTTGTGTTCACAACATTATCACCATAAAAATAATCTAAAATAACCTTATGACCATTATAATGATCTAAAATATTCAATATAGAACAAATATTCATCACACGTCACACTTACTTAATGTTAAACAAAAACTCAGCAATTTTAAAAAAAAGATAAATAATTCTTGAATTAGCAATTTATTTGATAGATTGAAAATGTTTTCAGCATAATAAGACGATAATTAACCATTATTATAGCCAAAATGGTTAAGAGATGATCAGATTTATCCAAGTTAATCATGATAATATGATTAAGATAATGCTCTTCCGATAATAAGTGTTCAAAAAGTGGATGCCTAATAAATCTAGGTACTGGGATACAATTTCTAAGTACAAATCAAATGACATACTTGCATACAATGATAACTTCGCATTCAATAATAACTGCCTATGGCATACATGCATACAATGATAACTTTCCCATTCAATAATAACTTCCTAGGAAGCATGGACTTACCTTAGAAACCCACATCCTATGTTTTAACACCCACCTGGCATTCGAATAAGCGTGTGAGAATGTGACTGCCTAATAAGCATACTTACATTAGAACCCACATCCTAAGTTATAACACACACAACCTGTATTTAGGCTTGGAATCGAAATTTCAGTCTGTAGAGGAACTGAACTTGTGATCACCAATTAGCAAATGCTACCCACAAACCAAAAATAGCTATTTCGCACACTCGATATTAGTGATTACAAATGTTGTTGTATAAACTGCACAGTGTGATTAGTAGGATACAAAATAAGAGGAAATGGTAGAGAAAACCTTGATGAACCCTTCATTTTTTGCATTCTGAAGATCTCTAAAAAAACACTTACCACCAAAAATATTCGATAGTCTTGAAGGTGTAAACAGAACAAAGAGAACTGCCACAAGCTGCTTTGTGCTTGACCGAGGTATTGGTGTTGTATGCTTTAGGTCTACACATGGTTGCAGGGTCTCCACAGATATGTAACTCCTATAACTTATTAATTTACTCTATAGAAATGTTAATGCAAATTTATGCTCTATGATGTAATTAAAAATTACAATGCAAACTTAGATCAAATTTACTCCTAAGATTACAATCTTGAAATTCTAAGCAAATTATGAAAAGTTTCTAAAAACTAAAATTGCAACGTTAAATAGTTGGAATTGTGGTGTTGAAATATTCGAATTGCAACTAGAAGCATTTACTGCTAAAGGTGTAAGCTGACATCTTGGGAGGTAATGACTTTAATGAATTGGAAGAGGCATTGGAGTCTTGAAGAACGACATCTATTTGTGCCTGTTATTACTGATATTTACCAACACTAGATTAACTAGTAAATGTTCTGAGCAATGGCACTAATACACCTTCAAATGTAAGATTGTACAAATATTTACTTGCAATGTCCTTTGCTAAAAGAGATGCATACTCACCCAATAATAAGTCCCCTGAGATATGAATATTGATCTAACAACCTGCCAATGGATAGCCTACATATACATGTGATAGAATCTCTAAATTGCCTTCTCCAGTAATCAACACATCATTATCAAACTGCAAGCTAGTATTAAGCTGACAAGTGGTATTTTCAATTCTTCTTTACATAAAAGTTATTTCTTTATGTCCTGAAAACCACAGGATAAATTTCCAATGCCACACATACTTCCAATTTGACCATCACCAAGAATTCCAGAAAAAATCATTCAAGATGACAGATTTCTTCAATACCACATCCTCGTGGTTAAAGACCTTGGTAAGTGGATTACCGGAAGTAAGGCCAAGCAAAAATATGATAATGAACTCCAGACAAAATTCCCCATGTAAAATGGCCATACCACCAGTCCAAACACATCAAAAACCATGAGTATAAAATGGGGAATATCTACACCTTGATGGTGATTTGAAAATTTTCATGAATTTACTTCATGAACTGAAGAAAACTTGATGGAATATTCTCATTTTACAGCAAACCTACTGTGGAAAATGTAGAGCTTGCCTTTCCCAGTTCATGTACCTTTTTCCAAGTTCAGAGGAACAGGCATGAACAGAGCATATCCTCCCGCAACTTTGTTTCACACATGTTCAATGCACCTTAGCACAGGCAAAATCAAAGTAATTGAAATGTTATTCATTATCATATATGAACATCACCAAAATCTGGTCCGACTGTCCTCAACCTTGTCAATTTCAGTAAATGTTCCAGTCTAAGAGATACTAATCATCAATGCACCGACTTTACCAAAGGACAGTCTCCAACAAATCTCTGCAGTCTTGCAAACATAGAAACAACTCTAAGTAAAATGACAATGCCGGGACAAAAAGTCAGTTCTAAGTAAAAAGAAAATGACATAAAAATCAGTTCTGAGTAAGATGACAATGCTAATATAGATGTATAGAAAGAATTATATCGCAGGTTAGAAATTTTGAAGTATTGACCAAAACAGATTGAAGCCCCTAAACCATCGAACGCCAGTCTCATATAGCCTAAATTCCAATGTATTCACCCTTCTAGAGATTGCTTTCATTACCATCTGTTCAATTTTCACAGAATTCTCATTTTCCCAAAAGAATCTCAAAGTGACTCAAAAAGTTTCCTAGACATAGGTTTGTCTTGCTCATATATAGACTGATTGGCTCTGATAGAATCTTTATCCTTTCAAAAGTAAAATATGATACTCCGTACACCTCAAAATTAATAAGAGCAAAATAAATCTAGTTTGAGGTCTCCCGGTTATAATCATTATGCCTAGAATTGAATGGAACTGAATTGACCATATCAGCTAGATCCATAATTGAATCAAATCGAGATATAACAAATGTCAATATGAAAAATGGCAAAATGAAATTGCCAAAGGCACACTACAACAATTATCTAAAGAATCCATATAAAAGGATAGATCTCCCAAAGGCTCTAATGCAGCCCTCAAAGAATGAAGCCCTACTAGATGCAAAATCGCTAAAGAATAAACTTAGACAGATTTATCTGAAAGTACAACTGCATATACTTTTTAGTTTGGTTATAGGTCCATTGCAATTGATCTTTACAGGACTTTCATGTAAACCATAAATGCTATCAAAGACTCCACATTAAGATGATGCTCTACAAAAAAATTCCAATGTGTAGAAAATGACTTACATCAATACTAGTAAGAAACAATAACTCTACAAAGATTTAACCAACATTCTCACAGGAGCTCTAGATATAATTGAAGGTTAAGCTCTAATTGAATGTAATTTTTGAGATTGCGAGAAAATAAATAAAGGACATAAATAGTATCAAATAACTATTGCACAGCTGATTCTCTCCAAATTAACTGTTGCAATTATCCTTCAAGGATATTCATTACTTACAAAAAAAAATGAGGGAGAACTAAAAAATCGAAGAAGAATCAAGGCAGTAGCAACAGTTACACCTTACAATATACGATCATGGACCATAGATAAGATAATTTAGTTAATGTCATAAGGTAAGATACGATCGTTTTATCTTATTAATGCAGAGAAGAATTTGAATGCAAAACATTGACATGGTTGAGAGAAATAATATTCAAGTAAGTTTTATTTAAATGGATATTTATTGGCAAATAGAAGAGTTAAATAAAGAGCGAGCTACAATGAGCAGCCGTTTCCCTCCTAGTTTGTTGGATCTTGAAACTGTATTCCAGGGATAATTTTAAGGACCTGTAGTTATTTAAAAGTGTATAAACCTTGGCGAATCTTACCAATTCATAAAATGTCAACTATAAAATATTTGGCGATATTTTTCTAAAATTATTTCAATTTCTAAGGATTTTATATAGTTTATATAATAATTTGGCGATTTTTAGAGTGAAAAAAGTTTACCCCATCAAAACTGAGTGGAACAGGGCTTCAAAAAATGCAAATTGAGGAATTTTTTTTGGAAAAAAACATGGAAAAATAGCCCATGGGCTAAATTTTGCCCCTACAATTATCCTTGTTGTATTCTAACTTCTACATCAATAATATCCAAATAACCATAATCTGATTGAATATTTAGGAAAATATAAGAGTTAGATAGAGAATTTGACAGTACACGACCGTTTTCCTGTAGGTTTGACGGATTCCCAAATTGTGCTCTACATCAAGCAAAGCAAAACTGAAATATAAACCTAAAAGAGATAAAATACAAGGCCATTACAAGATAAAGGAAACATGAGCTGAAACTTAGACAATAAAATGAAATCCTAAACTAAAGAAACTTCTTAATTTTAATGAAAATGTTAATCAGCAGCAAAATTTGATGGAAATTACAGATGCTTCGAACTGCAACAATAAATTTGTCTGCGAATAAAAGCAATTTAAAATATTATGCCATCCAACTTAGTAAGAAAATGACAGAAATTAAGAGAGACGAGGCAGATTCAGTCACCACTTCCGCCAAGCTATTTCTGAGCTTTTCTTGTTTGGGTGTGATACCCCTTTCCTTACATTGATTCGACTTCAACATTCGAAGCGACAGAGGCAATCATACACCATCAGCCTTCTTTTCAAGAGTTACAGGGGAAATACTACTAACATTTATGCCCTCTTTATTCCAGTCTGGTTCAGGCCAACAAAAATTGTTATCAGGTTGTGCAGAAGGAAATGGCCTGGAGTTCAATGCGCCTGTATGCTCAAATCTGGAATTCCTCTCCTTAACACTTAACATACTATTTTCTCCAATTCTATTGCCTTCTGCAAGGCCTTTCTGGTTATGGCTCATTGAGCCACTCCTCGGTTGCTCGACTGCCACTTTCGATGCCTCTTCTTCATTATCCTCTGACATATGGCATTGCAAGGCTGTTTCTTGAAGCCTTTGTAAGTAATCGTCATCAGAAATATCCCCCGCACATGCGCTGCAAGTAACTGTGAAATTCGCACGAAGAATCATAACAGAAACCATAAGATTAGGGGAACAGGAAAAAAATTGTTGGAAAAGACATACAAAGGAAGCATGCATTTCCTTCTGCACACTGCTCACAAGTTCCTGTAAATCTCCATAATAGAGGATCTGTCTCATTTGGAGCGTGTAATTCCCATAGGCTTATATATTTTCCTTTATCCTTCATAAATGCTCTGTCATTGCTCCAGCCATCCCCATGCTCTGTCCTTGCTCCAGCCATCCATCGGGGAAGGTCAGGGCCTTACGATACCACACTCGCGCTTCCATCCATCCATCGGATGCCATCCGGGTCGTCCTCCATTGCGTCTCCTACGAAATATTTTCTTTAAGGATTGGGGCTAAGCTCACAAACTAGACGAAAGATTACCACCAATGATAACAATAATCCAGGGAGGATGGGTTATGTCCCCCGCACATGTGTTGCAAGTAACTGTGAAATTCGCAAGAAGAATCATAACAAAAACCATAAGAGTAGGGGTACATGAAAAAACTTGTTGGAAAAGCCATACAAAGGAAGCATGCATTTCCTTCTGCACACTGCTCACAAGTTCCTGTAAATATCCATAATAGAGGATCTGTCTCATTTGGAGCGTGTAATTCTAGAGCTCACGGATAATGAAAACCATTGAAGAAAAAGCTTTCCTGACGAAACAACAGGCAGATTCAATCGGAACAGACAACTTTCCGGATAGCAGATAGAAGTTCTCCAACACTTATAAAAGCAATGCTGCAAACCCTGTGCCCAAAAACAGGAATGCCCCTTACCTTAATGGCTTCTTGCATAAACAGGACAGCGATCAACACCCCAAATAGTTCTCCAGCTATACTTGTAAATCTACTGATGATTGAACAAGCCCCCAAAATTGCAAGAAGACAAAGCAGGAGAGATGTCCAGACACAAGCCCTGCACACCAGCCAACGGTTGTGTTAAGAACTTCAACGTTTGCTAAGATTGATTAACTTCACACCCATAGGCTTCCCGATGCTTACCATCCAGCCCATGCGAGAAACAGGCGTTGCCCTAAATCACTTTTGTTTTTAGCAAAATTATACATATATGTATACATATTCAAAATGAAATGGAATTAATGAGACTCAAACATTAGTCAATTCGTAAATAAAATAGACACAAGATGCTCATGCTTAGGCCAATAATATCAGACACCATAAACAAAGAAATCCCAGATCATAATTAACTTATGATTTTAACTCTTTGGCAACCAGAAAACTGCAAAGATTTAAAGAATAGTATCTGTCCTTAATGAAACTACAGAACTGAGAATACCTTATTTCATGGCTCATATTTGCAAGAAATTCTGACTTTGCACGGTTAGCCTCTTCTGCGGCTGCTTGAGAAGCTTTCAATTCAAGATTTGCTCGCTCAAGCTCCTTTGTTCTTTCCTTGACCTGTTCAAAAATAAATTATTTGTAAAGATTGCAAAAGTATGCACATTAGAGGACATGGCACTTTGGTAAATGGTTATCTATCTGCTGCTATAGTGGAACAGTACCATTCACCATATGATACCAACCTGAGTCTGAACAAACAAGAAAATAATATCTGTATGAAATAAAGAGTGTTTTTGGAAGAATGAAAACCCTACATTTTATGTCTATTCAATTCAAACATGGGTAAAAAGAGGTTCCGATCTCAAAAATTACCAGAGTTCCTACCTTGAACATTGTCAGCCTGATAATTAAATTGTTTTCATATCAACTGCGATACAGTTTCATAGATCCAATCAAAGAACAATATAAGCAAAGTAGCTGTGCATACAACCAGTAAAAGAAGATCTTGAGATATGCCAAGGCACATCAGAATAAGCAAACTAGACTGTTCTCTATGGTCAGATACTTGTAGCTAGCTGTCAAGGAATGTCCATAAATATTCCATATTTCATGTTTCAAATTAAAAACTGATCCATCATTTCCGCAGGTTGCATAAATGATAACAAAGACTACAAAAAAAGTATACAAGGAACAAATAGATGGCAGAATATGCACCTTGCTTGCCCAATCATGCCCAATAGACCTGCCCCTTGTCATCTTGCACACAATATTAGCATGTAATAAAAGGAAGCTTTTAAGATTTAAATCAGAATACCTGAATTTCAAGAGTACAGTTCATGCTGTTTAATTCTTGTTCCATTTGCTTACGGTCATGAACAATAGCTTCCAGTGTAATCGCTACCATTGCCACAACACATACACACATTTGTACCCGCAAATAGTAGTTTGCATTTAAAGTCTATGAGATGAATCTATGATCCATTCTTCCCTGGTTTTCAACACTAGAAGACAATATAACCATTCAGTTGCTCAATCTGTACAATCTGTATACCATATCTTGGACGATATAATTTCGAATTCAAAGTAGAAGAGGTAGACAGAATAAATAAAGTGTTCCCTCTATTTCATATTACAAGAGTGTAAGTTCTGTCTACTCCACCATTACTCATCAACAATTCAAAACATACTTGGCACGTGTTTTCCAATAAGTCGGCGTGAGGCAATTAACAAATAGGAACATAATTTGTAATTGCAACTGGAAGACTGTTGGCACCTGCCTTGTTCCGTACAAACAATGATGCAATCATGTCAACCAGACATAAAAGCTTCAAAACATCCTGCTGTTGGACAGGAAATTGCCAAATGGCATGTGTAATGAGTTATAATAAACATACCAATTGAGTATGAGTCCACACCGTGTGCTGATTAATTGCTTTTACTATTGTTGACGAGGGTAACCACGGTATCCCACCCATATTCTCTTCCACCGCAAGATTGATTTTTGTTAGATGTTAGTTATTTTTTCATGTTAGGACTAATGTTAGTTATTTTTTCATTCTTGATTTTAATTATAATAGTGAGATAAAAAAAATTAATATTTTAACTTATTAAATTAAAATTAGTTATGGGAAATCAAATCAGGGATATCACATATATTGCACCAGTAGGATTAGGGTTCATAATTAAAAGTTAAAATGTAACATTTAACTCTTAAGAAAATAACTATGTTAAAAACTAGCATTTGCCCCGGAGGGGCAAAGTGAACGCCGGTAGGAAAAGAGGGAAGGTAGAAGAAACAAAGATAGGGGTAAATCTATGCTCAAGTATCATGCCAATCAAAGATATGACATCTGACATGTGCGGCAATAGAATCAAGCTCATCAAAGAACAAGATACATGGTGCGGATTGTCGAGATTTGTCAAAAATCTCTTGTACATTAACCTAAGTTTCTCCAAACCACATTGTTAAGATTTTTAGGCCTTTTACAATGATGAAATCAGCTTGACACTCATTAGCAATGGCTTTTGCTAGCGAAGACTTCCTACAATGAGGTGATCCATAAAACAACAACCTACAAAACAACATTGAATCATTGGTGATTTCCCGTTTGAAGGTTCATCTTGACATTTTCCAAACATTGGGCACCTCAACAAACTAGCAAACAATTCTTAACATGTTGCTATTTATACACTATTTACTATAAATAAACAAATAAAGATACAAAGACAACATTGGACCATAGTGTTTATATACACAACTTAAACCTTCCAAACCTTCTAAGGCATGGGTCAATACTATTTGGCGGTTTGTTGCTTCAATCACAAAAAAAATAGACTCGAGTTTTTAGCTCATCCAAAGTAATGATCTCATGTGCAACTTGTTGGTTCACTAGATGAGATATGAATTTTGTTGCTGCCAATAACAGAGGATGCATAATAGCTAAACATAAAATAAGCATATCATGCAAAAGATAGTTTCAGAATAAAACAAGAATTGACAAGGCCAAAAATTAGTTAATAAGATAAAAGCAAACCAACCTTGTCATTGTGTTGAATGACCTTTTAAGCTGAAAAATAATTATTCTCAAAAGCATATTACCAACTTCTGGAAACTTTGTATTCACCACAGCAACCAAGGCAATGAAAAACAACAATAAATTTACGTGATGCCATTTGGGATTTCATACATGACCTGCAACTCTCTTTTTTCGAGTTAAACAACGGGGGGAATCGCTTTTGACAATTCTATAGTAGTGTTTCCTTCTCTTGCCCCTACTGTTCCATTTCTAGGAGTTTCATCATCCCTCCTCTGTTCATGGTTACGACTATCAACCCTCGCATCTGGCTCCTTGTGTGAAAGGCCTGACCTTGATCTCTTGTAATTGTCTGCGATCGGTGTGATTCGCTCATTTGCATTGAAACGGTTGGCGACCTTTGTTGTTTTTATACCGACATTGGTGTCAATTTACTTTTGCCGAAAACTTTCATCGTTAGCCGGTCGGCGTGTCTCGTTCAAATGAAGCAAAAATGTCGTCGTAACTCGGACAACCGATGCGAAACTCTCAGCGCAGATTCGTTAAAATGATGTGAAATTCACAAAACAACTGCGACATGTTTCGTCGTAAAAGCATGAGTTGTACTTAGCCGAAAACTCACCCTTTTTTCAAAAATATTAGGGAAAAATCAAGATTACAAGACATTTGAAGGAACCACAGAAGTTCTTAATCGTGTTACCTCCACCTAAGGGAATTTTCAAATTCAGATTGTCCCGATTTGTTTCTGCATAAGGTGTCTCACCAACAACCACAATAGCCATGATAGACAATATCAGCAGCAAGGTCATTGATCATGGTACACCCTCACTTCAATTCATTTCATCTTGAAATTTCCTTGATGAGTTCTTGCTCTGACAGTCCATATGCTAACAATCACTCTTAGATATGTGATCTTCTGAATATGAGAGTGCAGGAAAATATCCATATGGACATTAAAAGGAAAAGATATGTAATCAAATCTTCCTTGATGTTTTGAATTGCATACCTAACCCTTGAATATATTGAAATACATTATATCCTTGTGCTCATCTATGAGTGAAACCATGCATTCCAACAACAGAATAGTCATTGGGAACAAATGCAACTACAAATCCAGAAACGAGGCTTTGACAATGGGAATTTGGATAACATCCTTGCATGGAGTATGGATAACATCTTTACCAATAATGGAAATTACATCGGTTAAGGTACAACAAATAGCAAAGCAATCTATACTCATGTTCTTGCTATTACTACTATGAATGCAAGCTACCCTGATTTCATGTATACATGTATCATCATAATAGAAGCTTTCATGTTATACAATATCAACATAATAGAAGCTTTCATGTCATACAATACATGTTAAACTCATAACAAGGAATGTTATAATAGTTCATAACATTATGCACATTAAAGAATGCTCACTCATACATTAAGGGAAGTAAACTAAGGTGAGTATGTGCCAAAGAATGCTCCAAATTCATACATGGTGTGACACTTGGGTGAGAAGAAATGTTTTGGAAAATGAGTGTTACCAATCTAGAAGATTTAAAAATACACTTTGTAAACAAATTGGGAGACCGGTGTCCTCAACGCTCATATGTCCAAGCTAGATTGTTTATGACCCTAAATCATTCATATATGCTCATACAAAAGCAAATATGAGGGCATAACCAAGATAATATTGATCAAATAAATATTTGTGGAGTACATCGATTGAAAGCCATAACAACTTAACAGCAACAAATAAACAAATAGGAGTAACTGAGATACATATTATGAAAGATATGGGCTCATACACACTGAAGAGGACAAGTGCATATCTACAACCCTTACGCCAAAAGAAAATGGAATGACCAATGGAATTCCGCAACGATGCTTCTAACCATGCAGTACAAATTACCTTTCAACATAACTGTTGGTACTAAAATCTTCCCTATCAATTTGTTTAGTTTCCAGCAACATGTTGACTGGAAAGTTCAAAAGAAGACGCTATCGAAATTTCAAACATACAATGATGTTTTTGCTAAAACTTTGAGTTAGTGTAGAGAACAAGGCTGCCATGACAGTTGTGTAAATGCTAGAATGTTGAAGTGACCAGTTGCCTCTTTTATGATGACATATAAGTGAGTCGTTCATATGCATTGTTCCTTGGGGAAGTAGACTGGGTATACTATCCTCTCAAAGACACCCGGTATTGGACCCCTTTCATTCCTCAATTTTCGAGTGGAACTCCCCTTTTCTGTCACTACCTTTGTGTGAATCGATAGGACAAATATAACATTATTTTACTTTGGATATGAAACTTTTAAAGTAAAACAAATATAACATTAAAATCTTATAAATACCTGAAAATATCATCTTATAAATACTTGAAAATTTAAAGATAAAAGACAATTCTAGCAAAGATCAATGTGTGAAAGCCCAAACGACCCGTGTGAATGCTAATAATATATTGAATTAGAGTGTTGAAGTGGAGACGCAGCAGAAGGAAGTACATCCATGGAGAAAGCATACCGAGAGAGCAACGTCACAGAAAATGGAAATAATTATGAAGCCACATGAATCACAGAGGTCCATCCTCACCCCAAAAAAGGTATCCTTTCCGCATTAATGATTTGGCTGAGAAATTGGTAGTTCGATTACTCTACGGCTCCTCTAAATCTATGCACTACCTTGCCGATAATTTTGCACCGGCCGAACATGAAACCCGCCACACTAAGACTTGCCCGTCCTTGGAAATCTCTCTGTAAGCCTTCTTGATTTTCTTTCATACATTTCCATTCCATGATTTATTTAAATTATAAGTTTATGAACCTTAATTATCAATCTCAGAAATGCTTGGATGGAGAATTTGTGCGAGTCGCGGTTCCAATCCCAAAGTAACAATAGCAAAAATGAACGTCGGTAGGAAAATAATAAAATTAGAAGGAACAAAAATTTATCCAAGAAGAATACCAAGAGACTCAAATGCCTTATAAGACAACACTAAATTTCTCGTCAAACTACACCATGGAATCTAATCCTCAATCAAGCCTAGATTTCATCTACGTTGTAGTGTCAGAAACGACTATGAACACCATAGCACACCATAATGAACACCATGGCACTCATAACAATATGAAATTGAAACAAATCACTAAGCACACTATGCTTTTGAAAGGAATGGAAATGTTTTTTTAGGAATAAATAAACAAAAAGTATAGGAAAAAATTTCTATAATGAACACCATGTCAGTTGTAACAATAGGAAATTGAAACAAATCACTAAGCACGGTATGGTTTTGAAAGGAAAGGATATGTTTCTCTAGGAATTTGAATTTTAAAAAAGTGTGAATTAAATTGTGAATTGTGAATTGGAAAATGCTTGGTCGCTCCCGGCGTTGGTAAGAGAGAATCTTGGAAAATGCTTGGTGGCTCCTGCTGGTCGGAGAGAAGATCATAAAACATGCAAAACAGGCGGCGATATAGTTGAAAGAGAAGCAACCGAAAAAAAAAAATTGGTCGATCCCGCTAGTCAGAGAAAATATCATAAAACACGCGAAACAGGCGGCGAAAAAAGAAGCGACCGCAAAAGGAAATAAATGCTCTAGGCAAAAAAAAATATGATGTGCTGCGATCGCTAGCAGCAGAAAAACTTGGTCGCCAAAAAAAACATAAGATCTGTGAAACGGTCGCCTGCAAAATCATAAGTTCTATGAAAAAAAAAACAAATTTTGCTTTCGGCATTCCTTTTGAAAACATAAAAAAATCCAAATATCAGAATAGTTAATATCATTTTTTTTATATTAGGTCGTCATTTTTAATATGAGAAGAGATGTATCCAAAAATAAATGTAAATTCATTATATTAATAGTTTTATTGGACCTTAACCAATATCATCAAATAAATAATATTTTAAATAAAATTAATTTTTTTTAAATAATATGTACACCGAGCTGGAAATCTATACATAGCTCCTCGAGTCTATCCATCTCTTCTAGTGTCCTTTAGTGTGAGCATAGAAAGGTTACCACTTCCCATACAGTTCTCTTGAGCACCCTTTCTTCACTTTGCCTCTTAACGTGCAACACCAAATTGCATTTGTGTAAGCGGGTAGCACAAGAAGGATAAGCAGGATCATCAGTATTGCTGCTCTAAAATTGTAATCATATTTCATAACATTCACTATCAAGTATTGAAACACCAGGAATGCATCCATTCCCTTAGGGTGTAGTCAATATTGACAACCCTAACATAACCCATCACCCGAAAGGTATGCATCCCTTTCCGATGTGAGCCATGTAGGCCTTAATCACACTCAAGCAGTCTGGAATAAGAATGAAACAATGAAACATGCTCTGCATATCAAATCCAATAACCAGACAAGTATATTCTTAGTTAGGGTTATAGAATACTCAAAGATGTATCTTTTCTTCATTTGCGAAGAATGGGGGCTCCCTTCTTTGAGTGAACAATCCTTCGGTTTGCCACCCCAATCTTTTCACGTTCCATAACCCACACATGCCTTCTTAGCATAATTTTACTGTCTCACTCACATGCTTTACCAACATGCAGTTTGGTTGAGACATTATCGACATTTACAATGGCGTTTCACCCGAAACCATTTCCAAAGCATGGGATCCTTCCCATCTAGTTTGGCTTCTGCAGGCCATCACACATGGTCTTCCTGCAATGTGTCATCCTGGCACACTTATCAAATATCCAAACAGTCAACAATATTTAGCAATACGCTTTAAATATGATTGTTCCATAATCAATCAATAGCATTAATAATTAATTCAACATGAATTGACAATTCTGCCTCCTACAGAAATTGATTTGTTTAACCATGAGGCCACCCTCATATCGTTTGGCTCTTGTAAGTGGTATCACTCTGTCCATTATGGTTTTACCCTTGCTACCATACATGAACATTCACCTACAACATGTCCTCAAACGGTGATTAGCAATTATAAGCAAATTCTCAAATCTGAAATCTACAAATCTGTTTTCCTATAGAAATTAGATTTGCAACCATGAGATTATTCTCATAAACTTAAATCAGACAATTTTCATATTTGTTTCATGCATAAGTTACAACCATGAGAACCTTCTCATAACCTTTGGCTTCTACACTTGGTAGATCCTGGTCTTTACTATGGACTTATCCTCATTGCCATACGCAAGACCTTTCTACCTGAAATCTGAACTTTAATCAGCCAAACACGTTATGAGTATCTATGCATATAATCTTTTCATTGCTACAACAGTCACGGAAGTAATCTCAGAATTATAACACTCAATAATTCAAACACTTTCAGTTGTTAACATTTTAAATGCAATGAAATATATACATTTCTATATATTCATCATTATCACATTAAAATTGCAAGACACGGTCACACTATCCATGTAATAAACTGTAAATACTCATTACTTCACATTCCATGCAGCTCTGTCCTTCCAACGGAGTGCTCTAGTATCCCATCACATGTCTACCTTCTTCATGCAGTTCTTCTCCTGCATTCATAGCAGCTCATGAAATGGTCTCAGGATTAGTAATAGTCCACCATTTCATCTATTATCTAACTGCATTGAAACATATATATGTCACACCCATGCATTCACACAATGCATCTCAACATGTGCACCCACACATATGCATGCACATTCACAACATTTACATAATATTTTAATGTACATTCACTGGATGCATAACCCCTCAATACAACCTTGCATTAATCCATGAATACTATGCATTCCAACATATTATGGCCTTACCATGCCTATCTCATATGGCATGCACTACAACAGGACCATAAGTTCTCACTTGATTTGGTTGTTAAACCCACAACCAACATACACAAATGGTATGATATAATTTCATATGAATGCATTGAGGTTTCTAAGAAACTATAGGGTGTAAGGCTCCCTGCTTTCACTTACATGCACCTCACCATACTTGGTGGGTTGACATTCACATTCAGGCACTCAATACTACATGCAAGCCAAATCAACATAGTTTAAACATAGTTGAAGAGACTTTACCAAATCCTCTTTCAACATTCATGTGATTTAAGCACAAATAACCATCACCTGCACGGTTGTCATTAACATCGCTTGATGTTACCTGATCAGTTGGCCTCTTGCCAAGGCTTCACAGTCCTTTTTCCAACCTCATGATCACATATTTGTTGCACCATCCTTTCCTCATAAGGTTGTTGGTCATATGCAACAACATCATCCACATCCTTAGCCATGCTTCGGTTATCTTTGGTCCTACAACCAATGCGAACACAACTAATTATTACCAACCACAATAATTATCTTAAGTGGTTCATTGCATATGTAAAACCTCACTATTTTACCAATATGCAATATCATATACATGCACAAACATTTTCACATGCACCGTGCAATGTTTATTTATATGCCATCTAGTGCATATTCATCTCATCTATCTAATCTCTTGCATTTTCAATCATGCATCTATGGTTTGATTCCCACAACCATTATCAACAACATTAATAGTCATCAATCATAGGGGATACCATTAATGGGCTATTGCATGTGTAACCTCACTACCTTTATCAGTATGCAACATAATGCTCATGCATAAGCAATTCAAATGCATTATGCAATAACTCTTCTAATCATGCCCACTAATTCATATGCATTATTCTCTTGCATTTCCAGCATCCCTATGCCATAATTTCCAATATATAAAACTCAGGAAATAAAAACACAATAGAAAGATAGGAGTTAAGGAATTCTCCCTTTCCAATTCCTCATTATGACATGGAGTTCCTCCTCCACATCATAGTTGATCCTTTTCTTGGCTTCCCTACCAAGCATACAAGCAATCATTAGCTATGATCTTTCCATGAATTAGCAATTCAGTATATTCATAAGTGTATGACATTCATTCTTGCTATTTTCCAAACATGCAATTCTTATGCTATAAATATAAATAGTTTAAGGTGAGGAATTTTCCTGTTATCAACATTGCCTCGTTGCTCCCATTGGTCTTCTGTAATGCACATTACAACCAATTACTCTTAATAAGGCTTCCATAACCTTCTATGCAATTCCTGCTTCTCCTCCCAAGCATAGAGAATGCATTTCACACTTTAAACGACTGTCTTCGGAGGACGACAGGGGTCAAGGGGGCTTGCCCCCTTGTGGCTGGGTCGAGGGTAGCACCCTCATTTTTTTTTGTAAATCCTTCGATTTTGCGCAATCTGGTGCATAAGTTCCATGGCATTTTTCAACTTTTAGCACCTGAAAAATCTCCCTGGAAAACGACTGAAATTCCCTGTTTCGGTGAACTTCTCCATTCTCTTACGACCCGTTGCGGACCAACTCGCCGAGTTTCACCGCTCAGCAGACTCATCTATCTTTTCCACCGTTGCGGACCAACTCACCGAGTTCTTCCGCCGAAAGACACTTAGAAAAAAATTTCAGGCCAACTCACCAAGTCCTTCCACCATTGCGGATCAACTTGCCATGTTCTACCGCAATTTCGGACCAACTCGCCGAGTTCTTCCGCCGTTGCGGACCAACTCGCTGAGTTCTTCCGCCGAAAGACACTTAGAAAAATTTTGAAATTTTTCTTCCTTTTCCCCAGGCATTTTCGCAACTCTGTCGGTGCAACTCGGCCAAATTCGTCGAACGTGTCGGCTCCACTCAGCGAGTTCTGCCGCTGTTTCGGCCCGGGCCAACTCGCCGAGTCCTTCCACCGTTGCGGATCAACTTACCATGTTCTGCCGCAATTTCGGACCAACTCACCGAGTTCTTCCACCGTTGCGGACCAACTTGCCGAGTTCTTCCGCCAAAAGACACTTAGAAAAATTTTGAAATTTTTCTTCATTTTCCCCGAGCATTTCCGCAACTCTGTCGGTGTAACTCGGCCAAATTCGCCGAACGTGTCGGCTCCACTCAGCGAGTTCTGCCGCTGTTTTGGCCCAACTCGCTGAGCTCTGCCGCCATTACGGCCCAACTCCACGAGACTAAATTTTTCTCATCCAGCCACCGCTGCTACTCCCTCCGGCATGAGCCTCCCATCAATGTCTTAACCCTTGGAGCTTGAGGTTTTAATTCTGGAACTGAAGGTGAAACAAGCATTCTAGATATAGTTTTGGCCCGGCCAATTTATTGGCTGAATTAGCTCAGAAGGGATATTGTCGATACCTGAACCGAAGATGAAACAAACAAGCTAAAATCAGATGTAGCGAGCTCCGGCAATCGAATGGGCAAGCAGGAATGAGCAATCCCTCGCTGGTCATTATCAGGGCTGATATTGCAACTACCCCAATGGAGCAACCTGCCTCGAAATAAAGAGAATGATATCAATGTGATATTTTTCCAACTCCCGTGCGAATAACGTTAGTGCAGGCAGCCGCGGCGAAGCATAACCATCCACGTGTCAGGATTCCATTCGCTCCATGAGCGAGGAATCTAACTGACGTGGAGGTTATGGACCTCCATGGTGAAACGCCTACGGCGTAAAAATAAAAAAATAACTATTTAACTCTTATTTTACTATGTTAAAAATAAAAAACAATGTTTAAATTGTTCTATTTTGAACTACATGAAATTATATTTTAAAAACAACATTTAAATGTTCTATTTTGAACTACATGAAATTATATTTAAAATTAAATGAACATTTAATTAAAATTAAAATATATATTAATATTTGCATATAAGTATATAAGTTCTTTACTATGTATAATAAGAACTACATGTGGTATAGTGGTAAGGGTGTTGGAATAATGGGCATGAGGTCCAAGGTTCAATCCTCCCATATCATCTACTTTTTTCTTTTAAAATATAGAAATTTGTAAATATATTGAATTTCATTATCATGTAAAGTTAGTTTTATACTTGCATAGATTTCAGTGTATGGGGTTTTTTTATTGCATATATTTTAGTGTCGATGTTATTCTGTGGATGCATTGATTTCAGTGTGGAAGCATAGATTTTAATGTATGGGGTTTTTTATTACATATTTTTCAGTGTAGATGTTATTTTGTGGACGCATTGATTTTACTGTAGATTTCTTGGATGCATAAATCTTAGTGTGGATTTCATCGATGCATAAATTTCAGTGTATATGTTAATGTTTGATTTTTTTATATAGAGTCTAAACTAGAAATGGAAGATCTGCATGCGGAAGATGCTATGAGACAAACTGGCGAAGAACCAAAAATATAGAACATCGAACATCGTAAAACATATCAAGGAAGAAAATCTTACGAAATGTCAACAAAGAACGAGAAGAAGACTTGAAACGAAAAGCAGAAGAACAAAAAGAATTTTGAAAAAGGAAGGTGGACGAAATGACAGCAGAAGAACGAGAAGAACGAAGAAAACGAAATGCAGATCGACAAAAACAATATTGAAAAAGAAAGTTAGATGAATTGACAATAGAAGAACGAGAGGAACAAAGAAAACGAAACGTTGATCAACAAAGAGTGCATCGAGAGAGAAAGTTGAAGCAGTTGGAAGAACAAAGAAATCAAGTTGTAGAATAACAAATAAATCAAAATGTACAAAATGACGAAATGATGGCAGAAGAAGGAGAAGAACGAACAAAACAAAACGCAGTTCAACAAAAAGAAAATAAAAAAAAAAAGTTAGGCGAATTGATAGTGAAAGAAGGAGAAGAACAAAGAAAACGAAACGTTGATCGACAAAGAGCGTATCGAGAGAGAAAGTTGAAGCAATTGGAAGAACACAAAAAATCAATTTGTAGAACAACAAATAAATCAAAATGTACGAAAAGATGAAATGATGGTAGAAGAAGGAGAAGAACAAACAAAACAAAACGCAAATCAACAAAAAGAGAATCGAAAAAAAAAATTAGGCGAATTTTCTCTATTTTCCAGTTTAACAATTTACTCAATCCTAAATACTTATTACTTACATTAATAATCCTCTTAAATGTATCTGCGTTTTCACCTTAACCTATTCCTTACAATGTTGATCAAACTCCAATTTTGTGTCACCGCCCACGACTGAAACCAACCTCGATCCAAATCCTAGGCTCTATCAAGCGCCGAGAGGGATCAAATCTCCCGAGGTGCAAACCTCTTCTCAGATATTGCACTCAAGGAGCTTTTCGAGGATAGGTTTGCACCTCGGGAGATTTGATCCCTCTCGGCGCTTGATAGAGCCTAGGATTTGGATCTAGGCTGGTTTTAAAATAATTTTTAGGAAAACTATTAAGATTTGATTGTGAGACTCTCTAATTTAGAGAGCAAACCTACAAAGGTAGCGGGGCCTTTGTTCCCGTGAGAATCAGCTAATCCAAACACACCGAAAACTGCGGTAAGCGACTTGTGTGGGTTGAGTCTCCTTAGTTGGCCAGGTCATAAAATCCGACCAACAAAACCCAACCAACAAGGGTTCCATTGTTGTGCAAGAGACATTCAAGGTCCATGTTACCATATGTGAGAGCATCATCATAGGCTCCATAAGGTCATCACATAGGACTTCAACATAACACACGAGAAATATGTACATTAAACTACCAAGGGCATCATGAATCAATGCATCATCATGATAGTCAAATACAACATCAATATCCAAGAACCATCAAGCCACCTTATGTGTGGGTTCAAGATCCAAACCTTCAAGGGCACCAAAGACCCCACAAGAAGGGGTTCTGAGATCCAACTACCATATGTAAGCGGGTCATATGTTCATGTGTACCCATTATTATCAAGTCACCATCTCAACCACACAAGAATACCTTCAAGGTCCATTATGCAATCAATTGTGTGGATCCCAAGGGCATCATGACCACGTCTCTGCCACATGCAAAAGCGTAACCACGTCCAACATGCAACGAGAGGAGTTGTATGACCGATGACTTGTTCATCAAGGGCTTCCAAGTGGGCATGGGCTTCAACATGTTGTTCAAGGGATTCATCATCATGTGCATGGGATTCTCAACACATCAAGGGCTCCACCATCATTATAAGGGCTCAATCAAGCATCAAGGGATTCAACGGTCTTGATCATCAACAAGAAAGAACTTCATCATGTATTCCATCATGAACAAGGGCCTGAACATATACAAAGATTACATCATCAACCATATGTGTGGGTTCAAGACCCAAACCAAATGTTCCATAGGGCATCGCCATGACTAGTGTGAACATATCATGCTTTCTTCAATTGATAAGAATACAAACCAAGTCCCATCATGTGCAAGAGTGTAGGGGAATATCAACCAGGTGCTCCAAGATATCATCCACATCATCAAGCATGTAGAGGCTCCAAAATCCAAGCTTGTGGGTTTAAGGACCATGCAAATGTCAAGGTCCATCACATCACCATGTAAGAGTTCCAAACCCAAGTTTCCATCACAAGAGTGTCCTAAGATGATATCACCATTCAACCACCCATGCAAGAGTGTGAGGTCATCCTCATCATAGAAGCAACAAGGATCATCAAGCCATATGTAAGCAAGTCCATAACCAAGGGCTCCATGAACTCATCACACCGCAATATGGGTGGATCCCAAGACCCAAGCCTCCATGTGCAAATATATCCTCAAATGACCAGAGAATGGATCATTTGTACCACCAAGTGCTCCAAAGCACACACCATATGTGAATGGGCTCCAATGCCCATGCTACCACAAGTGGGGATACATGACATCATCCATACCTATGCAACTATGTTGATACCTGTGAATGCAACCATCTAGATGACCACTATGTGTGGGGATGAGACTCCAACCTGTGCAACAAATCCCATAAGAGATACCGAGAACATGTGCAAGTGTCCATGATCAAGTCCATACCTGTCCATCAATCTTGTCCACTGCACGGGGCCTTGGTGGCATCAATGACAACTGAAAGGGCCACTACAAGTTCCATGTCAGCATCAATGACAACTCAATCAACAATCTCCCCCTTTGTCATTGATGACAACAACTCATGCTCCCCCTAATAGCAAGCTCCTCCTTTCATCTTCATCTCTCCCCCTTTGGCATCAATGGAAAAGGGTGACCGCAAATATGCATCTCTCACAATGAAGTCATTGTTAACTGCATGCATAGTTGTATCACAATCTAGGGACCTGTCCTGCTTCATTTAAAGAGCCATCAGTTTCTCTTTATCGTCCTTGAGTTCCTCCAAACTCCATGAACTCAAGGTACTCCAAGGTCTTTGAGAGACATCAGTGTGGGCTTGCCACATTGCAGCCATCTTCTCTACAATGCTCAATCTCACCTATGTGAAATTGTTTAGTCTTCTTCATCCATACATGTTCCTTAGCATTTGCTCCTTCGACATTATTTGTCTTCCTTGGTTCATTGGATTTCCTTGCTGAACTGTATGAAACACTTCTCATGGATTGTCTCCTTGTATTCCAACAGTCTTGAGATTTGTGCCCAAAACCACTGCAGTTGTAGCATCTTATCGTACGACAATATGGAGCAATATGACCCACATGGTCGCAAGTCCAACATCTAACTGTGTTGTTGGAGTTTCCAACACTTCTTGCATAGAATTTGCAATCTAATGCCCTGTGACCAAATTCATTACATGAGTAATAATAACCATTGAAACTGTTTTCATACCTGGGTCTTTGATTCCATCTTGGAGTAATCTCCCTTTGAATTTGCTTTGAGGAGTGGACCCAACTTCTTGATGTCTTTCTGATCTTTTGAAGTCTTCTTTGTTTTGTGCAAGTTCTTAACAGGGAGATTTGCTTTAAGGGCTTGCTTCAGGAATCTTGGGAGACCATGTTCCAATTTCATTCTTTTTTGCTTCCTTATTGTAACCAAGACTGGATCTGTCAAATGAAGATCTTTGACAGTCCAAGATATCACCCAATATGACTGAGCTATTGTTGAACTTGACATAAGAATTTGACTTCTCAACTTTCTTTATGAGATCAACCACTTCCACCTCAAGCTTCTGAGTTATCTTCTCTTTTTCATCCAACTGATTCTTCAAAACTTCTTCTATCCTTTTGGCTTCTTCTAGACAAATCTTCAAATCGACATTAGCCTTCCTTGTTTCTTTAAGCTCTTCTGAGTCTTCACCGGGATATTCTTGTTCTTCTTCTGCTTGACTGATAAATTTAGTATTTGGTCTTTCAACTTCATCTTCTTTGTCTTCCAGTTGATCCTGCAACACTGCTTCTTTGTGCTTAAGTTTCATAAGCATCTCTTTTAATACCATGGTATTCTTTTGGTACTTGTCCAAGAATTCAAATGTTACCTTTTTAAACCTCATGAAATCATATTAGTTTAAATTGACAATGTTATGGTACCAACCAGCTCTGAGATCAATATTGAATATAGTATGTTGAATTTCCTTCTTGTCTTCAACATTACCTACAATATCATTTTGAATTTCATCACATAGAGAGCTACTACAATCAGAAGAGTTATTACCTCCACTGGTGTCTGATTCTTTCTTTTCCTCTTATTCCACTTCTTCAGTAGGCTTGACTTCTGGTTTTTTTTTTTTCCTTTTCGGTTTCTTGTCTTCCCCTTTGGTATTCACTTTTCAACTTGAACCATAGGTCTTTGGCTGAAGTGTATTCCCCTACACTTTCTTTGATGGAGCTTGGAAGTCCATCCATGAGCAACTTCAAGGTAGTGGTGTTGTCCTTCTTAGCTTCTTTCTGTGCAGCTGACTTGGTCTTCTTTTTGGAAGGAACAGGTGGATTGATCAAATCTCCCAAACACCAAACTTCTTCAAGTAGGATTTCATCTTGCTTCTCCAACCGAAATAATTTGTCACGTCAAATACTGGAACATCATTGTTGGGGGACTCTGCTTTTGCATCCATTGTGTGTCCATAGATCTCCTTCAAGCTGATAAGGATTGTGGTGAAGGTTGTTGGACACAATGGTCACACTGAGAGGGGGGGTTGAATTCGTGTGAAGGCAATTAAACCTCTTTTTACACTTCTACCAATCTATCAAAGTTCATCAATGTATCATTCTACTAAGGAGGTCATCACATCATAAGCATCCATCAACTAATCATCAACATGTAATACTAAATCATAAGCATGTCATCATAAATCAAAACACATCACAAAAGACAACACAAGATTTGTATGGAAGGATTTATTTATGTTTTGATATGATGTACAATGGAAGACTGCAATCTTCGCAATTACTTTAGCACCAACTAATACAAAGAGAACCAACTCTTACAATAGGGCCCAACCTGCTTTTCTCAGTTCCAACTAAGAAGAGGTGAGGAGTCCAATCCTCAAGTGCAAGTCTTAGCTTGCAATGTGATCTCTATCTGTCACTATCTCATTCACAACTCAATCAACTACTGCTCAGTCAATTTGTCACTGCCATCCACTGTTGTCACTATCATGTCACTCTGCTACCATAGTCAAGTCCAATTGTTCAATGTCCTCTTCACGGTTCATACTGATGTTCCCTTGTTTCTACATCTTGGAAAATAAAGTGAATTATTACAAGTCTAATCAATATGATGTTTCAACATTTGTTAAGTATGCCTTCAAGATTCAAATTGAATATGTTTGTGTTCTAAGAGAGTTCTCTTAAGGGCTCAACATTTGCAAGTACAAGTCAAGACATTTCGAATGTATAAAATTGTATTCAAGCCTAGAAGATTTCACATGAACATGCCCAATCACAATTTGAAGTGTTAGAAGATGGAAAACATACCTTTAAGAATTCCTCCAAAAAAATCCTTTTTTCAATGAGAAGGATTTTCTAGATACTAAAGGGATTCATATCGAAATTCTCTAAGTGAGTCCAACATGAGATGGTTGATTGTTTTATGATGTGACGAGCAATTTTAAGAATTCCTCCAAAAAAATTCCTTTATTCAATGAGAAGGATTTTCTAGATATAAAAGCGACTTATATTGAAATTCTCTAAGCGAGTCCAACATGAGATGGTGGATTGTTTTATGATGTGGTGAGTAAATAAAAATGGTTGAAAAATGTCATCTCCCGTCTTTTGGTCCAAGAGATTTTTTTTTCCCTCAAGGGAATATTCTTAATATTCTTATGGATCTTCAAGTTATTAGTTGGTAGACTAGGAAAAGCATTTGGTCCATCCCCAATCAACCATGAATCCATAAAAAACTATGTTGAATATCACACCAAACACCTCACTTTTAATTAAAACATTATTGCCTAACCTAGAAAAGTTCAAAAAGTTCAAAAGGAGAATGAGTCAACGTATGTCTTCTTATAAAGTCCCTTTGAACAACGTCACCATTCAAGCTTGGAAAATGTATATTGAAAATTATAAAAACAAAAAAGAACAAGCATGCACTATGGGAGGGATGTCTATTATTGAACAGGGACCAGTAGTTGTCATAGTACTAGCCCCACATAGCCACCAAATATTGACATAAAACACCCAAAAATTGTACATAAATATTTCATATTAAGTGCAGTAAAACTTTAAATTATGTCCAAAAATTTCCCATTAACTGACTGGGCCAACATGTGTCTATAAATAGTCTTTATGTGCAAAAGAGTACAAAACATCTTGTCCCAACTACCTACAAATCTGCCTAGGCATACAAAAGTACATGAACTACTAAATAACCCTCCTTGTATTTGCCACCTACTGCAAGGTACCTATCAAATCAACACCCCTGGATATCTACTAGAGCATAAATATCCTAGCCAACATGAAAACCTGTTCAAGAACCAGTGATAGAGTGTCAGCCATAACTGCATGGTTGTTCAACAATCCAACCCACTATCTTCAATAAATGACACCTACCCATTAAATGCATTAAATGCACCCATTAAACAGATGAAAGCACAAGGATCATGAAACAAATGAAGGCACAAGGATCCACCATGACAAGTTCCCAGCCATTGGATCACATTTAAATCAATCCACAACACACATTCAAATTTGAGAGATTGAAATCCATGTGCACCCTTCTTACCAATCGAATTCAACAGCAAACACCTATAAAAGAACCACAACCCTTACTGAAGTTGCATTTCAGACATTCAAACTGCAGGGTGTGTGCACAGTGGAGACATACCATCAGAGAGTGTGTGCACAATATAATCAAGTAACTGCATAATAGTATTGTTACTTCTATATCTGTTATAATCAGCTTCAATGTTTATGTTATTTCCATTTATGTTATTTATATTTATGTTATAATCAGCTTCCCTTGTAAATGTGCAAGTAGTTGCAGGAATGGCAAGAGTCAGCAATGCAAGGAGAACAAGTTGTCGACTGAGCAGGGGTGCCCAGCTACACTGCACCTCATCGGATGAGGAGAGGGTCGATCATTCAAATGCCAACAATGCTCCTAGCAATGTTGTTGAGAATGACCATGCGGTGGTAGAGGACACTGTTGTCCCACCATCAACCACAGAGCCACCGTCAACCACAGTTCAAGGGACAAGTGCAACCAACAAAATCAGTGCAATAAGAGGCTGGACAAAAGAAGACATGTTAGCTGCGATTGATGATATAGAGTTCAATGGATATTCCATTCATGCAGCTACTAAAAAACATGGAGTTGCTACCTCATCAGTACATTATTGGATAAATGGGCTCACACATACAAAGCGTAGAGGGCCTGTTACAGTTATGAGTGAAGAGGAGGAGGCTGAGGTGGTTCAGTGGTGTAAGGAGATGGCTCAAATGGGACATGGGCTAGAGCTGATACAACTAAAATCCACAGTAGCTCAAATCTGTCAAGGGAGGCCAAACCCCTTCAAAGATGGGTTTCCTGGTAAGTCATGGTGGTTTGGGTTTAAAAAAAGGCATCCAGACCTTGTGTTGCATACAGTCGAGGGCCTAGATAGAGACAGGGCTCTAAATCTACGCCCTGCAGTTCTAACTAAGTTCTATGCCACCTTTTCTAGCGCATACGAGAAACATGGTTATGCTCCAGACCATATATGGAACTGTGATAAAACAGGTTTACAGGCAGGAAGGAACTGTGGCATGCGTGTAATTTCCAAGAGAGGGAGTCGTAATGTGCCAAAGATTTTTCCTAGGAGCGGGGAGTGGATCACTATTCTATGTTGTGTCAATGCAATTGTTGCTTCAATCCCTGGATTTTATCTATTTAAAGGTAAAACTCAACTCAAAAGCTATATACAGAATTGTGAACCAGGTGCATGCATGGCTGCACATCCCCATGCTTGGATGACTAAAGAACTCTTTTTGAATTGGCTTACTCACTTTGTTGCATCTATACCAGGTGGTGTCTCACCTGTAAATAGACACCTGTTGGTTTTAGATGGACATGGAAGCCACATTGCTGTGCAAACAATTTAGGAGGCTAACAATTTGGGCATCGACCTGTTGACACTGCCTGCTCATACCACTCATAGATTGCAACCCCTGGATGTCAGTGTGTTCGGGCCTTTCAAGAACTATTTCAGGGGTGAGTGAGCTTCGTGCATGGCAAAGAATCCAGGGGTGGAGGTAAAAATGTTTGAGCTATCCGAGCTTGCAAGTAAAGCCTTTAAAAGGGCTCTCACACCTTCAAATATCAAGGCTGGGTTTAAGAGGACTAGAATATGGCCACTGAATTCTGAGGCTCTCATGCATGATACTAGTTGTAGCCAGGCATTTGAACTGGATGGTCAGGAAGAAGGGGATGTCCAAGCACATGTTGATGGCCGAGAAGATGTGGAAGTAGAGGAAGACGTTGTTACTGCTGATAATATGATATCCCTCTCTCAAGGAGGACCCTACTGTGGTGATGATGATGAACATGTAAGTGAAACACAATATAACAATGAACCATTTGACAGTAACATGGAGGTTGTTAGACCAACTGAAACACCTGCAACTTCTGCATGTGATCTTTTTAATGTATCTATTGATCATGCAACTGTCAATGAAAACGTTGATCATGCTCCAGGAAGCAACAATGGAGAATTGACTTTGCCAAGCTAGGTTACCCCACCATCATGGCTGGCAGAAGCCATGATGAATTTGGAAAAAAATAATGTCTCAAGAACCAATGAAGAAAGCATGAACATGCCTTCACAACCAAGAGAATTGGACAATGAAATTGTTCATTATTTTGTGGACGATGGAAATTTGGAAGAAGATACTGTCCATAATGAGGTTCCAGTTGAAGAGGGCAATATGGTTCAAATAGATGTGGAGAACATTGACCCAAATATTGAAAGGCAAGTGTCAAGCAAGGAACAACAAGTGTCAACGAAGGGCCAGTTGCTTGGTCGATTCCTAAAGCTACCAGTAGAGAGAGTGTCAGCAAAAAGAAGGCAAGCAACAACAGACAATCTTCGTCTATGTCGAAGTTCACAGTTACTCACCTCAGAAGACTATATAAAACTATTAGTTGAGTCTGAGCATAGGAAACTTGAAATCCATGATTTAAAACAGAAAAAGAAGGACTTAGCTAAAGAAAAGAAGGTTGCAAGGATTGTTGCAACAAAACTTCGAGCACAGGAAAGACTTGAAAGAGAGAAAGAAAGACAAGAAAAAGCCCATCAAAAGCAGATGGCAAGGTAGGAAAAGGAATTGAGAAAGGCTCAACAATTGCTTCAAAAAGAACAAGGGCTGGCAGAAAGGGTTGCCATTGATGAAAACATAGTGGAGGGGAGTAGGATGATGCCAAACACATTGGAACATATTGCAGATAATACTCCATGTTTCCAAGACCTCCTAAACATCCAAGTCCCCCGCTATCAACAAGTGCGCATGCCCACTTTATTCCCTCCTACCAGTGTAGGTGTCAATCGTATGTATGATTATCGGGGGGCTCAACCTAATGCAGTGGTTAGTAGCACAAGTGTGCACTGTCGCTACTCAATTCCTCCATGGCTACAAGAAGAAAATTGGATATCATATGGAGGCAATCAGCCACAACCTAATTAGCCATTGTTAGGTAGGCCAACCAACTTGGCTTAAGCAGGAAACTCAACAATATTGGGCAGTGAAGATCTTGGAGGACATCAAGCATAGGGGTGTCATATAGGGGTGCCAAAAATTTTGTTGTGACCACATTGTAATGTGGATTTTGTAATCACTGGCTCTAATGTTTGTAACATGGCCATTTTGGATACAATCCTAGACCATTTTGAATACAATCCTAGGTCATAGTGTTCCCTACTGTTTGCAGCATTGTAATCAGGGGTTTATCATACGGTTTAATATACCATAAAATCTTCATGCAAAATGCAATTTCATCATTTCTACATCACGTTGTAATGTGACCTGATTAAACATTTCATCAACAATTTCTTGGATGAGGTTAGTATCAACAATATATTCACTGTTTTTGTATTTAATGTTGGATTTGACGATATCTGAAAGACCTATGTTTCCTTCCTTCTATAGAGCCCTATGTTCCTTCTATATAGAGCAATAAATATAGAGCCCTATGTTCCTTCTATGATGTATGTGGCATGGTCTACAACCTTAAACATGGACTATAAGCCTTAAAGTAATAGTTAGGATAGAAACCCATCACTATAAATTTGGTCCTAAACTATAAATTGGGTGTTTGAACCCATCACTACTATTCCAAATTGTTAAAATTGGAGACATAAGCATCTTGTAGGCCAAAGGTTCTTTATTTAGGGCCTAAATCATTACTTAAATTTCTCTAATATTCCTCTAATATGTTAAATTTCCCCTCTATAGGTGTTGGGTTGGGATCGAGGGCTAACTTAGGGATGGTTTATGAGGCCCAAAGTAATTATGGTTGGGGACTATATTCCTAGTGTTTGGGTTTGAACCATTACTTGGGCTGTGATACCCATCCATGCAATGCTAACTCATAAAAACATGCCCATATTTCTCTCATAAGACTAATAATGCTTCTCTAAGGAATGTTCCATGGAAGGCTCTCATGCATGATTTATTACACCTAAGAGCAATGAGTATGACCTAAATACATTGTTCTGACTTTGAGAGATGGCTTGGGACACAAGAATCACCTTTTTTTGACCTAATCCTTGAAATTGACTCTAAATGCCTCGTGTAGGCCAATGATTACTTCTACAAGGTTCGAGTCATGGTTTAGTTGGTTGTGCAATGCCTATGAGTCATGGTTTATTTTAGTTGGTTTAGTTGGTTGTGCAATAGGCAAAACACTCATATTTACAATTATGCCATGTAAACTATTATCAATTATTCAGCCCATAGAACCTTCATGCAAAATACAATTTCACCATTTCAACATAACTCTGTAAATAAACAACAATTCTGCATGACAAGTTTGCATAACAAGTTTGCATAATAATTTTGCATAAAAACAATTATGGAACTCTGTAATAGGCACGCCTAGCATATCCTTCATCAACAATTTTGCATATCAATTATGCATTATAACAATTTGTTTAACTATGTAATAAGCATAAACCCATACTGCATGGATTGCAACTCTGTAATAAATCCATAAACCCTAACCCTACTGTAGGGATTGCAACATAAACCAACAACAATTCATAAACCCTAACAAATTCACCTTAACCCTAACCCTACTGCAGGGATTGCAACACAAACCAATAACAAAACAAGTTCATAAACCCTAAAAAATTCATAAACCCTACTGCAACATAAACCATACTACTCATATTTACAATTCTGGCATGTAAACTATTATCAATTATTCAGCCCATAGAACCTTCATGCAAAATACAATTTCACCATTTCAACATAACTTTGTAAATAAACAACAATTCTGCATGACAAGTTCGCATAACAAGTTTGCATAATAATTTTGCATAAAAACAATTATGGAATAAGCAGGCCTAGCATATCCTTCATCAACAATTTTGCATATCAATTTTGCATATCAATTATGCATTATAACAATTTTTTAACTCTGTAATAAGCATAAACCCATACTGCAGGTATTGCAACTCTATAATAAATCCATAAACCCTAACCCTACTGCAGGGATTGCAACATAAACCAACAACAATTCATAAACCCTAACAAATTCACCTTAACACTAACCCTACTGTAGGGATTGCAACACAAACCAACAACAAAATAAATTCATAAACCCTATTGCAACATAAACAAATTCATTATTCATTATTCACCATTCATAATTCATTATTCAGCGTTAACAGGAGCACAATTCCAGCATAATAAGGAGCACATTCATTATTCACCAAATCCCGGCAGCCCCAGAACACAAACCAAAACCACCAAACAGTTCAAACGTAAACCCACAGAACCATGCTGCGGCGAATGCAACATAAACATACAACACAAACCCCACATAAACCCTACTGCAATGTAAACACTGTTATTATCAATTATTCATAACAAAAAAACTTAATGCGAAATGCAATTCACCACTGCCGCAAATGCAACATAAACCACAAGCAGGAGCAGGCTCGACATACCAATTCCCGGCAACCTCAAACAGGTCAAACTTAAACCAACAAAACTTTGCAGCAGTGAATGCAACACTAACCTAGTAATTCACCAAAATGGAGCTATCAACAATTTCCAGCATAACCACAGATTATGACAAGCATAAGCAGGAGCAAGCCTGGCATACCGATTCCCGACAGCCTCAAACAGTTCAATGGAGCTATCAACAATTTCCAACATAAGCACGGATTATAACAAGCACAAGCAGGAGTAGGCCCGACATACCAATTCCCGGAAGCCTCAAATAGTTCAAACTTAAACCAACAAAACGCTGCAGCAGCGAATGCAACATTAACCTAGTAATTCACCAAAATTCAGCAAAATTCAACTGCAGCGAATGAAACATAAACCCTACTGCAACATAAACACCACTGTAGCGAACCCACCTAGAAATGCAACATTAACCTAGTACCCAGCAAGAAATGCAACATTAAACCTAGAAATGCAACAGAAAAGGTCCACACAATCCCCAACAGGTTGAGAGTGTTGAAAAACACAATCTCAAGTATGGCTGGTAGGAATCCTACCAGTGAGCCACCGAACGAAGCCACCGCCGTGCCACCGCAGCGACTGGAACAGGAACCCACGAACGAAGACACCGCAGTGACTGGACCATGAACCCACGAAGAAACTCGAGCAGGAAGCCACCATCGCCACCAAACGAACTCGAGCAGGGAGCCACCATCTCCACCACCGAAACCACGGGAGCAGGAACCCACCATCTCCACCACCGAACCGAGGATAATCCATGTCGTGGCCACCACTGAACAACAGCATGTGCACCAGTGAACGCAAGGCAACCATGTCCGAAGCACCAAGCAGGAGCAACCATGTCCGAAGCACCTACTATAACACTCATTCATTACCATTACATTAATTATAGTTATGTCAGTGCATTATTTCTTGTTAGCACTCCTTGTCTCCTATATATACATCAAGGAGACTCATTTGAAGGATTATATTATCTTATGCATTTGATATCTTGTAATAGGAGGTTTCCTTCTTGAAGATGATCATTATTCATTCACTCTCACCTAATTTTGGCATGGCATTACTACATTGGGTCTTTTCTATGCTTATTTGCTCCATAACATTTGACATCATAGCGGACAACCATTGGTTTAGCTCTTTCAAAAGAGTTATCTTACCATTTCACTCTAACTATTTTTTGGGTCATTGAAATTGCATGAAAATTTCAACATTGACATCGGAAAGAGTGAAGTACGTTGAGCAAAATTTTAGGATTCAATTTGCCATAGTTTCGTATCTATATGTTGTACAAGTCGGGGTTTTTGTTTAGTCCTTAAATTAGGCTTAAACATGTGGTTTTAGTAAAATAGACTTATAAGATCACTGTGATGTCCAATTTGAGTGCCACTTATGAGAGTAGATAGAAGATGAACCCATGTTGTATAGGCTCAAATTTCATACTCGTTAGAGAAATATTGGCAAAGTGGAAGGCCATGCAAGTTCACTCACATGAAAGACACCGAAAACAACATGTTTACAAGGTAGCTTGGACCTAACTTTTACTTGAAGACTAGAAATTGAATGAGACTTATGGGAGTCCCAAGAAGACATATTAGGGTATTACAATATGAAATTTCATGCTTATAAGTGGAGTGAAATCAAATTTACATCAAGTGCAAGATCCATGAGAAAGTGGAGCCCAATTAGGGGCTTTAGAAGGGTTTTGATGAGACCCCAATTTTAGAATTTTTTTCTATATTTTGCAACAATTAGATGTTTTAGTTTAGAGACATGTATTAGTGTTTATAAACATAGATATTTTTCGTTCAATGAGTAAAACTAGGTTGGGAAGCATACACATAGAAAATATATGTGGTGTAATTATAGAATGTCCTTGTACACCTATGTTGGTACCCGATGAGTAATAACATATTAGACATAATCTATTTTTGGGTTTGATCTTCCATGTACCATAGGGTACTTATGAAGTCCCATTTCCATACCTTAGAGCATACTTAGATTGCCTTTTGATCATGTATATATATAGTACATTGAGCACAACACTTGAGGCAATCACTCTCAGTTACCTAAGAATCATATAGCACAACAAAGGGTATAGACCATCCTCCTTAATCTTCACTATGAAATACCAGTTAAGTACTATTGTTGGAAATTTAACAACATACCAGAGAACTATAGATCTTGAAATCCTATTTCCCATAAGACAATGCAAAACCCTATCCCATCATGTCTAGACATAGTAAAATGCAACCTCTTCAAAGGATTCTAAAGGCTCATCCTTGACACGAGAAGAGAATGAAGTTGTGGAATTCAATACCTCCTAGCGGGAAAGAAAATAGTGATCATGGAAACTACAATGGAAATGAAGGTTGACATCCAGAGACATGAAGGAAGACCTTATGAAAGAGATAACAATACTTATTATCCTAAATTATACTCCTCGAGAAGAGTATATGGAGAATAGGTAAAGTCCAAATCACATCACATATGGGGAACATTTTAACACATCTAGAGAATAAGAATATTTAGTCCCATTCACCTGATCATTCATCACTTCAAGGTCCACTCCATTGTGGTTTTAATTGGGGACCAAAGTACAACTTCATTCCAAGATCTACATGAAGAATTTTGATGGTAACGATTCCATGACATGGATATTTTAGATTGAATTTTTTGTATTTACACCTAGTGCCAACTCTACAAAAGGTAGCTATATCTTGGTATTTAGAACCTAATCAATTTGTGTGGCGTCTTTGTGAATGCAAAATAACTCTATATGTCTCTTGATTTATTTTATGGGAGATTGATAGCACATTATGGATATATTATGAGCAACACATTATTTAGTCAGATGAAAAATCTTGAGCAAGGATGTCTATTTACGTAGCAGATCTCAAAGGTTTCAAAAGTTGATTCTTAGAGTGAAGAACCTTCTAGAGGATAAATTGTTGGATCTCTTTATGGTTAGTTTATAATAGAGAATTCAACATAAGGTGTGTCTCTTTGAGCCTAAATATTTGGATAAGGTTTTTAGTGTGGCAAAGATAGTTGAAGGTAAAAATATGGCTACCAAAAGAGTTGCCACTAACACCTATATGGAGTGTAATGTTTCCTCTCCTAACCTCACTCAACCTACAAGATTGACACCTTGGAAATTAGATGAAAGAAGAGGAAAGGGACTATGTTTTTATTGTGATAGTAAATACAGTAAGGTGCATAAGTGTGGTGAGAATAAATTATTCTACACAAGTTGTGAAGAAGAAGAATAATAATAGATAGAACCTTATCAAGATCCAAAACCAAACAAGATAACCCCAACCATATATTGACATGCTTTGGTCGGTGTTAACATTTCCCAAAACTTTATAGATGGAAGGATATATCAAGAAGAAAAAAGGTAACAATGTTGATTGGTTGCGGTTGTACTCGTAATTTCATTAACCACAAATTAGCTAAACATCTCAGATGCCTTATATCTCTATTACCAAAGTTTTCAATAATGATTGCATATGGGTATACCATTAATTATTTAGCAAAGCACCATAGTATTAAGATCATTATGGAAATTATTTCTTGGATAGTGCAATGATTGCGATCCAAATGGGTGGTGTGCATGTGGTCTTATGGGTGTAACAGTTAAAATAATTGGAAAGAATGGTGATGAATATTCAATCATTTTTCATGAGATTTTTCTCCAAAGATGAGGAAATTGAACTCAAAAGGTATGCAATGGAAATAATCGAAAGTAATAAACTCTAAAAACATGACAAAATTATTAAAAGGGGACACCCATGAGTAATTTCACAAGTGTGCTCAACAGATGTTCAAATATCTAATCCACTTGTGCCATTTGATCTCCAAAGATTTATCAACAATCATTCTAGGTATTTGTTGAGATGTACAAAAGGCTTCCCCCTACTCAAGAGCATGATCAAACTATTCAACTCATCCAAGGAATCCTTAATTCTAAAATATGAATTACAAATATCCTTATGCCTGGAAGGGAGAGATTGAATGTGTGGTTCAAGAAATGTTATAGGCTAGCATCATTTGACCTAGCCAAAGTGCTTTCTCTTCACTAGTGATGATGGTTTAAAAATAGGATTCTTGCAGTGTATGCATCGACATGATAGAGAACTCGACCAGATCAACATTAAAGATGAGTTTCATATTCCTTTCATTAGTGAATTGTTAGATTAATTACACGGAGTAGCTTTTTTTACTAAATTGGATCTATGTTTAGGATATAAACAGATTAGGAAGATATAAGAAGACATCCTATAACTATCATTAGATATCATGAAGGTCATTATGAGTTTTTGGTGATGCCTTGGGGTTATGATTGTGCCTTCCACCTTTCAAAGCTTGATGAATTCTATTTTCAAGCCCTTGCTCATAAAATTGTGTGGTAATTTTTGGTGATATACTAGTTTATAACAAATATTGGGAAGAGCATGTACAACATGCTGACATGGTCTTAGAACTATTGGAGAAGCAAAACCCATATATGAAACCTTCCAAGTGTGTCTTAGGGGTTCCAGAAGTGGAATATCTAGGGCATAATCTATCTCATGAGGGTTTCAAGGTTTACCCTAACAAAACTAAATTAATGATGGAATGGCCAATTCCCAAAATCTTGAATAACCTTAGGAGATTCTTAAGATTAACCAACTATTACCACAAGTTTGTCAAGAATTGTGAGTGAATGGTAGTTCCTATAACACAATTATTAAAAAGATGGTTTTCTTGGACTTAAGAAGTAACACAAGCCTTTTAGAAACTTAAGATGGTCATGTGTAGCACTCTTATCCTTACCTACACTTGACTTCACAAAAACCTTTATTGTAGGGTTAATGCCTTAGGGCATGGAATTGGTGAAATTTTAATGCAAGAAGGAAGGCCCATTTCCTTTGAATGTTACCAATTTAAAGGAAGGAACTTACTCAAACCCATTTATAAGAAGTAAATGTTGGATATACTACACATTGTTAAGAAATGGTCAATGCCTAATAAGAAGACACTTTAAGGTAAAACACATTATGATAATATGAAGTGTTGTTTAAAACAATGATTATCTTTAGAAGAGAAACAACAATGGATCTTCAAAGGCCCAGGACGATGTGCGCTATGCAAAATATTTGAAGAGACCATAGACCATTTGCTTATCTCATGTTCCTACATCCAGAGGATCTGGCACTGTATATTTTTTTATCAAAGGAATCAACCATGTATGGACTGGACATAACATATTAGAGGCATTGCGGTTATGGCATGAAGAGCCTTGTGCCACGGATAGACAGGATTTACCATATGTTATTTTATTGTCAACTTGGAATGCCCGGAATCACAGTATATTTGAGTATAAGTATATCCCACCAATGATCTATGCTTATAAGAGCCTAGCTATCACATAATGCATGCATCATAAATCCACAGTTAGAAAACCCCGGGTTATCATGGATGAAGTGGTGGATGTTACCATTCCCTAGTGCTTTTTTTATGGAGCAGCTCAAGGAGATCCTCCTATAGGCGGAGCGAGTGGGGTCATATTCATCTTTGCTCAACAATGGAAAAAGTTTGCAGCTTCCATAGGACCAAGTACCAGCAACTGGGCATAATTGATGACCATAAATATACCTTACAATTGGCTATCTCTATGGGCATTCGTCGCATTCGGGTAATTGGTGATTCCAATTTAGTTATTAATTGGTTGAAACATAAATGCAGGCCCGAGAACATTCTCTTAGCTACTATTTTTGAGGAATTTGATAGGTTAGTGAGGCACTTCCAATATATCACCTTTCAGCACGTGCTCAGAGAAAGGAATCATTTGGCAGACCAATTATAAAAAAATTGGGCTACAATTTGGAAATGGTATTTGGCAGAAGTGGGAATGCAACAACGACACTTTAACTAAAGATGATCCGGGACCAAATCCTTTTTGAGTGTAGGGATACAATCAACGTTACTATTATCTATATATTTGGATTGTAGCATTAATGTATTATTATATGTGGGACTTAACGAACAATCATATAATAGTTATGTTTTGATAAAAAAGGAATAGAATGTAAATGAAGGAAATTCACAATATTTTGAGCTTA
Organism: Larix kaempferi; assembly: GCA_027924585.1. Lineage (NCBI taxonomy): Eukaryota > Viridiplantae > Streptophyta > Pinopsida > Pinales > Pinaceae > Larix > Larix kaempferi. The sequence continues at coordinate 595,824 of BSBM01000734.1, read as the reverse complement.
TAATGGGATATGCCCGAGGAAACAATATCTATGACAAGGCCTAATCATGGGTCATGGAAAAAAAAAAAGGGAACACGATATTTTTTGTGGAAAAAAAAAAGAGAAACAACTATGGATCACAAAGATGTTGGTTATGATTTTTAAATTATCCACACACAAAAAAAATGTGATGGAAGATGTACTTTCAAGGAAAGAAGAGGACACTAAGGCCTTACTTTATGCTATTTCCATTCTACAAGTCAATTGGGTGAAAGAAATGAGGATACAATGGAAATAGGGCCATACTTCATGGCAACTCATTCAACGACTACAACATGACACTAGTGCATCAGATAAATTTGTGTGGAAGAACTATTCAGATGGGTAGAAGGATTTTCTATATTTATGTAAGAAATCACATGATCAAGAAGGAATATTTTAAGATGGTATAAAAATTATGTTCAAAATTTTGTGGTGGAGTGTTTAGATTTCCCACAAAATAAATAAGAGATGATTAAGATGTCATGTCTTCTAGAACCATTAGCCATACCGAGTCATTTAGTCTATAAAAGTCTAAACGGAATAATGTCATCATGGTGATGGTGGATAGACTAACAAATTATGCTCACTTTGGCTCACTTTCTCATCCTTCTACAATAATTATAGTAGTCACAATATTCATGGAAATAATTCAGATGCTACATGTAAACCCCTTCTTGTAAGTGATAGAGATCCCAATTCACTCGTAATTTTTTTGGTTGATTTGTTTTCTTGTTTGGATACTCAATTAGATCACAGTCATAACTCCTCTTACCATCCTTAATCTGATGGGAAAAGTCATATTGTGAATAATTGTAGGGAAGGTTATCTTTATTTACCTTCATTGCTCTACATTTGATAAATAGTCATAATGGGTCAATTGGTTACCTTTGGTATAATGGTGGTACAACACTTCCATACTTCATCCAAAATGTCCATGTTTATGGCATTATGATTATCATCCAACATCCATCACATCACCCTTGAGAGGGAAACCTAAGGTTCAAACAATGGAGAATCACATCGAGCGGCCTTAAGTTGTTCTCCAATATAAAAGGACATCTCGGTTACATCAAATAAACATGATGTAACAACAAGTAGAGCAACATTGTAATGAAATGCACTTTGAAATAGGGGATTGGGTATATATGAGGGTGAAACCATACAAACATATGTCTCTTACACAACAAAACAATGCCATTAAATTATCACCCAAGAACCATGGTCCCTATAAGGCATTGTAAAGGATTGACTATTTAAAACGAATCATCTATAGTGAAATCCAACTCTGTCAAAATAACAATCGATACTATTTGTCAAAATTTCATTAGTAAGCACAAAAATGCACACTATGGCCAAACCAAGTATACCCCAAGTATGAAATTTGGACCGAGACATAATCACACATTTATGAGCCTATTTATCCATGAATCAACCCTACCAAATTGGATACATACTTATTCTTCCCACTTATAAACTTCTTTGACAAAATGCACGACAATGGAAAATTATGCATGCTTAAGGAAATCATTTAAAGGGGAAACTTTCAAGGCGTGGATTGGAAATATTAAAATTAAAAAAGGTGAGGAATGAAAAGAAAGACACTTTCCTATTTGATTCACTCAAATTAACCAAGAAATAAAGCCTAGGTATGCATTTTAGTGAAGCAAGGCAATTTTGTCTACCTTCAATAAAATGCATGTCCATCCTTCATTACAAAGCCAAATTAAATGATTCAAATTGTAGAGTGTGCGTTTACTTATTAAAAACCTAACTACAATTCCATATTTTTAATTTCACCCATAAAAATTTATGTTGTGCCAAAAAAACTTCAAATTTGTATTTTTTACAATGGGTAAAAGTGGGGGTTGAGTGCCTCCAAGAAATGACAACTTCTCCATGAGATAGAGTGGTTGTGTTTGTGTTTGAGCATAGATCATGTAGACTTAAAATGTGGATGTAATTTTTTTAATTGAGGAAAACCATGACTTGTAGGACAATGTGGACCCAATGAGACAATTTTATCATTTTATAACAACAATATGCAAAGCAAACTCTTTCTTTGAGCATAATTCTATTAAATTAGAGAGAGTGTACAAAAACTAGATGTTACCGTGAACAAGTTTCTAGTAACGATTATCAACATTAATGTTTATAAACATATTACAAAACCATCCTTTGAAAGGAGGATGTAATAACCACATAGATAGAAAGAAAGCACACTGGAACAAGTAACATATTTTTTGAAGAATTGAGGACATGCTTAATTATCCTCACCCTCCTCTTCCTTTTCCTCCCCTTTTGTTTCATTGGAAGAACAATCATATTTGTCATGTTAGAGACTCGTTGTGTCATTTCTTTCAGCTTCATCTTGAGAAAAATAATCAGATGAACAAGTATTAGGAGACTCGAGTCTGCTTTCTTCATTTGTTGTTTAAGAATCTTGTTTTTTTTCATCATCATCGTCATTATCTTCTTCTCCTTCTTATTCTTCTTCTCCTCGTTGTTGTTGTTCTTCGAATTGTTTATTCTCCTCTTTATAGGAGTCCTTTTTATGTGACATTGTTATTTAACTTCTAATCAATATCAAAACATACTAGCACATCAAAACATTAGTTCATTCTACCATAAAATTGTTAATCTAGCCTAATAAAAACAATGAAAAAATAAACATGCTGGGTTGGCAGGTGCGGGAGGAGTCCTTCTCGACTCCGATGGAAACAAAAATAAAGACTATGCCTAGGGAATTGGCAGGAGGACTAATAATGAGGCGGAATGGCTCACTCTGATCAAAGGAATGGAAATTGCTAGGAATGATGATGTCAAAGATCTAGTGGCATTTAGAGACTCTGTGCTGGTAGTTAGGGAAGCCAGAACTTTGGCCAATAATCGCATAAAACCAATCTCCAAGCTTCATCATCTCTTCACCTATGTGGCTAAGGATTTTAACTCTCTCTCCTTTCTCCACATCCTAAGAATCAACAATAAAGAAGCAGACAACATGGCAAACATTGGTGTTGGATTGGATTGTGGTTTAACGACCATTACTGGTCTTAACCTTGTCATTAACTGGGTTCCTTAACCCCCTTCCTGGTTTGATTATGAAATCCTGGTTCCTTGTGATCTTTCTCTCGATTTGGGATTTAATTCTCCACCCCCCAAACTATATAAACAATCAAATTTTGAAATGGATTAATGGCAAGATTGCCTTGGGATCCCCCTTCCCTCCTTGATCCACTCCCACGTCCTCTCGGCACACTTGGTGCCCTCCTCCTCCTGATCCTACCTGTCTCGCATGCGTGCATTCATTCAATCCATCCTCCGAGGATATCTTTCCTTGTATCAAGCCCCAGGGTGGTAAACATGACATGCTGCAAGCTCCATTTGCTGAGATTTGGGTGGGTCTGGCTATCCAGAAGTTGTTCGTCGTTATTTTGGTTCGTGATTTGGGTCCTCTCTGGCCGAATATGGAGGATAATCAGAAATCTGGTATGAACCTCCATACGCTGTAATGCCGTCGTTGCAGGAAGCATCTCCAGGACAATTCAGGGGGGGCTGGAAAGAAGCATTATCTTTAAGCTTTCGACGTGGTTCAGGGGCAGGGGAATGGCGGTTCTGGGCAAGTTCCTCGTGGTAGTTCGGTGCAGCAAGTCCTTCGTGGTCTCTCTAGGGTTGATGAGCCAGTTAGTGGCAGGAATTAGGAACCTCTTAAATTGGGCACTAGCCAGAGCTTGGGCGGTGTAGTGCAGCACTCAGCTCGTGGTCTTTTTAGTGAGCCAGGCAATGGAAAGAATTGGACGCCCCCGCAGGATAGTGGGTTCATCAATTTGGAATTTTCGCATGGTCAGGACAACTCGTCACCTGAGGTCCTTTCTCACTTGCTGGATTTGGAAACACGGGTCCGTTGGCTTAGGAGTGAAAACTCTGATCAGAAAAAAGCTATCTCACACCTCTTCACCATTGTCCAGATCATAAATGATGAAGTCCGCAATGGTTGCAGCAAATTGAAAGAGTACTTCGATGTGCTGGTTGGAAAAATGGAAAATGGATGCCCCTGTTCAGTTGACATTGGCACCCAGATTAAATCTCTGCACAACAGTCTGAGAATGGTTGAAGCTAAGCTTGATGGCATGAGGTCTGACCTCGGAAACAGTCCCACTGTCTTCCATGGCATTACTGAAGATAATGCAGGACCAACGATTGGGAGCAAGGAAAAAATGGTCATTAGCATCATGCCAACTTCTGAGTTTTCTGTTTGATAGTCCAAGTTTTTACATAACTTCTTTGGTTATGTCTTTTTTTGTAACGGCTTGCCGAAGTTAGTCCACTGTCTATCTACTTGATATGTATTTCTTTTGTTGTCTTCTACTAGGAAAGTTTGTAAGGATCCACAGTTGTCGTAGAAATAAGTTCATATATGACCTGCAAAGACTGGATTTGGATGAGCTTGTTATGATAGCTCTCCATTTTTGGGATCAGTCTTCCCGACTCTATTTTGTAACTCTGCTCCTTTTTTAATACAAAAAGCTCGTTACTCGTTCTTGTAAAAAAAAACAATGAAAAAATAAACATCTGAAAAATAAACTAAATAAAATATTTTAAATTACCTTGCAGTGACCAAATAGAAACAAAATTAAACTTTACTGTAACTTCAAAATGAATGCTTCTTAAAGTCAGTATAAATAGAATTTTGAACTTGAATTGCAATTATTTTTTTAATATATGAAATCAAAGAAAACGTACTATTTTATATTGATTTCCAAAAGATTATGATGGTTGGATTGTTAAAACAATCCCACGGCCTGGATACACATAAACTCCTTTCATTGAAATAATATTATTCATATTATTTCTTTTAAATGATCAACTATGATAGATAAACATAATCATATTTCTTCAGAAATAATACTTGATAGAATAGATTGACATGGATTCCGTATATGATAAAGCTCTCAAATTTGATTGGGCACCTATCATGACATACCTTCAACGCTATTTTCTATGATATACAAATTGATATCATCTGAATTTCCTATGTTTGATAGACTTTTCATCAATGCATGCATTTCATGAGAGAGGCTTTTAGTAGATAATACTAATAAGAGAGGGAACAATGGTTGATATGCTATTGTTAAAGGTTACAACTTGTCAAGAAGATGAAATTTTAACCATGAAAATGTTTTTTTTTTTTTAATTACATGCCAAATTATTGATCCAGTATGTTTGGATATCGGTTTGATTCATCCACTTCGGTTTAATGTTATTGCCATTTTCATTAATACATCACTCTGATCATAACTAAGTAGAAACTAAAAAATATATTTCACTGTACAATACACTCTTTTTTTTAATAAGAACAAGAAGTTATATTTATATATTAAAACAAAATTTACATGTCACCCACAGGGCATCAAAAAGAGATTCAAAAAAGCGGTATATGCATGATAAATCCATACAATCCATGTCCACAACCACTATGTTTGATATACAAAATTACATTGCTTTCCAGAAACTATTCTACTTCCTCTAACTGTGTATACTCTAATAAATTGTCCACATATATATCGACAAAAAACATATTAAAAAACTAAAACAAAGACAAGAGACTTCATTCCTGAACCAGGTCTTCATCCACAGTCAGCTGAATGGTGGAAAATTCATCCATTGAGGAGGCTTCAGTCTGTTCACGAGATCGTTCGTTGTTTCTCCTATTCAACCTATTGATACCTACCTACAGTTCTTCCAATATGTCCTTCAGTTGGATGAAACGTGCCTCATTTCGCTCATTTGCACACATTCTCCGCTCTCGGTGGGAACGCTTCATATCAACAATAACCCAACACATTTCCTCATGCTTGTAACTTAACGACCCTTCCATTTCCTGCAAGCCACACATGATGTCTTCAACTTCACCAACTTGAACCCAATACCCACCTTCTAAGTCATCCACATGAGAGTCAATGCCCGTGATATCCGACGAAATTCTCATGTTCTTGTCCAGACCTCCTTTGAAATGTCAAACACACACCTCAACATCTTTCTATAGTCTACCATATCATTTTTCAGATCCTGAACCTCTTATAGGACTTTCTCCATGGATTTTTCCTCTGCAGAAGAAGACACTGCAGATATCTTCTCCATTGCACTGTCACTTCCTTCAAACATAGACTCCTATTGGCTTTCAAACCTCGCACCTCTATTATTTCTCTCGAAAACATTAAAGTAGGAAAGTAGAGACTGAATGCTAACTAAAAGAACACGACTTGATTCATGTGAAGGATCCTCCATATCCAAGCACTAAACCGTTGCGTGAGAGGCCAAACATTTAATTCGAACAAAGAATGCAATAATGATGGAAAACGGGCTAGAGCATACAATGCTCATACCCACCCACCACCTTCGCGTACCATTTGTCCCCCTCTTCATTAAATCCAAGTCACAAATGCCACCTTTGTCCCATCTCCACATACAAATAGGCATGGAACCATTAATTAGCCTCATATGCTTAAGTCAAGACATGAATACTATAGTTGGAAACAATTTGTCCATTTGACAAAGGGCCTCAAATGATTATTGATCATCAATTCCCCTTGCTTAAGCTTAGCACCGATATTGTGAAACGATAAAATCATTTCTTATACAAATAACCAATGTAAATAATACAAAGGATCCATAAATGGTCAAATAATCGAATATATAGTTGATAAGATAAATAATGATGATTTACAACAAGGATATAGTCGCATATATAGGGCTTATATGGTGACTATTCACCAAAGGTTATGCCTTTTAGTTAAATATAATTAACAGTATGTTTTATTTTATTATTTTGATTATTATATATATTATTCATATTATTTTAATATTTTATTTGTTACATTGCCTCTCTCTTAGAAAGGCTTTGTCCTCAAAGCCTTATAATGTTGTCGCATCGTTCCTTGTGATGCCGTAGTTGATGAAACATGTCGATACAAACTTCTAAGTGTAAAGCATAACTTCCGATATGTTGACAGATCAATCCATCCAAAATTGATTTGTTGTTCACTGTTGGGATTCCCTACTAATCTGTAGTCATGAGCTTTAAGCACATTAGTACCATTATCTTTCGACAATTCCCACTTTTTAGGATGCTGGTTTATATGGTTGGGGTGTTGATAAGGAGTTATTGTTGTTTGTTTTTTTACCAGATTGATTTCTTTCTAAACTGTGACGAGGACTGAATGTGTATTTGCTTCTTTTTTGTCAATGTGGATTTTTGAGTCCAAGGGCTTTGATGTCCTCTTTTGAATTTGCTCCAACTTATTGTCTAACGAGTCTTTTTCTTTTTTAATATTTTGGGTCATTTCTTCTTGCGCTTTCTTATCATCTTTAAGCTTTTGAATTTGATCCATTAGATCTTGTTTGTGCTTCTTGAGGTGACTATTTTCGTCAATGTTTTCTAATAGTTTCTTCTGAAGATTTCGATTCTCCTCTTCTAGCTTTTGATTATGTTGTGCTTTGTCCTTCGTCTTTTTTATTTGAAGAAGCAATTTCTGATTATGATCTCTTAAACAAGAGATCTCTTCTTCTTTTTCCATGACGACTTTGTTAAATTCTTTCTGCATCTTTTGTCTTGATTTTTGATCTTCTTGTGAGATCACCTTCGAGATGTCTTTGAAGTCTTCATACGACACAACTCCTGATTTTGACTTCATTGTAACGTCCTACAGTGTGACTTGCTTCTTCTTATACGAGAACGTTAAAAACTTTTTCTTCATATTTAAGATGAATACCCCTAATGTTTCCATCCAGGGTGAACCCAAAATGATGTCGATTTCATTTAGATAAATAGTCGTAACATTGAATTGGGATGTGAACTTATATTCATCAATTGTTAGTTCCAAGTCCCTAATTGCATATTGCTTCTCACCATATTTATATTTATTTTCGATTATACTTAGTTATGGGACAAATAATTGATTTGCCAAGCTGACGTTAATGTGATTTTCCTCGATGGTTGGGCAAATAGCGATGTTAATAGGCTTTCTTTGAATAATCCCTTCAAGTTTTAGTATGTCAACAGCTACCTTTGAGTAGGTCTTCTGGAATCTTCCTCTTTTGTCACATTGAGACTCCATTTTTTTTTTTCTCCAAATAATGATAATTATTATTAAAATTTAATAATTATAATATTATTAATAAATATAATATAATAATTATTATTAATGATAATAATAATATAATAATTGTTTTTGGAGTTGAAGGATAATAAAAATGGTGTGGATTGGTTGGTTGGGAGGAATGAATGTTACTTTCCCCACCCAAGTTCAATTCTCGCTTATAACTTTTGAGTATATTATTTTCACAAATGCTTCCAATATAGTTGGAAAATAAACCATGTACTCTTTTTAAGAAACCAGGTACTTCTTTGTTTTTACTTTTTCATTTCTTTTTACTTCTCTTACTTATCTTTTTTTTTTACTTATTTTTTTCTTTTATTTTTACTTCTTTGTTTTTTTTCTTTTCTTTTTCTTAAATGCGGAAACTTAAATAAGTATACAAAAGTGTATAAATAAATATATATGTATATGATATTGTATAAAAGAAAATGAACGATGTATTACAATGACAATATGTATAACTTTTATAAGCCTTGTGGTGACTCTTGATGTAAAGGTATGTCCATACATAATGTGCCCTATCATAACTATATTTAACATAATTAACTATATGCATATTTTGTGTTCATAACATATTGGCAAGCCTGTCGGCTTCTTTGTTGTTCTGACACCTTACATGAAAGAATTGAATTTTTGAGATGTCCGGGAAAAAGGTCATAATTCTTTTTGACCTCACCCGCCTCCTTTCCTTTGTCAAACTGGATGTTTTGCATTGTTTGAATAACAATCCACGAGTCACAAAAAACCTGGAAGGAATCTATGTTTAACTCAGACATTGTTTCCATACCTTGTATTAGCGTTGCCCATTCTTCCTGATTGTTCGTCCTCTTCCCTAGACCCCATGCAAAGGATTTGATCTTTTTTCCTCTAGGGTAAAAAATGACCCCTCCCACACCTGCCTCCCTGGATTGTATAATACACTCTTCGAAGAATGTTTCGAATGGTTTTTCCTTAATGAAATTTGGAATCTTAAGATAGGTAACTTACATTTAACACACCATTAACATCCCCGAGTTAGAAATTTCATCTACCTAACACATGTTCAACTTGTGTGAGTTAAAAAAATAGTTGGTTAACACAAACTGTTTTACTCAAAATCGTTTTAATTTGAACATTTTGGTCTAAATTATTTTTCGTTAGTTGACCCATCCACATTCTTTGGAATAAAATATAATATTTCCAAAATCATGTGGTAAATTATAGCAATAGAAAAAGAATATTTTCACAAAGAAAAACATCTTTTCACTTACATTGATTAATACTCTTAATGAAATAGGATACATGTTAGAAGTAGGTAAAATGTTATGTTCGCTTGACATCCTAGACAGTCCATGCTTATAGTCTTGTTGCTAAATTTACTGATCCCATGAGTATCAACCCCAATAAGACCTAACCAAATTCCCAATCCTAATGGCCTTGGAGTCACCTCGAGCCGAATACGAATAAATATCAATCCCAAGGTGATTGTATTAACCATTTCTATTCTCCAGAATTCATAAGCCAAACACCCATGTTGGAGGGGGTGTGTACCTAGAAAGAAAAGGAATTGTGTTGTGATAACAAAACAATCTAAATGTCTAGGAAAAGAGTCACACTGTGAACCAAAGATTCTAGGAAGACTCCAGGCTGAGCCTCAAGGCAAAGACTGAAAATATAGGGCCGAGAGCCTTTCCATATTTTGGAGGAGACTGCTGTAACAATACACTTATTCCCAAATTTGAGATTGGGCATGAGGGTCTCCATTTCAAATACCAAAGCGTTATTACTCTCGGCCATGTGACAGTGTGTGAGTATAATCTACATTTACAAAATTATAAGAGGAGGCAGTACTCGTAGAACTGTGTTTATGATTGTTGTGACACATGGTTGCATCATGCAAATGGTTATGGACCTTAGGGGATTTGGTTGGCTGAAAAAACACCATTTAGAGAAAAAAAACTATCAAAACATGCTTTGTTGCATTATTTGCTCGAAGACCTGCCTTTTAATTGTTGCTTCTTAATACATGGAAGAATTGCATGTCATTGAACCAACTGGCTTCTTGCTTGATTCAAACTATTAAGCGAGTGACATTGTAATCCTTAGGGGTGACCGATAGCTTAACTAATCTGATTAAAAGTGCAGAGTCTCTAATTACAATTAAGGAAGATATACAAAGTGTTTGCTCTTGAAGAAGACCTTGAAGGAAGGCTAAAGCTTGCGCTTGATTGTTAGTTGCCTTCTCAATGCCCCACATAGTGCAATTCTTCTTTTGCTCCGAGATCAAGAATGATCCCCCATGCCTTCCACCTGTAACAAGTTTTATTATTGTTCTTGATTTATGTATCACATATTTTATCAATACTAGTAAAGAGAGTTCGTTTTCCGTCGTTTACTACATGTGTAACATCATTTGAAGACATCTTTATATTTATTGGAATCCTATTGTATATGATAATTGTCTTTATGATGTTTTTTAAATGAAAGTTTATGACACTACAATTAGATATTGAGGATTGTAATTTACATCACTATATCTTACTATATGACATTATTATACATATATTTATAAAATAAAATTGATTTTTAAGATATTTTCTATCTAAAAACTTTGCATTATTAACCAATAAATTGATGCAATAACATTCTTTTTCAATAAATTAAATATTAGTCACTATTTCATCATCATATATTTAGTTCCTATTTCTATTTTGTATTTGGGATACACAGTAATTGCAAATCTTTTCCATTTAACCGTGGGTTAAAGTATGTTTGTAAAAATTAAGATAAGATATTTTTCTAAAAATTAAAATAAAACATCATGGTAGAAATAGCTTAGCTTTAAAGAGAGAATTGTTGAATTCCAATGTGTACAAAAGAAGACGTTTAATCTCTCAAAACTGAATTCCCAATATCATAAAAAAATCTTAAATTTAATTATTAAAAAGTTTAATTAACATTAATCCATATAGGCATTAATAAAATATTTTAACATTTTATATATACTCTCATTTATAAATTATAATCTCAAATTCAATATAAGTTATGATATGCCCCTTTCGCATGATCAAACTATTATTTCAGTTGATTGTTTTTATCAAATGAATAGGCATTGAAGCCCGCTTCATTACAGTTACTTCAATCTGCTCTGAGTGCATGATCGATCGCAAACAAAACGGAAAACAAAAACAATGCAAAGGGCATGTCGCCTGCGATGTGCAGGCTTATCCCAGCTGCTTCATGGCCATTATTCCACACCAAATGTCCCACAATCCAGTTCCCCGTCACTCCATTATCCCACCTCCATTCCCACTTACAAATTTGAGAGATCGATTCACATCATCCCATCATCAATTGCATCATTGAGATCAGAAACTCAATGGCACCACATGCTGCCCATTGCCTCACTTTGTCATCCCCTCCTGGTACATTTCTTCATCTTTTTATTGCTTTTTATTAGTTTTGCAGAAAACTTGCAATGGGTTTTTGTTGAATGATGACATAAACATCTCTATACTGTAATGGAGTGCAGATGATCCAGAAGCGGACAAAAACCGCGAAGAAAGTGGTGAAGAGACTGAGCGCTCCGCCCTCCAAGCTAACGAAGACCAAGATGAAGTCCTATTCGTGGGTACCCTTTGAATTCCTTCTCGTTTTCTTTGGGTCATATCTTTTTATCTTTCTTTCAATGAGAAACATATCCCAAGGTGGGGCTGCACTGAGTAACATGGACTTCTTTCGGTATAAGTTTGAGGTTCGAAAGGTATCTATTCTGCCAAATTCTCCCGGACTGGGACTTGCACTTGCCTTCTTTTTTTTTACATGCCATTTGGATTGAGTTTATCAGAGTGGAATCTGATAAACGGCTTAATATTCTGTCAACCTCACCCTTGAACTAAGGCACCACTGGCTTACTGTACATTCATTATTTATACTTATCATCAAAATCAAACAAAACAATCTCCTCCTGTATTTAGGGCATCCGGTGTGAATCATGATTTTGTGGGAAATATGTCAAAGGAATTCTTGGTGTTAATTTGGAAGGAGGATTGCAGGGAGTAGCATCTCAGAGTATGTTGTGCACTTTCTGTTGGCAGGTCATACAAATTCAGGTTTAGGACTCTTACCAGTGGTCTAATCAAGCGTTGGAGAGCTGGAAAACGACACAATGCCCATTCCAAGGTACTTTCTTCGCTGCCCTCTTTGTCATGGCTTTGGAATCTAGATATTTACAACTAAAAATTTGTCATTAATTTCAGCAATACTTTGATTCTTAGAAGAATTTACAAGATGGTAAACATCACATTAACAGAGTTTAAAATCTACATTGAAGCATCTATTATTTCCCCATAAACTAAATGTTTTCCGAAGATCTAATTATTAATTTTCTTTTGTATTCAGTGTTTCATGAACTGTTCAATCTGAGCAATTATATGAAATACTATTCTGCAAATGATGATATCAATTTAATTTTATAGATGTCACAAAATTCAGTGGATTATTTCTTCCATCGGTCAACGAGGTCTCTTATAGATGGTGTTCAGACATCTAATTAGCAGTTAAAGGGAGCTAGGGCTTTTTCTGATTTTTTTTGTAGTCATTTATGTGCAAAACAATACTCATGCGGTAATGTGTCAAGAGGAGAATTCTCCTCAAGGCTGTAACTGTTTCTGATACATCTTAGGTCAATGCCTCAACACCTTTAGACTTTTAAGTTTTTGTTACTTCTACTAGATTTTATTTCAAGGAAAATAATGAAGTTTCACCTTCAGACTTTTAAGTTTTTGTTACTTCTACTAGATTTTATTTCAAGGAAAATAATGAAGTTTAAATATCATTTTGTTTTCAAGAAATGGTTTATAAATTTCGATTTCTGTCACCACATCCATGGACGACACTTGCACTTGGAAATATGTGCAGGAAAATTTCAGCAACGTAGGAAGTCTTGCCCATGGATTTGCTTAGTGAGGAAAATTGATTAGTCCATCTGTCACCTCATGAGATGCGGCAATTTCTTTCCCTGTATTGAGTAAATTTCCTTGATGAAATTGTGAATATTCATTGAATTCCATAATACCAACTTTACTTTGATATAGACAAAGTAATTGTCAAATTTTGTATTGATATTCTCCTTTTGATTAGAATTTCAGTAAGTTCATTATCTGACGTATTTGTTTCTTCCGCTCTTCCAGAAGAAATATCTATTTGCCCTTTCTGAGCTTTTATGAATTTTTATTGTCTCTATCCATCTTATCAAATACATTCCTTCCTAGAATTGCAATGTACAGCAACATAGATTCTACCTTTGAACCTGACAATGCCATCGTCCACTTAAAGCTTTGAGAAATTACCTTTGTTGAAATGTTGCAAAAATTGCTGTCTGCCGCCATTCTGGTTATAATCATCCCTTAGTATCTCAACGGATTTGTTCAAGTTTGTGTGATCCTTTAACCATATGACAGTTTATCTTATTTCTTTTTCCAGGTTGCAACGCCGAGGGAAAACCCCCAAGTACATCCCCTCATTTTGAGGATGTTATCTAGGGTAAACTTTAGATTATTCAGGGCACAAGGCCAGGTCAACAACAAGGTTTGAAGCCGTGACAACAATATACGCATTAAGAGCTCAACATGTCACTTATGGAATAGAACCTGGGTGGGGAGGATAATTCTCCATCCCACAACCACTTGGGCTAAACCCATTTGACATTTAACAGTTTATCTTCCACATCTACTCTTTTAATTGCCTTCTGTATGGCATTTTCACCAGTGCAGAATACTCTTGTATTTAAGCCACAGGGCACTTAAGATTATGATGATCTTGCTTGCCTATGAATTGGGTACCACCCATAATATGCATTTCGTATCTATATGACAGATATGCCATTTCTTGCTCATATATTGGTTACAATTTACTATGTTTATCTTTTATTACCTTGCTTTCATAAACAATATTCCTTCTTTGCTTTTATGAAAGCTGCCCAAATTGCTGTTCCAGATGTTTGCACAGCCACTCAGAGCCATTTTTTAATCAGCAAGCTTCACTATGGACGACATTATCTGTCTCGAACCTCTGCAACTCAGAGCCATTTTTTAATCAGCAAGCTTCACTACGGACGACATTATCTGTCTCGAACCTCTGCAAATTGCTATCTAATAAATTTATTAATGGAAACAATTGTTTCTTTCACATATTAATGGGTGGTGGCCTAGTGGGCAGTTGACGAGTGGTCATGATGTAGCCACCTTCACCTTGTGATGTGAATACAAAATGACAATATGTGTTGGAAATAGTGCAACTTCGGAAGTTATTCTTGTACCTCCTACGGGAGAAGATATCAATGTATTTGATCATGTAAAACCGTTGAAGGGATCAATGCAAACCTTGAGGTGAAATCACAAAGAAAAGATTTATTAGATGTAATTTTTGTATTCCCCCGAGACAAGTCGTCCAAGTGGGTAAACTGCCCCAAAACAATGGGCAGCCTGCCCCAAACAATGGGCTGAACTGCGCCAGTTAGGTCGGCTCAGTTAGGGAAAGTCAGGTCGGGCCTTTAAGGGAAAAAATCACATTTTGATGTGTATAAATAGAGAGTTCGACCTCTCATTTGGTCATTCACTCAAGCAAGTTCGCTCTAGTCAAGAGAGGTTTGCTACTGCAGCTAGGAGACTGATTTTTGGGGTTCTCCACTATTGGAGAAGTTTCTCTCTTATTTCTCTTGGGTTTGCGCTACTACTATATGGATGTACATCGTTCTCTATTGGAAGGCGTGAGCTCGAGGGAGACAAATAGCTTTGCCTATGGTTGGGAGATGATGGTTCTTATCATCATGGTTAAACGAGCGCCACACTCATTTTGTTTCTGTGCTTTGCCATTCTTTTAGTGATTCTGGTTATGCTGCTATAAATTCTAACATGGTATTAGAGCAGTATTAGAAGAAGCCATTGCCGGAAACTAGGGTTTCACTTTTTGGGGCCTTTCCTCATCAGTTTGACTTGAAAAGAGCATTAGAAATTTTTCCCTAGAGAAGGCGCATCTTTTGGTGAAGGAAAATTCCAGTTCCGAGAAGTTTCATTTTTTGACCTAATTCTGCAGCTGTTGCAGTTACTGCAGAAATTAGGTTTTCAAGTTTTGTGTTGTTTCCTCCACAGATTTGGCTCGACCCTACCTTCTCTCAACTCGCCTCGCTAGGGCGCATTTTCTTATGGAGTCAGTTTTGCAAGACTTTAAACATCATTTTTGACCTAGCTCTTACTAGGGTTTTTGATCCAATTTTGCAATCAAGATGATTGGAATGAAGGTTGAAGATTGACTTGATGGGGTTTCCAATTTCATTTCTTGGAAGTTTAGGGTTCTTCCCATATTAGAAGAAAATGATCTTTTGAAGTTCGTCATAAGAAGGTCCCATAACCAGAAGCAGAAGATGACAAGTCTCAATGGAGAAAGAATGATGCCAGAGCAAGAAGAATCTTGGTGGATTTAGTAAAGGTCTTCTAGTATGTTGAGGTTATGTTATGAAGATCTAGACTGCGATGATCTCCTAGCAAGAAAATGAAAAGCAAATGACTCTCATGGTTCCCACAAGGAGGCAATGCGAGCCCACCCACAAAAACAATAAAAGATAGGTTGTGGGATTTATTGCTCTTATAGATTAGATATGTTAACTTTGAATATGTTTCCATAACAATTTGTATGCAGATCTATATTCCTAGAATTATGAAGGATGTAGAGCAATGTGATCTAGTTCCTTTATTGATGAACAATAGGCTCATATAGCATTTGTTATGTATATGATTGGTTAAATAGTAGTAATGCTACACAACTTTTATGAACCTATCCCCTTCTAACATGCTTAGAGTAGTACACACTCTTGGTAGTATGTTCTAACGGAGATATCAAACATCCAAATAGTTCCATATATAGGTTGTGCTGAAGCATTTGTGAACAATTGATTAAATTTGATTATGGTATGTTGCTAACCATCTGACGGGATTGGACTTGTAGGGAAAAGAGCATATGATATGGCCTACAAGAAAAGTATGGTGAGACTTGTTCCGATGAACAAGTGATGGACACATGAATCCCGATGATGTTTAGTTTAATCAAAGGCATGAAGCTTCTAGGAGCATGATTCTCAACCTAGAAGGATGACTCCTAGACAAATCAATTAGATGGAAGTCATGCAAACAGACAAGGACCTAACACATCCAACTATATTTGATACATGACCCACAGGCCTAGAGGATCCGACCTGAAGATCGAGGATGAGGAGTTGATAGATCCTAAGGAGATGAGATCATCTCCCCCTCCAGCAGTTAAGAGGGTGTTAGCCCTTGAGTTGAGGATATTGGCCTATTGATTGTGTGGTAGAAAGCTGAGAGATCTTCCTAGTTTATGGAAGAACACAATTAAGACCTTGAGCAGATCCAGCATGATGACTATGAGTCTCTGGCTACATTGATGGCGTTGCTGGTTGATTCAGATAGACAGTTGAGAGGATTCTTGATGTACCAGGTCGTCACCAGGTTGGATACTTACATTTTAGTAAGGAAATGTGCTCTTTTGCTATGTGAAAGCTGGTTCTCAGATTGGCACCCGAAGTGAGAGAGAGCAGGATACTTTGTAGATAGCTCTAGAGAGGGAGCAAGATACTCAGATGCAGAGGGAGTAGGATGCTCAGATGCAGAGAGAGCAGGACGCTCTGTAGATAGCTCTTGAGAGGGAGCATGATGCTCAGATGCAGATAGGACACGCCAGCACAGAGGTAGTTGATTATGGTCCATGGGCACACCGATGGATGCAAATTTGAAGAAGTTGAGGGACTTTGCTTTAGATTTAGATTTGATTGATCCCACTATGTATCGTCAGCTAATTGGATATTTGATGTACTTGCATGGCACTGTGGGATATGACTTGAGATATGATTCAGAATGTGACTTGAGATTGCAGGGGTTTTTCAGACTCAGATTGGGTCGGATGTGCTACAGATGGGAAGAGTACTTCCGGAGGCTGGTTCAGTTTAGGTTCTGCAGTAATTTCCTGGTGTAGCAGGAAGCAGACCTTAGTAGCACTCAGTACTGCAGAGGCCGAGTATATGGATGCTAGTACAACAACTCGAGAAGCGGTATGGCTTCGAAAACTCCTTGCAGGATTATTTGGCCGGATTCCAGAGCCAATCGTGATTCACTGTGATAACCAGAGCTGTGTGCAGATATCAATGACTCCTATATTCCATGACAAGTCGAAGCATATAAAGATTCGGTATTACTTCATTCGTGATATGGTGCAGAAATGTGTGGTTGAGTTACAGTATGTTCTGACAGATGACCAGACTGCAGATGTTCTCACCAAGCCTCTTCCTGGGATAAAGTTTGAATACTTTCGTGGAAGACTTGGAGTGGAAGAGAACATGTCCCTCCTTGAGAGGGAAAGATGACATGGGGATGTTTACCCTGCTTTCACCCAGGTACCTCTACTCGTCCAGGTTCTCAGCGAGGTATGGGAGTAATCCCATCGGCAGATGAGACGGACAGGTAGTAGATGGTTGGGTTCCACCCAAGTGCCTCTACTCGTCCAGGTTCTCAGCCAGGTATGGGAATAATCCCATCGTCAGATGAGATGGACAGGTAGTAGATGGTCGGGTTACACATAGGTACCTCTACTCGTTCAGGTTCTCAGCCAGGTATGGGAGTAATCCCATCAGCAGATGAGATGAACAGGTAGTAGATGGTCGTGTGATGCTTGCATAGCTACCTCTACTTGTTCAGGTTCTCAGCCAGGTATGGGAGTATCCCATCGGCAAATGAGACGAATAGGTAGTAGATGGTCATGCACCTCTGCTCGTCTAGGTTCTCAGCCAGGTATGGGAGGATCCCATCGGCATATGAGACGAATAGGTAGCAGATGGTAAAGTAGACGATAAAGCTTATTTCTCAGACATCCAGATAGGATGGAGAGGCCACTGTATTCTCCAGATCACTCTAGGATAGAGTGAGGAGATCTCTCGAACATCCAGATAGGATGGAGAGGCCACTGCATTCTCCAGATCACTCTACGATAGAGTGAGGAGATATCTCGGACATCCAGATAGGATGGAGAGGCCACTGCATTCTCCAGATCACTCTATATGATAGAGTGAGGAGATCTCTCGGACATCCAGATAGGATGGAGAGGCCACTGCATTCTCCGGATCACTCTAGGATAGAGTGAGGAGATCTCTTGGACATCCTGATAGGATGGAGAGGCTAGCGCACACTCCCGGACACTCAGTAGAGTGGGGAGATCTCTCGGACATCATGGGACATGATGGAGAGATTTAGTGCATTCTCCAGATCACTCTGAAAAGAGTGAGGAGATCTCTCAGACATCCTGAGATGGGATGGAGAGGCTGGTGCACACTGGCACAGACTGGTATTCTAGGACCCATCGAAGGACTGGTTGAGTTGGTGCATGTTCCCCAAAGGACTAGGTCAAGCTTGTTAATGTTTATAGCAACATAACCAGGATCACTAAAAGAATGGCAAAGCACATAAACAAAATGAATGTGGAGCTTGTTTAACCATGATGATAAGAACAATCATCTCCCAACCATAGACAAAGCTATTTGTCTCCCCCGAGCTCAAACCTTCCAATAGAGAATGATGTACATCCAGATAGTAGTAGCGCAAACCCAAGAAAACAAGAGAAAAACTTCTCCAATAGTGGAGAACCCCCAAAATTTAGTCTCCTAGCTGCAATAACGAACCTCTCTTAGATAGAGCCAACTTGCTTGAGTGAATGACTAAATGAGAGGTCAAACTTTCTATTTATACGCATCAAAAGGTGACTTTTTCCCTTACTAGGACGACCTAACTTTCCCTATCTGGGTCGACCTGATTGGGGCAGTTCTGCCCATTGTTTGGGGCAGACTACCCACTGTTTTGGGGCAGTTTACCCACTGGGCCGACTTGTCTTTGGGGAATACAAAAATCCACATTAATGAATCTTTTCTTTGTGATTTCATCCCAAGGTTTACATTGATTCTTTCAAGTGTTTTACATGATAAAATACATTGATATCTTGTCCCGTAGGAATGGTGTCTGGGATACCTTGGAATTCTTTGATGCCTTGAACCTAATTGCAATCCCTAGAGATCAGAATAGCATGGCAGATACGTTAGCAATGGCAGCTTCAACCCTTGAGCCTTCAGAGGAACTGTTAAATGGTAGCGGAAAACTAGAAATTAATTTTAGACCACCAGTTCCAGATAACATGGAGCATTGGAAAATATTCCAGAATGATGAACAAATCCTAAGTTTCATTCACAATGTTGAAGAGTTCCCCAATTTCGAAGTCAAGTTTCAGGAAGAGGGTAAAGAGTATCAGGGAGAGGGCAATCAGTTTGATAATCCAAGACCTCGTGGTTTCATGTCCTTGGAACATATATTTGATAGACAAGATCGACACAAGGTGAAGAAAGATGCTCCAAAGCCTGGGGATTATATAAAAGTAAACATTGGAAATGATAAAAACCCTAAGCTAATTTATAGGAAATGGCACAAATGAAAAGAAAGAAAAGACCTAATAAATCTTGTTAGGGACTATAGAGATGTGTTCGCGTTTACATATGATGAGCTTAAAGCATATCAGGAGGATGTCTTTCAACACACTATACCCCTAAAACAAGAAGTAAAAGAAGTGAAGCCTTTTCAACAGAAACTTAGACAAATAAACTAAGTTGGCACTCATAGTAAAGAAGGAACTAGAAAAGCTGTTGGCTGCTGGGATCATTGCGCCAACAAGGCATTCATCTTGGTGTTCCAACTTAGTCGTGGTTAGAAAAAAGAATGGTCAAATAAGGATATGTATAGATTTCCGAAATCTTAATACATCATGCCAAACAGATAATTATCCGCTGCCCAATATGGAAACCTTGCTGCAAAGATAATAGGATTCCAAATGATGTCTTTCTTAGATGGATTTTCTGGTTACAATCAAGTTGTAATTCAGAAAGAAGATAGGCATAAAACTACCTTCACCACCCCCTGGGGTACTTTTGAGTATTTGAGAATGCCTTTTGGTTTGCTGAATGCTGGTGCCACCTTTCAAAGGGCCATGGACTATGCATTCAAGGAGTTGATGGGGAAAATCATTGAGATTTACTAGGATGACCTAACGGTTTTCTCCAAAGAAAGATCAAGTCACATAGGTCACCTTAAGCAAGTATTTGAAAAATGTAGAAAGTATGGTATTTCTCTAAATCCAGCCAAGTCAGTGTTAGGGGTTGATGATGGAAAGCTTCTAGGGCATATCATCTCAAAAGACGTGTTAAAATAGATCTGGAAAGAATTGAAGCTATTAAAAGGGTGCCCATCCCTAAGAATGTAGAAGCCCTTCAATCTTTTAACGGTCAGATTAATTTCATAAGGAGGTTCATTCCAAACTTAGCAAAATTAATGAAACCAATGCAAAATTTATTAAAGAAAGATGCTAAGTTTGAATGGACAAATGAAGGAAGAGAGGCTTTTAAAATTCTCAAAGAGGCCATTTCTAAATCTCTAGTCTTACTCAACCCAGATTATTCCAAAGAGTTCCAAATCTTTTCTTTCGCCTCGGAAGATACCATTGTAGGGGTGTTGCTCCAGAAAAATAATGATGGTTTTGAGAAACCCATCGCATTCATGAGTAGATCCTTGCAAGAGTTAGAGTTGAAGAACACTACCATGGAAAAGCAGGCTTACGCCTTGGTGAAGTCCCTTAAGCATTTCAGGACTTATGTTGGTTATTAAAAAATAATAGGTTATGTCCCCCACCCAGCCATTAAAGATATATTATCTCAGCAAGACTGCCTAGGAATAAGGGGAAAGTGGGTCTCGAAAATTCAAGATATGACTTAGAAATTAGACCCCACTAAGTTAATCAAAGGTCAAGGGCTGGCCAAGATGTTGACAGAAGGAAATGAGAAGGCATTGGGAATGGTATGTCAGAATAGCGAATCAACGCCAGTCAGATCAGCAGAACTACAACGTTTAGAACAACATCAATGGTATGCGGATATCATCTTTTTCTTAGAAAACCTTACTTGCCCAGATCATCTAGTTGGCCATAAAAGAAGAGTATTAAGGTTAAAATCAACTAAGTACTGTATCACTCAAAATGGATTGGGTTGGAAAAACCCTGATGGGATAATACTTAGGTGTATTGATGAGCCATAATCTAAGACGCTTTTGGCTGAGTTTCATTCAGGATTTTGTGGAGGGCACTTTGTAACGGATACAACAACCCACAAAATTATCAGAGCAGGTTACTATTGGCCCAATTTGTTCACAAGTTTGTTAGATTTTGCCCCTAGTGCTAGTTGTTCACTGGGAAGCAAAAGTTGGAAACCTTGCCTCTTTAGCCAGTAGTGGTCCAAGCCCCTTTCCAGCAATGGGGGCTTGATTTCATTGGTAAGTTTAAGGATAATTCAAGTAATGGATATTCTTGGATCCTTACGGCAACCGATTATTTCACCAAGTGGGTAGAAGCAATACCCACCAAGAAGGAAACCGATAAAGTTGTTATGGATTTCTTAGAAGACAAAATCATCACGAGATTTGGTGTGGCTAGTAAGATAACAACTAATAATGCCAAAGCCTTTTGTTCAACATAAATGTCCTCATTTTATTTCAAATATGGCATTATCCTCTCCCACTCCTCCAACTATTATCCCCAAGGCAATGGTCTGGCTGAGTCAAGTAATAAGAACTTAATGACCATAATAAAGAAAACAGTTGGTGATAATAAAAAGTCAATGGGATAGTAAGATAAAATTTGCACTTTGGGATAACAAAATAACTAAGAAGAGTGCAATAGGGAAGAGCCCTTTTGAATTGGTATATGGCCTAGATGTTACCCTTCCCATCCATCTCAAGCTTCTAGTGTATTAGTTGCTTTGTGATTTCAGTTCAAATCAAGACATGGTTCATAACTGAATTAATCAATTGATTGAATTAGATGAAAGTAGAAGAAAAGCATTGGATAAGAGTATCGGAAATCGAGAGAGAGTGAAGAGGTCATTCGACAAGTCTGCCAAGCCAAGGCCCTTTCAGATAGGAGATACAGTTTTGCTTTGGGATAAGCGAAGAGAGAAGTCGGGCAAGCATGGAAAATTTGATAGCTTATGGACGGGTCCATTTCTCATCTATGTCTTGGCCGGTGCTAATTCATTTCTTCTCAACAATATGGATGGAGAAAAGCTGCTCTTACCAGTAAACGGGCAGTTCTTGAAATTGTTTTTCAACGACAGTATTTGATGCCTATTTGGGGCATTCGGTGTATCAGGGCTTTTCTAAACCTTGCCCTTTTTCTTTTTAGTATTTTATTTTGTATTATACGTTATTGTTTTAACTTGTTGTATATTATTGTATGTTATGTTGCAACTTATTGTTTTATTTGGCATATTTATACATGTGACTTACACACTTTTGGTGGTATGCAGAAACCAGAAGATTCTAGAGATCTCGCATGACTTTGTGCCTTAGAAAGATCAGATCAGTCACACGTCTCGCAGTTGGAGCAAGAATGTTATCCACTAAGTTGTACTTAGGTGTATTTCCAATGAGCAGTCAAAGACTTGAACAATTCAATTGTTCATCACATGTGTTCAAAAGTTCATCAGGCCCTTTTTAGGCCCTTTTGTAAAATTTGCATGTCCAGACCCCTTGGGGGAATTGTAATAAGTTGGTCTAAGCATTGGTATTTTTGTAACGGGCTTGGCTTACCTTAGGTTTACCTATCAAAAGGATACTCTAGAGTGTTTTTTCCTTGGGAATTATGCGTTGCGCTTTAGTGGCGTATAATTCCTGAGTTTTTCACTCACACCTCCAAAGCTGGAGTATTTACCATGGTGGTCGAACCCTAGGAGGTTATTAAAGCCTATGTGTCTATGTATTTTTTACATGCTAGCCATCAATAGTGAGTCGTATGGACATGTACTAGGTCCCCTAGGCCCTAGGAGTTTGAGTCAGTTCGACAAAAATAATTTTTCCTGTAAACTTAGGCTATTTTTTAATAGTTCAATTGGAAAAATTAAAATTGTTATAAAAGTGTGGTTAGGAGGAAGAATTAGACATGGGGGTGCTCGTTTTCTAACTCAGAGCATCCACTTAACCCCTAAACCCACTTTCCTAAGTTTTCGAGTAATTATTTATTTCCAAAATTGAATATTACTCGAAAATAGTAAAAAAGACAAAAAAATGAAGAAAATAAAGAAACCGACAATTTCTAAAAACTCAAAAACATGCCGAATGTGAGTTTTCTAAGTTGGCAAAGTAAAGTGGAAACGTTCCCAAGGTTTCTAAAACACTCTTGAGTGTTTTTCTCGGTAGTTAAAGGCAAGATGATTTTTCTTATCCAAGTGGGGCGCATTTCCTCATAGAGAGGTCACAACTCTCAAGAAAAAGATAGCAGTTGTGAGATAAAGCAAAGAAGTGGAGTTAGGAATTGGAAGGAAGCTAATTTGCAGCCTTTTCCAACCCATTACAACTCACGCCAAGTTGTTCACAACTCATAAAGTGCGCCCCTCTCTTGGAAAGTGCACCCCCCCACTGGCTCTCTCATTTTTTCTATATAAGCAAGGTTGCTTCACTCATTTGAGTGAAAGCATTGAACCTCTGCTCTTGTAATTTGTTTATGATTCTCTTCGGAATAAAATTGAAAGGCTTTGGAGGCCATATGCTGTGCAACTGTCCTATTTGATGTGCGTTTGGTCGATGTTTTGAGGTGATATCTAGCTAATCACTTATTATTTTGCAATAATTGTAAATTTATCTAGCTTAGACGACCTTTGTGCCCATAGTATAAGCATTCATTGTATTTGATTTGCTTATAAATGCTTGATTAATTAGAGATAGTGAAGTAGCAAGTGTATTCAGTTTTACTAATGCCTTTCTAATCTCTGTTAATTACATATTTTAGATTTAATCTTTTTGCAAGTGTTTGTGACAGTGCAGGATATAAATCTGAGGGAGGAGGTTGAGCTCAGTTGCGTCCTCATCCACCTTCGGTGTTGGTTGTTTTGGTCTAATCGTTGTTGAGTTGTAGGCATCTTTGGTTCTCTACTCTTTCAAAACGGAAGCTGGGTTCTTGTTTCTTCTACGCTATTAAAATAATTTTTTTTCTTGGTTCCCTTACCCTTCAACAAGTAGATCCTTTTTTAAAGGTTAGCATACATCTCTTGTTGCATATTTTGTTAGATCAAAAGAAACATTTAAATTCATATTTTAAGCTTGAATCTAGCATTAAAACTTAATACTTGTGCTTCATAAAAATTTTAGTCTTCAAGAAGTATTAAGTAGTTGTATTTTTTTGTATTATTTAACTAATTTACTAACATTTCTACTATTTTATCTTGCTGATTTTGCAAAATTAAAGAAAAAAGATAAGGAAACTCTGGCCAAATTTTGAAGATTTTAGCCATCCAAAGCCTAGAGATCCCCTCTTTCTTCCAAGTTTCTCTTTTTAACTATTTGTAAGCCTTCTTGATTCAGATTTACAAGAATCAAAGACAATCTTAAAGCTAAAAGTTTTTCTGTAACAAATCGTAATAAGAAGCAAGTGGGCTACACAACGCCCGTATTCCATCCTCCCTGGGGGGATTCGTGTTTTTTCCTTTTTGTGGCGTGATTTTTTCTAACACTTTGTGCAGGTTGTATACTTTGATTGAGTAGTTTAATGTTATTTTCTTTTCATGTTTGCAAATAATTAAATAAAGCCAATCTCGTTGCCACGAAGTATGCTCTCACCTCCACATAAAGGCATTGTCGATTAGTGGTGGTTGATCAGAAAGTGACACATAGATTTGGTGAGTATATCAATTTCTTTTCTAAGTTATTGTTGTTTAGCATTCTTTATTTCAAGCGCTCAAATTTGAATGAACATTTTGTTGTCTCTCAAAGTATGCTCTTTCCCTTTGCGGGCATTGGTCTGGTCCTAGGGAAATCAGAAAAGAGTCCAACAACTTATTAATTCTGAAACATTTAACTAAGAACTCACATTAATAAAATCAAGAACCCTCAACATAGTGAAAATTCGACACTCGAACATTAAATAACGCGTGGGGAAATTTCTCAAAAGAAGCAGGAACCACTGGAGAGTGACTTCAGGGCACCGTTAGACTACATCCTTGTTGGTGTAGTGTTGAACACGCCCTCGAGACTCCGCTCCAGCCCACACGTCTTTGTGAGGAGCCACCTTTGCCTAATTTCCGGACATTACTCCTTGTACCTTACGGTATATTTCGAACTCCCATTTTCCCTTTAATTAACTCATCCTTCAATAATTCCTAAAATTGAGCAAGAACACAATTGCAAAACCTTTACTTTTACAACAACACTTACTTTGACTCCATGGCACTGGTCTTTGATATTTGTTATTCGCTTCATTCAATTAAGCTATATTTTGTCGTGATTATTATATTCATATATGCTGTATAGTTGATTTCATCTTGCAATCGTCTTGATCAATGTTTTAATTCCAAAAACTCCTAAATAACAATTTTTATCCAAAAGAACTAAGTACCTAAAGCCTTAGTAACATTAATAGGGTCTACCCCCCTTGGCTTCATTAGGAGTTAGGGCTAAATGGAGGAGTCAAGATCAAGTGACAGT
Organism: Larix kaempferi; assembly: GCA_027924585.1. Classification (NCBI taxonomy): domain Eukaryota; kingdom Viridiplantae; phylum Streptophyta; class Pinopsida; order Pinales; family Pinaceae; genus Larix; species Larix kaempferi. The sequence goes on along the minus strand of BSBM01000734.1, from coordinate 570,041 downwards.
ACTTGACTCAAGACTTGCCCCCAAAAACGCACCGAGTAGCTTGAAGATTTCTGTTGTGTTAACCCCAGGTGCGTAAGAGGTGGCAACATCTCTCAAGTGTAAAGAAGTAATAATAGGTTTAACACTTCAAGTACTGGCAAATAACACTCCTTTCAGATCTGTATGACAATGTAATCCATGTCTATTTATAACAATTGCAAAATAGTCAAAGGTCAATAGGGATATAAACAATGTCGCATGCACATTGACAATCTTCACTTTCTATCTTCCATATAATCAAATTTCAAATACATCACAGTGAGTTTCCCAAACGCCAAATTAGCAACAACAGTATGATTTCCCTTCCTTAGATGTCAAGTTTGTGGCAATGGAAATAAAAAAAGATACATGCAATGAGTAATCTAAATTCCGAATAATTTTGTTATGTGAACACACCAATATATAGCAGACTGTAAACACAATTTCAGACCTCTCTTTAAGGCAAAATTCAGACCTCTGTCAGGTATATTTCAGACCTCTCTTGCAATCACTATTTATTATACTTTAAATGCACTTCTCAACACAATTATTAACCTTCTCTTTCCAAAGTTATGAAGAGAGGACAATTTGGATTTGACAATCTGCAAATATGGAGCAGACCTATGGCAGCAGTAAATAGGTCTGCAAAAAGGTAGGCTTGACGCCTTAGATGAGGCCCAAATCAGGGGTTGAGCTTCTTTAGGAGGTGGCCGAGTTGTTCTATGGAGGAAAGGAAGAAAGGTGAGGTAATGGAGGAGAGGGTTAGGAATGGAAAATAAGAGAAAAAAGAGGAAGGAAAGAGGAGATAAGGAGAGAGGGAAGAGGGATGCTAGGGCACACAAATTCTGCAGCTAGGGTTTTAGGATTTAGGTTTTTTATTTTATGAAAATTTATGTACAAAACAGAAAATAAAAGCCTAATTACAAAATAAACAAGCAAAATTAGCCTAAAATTAATATTTAATTAGGGTTTTTATGAATTTTGTATATTTTTAAATTTTTAGGGCTTTCTACAATTTCACCCTAGTGTTTCCAGGGACAAGAAAGACAGACCGAATTTATAGGAGGGATGTCTGAAATTTTAGGGAGGGCAAAAAATGAATTTTTTTTAGGGTTTTTTTAGGAATTTTTGATTTTTTTAAAGATTTTAGGGCTTCCTAAAATTTTGCCCTAGGGCTAAAAGGGCAGGCCAAATTTGTAGGAGAGAGGGCCGAAATTTTAAGAAGGCCAAAAATTTGAAAAAAATAATTTTTTGAATTTTTAGGGTTTTAGTCATAAAATTGTAGACCTAATTCTAACCCTAATTCTACCATGAAAATGCAAATTTACACATGAAAATGCAAGTAAAATTTAGTAAAAGTTGATAACTTAGGGTTTTAATGGATGTTACCCCAAACCATAGCCTTAAAGGAAGGTGACAAGCCTTCCTCTTGGAGGTAATTCTCCTTGCTACTAGGTTAGGGCTTCTTGAAACAACCTCTAGGGTTGGTTTCAAGACCCTAAACTAGGGCAAAGTTGGAGATCCAAGGACAAGCTTTGTAAAAACCTCATTTTGAGAACATTTTTACTTATGCAATGAGGATAGAATAGCAGGCAAAAACCCTATTCAAAGAGAATGTAGCCCTAGGGCTACCATTCAATCATCCAAGATGCAAAATTTACCTACCATTCATCAAGCAAACCTTAAAAATGTAAAAGACTTACTTGAGCATGAGTTATTCCAACCATTCTAGCATTCACAAAGCATTAGCAAGACAAAGAAAGCATCCAAATTCATCCAAGAGCAAGAAGAATCATCTCTCCAAGAGGTGCACTTCACTTCATAAGGCCCTTCTAGGGTAAAAGAGTAACATAATGAATTTTATCCCATCAGTTGTGTGTAAAAATGAAGTGAGGAGATTGTATTTATATGATCTCACACTCACTTTAAAAAAAACCAGATCCTACATGCTTTAAAATGTCACTTTAAAATTAAAACATGTCAAATAAAATTATAACATAAAATAACATAAAATAATCAAATCTGTGGGTAACTTGGGGCATTTTCTCTATAGTTTACCCAAAGATGACTAAAATAGCTAAAAATGAGCAAATCACTCCGAAATAAAGGCTGGAGTGGCGAGGGGGGGAGTGTCATGTCCTGTCTAACCCCAACAGTGGTGAAAATCCCTCAACGCCCCCCCATGTCAAGCAATGTAGGCTTGGTACAAGGATGACGTCATTACGACTAGGAGCCCAAGGAGAGAGGGCGCTGTAGTGCAGAGGGACCAGGAGGGTGTGGACGGTGACTTGGAAGAGAGACATAAGCCTCAGTGCTGAGAGAAACACCACCGAAATGATAAAACAGGTGGGGCGTCATGTGACCTAGTGACCCACCCCTGGGAACCCCGAACACCAACTTCAGGGCTTCAAGCCCTTTCAAAGTTTCATGAGGCAGTCAGCAATGCCACTAAGCCATAGTACTCCCAGGAGAGGAACCAAAAGGGTTTGGCCATAACCTCCACTCAAAAAATGCTAGAAAACACCCTTCTTGGTCAGAAAAAAATTACCCTCTCCCTGGGGCATAGCTGAAGGTGCGCTGGTACTGGTACCACGTAACACTGTTCTAATCTATTTACTATTGTAAATTTGTAGCAAGCTTATAAAGTATTGTTTGGTTGTAATTTACTGTTTCAAGTCATTTTCAGCTTGTTATTTTATTTACTGCTATAATTTTCATTTCCAACAAATTTGTGAAGTTTTAATGACTTTATTTCACTGTTAAAAGTCATTTTCAGCTTGCTGTATTTTATTTCCAGAAAGCATATTAAGTGTTGAATGCTATTTAAAACTATACTAGCATTGTGTATTTATGATTTGGGGTTGTTTATTATAATATTTGTCGTTGAATCTTAATAGTTTTACATGCTCAGTATTGTTGGTAATTAACCAAAACATTTCAACACTTAAGCATCCAAATTACTTCCAACTCAGGACAAAGAGGATCTTAGTCTTGAGTCTTCACCTTTAGCAAAGGGTTCCTTTGCTTAAGGCCAACACTTGTCTCATTGCATGAGAGGAAGATTTAAATGAGAAATCTTTTGAATAACTCTCCTTTTCCTAAAGTGATTAGACACTCACAAGAAAAACTTCCAAGTACCTTGAGTATATCTCGAGGAAACACTCATAATAATTATTAGGTTAATCTTCTCACTTTAATTTTGGCTATCAACATTTTGTGCTTTACATTACACTTGGGTAATTTCATCATATCTAAGTTATACTTTTTGATTATGCTGATGCTCTTCATTTCATAACGTGTTGCATCTAAACCTGAACTAAATTTCTCTTTCATATGTTATGCAAATCTGATTGGTTTGTTTATGGTATGTTTTAATGACTCAATGTGTTAAATGGCTCTTTAGTCAAATATTTGATAGTTATCTCATTGAATTTTATCCTTCAAGCCCCCATAAACTTGTCATTAAATCTTTTCTAGGAAATCATACCATTTTCATCTTAGCCTAACTAGGGAACTTGAATATAACTCATCTTTTTCTAAGTATCCTAAGTTGCCTCATAAATTAACTTGACTAGTACTTGAGAAATCTAGGCTACTTTGTTTTTTCCTTAGGCATTGTGTGTGGAAACCCCTAGTTAGTACCCTGGAAAGTCTAGTTGGGGACACCTCCCGTGGTTAGTCTAGATTTCCATGCATATCATCAGTAATAAATAATTACAAGGCCTGGCTTGTATGCAAATTACATAAATCTTTACATGTTACATCTCATCAATTTTCATATCATCCATAAGCACATCAACATACAGTCCTCTGTTCTGTCATCAGTTGTTCATCATCATTCTGTCCATATCTATAGGCACATCATTATTCAGCATACCCTTATTCTGTCCAAGCACTCATGCACATCCCATGTCATTCTGTCCATGCATATCATCAGTCATGTCTTCATCATTTTACCAGCATGCTGTCCATCAATTGGCTGCCTAAGTTAAACCCAGAATTAAAGATAAAAAGAAAAATGGTTTTACTGCTGCACCACTGCTCCTGCTGCTGCTGCTACCTCCGAAACTGTCCTCATCTTCCTGACCCCCGAAATCAGAACACCCCTTCACAGCAACGAAGATCTTCACACACCTTTTTTTCAAAGTAAAGCTTGTCCTTTATTTATACTTTTCATTCTCCATAGACTTAGGAGGCCGACATGTCATTATTTAATTTTCATTTATCATCATCGTGAGTATTTTATGCCACATCATCATCGTGAGTATTTTATGCCATGATATTCCTATCCATATGGCCTTCCAGAATGCCTGCCATAACTCCTTTATTATGCCCGCATATGGCCTCATACTCCTCCAGCAAATGCCCGCAATGGCTCTTTGACTTGCCTTATAATTATGCCCGCAAGGGCTTCTTTAATTGTTAGCCTGTGATGCCCGCAATGCTCAATTAGATGCCCGCATGGGCTCCTTCTCATGTGCCCATAGGCTCCAGAATTATGCTCACAACTACCTTAGAAGATGCCTGCAAGGGCCATTTAACTCCCTAAAAATATGCCCGTATAATGTCTTCCAGATGCCCGCAGGTAGGCCTTATGAACATGCCCGCAGGCTTCATTAAAGGGGCTAAACTTATGCCCTCATAAAATGCCCGCAGGCCATCCTCCAGATGCCCACAAGGGGCCTTCCTTCGTGCCCGCAGTGTCTCATTTAAAATGCCCGCAAGACTTGTTTTCCATGTCATTCATGCCATCCTTGTCCATGTCACCTTGCCATATCATCATGCTATGTGTGTTCTCCAGCCTTTGTCATTAATGGCTTGTCATCAATGCAATCATATTCATCAATCTCCCCCTTTGTCATTGATGGCAACTTCAATTTCTCTCCCCCTTTGACGTTAATGACAAAGAGCTAGTCATTTAGCCATCAAAAGCTTCACAATGCCCAAAAGAAAAAAAATATCCTTGAATGTTTCATGAAATCATGCTGAACTGATCTTCCCTTTTGTCTGAGCTTGCCATTTTCAAATTTTCATAAATATACATACTCTCCTTGTCATGTAAACTTCTGAGATTGATTCTTCCTTATAGGATCTGCCTGCTCCCCCTATTATATATGCTGTTGTGATTGCTTCTGTGATTGTTGTTGTTGCTGGGTGTACAAGCCTTAACTATCTTCTCTGCTTCAATCTGCTGTAGCTTTCCTGCTAATATAGACCAATTGATGTTCAAGAAAAATTTACATACTCCCCCTGAGATCTTGCTTTCTGATATGGCTGTCAAGTCAGATTGTTCTATACTACACTTGCTTCTTGTTTTACCAAACCACAGAATTTGTTTCAATCAGCCCATTGAATGTGTGCTCAACATAAATTGTCTTCCTTGTATCCTTCATCTTTTCAACAAGTGAATATGTCTTCAGAAAGTCTTTACAGAATTTGACCTTCTCGAGTCTTGTTAATAAAGATAAGTCTTCATCTTGCTCCCCCTTTCATCATGCCACGATCCTTGGACCTGATTCTTTGCTTGGATAATAATTCTGATTACACTTCAATTCATCTCATGTCATTCCTTGCCAAGATGTTGTCATGTAATGTGCTTGTCGTCGATTCTTCTTTACCAATCTTGTTCACCACTGTAACTATCAAATCGACTCAACTTGTCACTGACCAAATTCAATTTGTCACACCTGCTGCTTAAGGTTTCATTGCTGCCTAAATTAGAGAGAGCCAATCATAGTTAAATCATCGAGGAGTTTTTCGAATGCCAAGTTGGATTATATCCAACTATATTATAAAATACCACACACAATCTGATGTTAGCCACAGATGTCAAATATATCCACAAGTGTCATGCTCAACCATCATCTAGTAAATTCATAAAAGGTAATCATGTATCAATTTTCCATGCTCCCCCTGCCAAGCATGTCATCATCATCAAATTCCTTCTTAATTCAAACTGAATAAGATTTTCTTCAATAGTCTTCAATCATGTTCTTCACAACATTCCTTGTCATTTCTTTCCAAATTGTCCAATACTGTAACCTAACCTTCATAGATTTATAAACATTGGTGTAATGTCTTAAAAACCTTCTGTTGGAGCAGCCCGAGATGCTTATTTATGAACCTATGGATGCCTTGGTTGCTCCCAATATAAGTTATGCAATGTTTCCTGAAGACATTATTGCTGCTGAGATCTTCAACTGTCTTATATTTCTGATTGCATGCCTGAGTTTTGTACTTGTCATCTTTCTACCTGAATCTTCCAAGCAAACTTCTATTTCATGGTTGTATCAACACTGACTTTTCTTTATCTACTCCCCCTATCATTGTTCATCCCCTTTTGAGTCACATAAGCCCAAACTGTGTCACATCACATTTTTCAGACTTCATCCCTGCCTTCTTTAGCTTTCCTTCTGCATACCCGATCCTAGAACCTGTTTGGAGCATCCATCATTTACCATTTGAGTTCATCCTCCAATAATGAACTCAAGGTGTACTTTAAAGTCTTTAAAAGACTTCAAGTTTGGCTTGCCATAAGGCAACCATCTTCATTTGTGCACTGATCAATCTCATTTAGATTCAGTAAGATATTCTTTTTCACCCAAACCTGAGACTGTTCTTGGTTGTGATCATTTTTCCTTTAGTCTTCAAATCTTCTTGCATCATTCTTCTTCCAAGATTCATCTTCTTTCCTTGCTGATGTATATGAAAAACTTCTCATGAATTGTCTTCTTGGACTTGCACATACTTGTGCTTTATGGCCAACACCACCACAAGTAAAGCATCTTAAAGTGCGACAGTTAGCAGCAGAATGTCCAACATGATCACATGCCCAACATCTTATTTGATCAACATTTCTTCATCCATGGAATGTGCAATCCATAGCCTTGTGTCCAAAACCATTACAAGAATAGCAATAACCCTTAAAGCTGCTATCATACCTGGGATTTTGATTCCATCTTGGAGTTGTCTCTCTTCTTCTAAAGAATTTACTGAGGAGTGGGACCAACTTCTTGATGCATTTTTGATCTTCCAATTTCTTTGTTGTCATGTGCAGGCGCATAAGGAGATGCTTTGGATGAAGATGGACCTGCCTTTGGAGTCTTGGGAGACCAAGTGTCATCTTCAGATTTTTCTTCTTCCTTCTTGTATTCAAGACCAGATGTGTCAAATGGAGACCTTTGACAAATTTCCATCTCAAGCTTCTGATTTTTCTTTTCTTTTTCTTCCAGCTGAACCTTCATTATTTTTTCTATTCTTTTAGCTTCCTAGAACTGAGTTTTTAGATCAATACTAGCCCTTCTAGTCTCCTCAAGTTCTGTAGGATCTTCACAAATCTCTTCATGGTCTTTTGTTAATTCAATCTTCAATATTCTAACTGCAACATTTTGATCTTCTAGCTCATCTTGTAAATATTTGTTCTTGAGTTTCAATCTCATGAGCAATGCCTTTGTCTCCTCTTGGTATTTTTCAAATGATCCCAAAACTTTATTTCTAAGCCTTGAATTGAATTTGATATCCTTATCCAATAGGGTACATGCAAATGCCTCCTTGGCTTTCAACAAGTCTTCATTTTCATCTTCTGTAAGTGGAATTTCAATATCATTATTTTCAGAACTATCACTAATAGAGAAATCCTTACCTTCACCGACATCTGAAGCTTTTCCTTCTTCTTGCTTCTCCTCTTCAGAAGACTTGATTTCTGATTCATCTAGATTTCTCCTTTGGTATTTACCTTCCAGCTTGAACCAAAGATCATTGGCAGAAGTCCATCCATTAGAAACTTCAGGGCAATGATGTTGTATCTGTCAGCTGTTGTCTTTGTCTTCTTGTTGGATTGAGTAGGTGGGTTAACTCCTATTTCCCAAACTCCGAATTTATTCAAGTAAGATTTCATTTTGCTTCTCCAACCAAGATAGTTTGATATTTCCAAAACTGGAACTTCATTGTGAATGAGCTTTGCTGGTCCTTCCATTTGTGTCCACAGATCCCTTCAAGCTTGCTAGGCTTGTGATGAAGGCCCGCTCTGATACCAATTGTTAGACACAATGGCGCACTGAGGGGGGGGGGGTGAATCAGTGGGCCAACATTTTCTTCTAATTCCAACTTCTTCAAACCATAAACATATATCACTTTAACACTTTCATCAATCACTAAACTATACTTTAGTAATCATCAACTTAAAGCATGTCATTCATCAAGTTAAGCATATTATCATCAACACATCACAAGAGACACAACACAATATAATCTTTGTAATCTTTTATATTTTCTTCAATCAGCTACAACCTGGGGGTTTTATAAGCTACAACTGAATCAGAAGCACCAACTTCTATTCTAAGGCCCAGCTTGGTCTTTTCTTAGATCCAACTAAGAAAAAAATAATTACAAGGCCCAACTTGTATACAAATTACATAAATCTTTACATGTTACATCTCATCAATTTTCATATCATCCATAAGCACATCAACATACTATCCTCTGTCCTGTCATCAGTTGTTCATCATCATTCTGTCCATATCTATAGGCACATCATTATTCAACATACCCTTATTCTGTCCAAGCACTCATGCACATCCCATGTCATTCTGTCCATGCATATCATCAGTCATAAATAATTACAAGGCCCAGCTTGTATACAAATTACATAAATTTTTACATGTTACATCTCATCAATTTTCATATCATCCATAAGCACATCAACATACTGTCCTCTGTCCTGTCATCAGTTGTTCATCATCATTCTGTCCATATCTATAGGCACATCATTATTCAGCATACCCTTATTCTGTCCAAGCACTCATGCACATCCCATGTCATTCTGTCCATGCATATCATCAGTCATGTCTTCATCATTTTACCAGCATGCTGTCCATCAATTGCCTGCCTCAATTAAACCCAGAATTAAAGATAAAAAGAAAAATGGTTTTACTGCTACACCACTGCTCCTGCTACTGTGCTACCTCCGAAACTGTCCTCATCTTCCAGACCCCCTAAATCAGAACACCCCTTCACAGCAACGAAGATCTTTACACACCTTTTTTTCAAAGTAAAGCTTGTCCTTTATTTATACTTTTCATTCTCCATAGACTTAGGACGTCGACATGTCATTATTTAATTTTCATTTATCAAGTAATATTTTTATTTCCATGTTATCCTTAACAAATACAAATATATATATATATATATTTGCCACATCATCATCATGATATTCCTATCCATATGGCCTTCCAGAATGCCCGCAAGGGCTCTTTGATTTGCCTTATAATTATGCCCGCAAGGGCTTCTTTAATTGTTAGCTTGTGATGCCCGCAATGCTCAATTAGATGCCCACATGGGCCTTAATGAGATTCCCGCATGGGCTCCTTCTCATGTGCCCATAGGCTCCATAATTATGCCCGCAACTACCTTAGAAGATGCCCGCAAGGGCCATTTAACTCCCTAAAAATATGTCCGCATAATGTCTTCCAGATGCCTGCAGGTAGGCCTTATGAACATGCTCGCAGGGGGCTTAATCATGCCCGCAGGCTTCATTAAAGGGGCTAAACTTATGCCCTCATAAAATGCTCGCAGGCCATCCTCCAGATGCCCGCACAGGCCTTCTTAAAATGCCCGCAGGCCATCCTCCAGATGCCCGCAGTGTCTCATTTAAAATGCCCGCAAGACTTGTTATGTCCTCAAACTTGTTTGCCATGTCATTCATGCCATCCTTGACCTTGTCACCTTGCCATATCATCATGCTATGTGTGTTCTCCAGCGTTTGTCATCAATGGCTTGTCATCAATGACAATCATATTCATCAGCCCTTTCATTGGATTAGTCCCTTTTTATTTAGATATGGCTTAGACAACTTGGGAAAAGGGAATGTAGCAGTTCATGTCTCTGCATTTTTGCATTTAATTTATCAGCAAATCCCTTTTTGGAGAGTACAAGACTCTTTTAACTTTATTTGAGGCATTCATGCATTGAAATAGTAAGGATACCATATATTATTATTGAGTATAGATCATTCACAAAGGGAGAATATGAAGGGGATGAGTGAATTGGCTAGCGAAATGAAAAATGGCTACGCAAAATATGATGAGATGGATGGAAATCACTTGAATTAGTTCACCAAGGTACACATCAACCTCGTACTAACACACTTATTAAGCTAGAAGAACCACACTAAGGTTAGATTAAGAGGCAAGCAACAATTCAAGTATATGAGTCATCATAAAGCATACATTTAACTTTCATTCTAACATACCATCATGTCAGAGAACATGCTAAGAATAAAAAAAGTTAGAAAATATCACATCGTTAGAGTATCAGGCAATGGCCTTGATTGGGCATATCAAAGGACATGGACCATCTAACTAGGTTGGAGGACCGCTGACCAATGATCAATGATGGGACCATAGATCTCACATCAAAATCTCTGATCAAAGTCACCCCCTATTGAAAAGGGGTTAACAAGTTGAAGCTTTAATCATCTTCTCTTTACCCTCCATAGGTTGAGAGATCTTAAGCTTACTAGCTTCACGCAAGGGAATGGAAAATTTGGATGAAGAAATGAGTTGATGTTAGAGACAAAAACTTGATGGATATAAATATGAATGGCATGTAATCTGTCAATGAAATACACACATCATTTAGGCAAACAACACTTGAGACAAAAAAAAGAATATATGGAAAACTTAAGTGCGTACCAAAGGGTGAAAATTGAAAATAGCAGATTAGGGTTTAAAAGTGTTGATGTTTGTAGCTCAGACAATCATCTCCACATGGGTTTGTGCCTATCCTGTGGAAATCATCATTAATACCTCTTAGAACTTTGAAATTCACTTTATTAAAGTCAATTATTAATGTGAATGTCTTTTTAGATTAATTGAGGGTTAATTTAATAAAATGCCTAAGTTTTTGACATGCATGATTTAAGTTAATAAATTGCATCTTAGCCCTTGATCTCAAGTGAGTGAGTTCTAATCTTAGCCATTGAAGTTAGGGTTTTGGTTCATCTCATAAGGATAAAAGGCAACCAAGGTGAGAGGTGAAAGACACAAAAACTCAAGCATTGAGTTGGTAATATTTTGGAGAGAGAAGGACATTTTATTTCGAGATTTGGTAGAGAGAAGACAACAATAAAAAATTACTTTGCAAGTGGGTCGTACAACTAGGTAGGGATTCCAGTTGGAGCAGAAGGGCTGTACAACAACAGGTAGTATAGGAGGCCGTACAACTGTATGGACCACATGTGTGCTTTGCATGCGCAACAACATGGTCACAAGCTGATTAGCGAGTTGTATGATCCCTACAGTAGACATACAGGTAGTATCGGTCGTACAACAGACCGTACAGGTACAACATAGTAGTCAGCAGGAGCAATAGGGATTTTTGGGGCAGATTTGCAAGAGGAAGATAGTTCTTAGCGAGGCATATTTGCTAGGTTTGTTGTAGTTGTATTTTCTCAGGACCATTTTCCTAGTAAGGGAGACCTTGTAAGCTTGGTAGTTATTTGAATGAAATGTTGATTTGAAGGGCATAAATTATGTGCATGTGTTTTTATCAAGTAGATTTGTTTCCATTGGTATTGCTTCCGCTCTTTAAAATTTTTGTTGATAGCAGTGTTCCACCAAGTTTTTGGTATGCAAGAGCGGTGAAATGCACATTGGGGACGTGTAGAGACACCCCCAAATTTTGGGGTACTTTGGGGGGTGGGGGAGCATCGGGGTCCCTAACATAGGGGGGCGCGTCTAAAATTATTAAAAAATTAAAAAATATGAATCCCAACATATGAACATATCAATTCCTCATCCCATCACCATTTACATACTAAATTGAAATTCATCATTGTGCAATCTAAATATGATATTCAATTCATAATGGCTATTTTAATTTTAAATACATGCACGTCTTCCATAATAACTTTGAATCATAGACATAAATAGTAGATAAATTTAAAATGATAAATGGTAAATCTGAATCATAGACATGTCACATAAACTGTAAACATTAAACAACAAACAATAAACACCTAAGGACTAAAGACTAATAAAAAAATTAGAATTTAGAAATAGTAAAGTCAAAGTATATAGCAATTTCAAATCACTCAAAATAGTACTAAAGACTCAAAGAGTGATGAGTCAAAGTCTAGAGACTCGGTTTGAGTTCATCAATGACAGTAAATAAAACTAAAAGCATCAAAGGAAATCATCAAAATAGCATCAAGGAGATAGATCCATAGATTGGTCCTCTCGATGCATTTGCTACATGGAGTCACCATCTATGGGAGTGTCACCATCTAAGTTAGAGTCACTCTCTGTCTTAGCCCTAGGAGTGACCAATGGCACACCAACCAAACCGTGCTGCATTTCATCCGATCTCTCCTCCTCGTTTATCTATGCATCATCCTTTGGATCCACATCCCACCGTGTCATCAGTCCCATCTGATACTCTGGTGTCTTCTTATGTGAAAGACGTAGGGTACTGTGCACATCAACTAGCTTCTTTGCTTTCGTAGAGGTAGGTCTATTCCTCTTGATAGAGTGGATGAAACTATATGTAGACCAATTCCTTTGTGCTGCAGAGGAACTAACAATTTGAGACAATAAGTGAGTAGCAAGATATTGGATCTCTGGAGCATCATCCCCATGTATCCTCCACCAACCAATGGGGTCTTCTTGGCCTAAGTCCTTAAGATCTTCCTTTGCATCATGCTTGTTGAAGGGACCATTGAGACATGCAAAATGAATCCACTGTCTTCGAATTTTTTTGCCTCGTCTTCATCATACATCTTTGTAATGGCAACTTGAAATCCCCTCTTGATCTCTAGGTCATCAATGGGGGAAATTCTACCAAGCCTATCAAGATAACATTTTGGGTTAAGTGGCTATGCTGCCATGTGCAAATGTGTGTTCATTCGATCCCACCTATGCTGAATATGTTGATTTTTGTAGCATCGGACAGGTACTTCCACGTGGACAATGTCTACAGGTGGAAGTCGTCATTAATGACTCTCATACTTAGGAGATTCACTTTAGTAAAGTGAACTATTAAAGTGAATGTAATTTTATAATTACTTTATGTAAAGTGATTGTGCCCATGGTATTGGCCCAAGGTATTTGCATATTGTAATGTTATAAAAGACAACCTAGGTGAGAGGAGGAGACACAAGTTAGACACACAGAGTGAGTGAGATACCATTGATTAGTTGACGAAGGACTGTCAACTAAGTGTGTAGTTGTAGTGACAAAGGCTAGAGGAACGGAGCAAGTGGCAGTTGAGGGTTAACAACCAACAAGATCGAAGGACTGATCTTGAGGCGTGATTTTCTAGCATTTTGTCATTGTATTATTCCTCAGTGGGCCATTATACTAGGATGGGAGCCTAGGGCTTTTATTATTAATAAAAATCAATTTGTTGCTGCCAACAGGTGTTAAACACAAAGTGTTGAATAAATTGTCATTGATGCCAACAGGTGTGTGTTGGTGTGTCTTGGTGCCCCTTGAGGAGCCCTTGAGGGTTAAGTAGTTGTCAATGTCAAAGGGGACCTTTTGACCTTGTCCAAGCCCAAGTCTGAAGCCCTTGGAGCCCTTTGGACAATGGCAAAAGCCCTGAACACCCCTTAGAGTGTTTGAGTACCCCTAAGGTGTTTCTCTGGTTCTCCAGTTGTTTCTTTGGTTCCCGAGTACCACAACCTTTGCCCTAATACCCTAGAATGTGTCCTTGGTGGGTTGAAGAAGTTGCAATAGGCCAAATGACCCTTTCAGTGGTCATTTGTGTTTTATTGAGGTCAAGGTACCCTGGGAGAAGTCTAGGCACCCGCACACCTTGATGGTCATTATTATGAAGCTTGTGGTAACTTTGTTGACCTAACAAAATACCCTAAAACTCTTACCTTTGATCCCTAAGCCTACAATCTACCCTATAATGTATGCCTTGCCCCTAAAACACTAATAATACCCTAATGTTGCATTGATGCCTATTACACCTTTACATTAACACTTGAAGCCCTTATTTGATGACCCTTAAAACCTACAAGATCCTTTAAATCCTTATCTTTAAGTGTTGAATGATAAAACAATTCAATATAATAAATTATTTAAACCCTTATCCTCCAACGTTGACAACCTTCATTCCTTGTTAAGGTCGGCCCCATTAAAGTGGTTTTAATGTTTAAACATTTTTAAAATTTATATAATTCAAAGAAGTCGGCTCCAAATAAATTAATTCAAAAATAAATTAAAAATCAAATTAAAAAATAAATGTTTTTTTTTGACAAGTCGGCTCCATAAAAACTCAAAAAATGTGTATAAATAGAGGCAATCTGTCTCATTTTGTTGTGTAGAATTTTTGGAGCAGTTTGGACTAAGGTAAAATTTGGAGGTAGCAGCAGTCACGAATTTACAAAGAAAGAAATATTTTTATGGGGGGTTTGATTTTGTTTGTTAGCATTTGCAGCAGTCAAGCAGTGTTGAAGGCCCTTTTCTACACTTGCAACAGTCCATTTTTGTGTCTTTTGATGCTGCAAACAGTCCGAGTTTTAGCTGCCTTCTTTTGACAGACCCGAATTTTCTACAAGTGTACTATCAGTCCCGAAGTTGTGTCAGCAGTGGTTAAGTCCGAGGTTTGACTCAAGGCTTTCTACAGTATATACACAGTCCATTTTTTGTATCATCATTTACAGCACAAGGTATGTTGAACTATGATGTGTGTACAAGTGGTTGAATGTACAGTGGTATGTACAAGCAATGTGTAAACTGTATGTGAGTGTGAACAGTATGTACAATGTAAAGTAGTATGTAAAGTGGTGTGAATACAGTGGTGTGTACAACAGACAAGTGTATGTACAATAGACAAGTGAATGTACAGCAGAAAAGTGTATGTACAAGTATGTACAGTGAAGTGTACAACTATGTACAGTGATTAGACAAATGTATGTACAGTGAGTGTACAGTGGTGTTTATAGAGATGTGAATATATGTACAGTGAGCATGTATATCTACAGTGAAGAGTGAGTGTAGAGTGTTATGTACAGTGATGTGTATTAACTATTAAGTGAACAAGTGATGAACAATGTACAGCAGTAGTATATTGATATATATGCTAAAGTGATGATGCGTTTAGTGATTGGGTATGATGAGGTGTACAACGATGTACATGAGCAGTGTATGGCAGTGAAATAACTTATTGGTATACAGGGATGACTTGGCAGTGATCAGAAAGCAGAGGATATCAGCAGCAGGAAATTCAGTGTTTGGTGTTTGACAGGTCCACAGGTTCAGCAGTCTTTCTTCAGGGTGGTAGCGTGGTGCTAGGGTTCACAATCTTGTTAGTTAAACTGTTGTAGCAGCTTGTCAGTTGCAGCTGACGAAGCTGTTATCACACAACTTGTAGTTGTCCCTAATGGTATCCCATCCGGGATGGTAGAGGAGACGGACAACTAAAGAGGTGACCCAAGAGATGCCACGGTTCCCAATGCAAGCTGGGAGTCACGCCAACCGAGGCACTCTTCGCTTTAGATCTTGACAAGACAAGATCAAGGGGGAAACCCTATAGCCAATTGACAGAAGATTAGCCAAAGCAAAGGTTTCTAGGGATATGTGAAAGTTGAGTTACGGAAACCAATGCAAGCTTAGGTGGACCCAAGAATTTAAGTATGTGGTTGAAGAGGCTTCAGAAGTGACAAATGTTTCAACCAATGCATGAGTTGGGCCACCTAGGGGGATCAAAAAGATAGATCTAGTACCATGAAATACACAAGTGTGACTCACTTCCTTAAAATAGGGAAAATAGTCCAAGATGGGTTCACTTGGTCAAAATTAATGGGAGATGGTACTATAGGGGCTCTATGACATGTATCTATGGATTAACCAAGAATTGAGAGCACCCAAATGCGGGATCTAGGAAAAGCCACTAACCCCAAGAAGTGCGAATTACCCCAAGGAAGACTAGTGCCTTAGATCAAGGGCCAAATGGAGTCGGATGTCCACCAAAATGTAGATCGGGGTAGTCAAGGTGCAAAGTAAGGTGGGTTGTGAAGATCAAAAGCATCCAATGGTTAGATCTCAGTAGATCTGAGATTCAAAATGCATCACTCAATGACCCAAGTGGGGCACAACCCTCAAAATGAGGAATGGGGCCCACAAGGCAAAAATCAAAGAAGTGAAGCAGTAGGGGTAGGTTATCAAGTGAGAGGAGTGCCAATCAAGTGCGATCTGACCTACCCATGTCTTGGAAGTAGCAAAACTCACCCTCCCAAGGAGTGCGACCTCACCCAAGGAAGGCTAAGTGCCTTGGAAAGTGTGTCAAATGGAACCCAATCACCACCAAACTATAGATCTTAATTGCTGTGGATACCATAGAGGTGGGTTTTCAATATCTTTCCAAAAGCCAAGCTAGATCCAAGTAGATCTAAGAAAAACAAGAATGAGAGTTTTGATTTTAATGGAGTTTTTGACCAACAGGATGGATAGCAAGTGAAATCAATGTACCTTGTAGATCTTACCTCAAAAGCTTGCGGCCTCTTAGCATGTGGAGAAATCTTGCCCTAGTTACAATTCCAAACTTGATCCAAGTGTCTTCAACCAAAATCGTCCAAGCCCTAGGATGAGAGATGTCCCATGAAAACCTGTAAATCAAACTACATCAAGTTAGATTTGATCCACAAATCCATAAGATCTAAGCATGTCATGTCAAGAAAGCAATCAATGGACAAAGCACAATTGAAAAACTCCCTCAAGATGAAGACGTTTTTCCCATGGGGGATGTGAGCAACCCCTACAATCTTCCCACAAAGCAAATCGTTGAGCTAACTTCAAGCAATTCAGCCTCCCTCTCTTGATGTCGATTTCACCTGTAGAAGCAAAGAATGTCTAAAAAACAAGATGCAAGAACATATACAAGAGTAACCCAATCAAAGCCAAGAAGTAGATCTCCAAAGTATTATTTTCATTCCAAGTTTTCTAGAGCCCAAAGGTGAGCTATACAATAGGGGGTCTCCTCCTTATATAGGATAATAAAGACCAAAACCCTAGATCTCAAAACCACTTTATGAAATGAGTGGTTGAGATTAAAAGATCTCAATACATAATCAATGGCTAAGATGAACCATAACATAACATCACATGGATCACTCAAAATAGAGATGACGTCATAGCTAGGAGAGACTAAGTGAGGGTGACGTCATCCTCTAGAGGGGGCAAAAGCACATGGGCCCACCTCATATGACATGGACATGACTCATAAAGCTCATGGTGGGGCTAGGAGGCATCAATCCTTACTAGCTCATCCCCATGGCACAATAATATAAAATAATATGTCCAAAATAATACAAATGATCAAATCCTGTCCTCAAAATATGTGAGAGACATGCAGTAAAAGGCCTCCTGTGGCCTCTATGGACCCCACTGACTGATGAAAACTGGCTGGAAGATAGGGGGTTCACCCTGGAAGACCTCTGTGAAGACCAAGTGCCAAAACCTTGCCTCAATTGCCCAAATCGAATTCCTCAGTGACCCTTTTATTCCATTTTTTATCTGCCTCAGTAATTGTGAAGCTGCTAAAACTGCCACCTAGGGCACCTGTGCTGTCAAACTGAGCCCGCCAAGCTCTCCAGAAGGGGGGTATAATGGTAATATCAAGTGGATGGACCACCCTCTCCTCATACAACGCCCTAGGTGAACTGGCCTCTCATGGTCCCTGCTGGTCAGGCTGGGAAAACAACCCCAAATTTGGTCAACAAGTGGAAAACTGCATCTATCACTGTCAAAAGTGACTGGAACTGAATGATAAGTGTCTCATTGGATCCAGAAGACCCAAAACTACTAGGAATGTGTACTCATACACCATGGGTTGACCTGAGGGGTCAACAATAAGGTCCACCATATGTGGATAGTGCATAATCTGATGATCTGGAATAATAATAAAACCTGCTGAACTGCATCAATCATCATCTGAATCATATGTCCACCATATGGTATCATCAATAAGAGTATGTGGTACCATCAATCATCATCAATAAGCATACATGGCCCACATCATCACGGATTCCAAGAATGACCATAATCAAACTAGGTTTGACTAGGTCAATATACAACCAAGGATAAATCATATTAATAGACTAAGACATGTTCCTCTAATCATACTCACGGCTTAACTTAAAGTATAAACATCATTTAGTGGCATTAATCATATTTGCATATTCCATTGTTATTTATATTTACTTGCACAATAGCTTAAATGACAGACTCACCCATTGGACATGGTCTAACTGCTAGCTAAGGATGAAGGCTAGGAACAAGGCTGGGCAAAGGGTATGACTTGCCTAAAATTAACTAAAAGACACTTTGGATTGGGAGAGGGGGAAGCTACACTTTGTGTAGGACAAATAACATGGGGAAGGGCTGTGCCTCACAAATGGATAAGTTGTTTAGAGAGTGCTTATTCAACTTAGGCATCATGTCTACATCCAGTTGATCCAAGTTCACTAGGATCATTCAATTTCATTTCATGGCCTTTTTGGCCTACATAGCCCTTCGGATCTCAGGTGCGCTAAGAAGCACAACTAATTGCAGCTTGCATCCAGGGCATGTTTATATATACATAAGGTCAGCAATCGTTTAGATATAGAGTTTAAGAACCATTGCTTTTTGGACCTTTCTTATACTCTTCGAGGAGTATTTATAGCGTTTCATTGCTCTTGCCCTTTACTCACGTGTGTTAAGAAACACATTCTACAGCTTATAGTTTCCATGGGCGAATTTACACAAGTTTCCATAAGTAGTACATGAGCTTTCAGTCTTAGCCAACAACATCTCAAGTGACTAGGGGGAGTTCGTGCCAGTGCCAAACATCGGGACAACTGACCATAATGATTTAGGCCTACAATCCAACTCAGCAAATGCAAGTTCTGTCACCAACTCAGAGCCGAGACACTAAACAAACATGGATGCGATCCAACACAGAGGTAGTAATAGGGAAGTCCTCAGTAATAAAAAAGTCAAGCAAGACAAGTCAAAGGTGAAAGCCAAATAAGGAAGGTTATGGATGGATGGAGTCAAATGAAAATGGTGCCTAAGCTAGTAGACCAAAAATGTCAAGAAAGACCATATCTATGCAAGGTAGTAAACCAATGAGTTTTGTCAAGAAACCTAAATGTGCAAGTAATATGTCCATTTTACAATTTATAACATCATTAAGATAATTCATTTTCATTTTACAAAGTTTGCCATATATCAAGCTAATGCTGTGAACATGACTAAAGCAACAAGATAATAATCCATAATCAATGATCAGAAATCCATGGGTCATATCACATCATAATAATAATCATCATAAACCATCTGAAACACTACTGCAATAACATCTCTAGGCACTGAACTGGAACTATATGGAATAAAGGGTCACATCAGTCATCAAATCTAAATTCTCAAGGCTCAGCCTTGGCACAAGGTCTAACATTGGTCTGATAGAACACACTGCTCTGATCATGAGTGATCTCAAAATATAAACTCATCATAGCCAAGCTCTGAATAATCCAAGCTCTGAAAAGTGCAGATATCTGCTAAGCAAGAATAGTAGTGCTGCTACTATGGTGTGATAACATCTGGCTCCAGCTGGGACAAGTGCTCTAAGGGAGAGAGCGCTTGAGAACCTCGGAATCTCTGGTCTCGAACTGCTCTGCATCAATCTTCAATCTAGCACTGTATCATCCTTGCTTTAGTTTTTATTTTGCACCTGTATTCTCGCTCACAGACACTAGAATACCTCATGAAGCATGTATGGGAGATATATAAAATAAAACTGAAAATGAAATCTATTCTAAGACATAAATTAAAATGCATAATAGAAATTCTAATCTAACATGGCATATAAATTTTATTCATTTTTCTGTGCAGGAGGAAAAGAAAACTTTTTTCAGGCAGGCATATTCGACTCAACTTGCACATGAAGCCAAACAGAACACTCAAGAAAGCTAACCACTTTTCAATGCATGCAGGAGGTGAGACAAACTTAGGAAGGAGCAAGGCTCACCTCAATCAACAACTCAACAAAAGAAAACAATCAAACATAAAAGAAAAAAAAAGGCAATACTCAGCACACAGAAAAAGAAAAAGCACACAAATCCTACTGCTCAAGCGAGCTTATTCAGAAAACTACCTACTCTAAACAAGCAAGGCAAGGCAAGGCAAGGTAGATAGAGTCAGGGATGATAATCCCTTAACTCCCTCTGGTTGTTAGGGAGTAAGATACGTTGGCTAGTCCTAGTAGTGAGGAAACACCAATTATCAATGCACCGCTCAACAGTGAGCGGTCCAACCCAAAAGTCACCAGATCCCCTGGATCGCATGTAAAATAAATCATTAGGAATAACGACCCTATCACCAATTTCAAACCTTCGGTGATTTACAAATTGAGGGATGGCTTCAACAACATGAGCGGGAATAGGTTGGATATCAGAATTGCATCGAGGTTGAGGTGTAACTATCCTCGAATTCCTATCAGGAGGAATTGCATTAAACCTGGGAGATCTACCGTCTAAGGGTATGGCTACCCTACCAATCAGGACTTCTCGAACTACTCGCCTAGGAGGACTCTCTGCTCTTGGTTCTTCAACTTGTGGGTGAATGATGTACTTTGTGGTTTCTCCCACAGTCCAAAAGTCTCTATCAACATCCTCTTCTTCTTCCGCATGGAATAGAGATGGTAGGTTTTGGTTTTCAACACTTTTGCTACTACCTTCTCCAGATGGGACGGGAATAGTCATAGTCTCTAAGGCTGCTAGATGATCAGTGGGAAAAGTCAAATGACTAGGAACTGTGCCAGAAACACTCTGAGCTCCCGTGTCTAATGATGTTGGTGAAGAAGTAGGAGTGTGAAATGAATCTGTGGAGTTCATACTCTCTTCACCAATGGGTAACTCACGGGGAAAAAGGAAACTAGGGATGCTAGGATAAGACGAAGACAAACTCGACCCACTAGGCTCTTCCTGAAAAATAGCTAGATTATTCAAAGAAAAGTCCTCTCTAGGGGCATCATGGATTAAGGCATGCTCTTGCCAACTCATGGAGTTGTCATTTACTTGTCTCAAAATCCCATCTTCCAAGGACAAATGGGACAAATGATCAAGAACATCAGAAAAATGATAATCAGTTGGCTCTTCATCATTCCCCTCACCAGGGGAAGGATGTGTTCCTTCATTGTTATTTTCCCAAGGAGTGATGTGGGGTAAGCCTTGTCTTCCCCTTTCCATGTTGAGGTCAACCAGGAATAGCCATTCATGGACCGTTCTAGGTATATACTCACCCCTTCTAATTTGATCAAAGTTAACCTCGGAGGTATTTAGCTGAGTGATGGGCTCGGGTTGTTCAACGTGTGGCTCCTCATCACTAGGATGGTTCAAAGCCCTAAGTTCTTCCGACACTTCACCTCGAAGTGACTCAAGGTTCATTTATCTAACAGCAATAGCTCTTTCCCTTTCTTCCTCAGAAGAACTATCATCTCCAAATGACCTCCAAATATCTTCTCTCTGTGGACTAGAATCCTCATTGTGGCCACCCATGACCATGAAGATACCCTCATGTAATAACTCACCCTCGCCAAATGTGTTCCTTACACCATCCTCATAACTTTCAAGATGATTGTCGTAAAATGGCTCCTGATACACCCTAACCAATGACCCATCAGAGTTGGGGATAGTAGCATATGATAAATCCATTTGAAGATGTCCCCCTAGCCCAGCAGACCACTTCCTACAGAGGAGCATTCCATAGGTTGGAGGGAGATCTATGACTACTATGTCCATTAACATGGATATATCGGGGCATGAAAACAAGTCAACTCTCAAGTTTTTAATCAAGCCAAAGACTTGAACCGGTTTAGAGTCAATCCCACAAACGTTCCCATAAGGCTTAGTTATTTTTAATCCCATAGCTTCCATGACTTGCAAAGGCATCACATTCATGGAGGCACCATAATCCAACATGCAGTTATGAAGAAGGGTATCACCAATGCGAAGTGTAAGGTAAAAAGGTTGGTGGCCACCATTCTTCCTCTTGTATAAGGCAGTTTGGATGTTAATGGAAGGGTCCTCCTCTTCATCAACCATAGCACTAGGTGCTGAGTTTTGAAGAGATGAACCTTCACCATTACTTGTGGCAGTCTCAGGGATACTCTAAAAAAACTCTACCACTTGCTCCTTTATTGATGGGATTTTCATTAACTCAGTGAGTGGGATGTTGTGCATGACCTTGTCCAATTCTGTCTCAATGTTGATATCCAAGTCATACTCAGGAAGAGGAATTGGCTCACTCACTGGACTAGGCAGCTCACTACTTTTCTTTTCACTGAAAGGTGTAGGCTTTTGGCCATCCTTTCTTCATTGATAGGTTCTAAGGGGGAAAAAGTGACCCTTGCATTAAATGACTTGAGATGAGCATTTAATTTGACTCTAGAACATAAAGTCACTTTTTGGAAAATTTAAGTGGGTGAGTGAAATTAATATTTATGAGATTTAAATGAGATCATTTAATCTCATCCATCGATCTAATAATCTAATCTCATTCGTTGGATTTGGAGAACCCTAGGGTTTAAACAAAAAGGCAAGGGAGGCAAGGAGAACTCACTTTTGCAGATTAGAATGAAGAGAAGAGAGCCGGAGTGGGCACTGAAATCGAGGAAGCCATTTTTGGAAGCTTTTTAGTTGGCACAGAAATCGAGGCATTATTTCAACATTCATGAGACACAAATTTCGAGGAGAAATATCAGCACCGTATAGCATGAGACTGGGCATGATTTTCGAGGGAAGACTGGGCACAAATCCCGAAAAGGGCACGAGTTTTTAGGCCGTGACTGCTGGGCACATTTCCCGAGGCAGGATCACGAGTTTCCAAGCATTTAATTGCTCGGCACTTTTCCCGAGGCAGTAAGCACAGTTTTCTAGACTGTACAGTGGGCACACTTCCCAAGGCAGCATTTATTGCTGCACAGATTTTGAGGAAAGTACATGTTCACTGTTTTGTACTTCCTGGCATGGATTTCGAGGCACTATTTCAGCACAGAAATCAAGGCAGCGATTGCACAGATTTCGAGGCAGCTCCTGTGGGTGAAATTTATGGTTGAGCTAAGTAAATTTTTGACTGAATTTCTGAACTGAATATTCTCTGAAGAAATAAAGAATCTCACTTTCTCTGATTGGTTTTCCCTGTGGGGGTTTTTCCATGGCCATTGGCTAAATTTCCGAGTCTGAAATATT
This sequence comes from Larix kaempferi, assembly GCA_027924585.1. NCBI lineage: Eukaryota > Viridiplantae > Streptophyta > Pinopsida > Pinales > Pinaceae > Larix > Larix kaempferi. The sequence continues at coordinate 546,787 of BSBM01000734.1, read as the reverse complement.
TTATGGCGTGCATGTGTATTTAATTTTTCTGCCTGTAAATGTGATTTTCAGTGTGTTTTAAATGTCTGAAATTTTATAAGTAATTTCCAGCCAGTGCAAAAATTGGGTTGGGGGTGAAACAATGAAAAACTTGACATAAAACCAGCAAGTTGAAAATCTTAGAAGATTTACATGGTATCTCAGAGCTTGGGGGCAGAAAACATTAAAATTTGCAGACAGTCAGAAATTTCCAGATTTCAGTATTTTCTTCTGTTAGTGAACAACACCTTGTTGGGTTGACTGAGAGATGGCTACAGGACTTAGGTTGGAGGATAGGCTAGATGGGACAGGAAACTTTGTGCCATGGAAGGCTAGGATTTTGCTGATCTTAGAGGAAAATGAACTGTGGGAGGAGGTGGTAAGAAACACTACAGCAAACCCTGTTCAGATTCCCGCTGCTACAGATGTAGCAGCATTATCAGCCTTCAACAAGAAGGACTGTAAAGCTAGAAGAATAATTCTTGATGCAGTTAAAGATCATATCATTCCTCACATTTCAGGTAAAGCTAGGGCACATTTGATGTGGAGTGCTTTGACCATTTTATACGAGAGTACCAATGAGAACCGGAAGATGGTTCTCAAGGAGAAACTAAAAAGTATAAAGATGAATGGTGGAGAGGGAGTGACATCTTACCTTACCAGGATATCTGCAGTTAGAGATGAGCTAGCAGCAGTTGGGGAGGTGGTCATTGCTACTGAGCTTGTGCGGACAGCAGTGAATGAGGCTTCCAAGCCTTGGGGTGCAATTGTGCAGGCTATAGTGGGCAGAGAGAACTTACCTTCATGGGAGAGACTGTGGGATGATTTTGTGCAAGAGGAGACCAGGAGAGGTCTTGTACAGGGCAGTTCTTCACAGGGTAGGGAAGATGAGGAGAATGTAGCTTTAACAGCAAAGGGCAAGAAGAAGAAGAAGGGCCCCAAGCAGGGTGGGGCCAAGCAGCAGCAGCAACAGGGTGGGCAGAAGAAGGACTTGAGTAAAATCAAGTGTTATGGTTGTCAGACATTTGGGTTGGGAACTATGCTTCACAGTGTCCAAGCAAGAAGAAGAAGAGACATCAGACAGCAGCTTCAGCGAAGGTTGATGACTTCAGAGATAGATTTCAGAGAGAGTTTTCTCTGTGTGCTGGACAGATTGAGAGAGAGAGAGCCTCTATAGTTACCAGGACTGATGTGGATATGGAGATGGAGTATTCCTTATTGACAGGCCATCAGATGAGTGCATCCACCACTGGTACTTGGTATATTGACAACGGAGCTTCGAGCCACATGACAGGTTCTCGAGAGATGTTCTCTGAGCTTTCACAGACAGGTACAGATGTGGAGGTTGTACTAGGCGATGACACCATTGTCAGAGCAGTTGGTCGTGGGACCATTACCTTTTAGAGGGAGTCTATGAGTCCTATGACTCTGAGGAATGTGTTATTTGTCCCTAGGTTGAAGAAGAACCTTGTATCAGTTTCCACCATTGAGGATAGGGGTCTTGGGGTTTGTTTCTTGGATGGACGAGTACAGGTATTCCCCAAGACTACAGGATTATCTACCTCCATGGACATTGGGGTTAGATGTGGAAAACTATACAAGCTCTTGTTTCAGCCGCAACACGCTTTGGCACACAGCAACAGCGGTGAGCGTTGTGAGCTATGGCATCGGAGGATGGCCCACTTGCATCACCTAGCTTAGAGATTGTTGAGGAGCATGGTTATAGGTTTACCCGAGTTCAGCACAAAGCAGAGTGATGTGTGTAGGGGGTGTGCTTTGGGAAAGTACACCAAGACTGCTTTTCCAAGCAGTGACAACAGAGCAGTAGGAGTACTTGATTTGATCCATACTGATATTTGTGGTCCTATGTCATCAGTTTCTTTGACTGGATTTGAGTATTACATACTCATCATTGAAGTATATGTTGATGATATCATCTTTGGAAGTGATGACGATTCACTAAGTCAACAATTTGCTAAGGACATGCAGAAAGAATTTGAAATGTCTTTGCTCGGTGAATTGACCCTCTTCTTGGGACTTCAGATATCTCAACGAACAGAAGGCATTTTTATTGCTCAGACAAAATACATCAAGGAAATGTTAAAGAAATTCAAGATGGAAGAGTGTAAACTTGTGAGTACTCCTATGATCACCGGTTGTAAGCTAAGCAAGGAAGATGAATCTGAAGAAGTTGATCAAAGGATTTATAGGTCAATGATTGGTAGTCTACTATATGTAACAACCTCAAGGCCAGATGTGATGCAAGCTGTTGGACAAGTTGCAAGATTCCATGCTGCTCCAAAGGAAACTCACATTATGGCAGTTAAAAGGATCTTCAGATATCTCAAAGGGACTATGGACTTTGGACTTTGGACTTTGGTATCCAAAAGGAAATGAGCTAACATTGATAGCTTATTTAGATGCAGATTGGGATGGATGTGTTGACTACAAAAGAGGCACCAGTGGAACAAGGCCCTTTTCTACACTTGCAACAGTCCATTTTTGTGTCTTTTGATGCTGCAAACAGTCTGAGTATTAGCTGCCTTCTTTTGACAGACCCGAATTTTCTATAAGTGTACTATTAGTCCCGAAGTTGTGTTAGCAGTGGTTAAGTTCGAGGTTTGACTCAAGGCTTTCTACAGTATATACGCAGTCCATTTTTTTGTATCATCATTTACAACACAAGGTATGTTGAACTATGATGTGTGTACAAGTGTTTGAATGTACAGTGGTATGTACAAGCAATGTGTAAACTGTATGTGAGTGTGAACAGTATGTACAATGTAAAGTAGTATGTAAAGTGGTGTGAATACAGTGGTGTGTACAGTAGACAAAGTGTGTGTACAGTAGACAAGTGTATGTACAATAGACAAGTGAATGTACAAGTATGTACAGTGAAGTGTACAACTATGTACAATGATTAGACAAGTGTATGTACAGTGAGTGTACAGTGGTGTTTATAGAGATGTGAATATATGTACAGTGAGCATGTATATGTATAGTGAAGAGCGAGTGTAGAGTGTTATGTACAATGATGTGTATTAAGTGAACAAGTGATGAACAATTTACAACAGTAGTATATTGATATATATGCTAAAGTGATGATGCATTACTTGTTCAGTGATTGGGTATGATGAGGTGTACAACGATGTACATGAGTAGTGTATGGCAGTGAAATAACTTATTGGTATACAGTGATGACATGGCAGTGATCAGAAAACATAGGATATCAGCAGTAGGAAGTTTAGGGTTTGGTGTTTGACAGGTCCACAGGTTCAACAGTCTTTTTCTTCAGGGTGGTAGGGTGGTGTTAGGGCTCACAATCTTGTGAGTTAAGCTGTTGTGGCAGCTTGTCAGTTGCAATTGATGAAGCCTAAGGGGTTGTAGTCCCTTCCAGTTGTAGCTGGAAAAGTTGTATTAAATTTGTTACCCCAGTTGTTGATGGGTCAAATTTATTTTTAAAAAGGATTCCGTGGTTTTACCCCCAGGACTTGGGGTTTCCACGTCAAAATATTGTGTAATGTGCATCTTGTTATTTTCATGTACATTGATGATATGCTATGATTGGTGATTAGCAACTTGCTCTTGATTAAAATTTTTATATTGTGCAAATACTGATTCACCCCCCCCTCTCAGTATTTCAACAGGTGAGAGGAGGAGACACAAGTTAGACACACAGAGTGAGTGAGATATCATTGATTAGTTGACGAAGGACTACCAACTAAGTGTGTAGTTGCAGTGGCAAAGGCTAGAGGAACGAAGCAAGTGGCAGTCGAGGGTTAACAACCAACAAGATCGAAGGACTAATCTTGAGGCGTGATTTTCTAGCATTTTGTCATTGTATTATTCCTCAGTGGGACATTATCCTAGGATGGGAGCCTATGGTTTTTATTTATTATTAGGGTGGTGCTAGGGCTCACAATCTTGTGAGTTAAGCTGTTGTAGCAGCTTGTCAGTTGCAGCTGACGAAGCCTAAGGGGTTGTAGCCCCTTCCAGTTGTAGCTGGAAAAGTTGTATTAAATTTGTTACCCCAGTTGTTGCTAGGTCAAATGTATTTTTAAAAAGGCTTTCGTGGTTTTACCCCTAGGACTTGGGTTTCCACGTCAAAATATTGTGTACTGTGCATCTTGTTATTTTCATGTACATTGATGATATGCTATGATTGGTGATTAGCAACTTGCTCTTGATAAAAAAATTTATATTGTGGAAATACTGATTCACCCCCCCTCTCAATATTTCAACAGGTGAGAGGAGGAGACACAAGTTAGACACACAGAGGGAGTGAGATATCATTGATTAGTTGACGAAGGACTGTCAACTAAGTGTGTAGTTGCAGTGGCAAAGGCTAGAGGAACATAGCAAGTGGCAGTCGAGGGTTAACAACCAACACGATCGAAGGACTGATCTTGAGGCACGATTTTCTAGCATTTTGTCATTGTATTATTCCTCAGTGGGACATTATCCTAGGATGGGAGCCTAGGGTTTTTATTATTAATAAAAATCAATATGTTGCTGGTTTTTTCCCCAATTTGGGTTTTCCATGGTAAATTTGAGTGTCAAATGCATGCAAATTTCATGTTTATTTTTCTTTTTATTGTTTTGTTGAGATCTAGCGTATTTTTTTAGTAAAAATTGCATAAATGATTAGAATTGTTAAATCGGGTTTGGATCTGTAAAATCCAACAGAATAATGGGTCGAATCTGGGTCGTGTAGAACTCTAAGGATGGCTCTTTCTCACAAAATGCCGACCTTACTCGACCCAACATGCTATCAAAAGTTTGAGTCCCCATAGTGAATGACCTCAACTATAGGGCGTAGGAAAGACACCAAATAATTGCAATTTGTCCACCAATCATTATCCAATACCTGAAGCCTGATCTTCTTCCCCTCATCTATCTTGGATTTAGTGCACCTATTCCAATCCCGAGTCACAACCATGGCCTGCAATGCTGGTTGCACCTCCAACATCCTCTCCAATAAGAGATAATAGTTGGCATATCTATTGTCTGTGGGATTGAGGAATTCCTTCTTTGAGTGAGTCCTGTACATGGCTAAGGAGGTGTGGTGGTTGCAGATAAACATCTGTACATCTCTCGCAGCTGACACCAAGGAGGATATCCATTGAATCTTGCCAATGTCTTTTAGTGCATTGTTGAGTGCATGCACACAATAAGGTGTCCAAAAAATATGCCTGTATCTGCTCTTTATTAGTAACCTAGATGATCTGCACACTGCTGCTGCATCTGTCACAACTTGCACGACATTGGTAGGCCCAACCTCCTCTATAACATCTCAAAGAAGCTCAAATTGGAAAATTGCATCTTTGCACTTTCCTGAACAATCGGTAGCTCTAATAAGAAAGAAAGGCCCTTCTTTGCATGTAACTATGATGTTGATAAGTGGACATTTGACAATGTCTATCCACCCATCCATAACATTGGAGCAACTTGCCCTCACCCATGTCAGTCTCATCTTTTCTTTTTCTGCATAGTGATATTGGACACTTGCTTGTGTCTAAAATCACTGTCCTCAACTTATGTTTACCCGGTGGCACATATGAAGGTCTCGATGATGCAATTTCCTGGACCATATGCTTATAATTAAGAAAGCAACTAACATGGAATGGAATTCCATTGGCAAAAAGGAATTTGCCAATGGCATCATCTGCATCATTACGGTTCAACCTACCATGCATCCCTGTAATAGTTGGTCCTATTGCATAAGAACAAGAAGTAGAGCCCTTATTTATGGATGATGTTGTAGCAGGAGATGGTGGACGCATAAGGGTGGATGTTTTACTTCTAGATTTCCTTTTGGAATTAGAAGCTACCTCCACATTGTCATTAGCACGAGCCATTACATTTTGGATAGAGAAGGTGCCCCCTTTGCATCCATTGTCATTTGCAACCTCAAAAGGTCAGATCTTTTCTACATGTTTAATTTTGTGCATACATTAACCCATTTTCCACTTATGCCCAAAAGGTGTTGCTTAGCCCGATTGTAACTGCCAACCCAAGGATGGCCACAAACATTCCATGTCCAACGATGTGAACCACCACTTCTCTTTGTCGTAGATTGGGGCACAATTACTTTTGTTGCATATAACAAAAGTGGTTTCTTGGGACCATATGTTCCCTTGGCATATTCAACCAATACCCTTGGTGGATTGGCATTGCCTTGGCTGTCCAAATTAGTAGACATGGATGAAGTGTCTGCACCCCCACTTCCAACCTATGTCCCACTTTCAACTTGGCCCTCTACTTGGGTTTCATATTCTGAGTCACTACCACTGTCACTATCACTGCAATTGTTGAAATGACTCATTTTTTGATGGTTTTATGAGCAGTTTAGTGTTTATAGTTTTTGGCAACCTACAACAAGGGTTTTTAATGTTAATGGTTGATGGGATGTCCAAAGGCGGGGAAACTCCATGTGTTGCGTTTCCTCATGTTTCTTAGAAAGGGGGTGCCTGGAAATGTTTCTCATGGAGCCTCCCCACCCCAGGGGCATGGAAAATGCAGGGTGTGAGCCCCCGACCCTTGGGGACGTGCCACTGTCAATCCGTGTCTCACTTTCAACTTGACCCTCTACCTGGGTTTCAAATTCTGAGTCACTGCCATTGTCACTATCACTACTATTGGCAAAATGACTCATTTTTTGATGGTTTTATGAGCAATTTAGTGTTTATAGGTTTTGGCAACCTGCAACAAGGGTTTTCAATGTTAATGGTTGATGGGATGTCCAAAGGTGGGGGAACTCCATGTGTTGCGTTTCCTCATGTTTCTTAGAAGGGGGTGCCTGGAAATGTTTCTCATGGAGCCTCCCCACCCTAGGGGCGTGGAAAATGCAGGGTGTGAGCTCCTAACCCTTGGGGACGTGTTCCCGTGGAACACTGGTTAATAGATCTTAGCAAGTATAAATAAATCAGTGAGCTACAATTTAATTTTTCAGCAAAGAAAATCACTAAAAATTGTTTATTTAGTTTTGGGGTTAGTAAAATTTAACATGGTATTAGAGATCACACTCTGAGAGGGAGGCAAATCTAAAATCTATAACAATAGATCTTGGTGGGTGGCTGAAGGAATAAGCACACGGCAATTATTTTGTGCAGATCTAGAGATGGTAACAACTAGTCTCGGATTTGAAGATAGGTTAGATGGGGCATCTAACTTCTTGTCCTGGAAAGCGAGGGTAACTTTCCTTTTGAACGAACAAGACCTTTGGGATCTTACATCAAAGGATGTTCCTGCATTGACAGATCCGGTTCAGTTGGAAACACATGAGAAGAAGGATATGAAATCCCAGAGGGTGATCCTAGATGATGTGAAGGATCACTTGATTCCTCATGTAGCAGATAAGACATCATCCAGAGAGATGTTTAAAGCTCTGACAGATTTGTTTCCAGAGTAACAGCATGATTAGGAAGATGATCTTGAGAAACAAGCTCAAGGATGTCCAAATGACTAGATCCAAAAATGTTACTAGCCATCTCATGAAGATCACTCAGATATGTGATCAACTTGCAGCCATTGGGGAGAAAGTAGCTGACATAGAACTTGTCAATGTGGCATTGAATGGGTTCAATAAGCCTTAGGAACCATTTGTAAAATGAATCTGCGCTTAGGAGAAACTTCCAAATTGGGAGAGCCTTTGGGATGATTCTATCTAGGAAGAGACTTGTGATGAGTCTAGAGCTAGTGATGAGAACTTGGCCCTTATCAACAAGGCAAGACAGGACAAAGGAAAGAGTTCCAGCAAGAAGGGTATCAATGAGGGGGCGGCGTCAGAGTTGGGAAAGAAGACTTGAGTAAAATCAAGTGTTTTGTGTGCTATAAGAATGGGCACTATGCATTTCAGTGTCTGGAGAAGAAGGAAGGAAAAGGAAAGACACAACAGGTAGCAGTATCTACAAAGAGTCAGTTGAGTGAGTTTGCTGCGACGTTCAAAAGTGATTTCTCACTAGTTTCTTGCTTTTCTACCTACAAAGTTGCTAGGAGTGCATGGTACTTAGATAGTGGTGCATCTCGTCATATGATAGAAGCACGAGAGCTATTCAACAAATTGATGGGGATACACTCATGGATCGATGTGGAGCTTGGTGGTGACGCCAAGTATGCAGTCAAAGGAGAGGGAACAACTTCGTTCCAACTTGAGTCAGGAGGTTCATTTGATGGCCATGATGTGCTATTTGTAGCAGGATTTAAGAAGAAATTTCTCTCAGTCTTAGTAATGGAGGAAAGGGGTTTTGCCGTTATCTTTCGGAGAGGGAAAGCACTCATACATCTAGAGGGAGCTAGCCCTGACACAACAGTGAGGATTGGGATTAGAGAGGGCAACTTATTTAAGTTGCAGGGAAATCTTGTTCAGGCCTTGGTTTGACATCTTGTGCGAGCTTTGGCATAGGAGGGTGCGACACTTGCATTATAGTTAGTTTTCGGATCTAAGGGAGGTTGTCACTAGTCTTTCAAATTTCAGTGTTAAGTAGCAGGGAGTATGCAGAGGGTGTGCACTTGGCAAGAATGTCCAGTATGCTTTTCCAAGCAACGAGAGTAGGTCCAAGGGGATTTTCGATGTCATTCATTCAGATGTATGTGGATCGATGTTTGTGGTGTCAGTGCAGGGAGCATCATACTATATGACATTCATTGATGACTTTTCTAGGAAAACTCAGATCTTCTTTATGAAGACCAAGGATGAGGTCTTCGGTTGGTTTTGGGAGTTCAAGGCTGAGGTGGAGAACTTGACTGGTAAGAAGATCAAGGTCTTCAGGTTAGATAATGGGGGAGAGTACACCTCAAATGACTTCAGGTTTTTCTGTAATGAGGTAGGATCAAGAGGGAGAATATAGTCTCATACAACCCACATTAGATTCATCATCAATACTGCAAAGGCTATGATTCATGACCAGGGTCAGCCTATGTTTCTTTGGGCAGAGGCATGTAACACAACAATGTATTTGCAAAGCAAGAGTCCTTTTAGGATATTGGAGGACAAGATTCCTGAGGAGGCATTCACATGAGTGAAACAGGAGTCCTCATAGGATATTGTAGGACAAGATTCCTGAGGAGGCATTCACATCTCAGGATATTTGGTTGTCTAGTTTACATCCATATGCCCGAGGAGAAGAGGACGAAGCTTGAGCCTTCAAGAGAGAAGGGTGTATTTGTGGGGTACAACGAAACCTCAAAGGCTTACAAGATCTTCATGCCAGCACAACATAAGACATTGGTGAGCCGAGATGTTAAGTTCGAGTAGAACTTGGCATCTAGGAAGTCTGAAGAGTTATCGCCAATGGCAGAGGAATCAAAGGTAGAACATAGTTCATAGACTTCCAGTTTAGGGAGTTAGCGTTCAGGTGAGGAGGAGGAGTTAGCTCTTTCTAGCTCTGTCAAGAGACCTAGATGGTTTGAGCAGAATTTGAGGGATGCTCGGGTGCGTGTTGAGGCTCCTAGGAGATCATTCAGGGAGAGTAGGCCTCTGAGAAAGTTTCCAAACTATATGGCATTGATGAGTAACATCATTGATTCCGAGCCTTTTGGTTTTGAGGAAGCAGTCGACCAACAGGTTTGGAGGGATGCCATGGTGGAGGAGTACACCTCCATCATGGAGAATGATGTTTGGGACATTGTGCCTAGACCAAAGGGGAAGTCTGTGGTGACTTCTAGGAAGTGGACTACGAGGAAACATTTGTTCCTGTTTCTAGATATGCTTCCATTTGAGCTGTTATATCTATTACCTTAGTCATGAGGTGGAAGATTCACCAGATGGACTTGAAGACAACCTTCCTCAATGAAATCGAGGAGGAAGTATATATAGAGCATCCTCAGGGCTTTGAGGTACATGGGAGGGAGTCTCATTTGTGTAGGCTTAAGAAAGTCTTTTATGGACTCAAACAAGCACCCAGGGCGTGGTATTCTAGGATTGATGGATACTTGTGGAGCATGGGCTTCACCAAGAGTGAGGCAGATCCTAACTTGTACTTCATACTTGTTGGGACTGAGCAACTCATCTTCGTGTTGTACGCAGATGATTTGTTTCTCACAAATGCAGAGGGGCTTATAGCAGGGTGCAAGTAAGATTTGGATACAGAGTTTGAGATGAAGGATATCGGCTTGATGCATTATTTCTCGGGGTTAGAGGTATGGTAGAGATTGGGTGAGAACTTCTTTGGTCAAGGGAAGTACATAGTGGAGATCCTGAAGAGATTCAGGATGGAGGACTGTAGACTAATGGCTACACCATGGTTATGAACCTAAAGAAGGTTGACACTTCAGATTCAGTGTTGGTGGATCCCATGATATACAAACAACTGATAGGATCCTTGATGTATTTGGTTAACACCAGGCCCGATATATGTTTTGTTGTGAACACCTTGAGTCAATTCATGTTGGAGCCAAGGTAGGTGTATTGGGTAGCAGCGAAGCATGTGCTTAGATAGTTGAGGTGCATAGTGGAGTATGGATTGAGGTATCTTGGAGGTGATGGATTGAGGTTGCAAGGATATTCAGACTCGGATTGGGAAGGGAGTGCATCAGATCGGAAGAGCACCTCAGGGTGCTGCTTTAGCATGGGCTCGATAGTGATTTCTTGGTTTAGAATGAAGCAAGCTTCCGTAGCACTCAGTTCAATAGAGGCAGAGTGCATGCCAACGAGTATGGCAAGTTGTGAGGCTATTTGGCTTCGCAAATTGCTTACAAGATTATTTGGTCAGAAGTTGGAGCCTATGGTGATTCACTGTGATAATTAGAGTTGTATCAAACTCTCTGAGAATACAGTGTTCTATTATAGGTCCAAGCATATTGAGATCATATATCATTTCATTGGAGATACAATCCAGAAGGGAGCAGTCAAGCTCCAGTGTATTTCCACAGATGAGCAGGTTGCAGACATTCTCACCAAACCCTTGGTGAAAGGGAAGTTTGTCTTCTTCAGAGATAAACTAGGAGTGGTGGAGAATACCTTCCTCACTAAGAGGGAGTGTTGATGTTTGTAGCTTAGACAGGCATGTCCACATGGGTTTGTGTCTATCTTGTGGAGATTGTCATTAATACCTCTCAGAACTTTGGAATTCACTTTATTAAAGTCCATTATTAAAGTGAATGTCTTTTTAGATTAATTGGGGGTTAGTTTAATAAAATGCCTAAGCTTTTGGCATTAGTGGTTTAAGTTAATTAATTGAATCTTAGCCCTTAATCTCAAATGAGTGAGATATAATCTCAACCATTGAAGTTAGGGTTTTGGTTCATCTCAAAAGGATAAAAGGCAACCAATGTGAGAGGTGAAAGACACAAGTGATAAACTCAAGCATTGAGTTGGTGATTTTCTAGAGAGAGGAGGACATTTTATTTCCTGATTTCGAAGAGAGAAGATAGCAGTTAGAGATCAGTTTGCAGGTGGGTTGTACAGCTAGGCAGAGATTCCAGTTGGAGCAGTAGGGCCGTATAGCAGCAAGCCATATGACCTAGTACAGTCGTATGGACCACACGTGTGATTCATACAATGCAATAGCAGGGTCGTGAGCTGATCAACAGGCTGTACGATCTGTATAGCAACCGTACAACCTGTACCAGGCTGTATAGGTGCAGCAGGAGCAACATGGATTTCTGGGATAGATTTTCAGGAGGAAGAAATTTCTTAGTGAGGCATATTTGCCAAGTTTGTTGTAGTTGTATTTTCTCAGGGCCATTTGCCTAGTAAGGTAGCCCTTGTAAGCTTGGAAGTTATTTGAATGAAAAGCTGATTTGAAGGGCATAAATTCTATGCATGTGTTTTTTTTGAGTAGATCTGTTTCCATTGGTATTGCTTTCGCTCTTTAAAATTTCTGTTAATAGATCTTAGCAAGTATAAATAAATCAATGAGTTGCAATTTTATTTTCAGCAAGGAAAATCACTAGGAGTTGTTTATCTAGTGTTGGGGTTAGTAAAATTCAACAAAAGTCCTTTCTTGACATCCTGCAACTATATATATATATATATATAAAGCCTTTGACTAATGGGTGGTTAAACAATGGCAAGACAATTTTGATCCAACTTAATGACCATTTCTGTGTTGCATGTTGACATTTGTTTATATGGGAGTTGTCTAATTGGCTATGGAAGTTTTGTCCTTTGAATTTTGCAACAATTTGGATATGTTCATGACTTTAGCAATGTGTGAAATAAGGATATCTTTGGTCGAGTTATGTGTGAAGTAGAGTCTTCTTAGTTCTAAAAGTTTGGCTCTCCTATTGTATATATATTTTGTTAGACAATATTGAGAAACCAAATTTATGCACAAGATCAAATGCTTTGGGTTATGGGAGATTGCATACCGTAGAGTCTGCTCCAAAAATGGCTGAAACTTCAAAATGGGTCTGGGTCGAATGTTATAATTTATATCTTTAGTGGTTGAATATAATTGTACCTTGTGTTATGCATAATTCCTCCACCCAGTCACTCTAGTCTTCGTGGTCCTTGATGACGGGTTAGAGTTAGTGAACATTATCATTTGTATGAAGGAAGAGGAGACAAAGGAAGACGAAAGGAGACAAAAATAATAAATAAATAGCAGGGGTAGTCCTTGAGGAATGAAGTTTAAGAGGGATGATAGTAGAAGATTAGAGTGTTAAATGTGATAGAGAGGGATTTAAGATGATTTGAAATGAGGGATATGCTAGGTGTAGGGAGTTGAAGAATGTAGCTTGGACAGGAACTTCCACATAGGCTTAGTGTGAACATGCTGGAAGTAGTTCGAGTTAATTCCATTTTGTAATTCACTTTAGGAATAGAGTGAAAGTCTTGTTATCACCTAAACTGTAGTTACCCCTATGGATGGATCCAGTCATGGATGGCAATAGGGAAGGGCAACTCAAAAGGTGCAACCACGATCACCTCGACCTCCAATATATGGTTGTCACGCCAGTCGAGGCAACCTTCACTTTATGTTATCTAGCCCAGACAACAAAGGGGGAGACCCGATCTATTCCCGACAGGAGAGATCAAAACCAAGACACCAAATCAGGGTATTTCCAAGTGAAGTTAGGTGTATGGTTTATCCTAGACCTAAAGATGAAGTCACAAGCCAAGTGGGGGTTCAATAGGTATAGCTTTGGTTCATAGTTGATGTGAGAGTGACTTATAATGTTTGAAGTGAGATCTAGGATGAGTGTACTAGTTCAATGTTGGAAGATCTACTGCCTTGGGAACCGTGTCCAATGCAGGGTAGTTTTGAGGGTTATATTGGGGCTAACTAGTACATGAGACAAGCTTGACCATGATTCATGATAGCTTCAAGGGTATAGTTTACCATGCAAAAGTCAAACCACAAGTCAATCCAACAATCTAGGAAAGTTGGGTTGTCTTGGAGATAAACCAGTGCCTTGGGAATTGGGAAGTGGAGTCAAAGTAGGGTTGACTTGTGATTTAGGACTCCTAGTACTTGGGACAAGTGGACAATAGAGGTCTTGATGGTTGAATGTGTCTAGATATAGGTTTGACCCAAGTGGACCACAATCCCTTAAAACAAGGAATGCTATCCCCAAGGCAAGATTTGACAAAGTGATAGTCTAGACCTAGGTTTTGAATTATTCTGGTTTCAGATCTGCAATAATCTCAAGTACCCAGTTCCTAGAAGTGAGTGAACTCACTTCTCCAAGGTGGTGCGACTTTACCCAAGGAGGCTTAAATTGGGGTTTAGGTGGGTCAAGACAAGTCGGATGGCACCCAAATTTTAGATCCGGGTAGATCAGTCAAGTAGGGGTATGGATCTATAGTTTCACGGTAATCCGATGGCTAGATCTTACTAGATCTGAGTTTAAGTGTTCCAAGTGGTCCAAAGTGGGGTTTAAATCCCTTGAAATGTGGAATAGGGCCCACAAGGTGAATTTCAGAAAAGTAACAACCTGGGTGTATGTTATTTGATGTGTAGATGTCAAATCAAGTGGAATCTCAAACACCCACCACCTAGAACTAGGTCAACTTGCTCAACTAGTGAAGTGCGCCTTGCTTGGGAGAGGCTGAGTTGACCTGGGAAGGGGATCAAATGGAAGCCAATCCTCACCAAACTATAGATCCGGGATGCCTTGGATGCTATAGAGGTGGGTTTTCAGTATTATGCCCAACAACCCACTAGATCTAAGTAGATCTGAGAAAATGTAAAATGGGGATTTTAAGATATTTAGGGTTTCAACAATTTATGAGCTATGTCAATGGATTGGATAAAGGAAAGAGAAACAAACCTGTGGATCTTACCTGGGTAACCTTGTAGATGCCTTGATGATGATGATCTATGCAAACCCGATCAATTTGAGAAGCTTTGAGGTAGTTTCTATGCAAGTCGATTTGGTCCAAGAAGCCAATGCGCCCTCTCTCCTGCACAACAAACGTCAACAATATCAGATTTGATGCATCAAGAGATAAGACTAATGCCACAAAAGAAGTAACAGAAAGATAGCATAGATCACAATGATGCTAATGATAACCCCCTGATACAAGCGAATGCCAAGAAAGTCGATTTGAAGAAGCCTTGCAAAATCGCCCTTGTTGAAGTTGCCCTCCTGTAGACAAACAATGATTTCCAAAAAGATAGATCTTGCCACAATTTCCAAATGCTAGGTTGCAATAGACTTTCCAATCACCATCTAAGAACACCAGATGCAAAGGAGACCACAAGAATTTCCACAAGAATATTTTTCTATACCAATAATCCAAGAGCCAAAGACCCTTTACAATGAGAGGCTCTCTCCTTTAAATAGGAAGGAGAGGCACCAAAACCCTAACCACTTTTTGAATGTGTGGCTAAGATTAGAAGATACAAATGTCTAATCAATGGTTGAGATGAGCTCAACAATATAATACATGGATCACACATAAAATATAATATAAGTGGACAAAATCGCCCTAGAAGAGGGGAATCCCACCAAATCATGATGATGAAATATCATAAGAGGCTTATGGTGGGTCCAAGGGGTAATTTTATCCCTCCTTGGTCAATCCCCATAGCACAATAACCAATAAATAATCATGAATGTACCAAATCGTGCCTCCATAGTGAAGTCGTGGTCCTCAAAAGACCTCAAAAAGTCTACAGAAAGTGCCATAAGTGATGGATGCGGGCCCCGAGGAAGCTGAAACTGCTGGAGAAGGTGTGGAAGGTCCCGATCTATCATCACTGATCATCCCATGCCATAACATTGCCTCAGTAGCCCAAATCGATTTCCTCAATAGCCATTTCTACCAATCCTGAAATGCCTCGGGAAGCGTGAAACTGCCCCAAACAGCCTCCTGGAGTGCTGGCGCTGTCAAGGTGAGGGCACCAGTGTGTCCGGAAGGGGGGTAATATGGTAAAAACAAGTGGCTGGACCACCCCCTCCATCATCAGCGCCCTAGGTCAACCGGATAAAAATCATCTCTGCTCCGACAGGGCCTCCAACAGACCAAAACTGCACTAGGACAGCCTACTGAGGCTCAATCATCACTATAAGTGCCCGGAACTGAAAACAAACTGTCCCATTGGACTCAGAAGGTCCAAATCTATCCAAGATGTGTACTCATACACCATATGAGTCTCTGCATGATCAAAATAAATATCCAATATACCGGAACAGGGCCAATAATAATGCGCTGTACATATACAAACACTGTTGTAATCCCAGAATCATCATCATAACCCTGTAGCTGCTGCATAGAATCATCCTGTATGTGTACATAGACCATATATCATCTATCCATATCATCATAAGGTCTAACATCTCATGTCCCATGGTCCTCCATGGTCAAACTAGGTCCAACCAAGACCAAATATAACTCAGTCCATCATCCAAGGCTGCTGAAAAGTGTCAAGGTTAATACGTGCTTTACAATTTATTCAAATAGCAATTATAACACAGAGTAATCATGACTGGCGATCTAAATCCAAATATATAGTGTCGTTAATTATTATTGTTACTCAGACTGGACTTTCAGGATCATACTCACTTCATAGTTGTGATCAATTTGCTAGTGAAGGGTGAAGGCTAAATTAACTTGGCTAGGCTAAGGGATGACTTAACTGTCTTGACTTTGTGACACTTTGGCAAGGGAAAGGGAATACACCATAGTATATACTGAATGAGCAATAACACAGGGAATGGCCGTGTCTCACAAATGGATTAGTTGTTCAAAGAGGGTTTATTCACCTTCACAGATGCGCACAATCCATAATACAAGTAAGGCCAGCAATTGTTTAGATATAGCATTTAAGTTCCATTGCTTTTTGGGCCTGAAGTTTCCATAGCCTTGATCTATGTGTGTTTATAAACACATTGCATAGATTTACATTTTTTCTTTTAGGCTTTCTGCTGCAGGTGTGTTTTTAAGGCACTTGTTTACCTGAGCACTTCTAGGTGTGTCATGGACAGCTTGTTTACCTAGGTATTTATTTTCCAAAAGATACAACATTTTATTTTCATTGCCATTTTCATTTGGCATGCCTCTCATTCATGTGTGTTTAGAAACACATTGCATGAATGGGCTTTTCATACAAGATATAGCATTTCATTTTCCAGATTTTGTATTGATGGCAGCACTAAAAGTTTCAGGTTTAGCCAACACAACTTTAGTGACTAGGGGGAATTCACAAGGAATTCCAACTCACCATAGGTAAGTTTTGTCACCAACTCAGAGCCGAGACACAATAAACAGGGAAGCTCATCCAATACAGAGGCTACAGTGGGGAAAAGTCCTCCATGCCACTAGTCAAGTAGTAAGTCAGGGTGATAATCTAAAAGGTAGGCCATGGATGGATGAAGACAATCAAATGATGGAGCCAACACTAGCAAGCCAAAGTATGGTGTAATGATCACCTCTATTCTCCCTAAGGAGGGTATGTACCAATGAGTATGAATAGTGAACTTCTAAGTCTGAGTAGGGATAGTATAATATATATAATAGATCAACCAGGTCCATATATCTATATGATCGCCAGATCATGACACTAAGTGCTAAGACATGCTATAAGAATAAGTATAAAAGCAATCTAACCATAACACCATGATATACCTGCTGAGTCATATACCTGCAAGCTCATCAACCTGTACCATCATCTGTCCTCTGAGACTGCTGTTGTGACTCTGGGCACTACTGTCTGCTCTGTACCAATGATATAATGGCTACAACGGTCATCTCTCTGAGTGTCCTGAAACTCAGTCATGGCATGGGGAATACAACTGCTGTCCACAATCTGATAGTGATCCAATATAGATGCTCATCTCGGCATCTCAAATGCAAGGGAACTGGCTGAATAGTGTACTGGAATGAGAAAAATAATGTATGGTAGCCCGACTACTATATATGTGATAACAAGTCTTATATTTAGTTGATTGAGTCTAATAGAGTGTATTTATACATTAGTGATTTGAAGTAATCTTAACTGTTTAATCTCAACTGTACATCTTACTGTGAGATTAGGGTTTTGGTAGATTAGTGTTTCAACTAGTATAAAAGTAGGTCAAGATTGGGTGTTTAGACACAAGTTTTGTCGAATAGGGACAATGATCGGAAGAGAGGAGAGAAAGCAAATTTTCAATAAGAGGATCAACTAGTAGATTGCAGGTTGAAGATAGTGTTGTACAACAACATTTCGTACAATCGTACGGATAGATCTGTACATATTCTAACGGTCATACATGCATAGATGTATGATACAGTCTGTACAATCATACAGATAGGTCAATACAATTGTGCAGATAGGTCTGTACAACAACACCTCAGTTTTCATGTAGGCTTACTTTGCTTTAGCATGGCCGTGCACCTTAGGTTGCACCTTAGGTTGGGGTGATTTTTTTTTCACCATGCAACTGTTAATTTTTAGTTGTTGTGGAGGTTCCCTTGTAAGCTTTGATTAAGTTAATGATAAGCTGTTTTGAAGGAGAAAATCCCTATGTATGTGTGCAATTGACGCTTATGCTATTTACTTTCCAACTATTTGTGTGATTTTTGCTATGTGAAGAAGTTATTTTTCTACAATTAGATAACATGTTCGTTTAATTGAGGACATAAGGACAATTGTCACGCAGGGTTTGGAATTTTCACATGGTGTTGGATCTTCTCTGATTGAGAGGATTTGAAGAGTTTACGACATTAGATCAACTGTTGGAAACAATTGTTGGGAGTTAGGACCAACAGTTAGAAGTAGTTAGAGGGTTTCAAAGGTAGTGCTTATTAGATTTGGGAGTTTGTGTGTTAAAGCTCAGAAATGGCATTAACTAGACTTAGGTTCGAGGACAGACTGAAATGTGTCTTGAATTTGTTATCATTGAAAGTCAAGGTAACTCTTCTATTGGAAGAGAATGATCTCTAGGATATCATCTGGCCTATAGTGACTTCATCGACAGATTTGCAGGATTTGGCAAGTCATAAGAAGAAAAATGTGAAAGCCAAGCAAATGATCATAATTGCTATAAAGGATTATTTTATGTCTCATATATCCAAGAAGTAGATGGTAATGGGGATGTTTGATCATTGATGCTCTGATTAACCTTTATTAAAGTGAGAACATCAACCGGAAGATGATATTGCATAACAAACTTAGATCGGTAGAGATGACTAGATCTGACACAACTATCAGTTACTTATGAAGGTCATGCAGATTCATAATCAACTTGCAATAGTTGGGGAGAAGATTGAAGACAGGGCTAGTGAATCGAGCACTGAATGGGTTTTGATCTCAATAAGAAGCATTTGTCCAAGTTATTTGCTCTCGAGAGACTCTTCCTTCATTTGAAAGACTGCGTGATCACTGTATCTAGGAGGAGATGAACAAGTTTGACTCCAAGTTTGAGAAGGATTTCTTAATGTTATCTTGCCTTTCTACTAGCATGGTTACGAGGAATGCTTGGTATGTTGACAGTGGACCATCTAGGCATCTAGCATCAGCCTAGGACTTATTTTCAAGTCTAAAGAGCATGTCTTTGGAGTTTAGGTCGAGCTTGGTGATGATGCCAAATATCCAGTAGCAGGAGATGGTACCATTCCTTTCTAGCTCTAGTTAATTAACTCTTTAGACTTTGATGATGTGTTGTTTGTTCCAGGTCTCGGGAAGAATCTGCTTTCAGTTTCGATCATAGAAGTAAGGGCTTTTCAGTAGAGTTCAAGAACCAATAGGTCCTTATAAGATCGAAGGAGTCTAAGCCATAATCGACTTAGGTGATTGCTGTTAGGGTAGGAAACTTATATAGGTTACAGGGTGAACCTATTCGAGCCCTAGTTCATACACAAATAACTTGTGCGAGTTGTGGCACAAGAGGATGGGGCAGTTGCATCATAGTGAGCTTGTTATGAGGGAGATAGTCATAGGTCTTCCAGAGTTCAACATTGAGCAATAGGGAGTATGTAGAGGGTGTGTGCTTGACAAGCATGCCAAGGATGCTTTCCCAAGCAACGAGCATAGGTCTAGGCTCTAAGTCACTGGATTCGACGATTTTTCGCCATAAAAATTGAAAATTGCCTTTTTTGTGCCTAGCGAACCAATTCATTGAAATTCGATGATTTTAAATGCAAATAACCATGCGGCCCGCGGGTAAACCCTAGTCGACAAACAAAACTATGTCCATGTTAACTGATTGTTTGCACGAGTGTGCGAGTGTGTCGTCGTCGTGAATCATTCCGTGAGTGAAGACTTGAGTGTGGAGGTCACCATCATGAATCATTCCGTGAGTGAAGACTCGAGTGTGGAGTCCACCGTCGTTTGGAGTTGTCGTTCCGTGAGTCACAGAGGGAGCCTCGAGTCTGTAGTTGTTGAGGCCCCGAGGGGCAGGGCGATGTTTACTTAACAGTTGAGGGTAGGTGCAACGGTGCCGGTGGTTCAGATATTCAATGGAACCTGAAAACGAGGATGGATATGATGCATAAGTATAAATGTTTTTTGATTAATAAATATAAATGCTATTCTCTTTGGATAAAGTAATATAAATGTTATTTTGACTCGAAATAATATTTTTTTTTGTCTAAATTGATTTTATATTTATTTAAAAAAATAAAAAATTATTATAAAATTAATGTTCATTTATTTTAGTTTATTAATATTATTTATATGATATGATTTTTTTTTAGTTTAGTACAACTTAGTTTAATAATTTATGTTAATGTTTGCATTCAAAGCTGAAAGGATGCTATGTGATTTGGTAAGAATATAAGTTTTCTTGTTGGGATGTTAAATAGCTTTTTTTGTTTTAATTTCCAAATTTTATAGTCATTCAAACTTAATGTCGAATTTTATTGCCAAAATTTTCATTGCTGATTTTTTTGTCGCATTTCAAGGTTTTTGAATTCGAACACAAACTTGAACCAAATGACTTAGGGTCTAAGGGCATTCTAGACGTAGTGCATTTAGATGTATGTGGACTAATATCAGTTGTGTTACAACTCAAACTAGTATGTATCATTAAAGCCCAAAAGAACTATGCTAACCCAACCACAACTTAGAGGTGTTACCCACTGTCACCTCAGTAACTACTTCTCTACACTTAGGTTGGCTCTTCTCCAACTCAAAGGGGGCTTCCCTAGGGAATAGGATTGCTAAAGCTTGGCAATGAGGTACAAGGTGATATGAAGAAATGGCCTTAGCAAAACATTTTTGTAGTTGTAATATAGAAATGAATGGTGATGGAAGGACCATGAAGAATAGTGCAAATCAACAAGGCAAATGGATTCAAAGAAGGCTAGTACAAGAAAGGGGTGAGTTCATGGAGGGTTGGGGAAATTAGGGTTGCATTCACATACCACAAATAAATCCTAACATATTGAAAAATGAATGAAGGAATTCACTAGGATGTCCCAATAATGGTGCTACATCAAAACATAGCTAACTAGGGTGTGTCTCATATGGTGAAGTATTACAAGCAACTACTCTAGAAATATGGTTGGAGCAATACAATATAATCATGCATAAGACATCAAAGGGAGATAGAGGAAACAACTCTCACTTAAAACCCTTCCAATGAGGCAAGCTACTCTTTCAATTAGCCCCAATTAACAAGTTCTATTTAGTCTACAATTCATTAGTGACATTTAGAAATAGGAATAAGGATGCCGCACTTTGAATGGAGAAGAGACCCTAACACTTAAAGTTGAACCATTAAAGATATATGATATATCTATTAGGCTCCAAGAGAGAGAGAGAGAGCTCAAAATTCAACCAGACAAAGGAAGGAGAGAGCAAAGCCTTATATAGCTTTAAGCTCCTCTTCCATTTACAATAGAATAATCATAAAACTGTAGAGCTAACTTAGGACGAAGAAAACAAACCAAAATACTCCATTAAACTCTAACAAACTCTAACTACATCCATGAAATATGCATGTAGTAAGGAGTGTTAAAGTTAGTGCAACCGCGAGACCCATTCTCAGAGAGGATGGTACCCTAGTGAGTTAACTAGGGTTCCTGGTCAAGTTAACCAGGTAGAGTAAAGAGTAAGACCCTAGAAGGTACCCTAGGGCCCCTAGCTGTCTCCTGGGGTTCTTGGTCGGGGACCAAGAGGGTTGATGCCATGGCACATAACCTCTCTATTTATACACTTGCCAAACCGGCCTTTTCCCTAACTGGGTCGACTTGTCTAAGTTGACTGGGCCAACTTGTCTTGGGGGAATATAAAAATACATTTAATAATTATTTTCTTTACTTGATTTTTACCCCAAGGTTAACATTGTTTTTTCTAGGGTTTACATGATTAATTACATCAAGATCAACTCTTGTAGGAGGTACAAATAATCACAATAAGAATATCTTCCGAAGTTGCACAAAATGCAACACTCCCTCTCAACAAGGAAGGTATTCTTCGGTCATCATCAACATCACGATCATCTGGGTTTCATCTGTACATCTATACCAAGGTTACTTGGGAGTGGGAGCGGGAGCAGGAGCGAGAAGCGAAATTTTCAAAAGCTTCCGGTTAGGAAGCGTTTTTTATATAATATATATATTTTTTATATATTTTGATGCATATATGTCAACAAATGAATGTAGAATGTTGAATTAGTTATGGAAAGGATAAAAACATGAAATAAACAATAATACCATATAACATCATTCATCAATCATTAATTATTTACTAGTGAATTCATCAACCATAGGTCCAATATCCATGATTCCATAAGTTATAACATCAAGATTCAACCTTAAAGCTTCAAATTTTCAATATATAAACATTTTGTCATCACTAGTACTTGTAACTTGTAACCAAACTATAGTGACATAGTCTATAAGTTATAACAGAGAACATCAACCATAAAATGAAAGTTGAAAGTTGAAACAATCCACGAAGCATCATATTCATAATTTCATTACCAAAGAGTTATAATATGCTTTTATGCAGTCAATGACTCAATCCTGCAAAGTTGCAAATAGTGAACTTCAAATTCAAAGGGAGGTTCAACTTCAAACTTCAAACTTGAAATCAGGGATAATTTTAAGGACACATACTTATTTAAAAGTGTATAAACCTTGGCGAATCTTACCAATTCTTAAAATGTCAACTATAAAATATTAGGCGATATGTTTCTAAAATTATTTCAATTTCTAAGGATTTTATATAGTTTATATAATAAAGTGGCGATTTTTAGTGAGATAAAAGTTTACCCCATCAAAATTGGGCGAAATGGGGCTTCAAAAAATGCAAATTGACGAATTTGTTTTTGGAAAAAAGCATGGAAAAATAGCCCATGGGCTAAATTTCGCCCCTAAAATTATCCTTGCTTGAAATGCCATGTAATGTTTACAAAATATACGATAATAAATATAAAAGAGTCAATAGTGCAAAAACTTGAAAGTATTGTAAACAAGAAAATACAAGAAAAGTAGTTTTATGGATGTTTCCTCTTGCCACGAGAAATTTCCATTTTCTTTTCTCGTGCCCCATGAACAATGGTGTGGGATTATCATCCCCAGTAGCCACCGATGTTGAGCCACGTCCAAGACTCGATCCTGCACGAACCCCCCTCACTGATGCAGATGGAGGTCGTGAAGTTGAACATCTAGGCAAAGATGGTGCATCTGTAAACAAGGTAGAAGAGGGCGGCGACATTGCTACTGCATGGTCATCCGCATTGCCCAAAAGCTCTTCCTCCAAGCGCTCTAAAGCTAAGGCTCCATCCTCCAAGTTATGCACCTCTGGATTGTTGTCCCAAGTGACATATGATCTATCAGTTTTGGCACGCTCACAATAATGAGTCAACAACCTCAAGTTGTAATGTACATAAACCAAGCTTTCTGCTCGGTTTTCATTTAATCGATTTTTTTTTTCACTAAGTGGATGAAGCTATAGGTGCTCCAACACCTTTCTATAGAGGAACTGTTAAGCACCTGTGAAAGCAATCTGACAGCCAATTTATTCAAGCGTTGGCATGTTGAGCCATACATGTTCCACCATTCGATAGGAGGCACCCTATCTCGATCACTGATTGCATGCAAAGTACCAAATGGACCAACTTCACTGAGGTATTTGCTTAATTCACTGCGCAATATGTCACATTCCTCTGCATCAGGGATCAACTTGTCTATAGCAGCCATGTACCCAACCTGTACCTCTGGATCTGTGTGGGGCTTTCTCCTAACCCCACCCCAGGTGCTGGTTTGGCCAACCAAAATGGAGAATAATATTTTGGTGTTAACACATACGCTAAGGCATGCAGTGGAATGTTGAGATGTTCCCACCTTTTGACCACATGTGTGTGAATATGGTCATACAAGATGGGATCTTTCTGTTCAACAATATCTTTAATTTGGCCCAACATGCTATCCATCTGCTCATACACCTCCCCAATCACCGGCTTATCTGTATCTGCAAACCGAATCATGTAATAAATGGGCTTTGTGAACTGCAAAACATATTTGACACTTACCCAAAATTGACCATTAAGAACTATGTCCTCCACCTCCTGAAAATCAATCCTGTCAGATGCGGATGTAGCCCTATCTTTCAAGACCTGCCATGACTCACTTGATACCATGCTAGCCAATGCCTCTCTTACCTTCAAAAGGCGCCTGAAAGTGAGGTAGTAGCTAGCAAATCTAGTCTTTGCTATTTTCAATAGCTCCAACTTTAAGTGACTGCAGAAAATGCCATGGGCATTGCTATGGTTGGTTATAAATCTTATCATCTTCTTGCCCTTTTTGTACAATTCACCAATCCATTTGTATTGATTTTCCTTCAACTTAATGTTGTCGTGCATCAAAAGGTTCATTGTGTGAACCAAACACCCAGACCAAATTATGTTGGGGTATTTATCTTCAATGATTGCTCCCGCTGCCTTACAATTAGCAGCATTATCGGTTATGACTTGGATGACATTGTATGGACCAATAGCTTCAATGGTTTTGAGTAGGAGTTCTGCAATGTTCATGCCCGTCTTGAATTTATCTGAGTAGTCATGGGCTGAAAGGAAGACTGCACCAGTAGCAGACACACCAAGAACATTTATCAGTGGCTTGCCTTTTACATTTGTCCATCCATCTGATACAATTGATACCCCATAATGATTCCAAGCATTTGTGAATTGCCCCAAAGCATTTTGGATCTTGCCTCTTTCCTTGTCAAGCTCCACAGTTCTATCTTTTTCATACCCTGAGCTCTTATATCCTGCTGGAGCAGTGCGAATGGCCTCTACCATTTCATGCCAATAGGGTGAGCGAAGGACATTGAATGGTATGCCACATGAATAGAGAAATCGGAACACTTTTGCATCCATGTCATCCCTACCACCTTGGTTAAGGAAATCTGATATTGTCCTGCGTGACCCAGGGGGTGAGAATCCACTACCTTGGGTGGATGCCTCCAGTTCTCGGTGAGTTTGAGGGGTCCTGGTCAACCCTTGATGCTTTTGATTTGTTTTGTGCTTCAGATTCTTCCTTCTTATACATGGCTCTTTGTGTTGATGGCACATTTGGGCAAACACAAACCCCTACAGTTTTGTTTTCATCACATGGCATGTTCCCACATAGATGTTTTCTGAGATGGGTATATGAACCCGTATAAGTCCTTTTACAATGGGGGCAACCAAATTTGGCCGTTCCACCCCCCTTGCTTCCTCCCTGCTTGGTGACATATTTCCACAAGGATGTTGAGTCCTCCTTGGTTTTCATTCGGTTTCCCTCCTCCTCCTCTTCCCCTCCCTCCTCTCCACCGTATGTGCCACTACCCACTTCTTCATCCTCTCCCTCTCCCTCATTCCTCCTCCGGTTTTCAATGAACATCATCAAAATAACAAATGGAACCAACAAAAGAAACCATAACCCATCATCATGTTTGTTGGACTTGGAAGTTGGAAGTGGAACTAGAGACTTAACCTGTTGCCCTGCAATAGAATGAGGGAGAAAGCATGGGAAAGAGTAGGAGAGGAACATTTACAATGACATTCTAGATTCTAGTCAAATTTCAAACTTCAAAAGGTCTCAAGCATCAAAACTTCAAGTTCAAACACAAAGCAAATCAACAAGAAAGGGTTTAGAGCCTACCTATTTGGATGTCCAATGGTAGTGAGTGTGCCAACTTGCCAAGCATCCAACCTTCTTCAATCTCCAAGAAAAAACCAAGCTTGATGGCACCTTATCCTTTTCTCTTTTCCTCTTCTCCTCTCCTCTCCTCTCCTCTCTTCTCTTCTCTTCTTAAGCAAAGTGAGAAATGGAGTGTGGAGGAGGGCTTTATCCCTCAAAGCCCTATTCCTCCCCTCCAAAACCCCAAACGTGGACCCCACTAGCTCGAAATCATATTCATTTTCGTCGGTTGATGCGAAGCATCCAAGGAAGCGATGAAGGGAGCTAAGCGAAGCGTTTTTTAACGCCGCAAGAAGCGAATTCAGAATCGATGGGGAAGCGAAGCTTCCGATCGCTTCCTAAACGCTTTTAGACAGTGGAAGGGAGCGCTGCAAATTGAGCGGAAGGGAGATTCCAAAATTCGATTTCGTCCGGAAGCGAAATGGAAGCGCGACTCCGGTTAGCTTCCGAGTAGCTTCGGCCTGAAGCTAGCTTCCGGAGCGGGGGCGAGGGAGGGGGCAACGCTTCCCTGCAACCTAGATCTATACTGTCTCAATCATCTCTATACATACTGAAGGTTGTCAGCACAGCCTCAGTCCTTCAAGAAGTGTCATCATGCATAAACTCCAGCAATCTATCGGTGAGTCCAATGCTACATAACTGGAGAACCTTTGAGGTCTTTTACTTTCTCAGAAAGTACTATGTGGAGCCTCATGCCCCTCTACATCCTGCAAAGTCCGTTGTGCCCATCTAGGCCTCTTTTGGTCTATTACAATATCTTTGGGAACATTAACTGGCTCAACTGAATCAATGGGATTGATGAGTTCATCCTCTTCTACTAACTCCCTCTAAACTAGAGGGGGAGATGATCTCATCTTCTTTGGTTCTAGCATCTCCTCATCGTCGATCTCCATCATTGATCCTTTGCCTTTCTTGACAGCCATTTCTTCTTCAAAGGACACATCCCTACCGACTTCAATCTGTCTGGATCTTGGGATGTAAATTCTGTACGCCTTTCAAGATTCACTGTATCCCACGAAATTTCCCTTCTTGCCTGAAGGTTCTAACTTCGTCCTCTTCTCCTTGGGCACATGTATATAGACTGGACAACCAAAGATTTGGAGGTGGACCACTTTTGGTTTCACTCCTGTGAAAGCTTCTTCTAGAGTCATGTTCTTTACTATCTTATGTGGGCATCTATTTTGTACATATACAGTTGTTCTGGATGCTTCTGCCCACAAGAGCATTGGTAAACTCTGGTCATGTATCATGGCTTTGGATGCCTCCACAATTGTTATGTTCTTTCTTTCCGCAACCCCCTTTTGTTGAGGGTTGTAGGGAACCGTAAGCCCCCTCTTAATTCTTGCTTCGTTGCAGAAATCAATGAATTCTATAGAGGTGTATTCTCCACCATTATCTGATGTAAGGATCTCTATCCTCTTTCTTGACAATTTCTCGACTTGTGCTTTGAATTCTTTGAACTTACTGAGTACTTCCTCGAATTCCTTGGTCTTGAGAAAGTATATCCAAGTCTTCTGTGAGTAGTCATCAATGAATGTTACATAATAATGATATCTGCCCAATGAAGCAACCGTATGGGTCCGCACAAGTCAGAGTGCACTAAATCCAAAATTCCTTTAGATTTGCTCTCACTATCTGAGAAAGATCTCTTGGCATTCTTGCCAAGTGCACATCCTCTACATGTTCCATCATGGTTTACCTGAAGCACTGGTAAACTTGTCACTATATTCTTCAATGCTGGGAGACCTCTATAATTTAGATGAGCCAGTCTTTTGTGCCATATCTCAGATGAGCCAGTCTTTTGTGCCATAGCTCACCCATACTTGTAGAGTCATGGCCTAGGGATTGAGTTGGTGGAGTGTTCAACCAGTACAAGCTCTCTTCTCTCACACCAATTACCTTGGCTGTATCCATGCTTGAGTTCTTGTGCCAAGCAAGCACTTTCCCATCTGAAATTGCAACTTTATATCCCTTCTCCTCCAAGGCTGAGATGGAGACAAGGTTTCTTTTCATACCAGGTACATAAAGCACATCACTCAAGTGTAGTGTATCACTAGACTCTAGCTAAAGGGAGGTGGGCCCAGATCCCTTCACAATATAGTTAGCATCATCTCCAAGTACAACACGGAGATGAGAGTCTTTCTCAACTAATTTTGAAATATTTTCTTTATATCCTGTCATGTGTCTAGAAGCACCACTATCTAGGAGCCAAGTATCACTAGTGGTGGGAATAGTACTTGATAAAGCTGATATGAAGAAGAATTCTGTACGATCTTCATTCTTTTGCTTCTTGTGATGATCGTCTTCTTCTACATCAGCAGTTGAGGCGTCATGCTTTCTCTTGATTGAACTTTGACGATTACTGGCGTAGTGGCCATATGCCTTGCACCTGTAGCATTGTATCTGAGATAAATCCTTCTTATTCTTCTTTTGATCTGGAGGAGGATTTGATCTCCTACCTTGGTGCTTGTGGTTGTGAAACTTTCTTTTACTTCCCTTGCCTTTCTTGGCATGGGTCATGAAAGCTTGATTCTCCTCAGGTTGAGTGCCATGAAGTCTCAGCCTTACTGCTATTCTTGTCTCTTCCTGAGTGCAATCTTCCCATAGCTTGTCAAATTTGGGTAGTGTTACCGGATGAATTAGCAGGATTAATTCTCCGATAAGCAAACGTACCAGTGTATCCCAATGTCACCTCGGATACAATGTGCTACTTCCTCGGAAGTCGAAACCTCCAAGGGGAGGGCCCTTCGATCAATCACCTGAAGCAAACTAGACCACAAAGTACAAGTATGTCTATGCAAATGATACTAGTGACCAGTGCCTTTATGGAGTCAAACATAATGGGACAAGACATTCACTTGATAGACAACTAATGTTGGATCCAGGCAACCACTTGTGCAATGTAACGTACAATCAAAGCAGATAATGTCAAATGTAAGAGTTACAAACTGCCAATACTGTGCTTAAGTGTTCCAGATCAGGATTTTTACCAGTTACAGTATCAATGGTATATATCATAAAATCATTCAATAAGAGTGTAACAACAGTAGTGTGTGTGACGATGGTGTAAATAGAGCAATGTATGTCAACCAGATGTACTTGTAAGTATGGTTTTAACTTTGACAGTAAGATAGAAAGTTACACAAGTATCAATAGGCAGTGCATACGATTATAGAGATTGATATCCAAGTAAAACAACCTTATGTGACCAGCACTTGTAGCACATAAATTTATCAGTCCTTCACGAGTACCTAATCAGCAGATTGGTCTCCTTATGTCAGTATTGCAGCAATATATTTATTAATCAACGTAAGAAAAAGATCATTTATCAGCTTATTGCAGTAGTAAGGATCACTAACAATCGTATATCAGGCTGTCAAGTAACTATCAATTATCACAATTGACTAGTAAGAAGCATAACCATTCATGTATATCAGTGATAACCAAACTCTAAATCGCCTCAAAGAACAGTAGTATATCAGTGGATGTAATTTTTGCCAAACCAATATAACAGTGAGATGAATAGTAATACTTGTCCCACTAACCTTCCAAAGCAAGAGATCACAAGTTCATCACTATGCAAATTTAGCAGCAGTGTATGTCAATTAGTGAACAATATGTTAAGAACAGCAGTATGGTAAATTCATAAAATGTCAAATATCAGAGGAATGCTAGCAATGAATAATCCAACTTCAACCCCTTTTTGCTTGTCACCTATAGAAGATGATATATCAGACTGTAATAATGACTTTTCAGACCTATGTTAAAGCAGATTTCAGACTTATTTATTATGGCACCCAATTTATATTAATTGATCAACCTTGTGTTGCTCGTGTATGCAACTCTTAGGTGAAAGGAGAGAGCTAGGGCAGCCGCTAGGGTAAATTCGGATTTGTAGTTAGGGTTTTAGGTAAGATTTTAGGTTTTAACTTTAATTTTTATGGAAAATTATGTACAAAAGATAAAATCAGACCTTATTAACAATAAACACAAATTTAACCCAAAATAATATTTACACATGTAAAGTTAGGGCTTTTTCATATTTTCAAAATTTTATGGCTTCATAAAATTTCGCTCTAGGGTTTTTAGGGCTTAAAAATGGCAGGCCGAAATTATAGGAGGGAGGGCCGAAATTTTAGGGAGGCCAAAAATTTGAAAAAAATAATTTTTTGATTTTTAGGAGTTTTTAAGAATTTTTTATATTTTTAAATTTTTAGGGCTTCCTAAAATTTCGCCCTAGGGTTTTTACGGCTAAAGAAGGTAGGACAAAATTGTAGGAGATGGCCGAAATTTTAGGAAGGCCAAAAAATCGAAAAAAATTGAATTTTTTGATTTGTAGGGTTTTTGTCATAAAATTGCAGACCTAATTCTAACCCTAAATCTACTATGAAAAAACAGATTTACACATGAAAATGCAAAATTAACCTAACAATAATATTTACAAAAATACAAACTCAGAAATTTAGGTTAGAAATGTAAATGAATGAACAACCTAGGGTTTGCATGAGAAGTTCACCCTAACCCTAGGTATCAATGGAGGATAGCCTCCCCTTGAGATGGCATTTGCCAAGTTTGGACAACTAGGGCTTCTTCAACAACTACAAGAGTAAAACTCAAGTTGACAATGCTAGGGTAACTAAAGGCTGAAACTGATTTATGCTAGGGCAAAATGCAACATCAATGGCTACCATTCAACCTTAGACAAGATAACTCCAACATTTAACAAAGAAATATCAAGAGAAAAGACTTAGATACCTCCTTGTGCATGTGTTAAGCAAACAACTCTTAGCATCACTTTAGCAAAGAAACAAGAGCAAAGACTTCAAAGATTTGTCCCCAAACTAGCAAGCTTATCCATCCTCAAGAGGTGTGCATCACTCCATTGAGCCCAAGAAGGGTAAAAATAAGAAAATTTAGTGTAATCCCATAAGTTGATATTTAAAATGAAGTGAATAAAAATTTATTTATACCTTTTCACACTCACTTTACAAAAATAAAATAAAATCCAGGTCGACATGCCTTTTTAAATGTCAATTTGAAATTATAAATGTCAATTTAAAATTAAAACAAAAATATTATAAAATAATCAAATCTGTGGGTAATTTGGGGCATTATCCCCAGAATTTACCCACATATGGCTAAAATGGCTAAAAGTGAGCATATTGGTCCGTTCTGAAGGCCCAACTGCAGAGGGGGGGGGTCGTCATGCCCCAACTAACCCCAACAGAAGTGAAAATCCCTCAACGCCCCACCCTAATCAAGCATCACAACCTGGCTCCAAGGATGACGTCATCATCAGAAGGAGGCCCCAGAGAGAGGGCGCTGGTGAACTAGAGGGTCAGGAGGGTGTTGGAGGTGACCTGGAGGAGAAAGAGATGCCTCAGTGCTGAAAGAACCGTCACCGGAATGCTAAATCAGGGTTGGGGTCATGTGACCCAGTAATCCACCCTTGGAAGCTTCGTACACCAACCTCAGGGCTTCAAGCCCTTTCATGAGGCAGTCAGCAATGCCACTAAGCCATAGTACTTCCAAGGGAGAAACCAAAGGGTCTAGCCATAACTCCTACCTAGAAAAAGCTGGCTAAACACCCCTCTTGGTGAGAAAAATGACCCCCTCTCCTTGGGGTACCTTTGCAGGTACGCTGGTACTGGTACCATCGTAACAGGTAGCTTGGATCAACCGCTTATACTTTGAATGAATGACTCCCAAGATGGTGGGAGACCATTTAGAGTAGTAATGACAAGCTCTTTATCATCAATGGGATCTCCACTGGTACTAAGCTTGTCCCTTAGTTCTGTGATCCTCATAAAATATGAGGCAATGGATTCTGACTTGGACATCTTCAGATTCGATAGCTGGTTCCTCAATGTGAGTGTCACATTGATACTACTATGTTCAAATAGCTTCTTTATGGTTTTGAACATCTTTCTAGCAGTCTTCTTTCTTGAGATTTGAGCAACCAAGTGATCTCTGACTGAGTCCACCAATATCCTTCTTGCTCTGGCATCATTCTTCCTCCAACGAGATTTGTCTTCTTCGGCTTCTAGTTCTGGGACCTTCTCATTGACAAACTGCAAGAGATCATTTTTTTCTAGTAAAAGAAGAACCCTAGACTTCCAAGAGATGAAGTTGGAAACCCCTTCCAAACGATCTTCAACCTTCATTCCAATCATCTCGACTGCAGATCTGAAGCAGAAACCCTAGCAGGAGCTAGGTCAAAAATGAAAGTTGGATTCTTGGAAAACTGACTCCACAGGGAGATGCGCCCTAGCAAGGCGAGTTGAGAAAAGGTGGGGCCGAGCCAAAACTGTGGAGGAAGTAGGTCAAAAAATGAAACCCTATTTTCTGTTGTAGCTGTTGAATTAGGTAAAAAATTGAAAATTCTCAAAATTGGATTCTACCTTCACCAAAAGATGCACCCTCCTTGGAGCGAAATTCCCAAGGCACTTTTTTTGCCAAAATGTCGAGTGAAGGCCTTGAAAGATGAAACCCTAGTTCTGGCAATGACTTCTTCTAGTACCGCTCTGATACCATGTTAGTGTTTCATACAATTATAGCATAATAATTCAATAGCATAAAATCAATAGGATCACTAGAAGAAAGACAAAGCGCATAAACAAAGAACACGAGAATTTATCCTGGGAAACCCAATCGAGAGAAAACCCAACAACCTTTGTATAGAGATGAATAATTCCGAGAACAAAGTACATTGATGAGAGAGAAAAGATGGAAATACTTTCCAAGCAGAAACCCCAAAACGTCTTTTCCTAGCTGCAGGTGCGAATCTCTCTCCAAGTGATGCGAACTTGTGTTGAGTGAATAATGAGGTGAACTTTCCCTCTATTTATACAAGTGCCAAACTGGATTTTTTCTCAACAAGGCCAACTTGTCTAACTTGACTGGGTCAACCTGACTTGGGGGAATATAAAAATGCATTTAATAATTAATTTCTTTACTTGATTTTTCTCTCCAAGGTTTACATTATTCTTTCTAGGGTTTACATGATTAATTACATCAAGTTCAACTCCCTTAGGAGGTACAATCAATTATAATAAAATACATAAGAATAACTTCTGAAGTTGCACAAATTCCAACAAAAGGAGCTAACTCCATAGATGGGGAGCTACTCCGGAAGAGAGATATACAAAGAGATTTGATCTAGAACAGAGATTGGATCTAAAACTTGTGATACAAAAATGTTGAATCCATCATGGAGAGCTGGAAGCATTTCGCCTACCATCTGAGGCCAACTAGAGAAAACTCAAAAGAGTACATTGTTTGGAGGAAGAATTAGAAGAGGAGTTATAGTTGGTAGTACACTATTGCTTGGAGTGGAGAGCCCGTTGTTGTGTCTTGGGTGGAGTCATCCGACTGCTGGGATGGGGCTGAGACTGGCCACGTCGTCGGTGTCGAGTCGAAGTGGAGACGATACTCCATGTCCTTACTGATCTGCAGTCAAAGGAAGTATCGTTATTTTTCTATCTCTTGGCGCCCCTAGAGGAAGGAAGCATTTAAAGAAGGAAGTAATACGTTGAGTGGAGGTTGGTCTTAATTGAGAATGTCACTGGAGGGTGAAGGAGTGGAGCTGAAGGGCCTCTTGCAGGTATAAGGCCAAACACCTCTAATCCGGATACTTGAAGAAGCTAGTCAAAGTCTGAAGCTCCGTAAGAAGAAGGTCCTTGAAGAGACAATAGAACCACCCCTGGGTCTCATAATAGAGGGGGAACCGAAAGATGAAATGATCCTCTGTCTCAACTTCTCAAAGGTGACAAACTTGGTAGATCCTGTCTGATCGGTTGATCTGGTGTTCTGTCTCTACCTTGAGATGATAGGAGCCCACTCTGAACTGGCTTAAAGGAATATAAAGAGTGTGTTCCCAATGGTAGAGTGTGTAATGAGGCTGAACAATGATACCATCCCTCAGATCCATGAAGTGTGCAATGGAGAAGGCCATCTTTGGTCATACCCACCATGAGGGTTGATCCAAGTAACTTGCACATACTGTTTATAGATGTCATCTCTGGTGATTTTGTTTAACTCTTGCCTGGTAGTTGTTGATTTTTGTAGCATCAAACAGGTACTTCTGCATAGGCCAAGTGTCTGGCAGGAGAGACACAAGTCACATAGAGTGAGAGAGAGACATCTCATTGATTAGTTGACGAAGGACTGCCAACTAAGTGTGCAGGTGTAGGGGGCAGAGGTCAGAGGAATGAAGCAAGGGGCAGTCGAGGCTAGTAACCAGATCTTGAGGTTAGGAAACTAGCATTCTGTCATTGTATTCCTCAATGGGCCATTTTCCCAAGATGGGAGCCCAAGGTTTTTATTAATAAAATCAAATTGTTTGTTGGTTTTTCCCTTCGGGGTTTTCCAAGGTAAATCTAAAGTGTCAAATGTGAATATGTGATTTCCTGTCTTATTTTGCTGTGTTATTTGTTGTAGATCTATCATATTTTTTAGTAATAATTGCATAAATTATTTGGGCTAATAAATCGGGTCTAGATCTAAGAAAATCAACATGGTATCAGAGCGCGGGTTTTTTTTTTGAGAGGAAATCAGGTTTGAAGACGGATTTACATTAAATAACAAAGAGGGAGAAAGTATAGTCGTATAGCGTATGATTGTTGTACAACCGCCATTGTACGATCGAATTGCATGCTGTGTTAGTGGATCGGGCTCGGAACAGAACTAGGCTAAGTGCACGGGCTTGGGATGAGTAGAGGAACCCATAGGAGATCTGCAGTGAGTCGACACATTGGATCCACGACGGAGGAGGGCACTGAAGCTGCAATCATGGAGATCGTGAGTTGTTGGCAACATGATCGGGATGTAGTAGGACGCGGCGGTGGCAATACACAGTAGAGCGGTGGCCACAGATGAGGGAATTGACCATGATCCATGACGAGAGCAACATGTTTGTGGGCTGAGTGAGTTGATGCAAGGTGCGAGCTTGTGAAACACAGAGGGTGTGAAGATAGGGCCAAAGCCAAATCGCGCAGGCAACAAGAAAGGAAGTGGGAACAGGTCGAGAGGCCACCAGGTTGAGGTCAGGCCAGTAGACACAGGGTAGATATAGGCACACGGTATACGAGTTTGTAGACGTGTGGCAATAAGGAGCTGATTCATAGCTGTCGGGAAAGAGATTTGGCAGCTGCAGGAAGACGGTGGAGGTGAATAGCTATGGAGCCATTAGACGCTACAGGATCATGGAGGAAGTAGCCGCCGCTAGGGCTGTTGTGGATGCGGGTTGGTGACCAACCGTTAGAAAGTCGACAGAGGAAAACAATCGAGTTGGAGTAATCGCCGAGGCTGCTGCAGAATGCTTGGGCGTGAAGAACAGTTGTGACCAAGGAAAGGGCTACCGCTGGGGCAAGAAATTTCGGGCAGTCGCCTTGAGCAGTGGGTAGGAAAATTTTTGGCAGGACTGAACAACCCAAGAAATTTTCAGGCAAACCTAGGGCAATTGCAGAAAATTTGGGCAGCTGCGGTCAATAGTAGCACTTTGCGTAGCAGAAAGCTACAGATCCAGGCAGGGGCAACAACAATAACAATTAAAAAAAATGGCTGCAAGAGTTCGATATGAATACAGGTTGGAGGGAGCTTCCAACTACAACCCTTGGAAGGCATGGGTCATGTTAGTTCTCACGGAGAACATTTGTGGGAGTTGCTAACTCCACGGTGACCGTGTCGACATATCCTCAGGAACTGACAGCTCAGAAGTTGAAGGACGTGAAGGCCAAAAGGATTATCTTGGACGTGGTGAGGGATCATTTGATCCCTCACATAATTGAGAAGAAGTCAGCCAAGGAGATGTGGGATGCTTTGACATGGTTATATTATAGTAAAAATTAAAACAGGAAGATGGTGTTGCAGGAGGAGCTCAAAAGCACCAAGATGTCCAAGATCGATACTGTAGCTTTTTATCTCATCGGGATCACACAAATTCGTGATAAGTTGGCAACAGTTGGGGACACTATAGGGGTTCCAGAGTTGGCGTGGATTTCCCTGAATGGCTTCACCAAGCAATGGGAAACCTTCATCAAACAGATCGTTGCACGGGAGAACCTTCCTGATTGGCAGAGGTTATGGGATAACTTTACCCAAGAGGAGATTCGGGAGGGGTCTCTATCTGAAGGCCAACAGAAGGATGAGGAAGAAGAGAATGTCTCTCTTGCCAGTCAGGCAAAGAGGAACAAGAACAATTCAGGGTCAACTTCATAGGGAGTGAAGAAGAAGAAGTACATGAGCAAAGTGTAATGCTTTGCATGCCACAATTGTGGCCACTATGCTTCACAGTGTCCAGAGTGGAAGAAAGATAAGAGCAGGTCTCAGCAATAACAACTATTGCAGAAGCTCAAGAGAAAGAGTTTGCTGAGAAGTTCGAGAAGGAGTTCTCATTAGTCTCTTGTATTTCTGGCAGATGCAGTGTTTGGTTCATGGATAGTGTGGCTTCTCGTCACATGATGTGGAGATGTGAGTTGTTCACCAGGTTGTCAGTGATAGACCCAAATTTGTAGGTGGAGCTTGGCATTCATGACAAGTGTGCTGTGAAGGGAGTTGGAACAATTAGATTTCGGCTAGAGTCAGGAGGATCCTTGGAGGTGTTAGATGTATTCTATGTACCGGAGCTCAAGATGAACTTGGCCTCAGTATCAACATTGGAGGGAAGTGGGTATGCACTCTCTTTTGAGAGGGGATGAGTTCACATTCGACCGATAGGATCTGGCATAGACTCAACACGAGTGCTTAGTGTCAGAGAGGGCAAGGTGTACAGGTTACAGGGCAAGCTTGTAGTTATATTGATGTCAGTACTAAAGATTCAACAGTAGAAGACTTTGAAGGGTGAGTAGAGTTCACGGATTTCCAGTATGGAGAGTAAACCTTTAGATGGGAAGAGGGAGTTGGCCACTTCTAGTTTTGACAAGAAACTTAGTTGGTAAGAGATGACATTGATGGATACTCAGGAGCAGGAGACTCCTAGGAGCACAGTGTCTGAGAGCGGGCCTTTGATGAAGTTTTTGAACTTCTTGTCACTGATGTGTACTGTTGCCAGCTAAGTTGTACTTAGATGGACTATCAAGCGAGCGGGCAAAGTTGAACATTTCAATGTTCTTTTTTCGATGATTTGATATCCAGCTGGCCTTTTAAAGGGCCCCCGTTTTAACTTTTTTCCACATGTCCATGGCCCTGCGGGGTTTGTAATAAAACGTACTAGCATGGTGTTTTGTAAAAGACTTGGTTCCCTAGGACTTTTTGGCTAAGTCAGGTATTCCAAGGAGTTTTTTCACCTAGTTATTATGTCTTGTATTAGTGCATAACATAATTTTTGGGTTTTTCTCCTGCTCCTCCAAAGCTGGAATGCCTGGGGAGGCTGACGGGCCTTAGGGGGTTGTTAAAGTCTATGGGTCAATGTATATGAACATGCTAGGCGTTATTTTTGAGTCATATGGACATGTGCTAAGTACCCCTAGGTTGTTTTTTAATTTTCGGCGAAGTTTATTTTTTCCGTAAATTGAGCCATTTTTTTTAATGGTTCATTTAAAAAAAAATTGTAATTGGCCTTGAAGTGGCGTCTGGAGGTCTTTTCTGCCTTAGGGGTGCTCGTTTTCTAACTCAGAGCACCCCCTTAACCCCTAAACCCACTTTTCCTAATGTTTGGGTGCTTAAATTTTTACCTATGGCCAAAAAACCCAAAAAAGTCCTGAAAAAATAAAAAAAAGGTGAAAAAATGACTCATAAAAATATTAAATTTTGGGAGTGATTTATGGACTGATTTTTTCAGCTATGTTTTAGGAGTTGTAAGAGCTGATTTTGGAAAGATTCCGGGCAGCTATATTATTGGGATTACTTCCCCATTTGAGGGGGGCATATTTCCCAAAATTGGGCCCCTTCAATCATGGAATTTGCAGCTATGTCTATGGGCTGTCACATGGCTGATTTTTAGCTGATTTGGGGCTGATTTTGGCAGCCCATTACAGGGGAGTGGGCAGCCCCATTTTCTCCACAAGTTATGCCACTCATTCCACCCATTTCTCTCCATCTTTGGCTATTTAAGCATGGCTGCCCACTCCATTTTCTCTAGTTGGAGTTTGGGAGTTAGAGCTAGCACTTGTAATTCGATTTTGTACTTGTCATTTTGCTTAATGAATAAAGAGACTTTGGAGGTCAAGCTTGGTGTAGTGCTTTTGATGAGTGGGTGAATGTCATGGTTTTCATTGAGGTAACATGTATTTGAGCTACTTGTTTTCTTTTGCATCTAAATCTAGCTTTGGGAAGGATCAGTATTGATTTATAAGGAGGATTAGATAATTTGTTTATTATTTAGTCTTTTATCTATGCAAGTGTAGAGATCTGATTTAAATGTGTCATTTGTTTATGAACATTTCCTTTTGATTTCTCATATGTATATTTCTATATTTGATCATTTGGTTTCAAGTTGATGTGATTT
Source organism: Larix kaempferi (assembly GCA_027924585.1). Classification (NCBI taxonomy): domain Eukaryota; kingdom Viridiplantae; phylum Streptophyta; class Pinopsida; order Pinales; family Pinaceae; genus Larix; species Larix kaempferi. The sequence goes on along the minus strand of BSBM01000734.1, from coordinate 508,820 downwards.
GCAGGTTATTTCAAGTGGATGAGTGGAGGATCTTGTTTGTTTCCTTTACTTTTCTAACATCTTTTTGCAGACGTAGCCCCTCAGTTCTCCACCAAGAAGGCTCCAAGGCTTCTTCAAGGAAAAATTGATAAATTGATAAAAACTCTCCATATCTCCTTCTCTTCTACTTCATACTTTCACCTTGGTTACTGGTTACTTTTTGAAAGAGTAATAGTGCAAAAGACGATCTCCTTCTCTTCTACTTCATACTTTCACCTTGGTTACTGGTTGCTTTTTGAAAGAGTAATAGTGCAAAAGACGATCAGGTAGGAGGAGGTGCTGCCAAAATTTCAAAGATCCAGGCAATCCGAATATCTTTGCAAACTGGATATCTTTTTCTCTCCAATTTTTGTAAGCCACTGAGTCAATTAAGATTGGGGCATTTCTATTGCATTGTAACTAAAGTATTAAACGAGAGCAAGTGGGCTAACCAAGCGCCCACACCCCATCCCCCCAGGGGGGAAAACTGTGTTGACTCAATTTTCGTGGTTTGCAATTTTTTTTAGTTTAGATTTCATTTCCGTATTTAAATAAAACTAACTAGAGTTAAAATCAACCTTGTTGGTCCGTTCCACTGGCGGGCCACAAGTTCACTCAAAACGTAGTTTTACCATTTTTTTTACAAACTCAAAACGCCCCCCTTGCTTTCTCGAAGTAGGGTTTCTGTACAAGGGCTTGCCCGAGTACGTGCATGAAAAGAGACTCCTGGGGTTTAAAAAAGATAAAATTTTGGTTCATAAAATTTTTCTAAAAAATACCAAGATCTTCTCTCGTATGCTCTGTGGCCGACTTGCAGCTTAGTCTGATCCAGTTGGTACACATCAGAAAGGGGGAGATGACTAGTAATAGGATTTAACACCGCCCCGAATAAAAAACCCTTTATGTGAAAATCCGGCACATCATGAATATTTTGCCGTTGTGGGGAAATTTCTCAGAAGGCTTGGGACAAAATTAAGTAGTGACCTCTTGGAAACCGTTAGGCTTGCCCTCGTTGGTACAGCATCTGAACACCTCCTTGAGACTCCGATTCAGCCCAAGCTTGAGTGGGAAGCCACGCGTCAAAATTCCGGACATGTTTCCCCGTACCTTGCGTATATTGGGAACCCACCTGCCATAATAAAAAGATCACCTTCACATTAAATTTAAAATAAACCAAGAACACTCGCACAACATATACTTTTCTGCTCATGCATTTGTTTTTTACTCCATTATAAGGAACTGGTCTATGTTAATGTTATTTCATATTATTGACAAATGTGCAAATGAATGATGATTATAGTGAATGGGAGTAAATGATGAATGATTGTTTTATTTCACAAAAGTATATGTTGCTTTGTCTTGGTTATCAAAAATATTTTTCTAACTCCTTAGTTTTTATTTTTATTTTCTAGGGTCCACCCCCCTTGGCTTCGCTAGGAAAGCCTAGACGGAGGAGTCGAGTCCCAAGTGACAGCACTTGACTCTGACTTGCCCCCAAGGCCACACCAGCAGCTTGAAGACTTCTGTTGCGTTTTCCCCAGGTGTGGAACCAGGCGGCAACATGTACTACATGCGGAATCATTGATTCCATGTCTTCCAAGAAACAGGGAGTAGTTGACTAGCAGGGTCAGAGGAATGCCATTGTGTAGGATGATGTAAGCAGTAATGTGCCAGGTTTAGAGGGAGAACCAGTTTCAGGTGGTTCTCGGAGAAGTACCTTCCTCGCTAAGAGGGAGTTTTGATTTTTGTAGCATCGGGCAGGTACTTCTGCATAGACCAAGTGTTTGGCATGTAGGAGTCGTCCAGGAGACCTCTCAGACTTAGGAGTTTCACTTTAATAACATGAACTATTAAAGTGAATATTCTTTTGTGATTACTCTATGTGAAGTGAAGGTCCATGGTATTGGCCCTAGGTATTTGCATATTGTAATAGTATAAATGACAACCTAGGTGAGAGGAGAGACACAAGTCACACAGAGTGAGAGAGAGACATCTCGTTGATTAGTTAACGAAGGATTGTCAGCTAAGTGTGCAGGTGCAAAGGGTAGAGATCAGAGGAACGAAGCAAGGGGTAGCCGAGGGCTAGTAACCAGCAAGATCGAAGGATTGATCACGAGGTAATAAAACTAGCATTTTGTCATTTCATTCCTTTGTGGGCCATTTTCCCAGGATGGGGGCCCATGGATTTTATTAATAAAATCAAGTTGTTTGCTAGTTTTTCCCTTTGGGATTTTCCAGGGTAAATCTAAAGTGTCAAATGTGAATGTGTGATTTCCTGTCTTGTTTCCGCTGTGTGATTTGTTGTAGATCTAGCGTATTTTTCAATAATAATTACATAAATTATTCGGGCTGATAATCAGGTCTAGATCTAAGAAAATCAGTAATAGGTAAGAGGCGGCCAAGTGCATCCAGGGAATACCTAAATGGAGGAATCCGGTCCATCGCAATACCAACCGATGCCAAAAGATCTGGAACCCCCACATACCAACACCTAGTATGACAGGAAGGGTTACCCAAGGAAATTGACTCTGATGAGAGAGAGGCTAGATATAGATACTGATCTTGCTCCTTTGCCGAGTTAGGAATGCTCTGAAGGCGATGTAAGAGAGAGACAAGTCTGAAAACAACCTCCAATCGAAAAGGTCGAGCACCGAACTCTACCAATATAATGGGATCCGGTACTGACTGTTTGTATCTGAAGATGTAACGGAGGAGGATATGCACTCTCTCTGCTGAGGTTCAATCACAATCTAGTAAGCAAGGCCCCCAAACCTCTAAAGCCATAGAGGACTGTGGGTCGGATGAGTGTCCATGAGAGACATTTTGGATAAGATGTCCTCTTTCCTTACATGAGATTGAACAGCACTCTATATAGTTTTTTTCAGATGAAGATACCTAAATCTATAAGAATATCTTTAAAGTTTAGATATTCTTGAAGTACTATCCAAAAGTTGAACAGGATGGAAGTGTCACATGACTACCCTGTGATTTTGTTTTGAACACGGAATATCACCATCCTTTGACTCACATAAACAGTTATCAATAAATCAGGATTCAGCAGTGAATACTTTATTAAATTGCAAAATTGCAGCTGCATGTGAACAGGCCACTGAAAACTCACATCTACATGAGGCTAACGTGCCCATATTTAGCATCATGGGGGAAACATTAGCTGTTAATAAATTAGCCATGTATCATATCCCAAATAGACTCATAGAATAGAAGCAAGAAACACAAATTTTATTAATGGAGTCATCGAATACATTGACATCAACCTTCTTTTATTTGGTTAACAAACGGTTGCATAACCTAACTGTCTATTAAACTAATAACTATTAAAGCCATTTATGACTTCATTTTTATTATATATTGGAGTGTTATACTCCAACACCCCCTCTTGAGTTCTAATGCTACAACTCTGATTATTTATAGTTTGATTGACAAAACAACATAAAAGAAAAACTTTTTCTTAAGCAGCTTTCCCTTCTCTACAGATTTGGAATCTTGCAGGTAAAGTATTCCATCACGTTGTCTCATCACCCTCATAAGGTTAGAATTCCCAAATTCCTGAATCTTCTAAATTCCCAAATCCCGTATTCCTTGAATACCCAAATTTCCGAATTATTGAAATTCCCAACTTTCTTGGACAACAATCCATTTTGAGTTAAACCTTCTTTGATTCCACCTGTTCCATTGTCACATTTCTCGACTTCATATTTAGATTCAGATGATTCTTCCACTATGAAATTTTCTGCTGTTAGGGCCATATTCTATTTTCCTTTGTCTTTAACCTTCCCTTTTAGAAGATCATTAGCTCCAACTTTACAGTTCCTTGCTGTATGTCCTATTTTCCTGCAATACTAACATCCTATTTTCCTGCAATACTAACATTCAACATCTTCCTTAATTATTTGTTTCCTTGCGTTTATGCTTATTCGATTTTTTAGCAAGTAATGCATTATCTGGATGTAGAGCACTTTCTGAATTTCCTTCATTTAACCTTTCATTCAACCTTTATCTTCAGCCAAAAGAGATGATATCACATCATCTAATGATTGTGTAGGCAATTGACTTAATCTAAAAACAGCATTATTGTAAGTTGAAGACAAACTATGTAATAACTAATAACAGCTTTTACATCCTCTTCATGTATTTTTGAACCAACTTCAGCTAACTGTTTTATAAGTGACTTCAAATCATTTATATGACCAGACATTGTAATTTCAGCAGCCATTTTGAATCTAAAGAATTGTACTTTTAAAGAAAATTTTGCATTTGTTGCTTTTGCACCAAACAACTCTTGTAATTCTTCCCACATTTCTTTGGAATATTTGTTTAGATCAATAAGATGTAAATCAGAATCTGAAAGTGCAAGACCAATGATGGACTTGGCATTGTTATCATGTTTTGCCATTCAATTAATTTATTGGCCTGTGTAGGTTCTGGTTCAGTTCCCTTAACAATTCCCGATAAATTTTTACTCATCAAATACATTTGAATCTTCACTTTTGCATCCATTGAATTTTCTAGATGAATTTCCATTCTGAGGCAATAAATTGAATAATAAATGAAAAATTGATTTGATTACCTGTGACTGCTTTTGAATGCTTTTACATTCTGTAGCTTCTTTTCCTTCTGTTCGCTGCAGGCTGTGGCAGATTTTCTTCTTTTTGTCAGCAGCAGTCTATGGGAATGAAACATAAGAACAATGAGATAACCGGCAGTTGGTTTGATTCAATAACAGGTTGATGAAATGACCAGCAGCTGGTTTGACTCAATAACAGGTTGATTTGATAACCGGCGGCTGGTTTGACTCGATAACTGTTTGATTTGATAACTGGCGGTGGTTTTGAATGGTGGCTTGAGATGACTGGTGGCGGCTGGCTTGATTCAATAACTAGCGGCTGCACCTTTTTTAATTTCTGGTGGTTCTATTGGTGGCTTAAGATGGCACTTTTTACTATTATTTCTGAACGTTTGATTAGTGTCTTGAGATGGTTCTGACTACAACCCTGATGGCTCTCGACTTGGTGGGTTCTTACTCAAGAAAACACGGCTTACTCAAGACAATGCGGCTCCCTTCGATGGTTCTCCTCTCTTTGACTCAGTGGGTGCAGGCTGTTAGTTTTTGTAGCTCGGCAGGTACTTCTATGTTGGGGGTGTGTCTAGCAACTTAGAAGGAACCAAGATTTTCTCTAGACATGTATTGTAAAAGTGGATTTATAACATCTCATGTAAATGTTCTAGTTGGCCCATGGTATTGGAGTGCCCATGGTATTTGCTTGAGTGTGAGATTATAAAAGGAGCCTAAGGAGAGTGTTCTAGGCATCACAGACAGGAGTGAGTCATATTTCGTGTGATGGTCAACCACAGTGGCGAGAGTGGGTGATATCTCTTGTAGTGGTCGAGATCTGAGAGGGAGTCTCTTAGAGGCTTGGAGTGAGGGATTCACTCAAGCCGGGGTTTGTCTTTTCTGTTGAGGGTTTGGGAATAGTTACAGCAAGGAGTGACAGAGATCCGGTGTGTTTATCCGGTAGCTTGGTGTTGAGAGTCAGGAGTGACAGAGATCCTGTGTGTTTATCCGGTAGCTTGGTGTTGTAAATGTTGTTTTAACAAATCTGCAATTAAGACATTGTTTGCTGGTTTACCCCGAGGGACTGGGGTTTCCAGGGTACATCCTCTGTTGTGGTTTTCTCTCTTTGGTTGTGAGTTTCAATGTGTTATTAATTAATATTTATCAAGTTAATTATTCGGCATTGTAACCAGATCTGAACTTAGGAAAAATAACACAGGCTCTCCTCTATTCAATTCGATGGTTGCAGCTCTCTCTTTTTGGTTGTGTCGGCTACAAACCCTTGATACCGCGGGTGGCTCTCTTACAACCGGTGGGTTTGGTATTGCTCTGATACCATGTTAATAAATTAACCATTATCATATACCAAATAGACTCACATAATAGAAGCAAGAAACACAAATTTTATTGGTGATGAAGTTATTGAATACATTGACATCAACCTTCTTTTATTTGGCTAATAAGCAGTTGCATAACCTAATGGCTAATTGTCTATTAAACTAATACCTATTAAGGCCATTTATGCCTTAATTACATTTTTATTATATATTGGAGTGTTATACTCTAAGTTGCGGGGAATCGCTGTACCCCCCTCCGCTTCGCTCCCAATTCGCGATCCCGGAATCACAATTCCTCATCGATTCCTCCCGGGATCGATTTCGAAATTTGCGATTCCGGGGTGAAAAAAACTATCCCTGGAATTTCAGGAATCGATCCGGATTCAACGCTTCCAGATCGATGCTTGAGCGATCCCGGGAAAAAAAATTTGCTCCCGAAATCGCTTCCTGACCGATTCCGCGGGCTTGGCGGATTTGAGTCCGATTTTTCTTTTTTTTTTGTATTTTAGGGATTGGCTAGGGTTAATTTGGGAAAATAAAGTCTATTGGACTCCATTTGGACTCATTCTATTCCTCATTTCATTGATTTCACTTCTCTTACTAGGGCTTTGAGTGGGTTTGCTAGTTGTTTGAGAGCAAATTTGTGGGAGCTTGGAGGGGAGATTGAAGGGGAGATTGAAGGATTCTATTTGTGAGAGCTTGGAAGGGAGATTGAAGGCTTCCATAGAGACATTCAACCACCATTGAAGAGCTAAAAGGTAGGCTCTAAAAACCCAATCTTTGTTTGTTTTTGAAAAAATATTTCACTATGTTAAAAAATTTAAACCTTGCAATGTTCTCTTCTCCTACTCTTTCCAATTTCTTCTTCTCCATCATTCTATTGCAGGCAACAAGTGACTCAGCTTGAATCAAGAAACATGATGGGCATGTGGTTTTGGCTTTTCGTTCCACTTCTTCTCATTATGATGGTGTTGGGAAGCAGATATGGTGGTGGTAGTGATGAGGGGGAAGAGGTAGAGTGTGACACATACCATGGAGAAGAGGAGGAAGGGGAAGAGGTTGATGATGATGAGAATGAGAGTGATCAGGGGCAAAAACAAAAAGACACAACACCTTTGTGGAAGTATGTGACAAGGCTTGGGGGAGGGAGAGGGGGTGGAACCACAAAGTTTATATGCCCCCATTGTAATAAAACTTACACAGGTTCATATACCCGGGTGAGAAAGCATTTGTGTGGGATTATGCCATGTGATCAAGGTAAGGCTATTGGAGTCAAAACTTGTGACAAAGTGCCAGCTAAAGAGAGAAACAAATACAAGATGGAACTGGAACAAGAGGCCGCTCAAAACATTTCCAAGAGATCAAGGGTTGAATCTGAATCCTCACAGAGAATGTTTGGTAGTGGAATTGGATCATCATCGGCTCGATCGGGACCCTCATGTCCCCATGGTAGTGGAATCTCGCCTATGCGAAGAACATTATCGGATTTCCTTGACCAAGGTTGTAGAGATGATGTGGATTCAAAAGTTTATAGGTTTCTCTATGCATGTGGTGTGCCATTCATTGTTCTTCGCTCACCCTATTGGCATGAAATGGTACAAGCCATCAATGGTGCCCCTAAAGGATACACAAGCCCTGGGTATGACAAAGCTAGAATCGTGGGACTTGACAGGGAAAGAGCCAAAATCAATGGTGCTCTTGGAAAGTTTACAAATGATTGGTCCAACTGTGGTGTATCCATTGTATTTGATGTATGGACAAATGTTAAAGGAAATCCATTGATAAATATTCTTGGCGTTTCTGCTAGCGGTGCGATCTTCCTTTCAGCCCATGACTACTCACATCGCTACAAGACCGGTATTAATATTGCACAACCTTTACTTATGGCCATTCAAGAGATTGGGCCATACAATGTCATTCAAGTCCTCACTGATAATGCTGCTAATTGTAAGGCAGCAGGAGCAATCATTGAGGATAAGTATCCCAACATATTTTGGTCAGGGTGTTTGGTTCACACATTGAACCTTTTGATGCATGATATTGTTAAGATGAAGGACCCTAATTACCGATGGATTGGTGCCTTGTACAAGAGAGGTAAGAAAATGATCAAATTTATTACCAATCATAGCATGGCCCACCACATTTTTCGCAATCACTCTAGGTTGGAGCTATTGAAGATTGCAAAGATTGGAGTTGCTAGCTACTACCTCACCTTCAGGAGTCTTTTGAAGGTAAGAGAGGCATTGGCTAGTATGGTCTCAAGTGATCCATGGCAAGAATTAAAAGACAGACCTGCAAGCACAACTGATAGGCATGACTTTCAGGAGGTGGAGGACACCGTTCTTGATGGTCATTTTTGGTCACAGGTTAAGTATGTTCTGCAGTTCACCAAGCTAGTTTATAACATGATCCGTTTTGTAGATACATATCAACTAGTGATTGTGGAGGTATATGAGCAGATGGATAGCATGCTTGGTCAAATCAAAGACATTATTGAGCAAAGAGATGCAATCTTGTATGACCATATTCATAAACATGTGGTCAAAAGGTGGGATAATCTAAATGTTCCACTCCATGCCCTTGCATATGTCCTTACCCCAAAATACTATTCTCCAATTTGGTTGGCCCAACCTGCACCTGGGGGTGGAGTTAGGAAAAAACCTCACACAGATCCAGAGGTGCAAAATGGGTATATGCTTGCATTAGACAAGTTGGTCCCTGATGAGGATGAGTGTGCTCAAGTACAGAGTGAATTGAGCGAATACATCAGTGAGCATGGAGTCTTTGGTACCCTGCATGCAACCAAAAATAGAGATAGATTGGATCCTATCTGTTGGTGGAACATGTATGGCTCTGGAGCCTCATATTTGCATAAATTAGCGGTGAGGGTGCTTTCATAGGTTGTTAATAGCTCTTTTGCAGAGAGGTGTTGGAGCACCTACAGCTTCATCCACAGTGTAAACAAAAACAGTCTGAATGTAGAACGCGCAGAAAGCTTGGTTTATGTGCACTACAACTTGAGGTTGTTGTCCCATTATTGTGAGGCGGCCAAGAATGATAGAACATTTTTGAGTTGGGACAACAATCCAAAGGATGGAGCCATAGCATTACAGCGCTTGGAGGCTGAACTATTGGGTGATCATGATGATCCAATTCATACTACAGGTACCCATACAGAGATGCCACCCCCAAGCAGCAACAACTTTCCAGATGCAGGATTATTGCCTTTAGCTTCACAACGTCCAACAATCTGTGGGGGGCATTCATCTTCTTCTCATGTTCCACGATCACTTCCAGCAACTCCTATTCCACCTAGACCACGAGAAAAGAAATTGGAAGTTTCTCGTGGCAAGCGGAAAGCTTAGTATATACTAGATAGTATCATAGTACTTTGTATTTCATGTTTATTACGACCTATTTTTTAAACATTATGGCCTAGTTTGATGGCAAATATTATATGTTGAAATTTGAAGGTTGATGTTGTTGATGATTGATGATTGATGATTTGATCATTTAATGACAATGTTATAAGTTATAGCTCCTAGATGATTGATGTTATATCAATGTGTACTAAATGGTTATATGAATATCTATGTTTCATTGTTTTCTATAGCTAATTTGGCATAATACATGTTTTTTTTAATATATATGCATCAAAATATATTAAAATATATATTACATAAAAAACGCTCCCGAAACGCTCCCAAAACGGAATCTTTTCAAAATTTCGCTTTTCGCTCCCGCTCCCGCTCCGCGCTCCCAACAGCCTTGGTTATACAGATACTCCAACATTAGCACCATTCAATTTGGTTGCCTTTAACTAAGCAGTCGTGAGTGGGGATCTATCCCACCAAAGTCGCCTAAGACTTGTGCCTAGGCCTGATAGCTGTTGTGTGTGCTGGCGTGTATTAACACGTATGAGCACAAGAACTAGTAAGTCACTTGGCTATATTAGCTATGTGCTTTAACCTACCTGACAAGCCACTGTTGACATCTGCTAGCTTCGAAACATTGAATTAATTGAAAAATCATTCGTTACAGGATCAAGAATCTAAATTGGTCAATGCATTGAAAAACGTGAACACAAGTAATGGCATGTCATTTGGTAGGACTTGAACTACACGCTTTCACAGACTCGGCAAGCCACTGTGGACATCTACTAGCTTGGAAATACTGAATTAACTGAAATTCATTGGTTGCAAGATCAAGAATCTAAATTTGTCAACTGTGGCTTGCCGGGTTGGTGAAAGCGGGTGTTAATATTGCCCCCTACCAGGGCTCAAGTCTCTCCAATGACAAGGTTGTGTTTGTACTCGATGCACCAGCGCACACAACTGTGTTTGGGGCCAGGGGGAAGTCCTCGGCATCTTTGTCAGAATAGATAACCCCAATTTGTGGCCTCTTAGCCAAAGGATTCCAAATTGGATGTTGTTAGTTGCACTTTCTCCCAGGTAGTAAGGCATGTTATCCACATCGTGATAAGAGGAAGGCAGTTGAAAAGAAAAGGAATCTAAATACATCACAGTTCCACTGAAAACTATCAATTTTTAGTGCTCTAAAAGTACAAAACAGAAGCAAGAAGTAACTAACTAGACCCTGGATTTTCTTTTCCATTTTTCTGTTATTTTTAAAAATGTCTTGTGAGATCAAAATTGCCTAAAATGAAAAGCTTTGAAGTTTTGAACTTTTTGGGATTAGAATCCTATTTGGTCCTGATATCTTGTAATTTAGTGAAAACTAATTTTGACTTTCTTGTCTACATTGCAGTCTAAAAAGTCAATACGAAGGCTTCGACAACCTGCTATTGTCACTCCGGCCTATGCAAAAATAATGAAGAGGCTGAACTTTCTTGGTTAATATGCCATAAGAAATGCTGGCCTAAACATGGAGTTGCAATGAGTTCTATGTAGCTCAGGTAGCTGCCATTGAAGTTTGAACTGCAACAGAATTTGGTACAAGCAGAAGCTGAACAAATTTGAATCGGTCACTTTCTCGAGGGATTATTCTACTCGCAAGAGGATTTGCAGGATTCTATTCTTATAACAAAGATGAAAACATCCAATTCACTAAAGGAAATATTTCAGCTGTGATTTTTTTTGAAAATCTTTGGATGAGTTTGTTTTGAGCATTATCTGATATGCAGCCGAATGACTTTTCAAGTATCTCTTAAATTAATATAAAATACCATGACACAACCTCTTTGTGAGTTTGTGTTTTTTTAAATCGCATAGATTGATTCTATTCAGCATTCTTTGTAATTGAAATAACTAGATCTGAAGTCATTTTGAGTCCTGTCTTTTCTTCTTTGAATTTTATCTTATTAGTGAGTAGAAGGGCTTTCGTTTATTTTGTGGTAAAATTTGGGTGTCTATCATTTAAAGTTATCTGCCTGACAAAATTTAAAAATTTGAAAGTTCATTCAAAGAGATATTAACTATTACTGGTAAAGCAGGTTACAATGAGATCAAAAGCAGTAGATAAAACCTTTCAAAATCTGAAGTAAAACAAACTAGACCTTAACAACTGAGTGAACTTTGAAGCTTGTGAGCACTTTTGAACTGCTGTACATAGCTAATCAAAACAAAACCTCGTAGTTTTGATCATTGAAAATTTTGTTTCTACTCTGCCAAACTATATGAACTTCGATCTTGTAGCACTCCTGGATCAACCTCCTAACTTGCTTGACCCTACCTAGTTTTTCTTCTGACTTTGCAGGCCTGGGAGCAAAGTTTCTCACATCTTCTTGGAAAGTTTCTCACCCAGTTTTCTATATTGAGTGCTTCAAGCCACCTACCCCTCAGCATTTGAATACAATGGCGCCCCAAAATATATGCTCGATATTATCTCTATCCTCTGTGTAGACCAGGCATACTGCATGCACTTGACCCTTCCATCTTTGAGCCATATCTTTGCAGGATAAAGCCTTGTGAGCCAATGCCCAATGAGTTGCATTTTCATGGGATTTAACATGCTTCCACCAGAAGCACTTCCAATTCGTGGAGAAACAATGTCTGAGCAAGGGCTCTCCATAGATGTCTTCATAAAAGTTATAAAGTTGTTGTTGCATAATGTTGTCTCAATAGACATCACAAGGTAGGATTTTGTTCTTGTTAAAATGCTGTCTAATCGTGTTGTAATAATGGTGGTCATATCACCAGCTGCATATCGAGGCCCATATCTCTCAACTCCATTTTGATGTTGTGTCTAGGGTTAGTGGTCAATTTTTAGTCTATTTATCATTTAATGTTTTTTCTTAGGATCTCTTACGTGTTCTTTAGTCTTAGGTGTGCCTTGGAATAATATCTTGATGTGTTTTACTCACAACTAGTTGTGCTTTAATTGACATTGTATTGAAAAAACTTATGAAAAAGATATCAGTCCTTTGGATTTTAAGCTCCATTCATAAATATTAAATGAAAAAGCTTACTGCTAGAGTTATAGAGTATTTCATCTTAGCAAGACCTAAAATTTTTACTAATGCTGTCAGGAAGGTATTTTTCTCAGAAAAATAAGTTTGTCAACTATATCTGTAAAACACAATGTTGAAGTTTGTAGTGAGGATAGGTGCTTCTACGTTGGCTTGTGTTTAGCACATGGAAGTATCCTCAAATTATAACTCTTTTTGTAGAAAGTAACTTTTATAATACTTTATGTAAAAGGTCAATTAGCCCATTGTATTGCAGGGCCCATGGTATTGAGTGTCTGATGGTATTGAACCCATGGTATTTGCATAAAGTGAATGTTATAAGAGTCTGATGGAGAGTTAGTGTGATATATTGAGGGAGTTTGATCAGTGAGTGATCATATCATGAGAGGGATTCTCTTAGAGGCTTTGGAGAGAGTGATTCTCTCAAGCTCAAGTTGTCTTCAGCGATTGAGGGTTTGAGCACAGATTGTAGTGGGAGTGAATCAGTAGGGTCTCTAGAGCTCTGTAAACTGTAAGTGCTGTTTTAAATCTGAAATAAGAAGATAATCTGTTGCTGGTTTTCCCCAGGGGTTTGGGGTTTACATGGTATATCTTGTGCAACTGTGTATGGTACTGTTTATTTTTATTCCGTTGTGCATTAGTAATTAGTGTGTTGTAATTTCTGATTCAGTTTTTATCTGCATTATAAATTTGGGTATACAAATCAGTGAATAAATTGCAATCAGATCTAATTATTAAATTTAACATGGTATCAGAGCCATGTTTTCTGAAATAAATACAGCTTAACCTCAGGAGAAGAATGAACGGCTTAACCCTTTGTTTCAGTGTGAAGATCTGCAGGTATAGAAGCCGTACTAGATCCGTACAGTTCTGTACGAATGGATAGTGTAGGGATGATTTGACAACACTAGGATCTCAGGAATCTACTGGGACATATTTGGCAAAATAATGTTTGAGTTACATAAGTTTTTCCATAAGTCTGGGTTACAGGTTCTGCAGGGATTGCAGAAGATTATGTTGTCGTGTGGGTTTTCATATCTGGACAGGATGTCTACTAGGTTGAGGACAGAGGATCAGTTGGATGGGGTGTCCATCAGTGGTAGGGCTACCTCACAAGTTCAGATAGCCAGATTTGAGGATGAGTTCTCAGTTGTTGCATGTCTAGTTCAATATCCCCCGGTGTGTGGTACATTGATAGTGGTGCTTCATGTCACATGACTAGAGTACGAGACTATTTCACCAGTCAAGAGGAGCATAGCTCTGACTTCCACATTGAGCTTGGAGACAACTCCAAGTACAGTGTAGTAGGCACATGGACTGTGAAGTTTGAAAGGATGTCTAGGAAGGCATTACTGGTGAAAGATGTATTATATATACTAGGGTTGCAGAAGAATCTAATTTCAGTTTCAGTCTTGGAGGACAAAGGGTTTGAGGTAACTTTTCAAGACAGGAAAGTTTATATCCATACTAAGGGATCCAATTTCAGCTTAGTGAAGATAATTGGAGTTAGGAGCAACAAGTTGTACAGAATCCAATTTGAACCAGCCAGTGCGTTGGTGAGGAGCAACAACAACAATCATGATGGTGATCTATGGCATAGACAGATGGAACATTTGCATCATGGAGCACTCAAAGTGCTCAAGGAATTAGTGATTGGTTTTCCGTCAGACCATCACAATGTATGCAAAGGGTGTGCCATGGGAAAGTACGCCAAGGCTGCCTTTCCTAGGAGTGATAATAGGTCCAAGGGGATCTTGGATCTGATCCATTTATATATTTGTGGGCCCATGTCAGCCGTGTCTATTGGAGGGTTCATATATTATGTGAGCTTCATAGATGACCATTCCATGAAGACCTAGATCTATTTCTTGAAGAGTAAGGAATCTAAAGAAGTCTTTAGATTGTTCCAAGACTTCAAATCTCTTGTGGAGAACTAGACTAGGAAGAGGATCAAGGTACACCTCGAATGCCGTCAAGGAGTTCTATGCGGATGCCAAGATCAAGAGGAAGCCGACAGTCCCATATAACCCACAACATAATGGAGTCGCTAAGAGTAAGAACATAGCAATGATTGGGGCAACAAAGGCTATGTTGCATGATCAGGATCTGCCTATGTTTTTATGGGTCGAAGCTTGCAACACTTTAGTTTATCTGCAAAACATGAGCCGCTCAAAGTAATGGAGAAGCTGACTCTTGAGAGAAACTAGAGATTGGACATCTTCGCATCTTTGGTTGCTTAGTACACTGGCATGTCCTAATTGAGAAGAGGACAAAGCTTGAGCCAATAGCTGAGAAGGGCATTTTCGTTGGGTACAACGAAACCTCAAAAGTCTACAGGGTGTACATTCCAGCACTGAAGAAGATAGTGGTGCGGGAAGCACCAAAGGTAGAGGTTAGACCACCATCATAGGTTACAGGTACTTGGCAAGTGTGTAGGGTGAGCAGCATGATCACGAGGAGTAGGATGCTCAATTCACCCCAACCAAATCTTCTAGGAAGAAGAAGCCAAAGTGGGTAGAATGAGCTGAAGGAGGCACAAGAGCTGGTGGATTCTCCAAGGACTCAGTCAGGACGAGCATACCATCGCAGAGATTTTCCAGTTATAGGGAACTAGTAAGCAACATTATTGATTTCGATCCTTCCAGCTTTGAGGAGATTGCAGATCAACAGGTTTGGAAGGATGCCATGGTGGAAGCGTATTCTTCCATCATGAAGAATGATGTGTGGGATATAGTGCCTAGATCGAAAAGAAAGTCAGTGGTGAGCTCCAAGTGGATCTATAAGATCAAGCATACTACAGATGGAAACGTGGAGAAGCTTAAGCCAAGGTTCGTGGCAAGGGGGTTCTTCCAGAAAGAGGGAGTTGATTATAATGAGACCTTTGCTCTCGTTGCTAGATATACTTCCATTAGAGTTTGTCATGTCTATTGCCTTAGAGATGGGGTGGAGGATACATCAGATGGATGTGGAGACAATGTTCCTCAATGGGGTGATTGAGGAGGAAGTGTATATAGAGCAACCTCGGGGTTTTGAGGTACATGGGAGGGATTCTCATGTGTGTAGGTGGAAGAAGGATCTATATGGACTCAAGCAGGCACTGAGAGCTTGGTATTCCAGGATCAACAATTATCTATTATGGGCTTCGTCAAGAGTGAGGCGGATTCAAACTTGTACTTCCTGTTGGTTGGTGATGATTCACTCATTCTTGTACTATACTTGGATGACCTATTTTTAATAGGATTGGAGAAGCTCATAGCAAGATGCAAGAGGGACCTTGTGGAGGAGTTCGAGATGAAGGACTTGGGAATGATGCACTATTTTCTAGGATTGGAGGTGTGGCAACGTGAAGGTGAGATTTTCCTTGGTCAAGAAAAATATGTAGTTGAGATTATGAGGAAATTCAGGATGGAGCACTACAAGCCTATGACTATGCCCATGATCACCAACTTGAATAAGCTGAATGCTTTTGAATCAGCGTTGGTGGATTCCACAGTGTACAGATAGTTGATTGGTTCTTTGATGTATCTGGTCAACACCTGATCGGGTATTTGTTTTGTTGTGAACACCCCCTCAACCAGTACATGGTGGAACCGAGGAGGGTGCATTGGATAGCAGCGGAGCATGTGCTTAGGTATCTAAGAGGTACAATGTGTTAAAATAAGGACAAAAATTCAGACTGTGTACTTGAATAGTCAAGTAACTTTTTTCAAACACTTCATTGCACACTGATATTGAGATTGAACAATCAAGACATTAATTACCATATACCACAAGAAGTGTAATTAGCAGCGGAAAAAAATTGCATGAACATCAGGTTGTAAAAATTATTGCAGACACAGTAACTTTGGATCAAATGACCCATTTCTTCAGAAATTTCATTAATGAACAGAGGAACACATAAATGTGCAACATAAGTCCTTTCCAACCATTTACTACAGTACATAACAGAGAAAATTCTTGAAATATGAGATAATGTTTCACCTCGAAAAGCATGTTGTAGGGGACTTTGGAAACTGAGCCTTCCATCTTTCCAAAAACTGTCCAACTAACAACAAAAACAACCACATCAGTTTTAATTTGAAAAATCAGCCCAGAACTTCAATAGTACAGTCCTCACAAACATACATCAAGCTTCCTTGGAAAATGTGCCATCCAACTTCCTCATTTTCTATGCCACAACTCAGTTGTACAACCCTCTTTCTCTTAGCTGTATAGATTGTCCAAAAATCAACAAAAAAAATTATTGGGAATCGTGCCCACTTAGGAAGTCGTGCCCTCCTTGGGAATCGTGCCTCCACCTAGGGATTCGTGCCCCTTTCTTGCTGCTCTCTCTCTCTCTCTCTCTCTCTCTCTCTCTCTCTCTCTCAGCTGCTCAATCTCTCCCTCTTGAAACTGGTGCCCTTCTTCTCCAGTTCTCTTGGAAAGTGTGTAACAATGAAGCCTCAAGTGTCTTTTTATTTCCTCATTGGGGTAATTGAAAATGACTCTTCATCTTCAATAGCTGAGATTAAATCCAAGCCACAAGATCTAGGGTTGAGATTAAATCTCAAGATGACTTAAACTTCCTAAGTCATAATATATTAAATCTCACTTTTCGAAAAGTCACATTTAACCCTAAATATATAAAAAGCACACCTTCTAACTTAAAAGTCACTTTTATAAACAAAAAGTACATCTCACTTTTAAATTGAAACATCACATTCATAAAGTACTTTAATAAAGCCACTTTATGAAATTTATTGAGACTACATTATTCCAGATTTTTACACCCAAGCACCAGGTGCAAAAGTACCGCCCAAGCTACAAAAAGCTAACACTCCCTCTTAGCGAGGGAGGTACTCACTGCCATCATCATCAAGTCCTGCCCTCAAATCCATCACACTGTTCATTGTAGGAGCTCCCTTTGAACCTAGAACCAACGCTAGCACCTGAACTGAACTCAAATATGGAGACATCCTCCTGGCAGTTACTCTGAACCCTGAGCTCCTAGGAGAATCCAACCTCCAATCCTGAGCTTCAGTCTTCTCACACCAGTTGAGCCTCCTGTTGGTACTCAAGAGAGATTCCCTCTCTTACGTCAGAAATCGAGATTGAATCCTTAGCGCCCTTGAATCATAGATCTAGATCGTGGGTTGTCCACCTAACTTGTACAGCTCGCCGAACCAATCACCAATCAACAAAGGTTGGATCAGTTCCGCTCCCTCTTAATGTATAAAAACATCTCCCAGTATTGCCCTCTTTGGAGAAATGTACACATGTCCCCTCCGGAACAATGTTGAATACCTTGCATCCTCCAAGGCAGACACATAGAGCAAGTTCACACTCAAACCTGGAACAAACTTAACTCCATCCTACTCAAGGAGTTCACCCTGTCGAACCTGGAATTTGACTCTCCCAAATCCATGCACTGCACATGTCGTTCCCCCTTCATTCTGAACTATTCGGTCTAGATCTGTCCTAGTAATGCCACATAATATATGATACACTCCGGTCATGTGACAAAGAGGCTCCACTGTCAATGAACCAACTATCGTTCGGCACAAATCCATTGTTGTCAGCACTCGATACAAGAGAGAACAACGAGAAATCGTTCTCAAACTTTTCCGCAAAGTCATCTATCTTTGCAGATGCAGCAACAGTCACATCCTCCTCCTTCTCATCCCTCTTCTTAGGACACTGAGAAGCACGATGAACAAACTGGGAGCAGGGAAAGCATCTGACTTTTCTCAAGTCCTTCTTGGACTTCTTCTTACTCTTAGAAGAAAGAACAACATTTTCCTCATCAACACCCTCCTTCTATCCACTGCCTTGAGATCCTTCCCGGATCTCCTCCTGAGTGAAATAATCCCATAGTCTGCTCCAAACTGGAAGATGTTCACGACCAAACACACACTTCACGAAGACTTCATAGTCCTTGGTGAAGCCTTTCAAAGCAATCCTCACCAACTCAGAATCAGAGATGACCTCCCCAACTGTAGCCAACTCATCTTTCACTTATGCCACTCGGGTAAGATAGGATACTACACCCTCACCCTTGGCCATCTTGGTCGCATGCAATTTATCCTTGAGTGCCATCTTACAGTTCTCATTCTTCGACTCATACAAGTTTTTCAGTGTGTCCCACATCTCATAAGTTGTCTTCTTCTCAACCAAGTGTGGGATAAGATGGTCCCTATAACCATTCAGAGTCATCCTCTGTGCTTTGGCCTCTTTTACTGCATGAATATCAAGAGCAATAGGGTCAGATCTGGGAGGAATTACCACAGTGTTAACCACAGTCCACAATTTGCTCTCCTTAAGCACATGATTCATCCCAACTTTCCATTGCAGATAGTTGGAAATGCCATCCAACCGGTCCTTCATATCTGATGCAAACAACCATCTCTCACTGTTGTCTAAAAGAAAAGTAACCCACTATCTTCCCTTTCTGCCCAACACCTACAAATCACTTGCAGATAGTGTCCACCTGCCAACAAGCCGTTAAAACCAACAAAATAAACTTGCCAAAATAACAATATCACTGCTATCCACCCTACTTCAAAGCCTCTGCTTTGATACCATGTTAAAATAAGGACAAAAATTCAGACCGTGTACTTGAAAAATCAAGTAACTTTTGTCAAACACTTCATTGCACACTGATATTAAGCTTGAACAGTAAAGAAATTAATTACCATATATCTCGGGAAGAAAATTTCAGACTTTGTAAGTTAATATACCGCAAGAAGTGTAATTAGCAACGGAAAAAAAAGCATGAACAGTAGGCTGTAAAATTATCGCAGACACAGTAATTTTTGGTCAAACCCATTTCTTGAGAAATTTCATTAATGAGCAGATGAACCCAGAAATGTACAACATAAGTCATTTCTAGCCATTTACTACAGTACATAACAGAGAAAATTCTTGAAATCTGAGATAATGTTTCACCTCGAAAACGTGTTGTAGGATACTTTGGAAACTGAGCCTTCCAGCGTTCCAAAAACTGTCCAACTAACATCAAAAATAGCCACAATGGTTTTAACTTGAAAAATCACCCTAGAACTTCAACGGTACGACCCTCACAAACATATAGCAAATTGCCTTGGAAAACGTGCCACAAAGCTACCTCGTTTTATGTGCCACAACTCAACTGTACGACCCTCTTTCTCTCAGCTGTACGGATTTCCCAAAAATCAACATAAATCATTCTTGGGAATCGTGCCCACTTAGGAAGCTACACCCTCCTTGGGAATCATGCCTCGACCTAGGGATTTGTGCCCCTTTCTTGTTGCTGCAACACTCTCTCAGCTGCTCAATCTCTCCCTCTTGAAACTCGTGCCCTCCTCCACCTCTCTTGGAAAGTGTGTAACAATGAAGCCTCAAGTGTCTTTTTATTTCCTCATTAGGGTAACTGAAAATGACTCTTCTTCTTCAATGGTTGAGATTAAATCCAAGCCACAAGTTCTAGGTTTGAGATTAAATCTCACGATGACTTAAACTTCCTAAGTCATACTATATTAAATCTCACTTTTTGAAATGTCACATTTAACCTTAAATATATAAAAAGCATACCTTCTAACTTAAAAGTCACTTTTATAAACAAAAAGTACATCTCACTTTTAAATTAAAGCATCACAGTCATAAAGTACTTTAATAAAGTCACTTTATGAAATTTATTGGGACTACATTATCCCAGACTTTTACACCTAGGCATCAGGTGCAAAAGTACTGCCCGAGCTACAAAAAGCTAACACAATGGAGTATGGACTCGGGTATGTTCGAGGTGATGAAGTGCAGTTGGTGGGCTATATAGATTATGACTGGGCAACCAGTGCAGTGGACAGGAAAAGCACCTTAGGGTGTTGTTTTAGCTTGGGGTCAGGAGTTGTTTCTTGGCTCAGCAGGAAGCAGAAGTTAGTGGCACCTAGTTCTGCAAAGGCAGAGTACATTGCCGCCAGTTTGGCGGGTTGTGAGGCTAGATGGCTTCACAAGATGCTCACTGGTTTATTTGGTCTAGAATTGGACATGATAGTCATCTACTGTGATAATCAGAGTTGCATCAAGCTCTCTGAGAATCCAAAATTTCATGACTGGTCAAAGCACATTGAGTTCAGGTATCATTTCATTAGGGACAGAGTTCAAAGAGGAGTTGTAAAGCTCCAGTACACTTCCACAAATGAGCAGGTTGCGGACATCCTCACCAAAGGATTGCCTAAGGGCAAGTTTGAGTTCTTCAAGGACAAGTCCGGGGGGTGGTGCATAACACCTTCCTCACTAAGAGGGAGTGTTGAAGTTTGTAGTGAGGATAGGTGCTTCTATGTTGGCTTGTGTCTAGCACGTGGAAGTATCCTTAAATTGTAACTCTTCTTGTAAAAAGTAACCTTTATAACACTTTATGTAAAAGGTCAATTAATCCATGGTGTTGGAGGGCCCATGGTATTGGGTGTTCCATGGTATTGAGCCTATGGTATTTGCATAAAGTGAATGTTATACAAGAGTTTGAGGGAGAGTTAGTGTGATATATTGAGGGAGTTTGATCAATGAGTAATTAGATCAAGAGAGAGACTCTCTTGGAGAGAGTGATTATCTCAAGCTGGGGTTGTCTTCAGTGATTGAGGGTTTGAGCATAGATTGCATTGAGAGTGAGTCGATAGGGTCTCTAGAGCTCTGTAAACTGTAAGTGATGTTTTAAATCTAAAATAAGAAGATAATCTGTTGCTGGTTTTCCCCAGGGGTTTGGGGTTTCCAGGGTATATCTTGTGCAACTGTGTATGGTACTGTTTATTTTTATTCTGCCGTGCATTAGTAATCAGTGTGTTGTAGTTTCTGATTCAGTTTTTATGTGCACTATAAATCTGGGTATAAAAATTAGTGAATAGATTGCAATTAGATATGATTATTAAAATTTAGCAGGCAACATGCAACTAAAATGCAAGTGTATCTTGATAGCTTTTGCTTTTATCTGAGAAGCTATATAATGAATATTACTTTTGTTTTGTATGTCCACTAGTATGTGTAACTTACAACAAAAGAATATTCAAATATTGGAACAATGACATGAACACAACGACTTGTAAACACTATATTTGCAAAAGATGGTATCCGTTCTTCCCATTTAGTTAGTTCATTCTTGTGAGATGGAGTTTTAGACACAATTGAAGTGACTAAATCATCAAACATGATCGATGGTGCTAAAGCATCAAATGATACGTTTTGCAAATATTGAAAAAGAAACATGATTGATGGTGCTAAAGCATCCAACGATGCATTTTGCAAAGATTGAAAGAGAAATGGCGTGAACAAAGATCTGAAATTAGAGGACGATTATAAAATTATATAGATAACTAAGGGAAGCTTTATGCAACTATTTCTATTCATTTTCTTTAACATTAACATATTTTTGGGCTTAGCCGTTTGCTACCAAAACTATGTATAACTCCATCACTTGTTAGATCAATTTACATTTCTTGCTAGGATTTGCACAAAAGCAATCCTAGTTATGAACACTTCAACTTGCTTCAATAGAGCAATCATGCAAATTTTTTAGGAGAGCACCTTTAACTCTGAAATGCAAGGACCATTTTTTTTTTAAATGAAACCGTATGCAACCATTATTATTCAGTTTCTTTAACATTGACATATATTTGGGCATAGCCACCATGAACAAGACTCAATAGAGCAATCATGCAAATCTCTTAGTAGAGCACCTTTAACTCCGAAATGCAGGGACAATTCTTTTTAAAAATGAGACCACAGATTATTCCATGCATAAAACCACCTCCTATGGATAATCAAGGGAAATCGTATGCAACCATAATTATTATTCAGTTTCTTTAACATTGACATATTTTTGGGCATAGCCCCTATGAACAAGACTTTGTATAGATTATATTTTTAGATTATATTTTTCTTAGTAGACTGAATTTACATTTTTAATATACTTTTTATTGGATTATGTTTGCTAGGATTTGCACCCAAAGAATCTTAGTGACAAACACTTCGACTTGTCACTAGACAATAGTTTGACGAACATGTAAAACCGTTTTTTGGAAATGATAGTTATATTAACAACAAATGCACCCAAAGAATCTTAGTGACAAACACTTCGACTTGTCACTAGACAATAGTTTGACGAACATGTAAAACCGTTTTTTGGGAAATGATAGTTATATTAACAACAAATAAAGTACACCAAAGAACAAATAAACCAACATGGACATTAGCTAACAAAAAGGCTATTCGGTTATATTTTCACTTAATAGAACTACTGCACTTTTCTTAGAAGGAGATTGCCTTTAACTTTGAAATATAGGGATAGTTCTTTTAACATTTGTTCCTTAATTGAGACTACACAAACACCCCATGCTTATAACCACCTTATATCTATTTTTCTAGATAACATACAAAGTAACGATTTGGACAGAGTGCCAAATCCCTTTATAACCAAAAGGACATATTTACGTCGATAGATGTTTTTCTAACACCTATCGGTGTTTTTCTCTCCACTTATGGCTCGGGATGGAGGTCGATCTCTACAAAGCCTATATTCTCATAGATTCTTCGTCGTCATTTTTACTACGGGTTTTTACTACAAGCAGGTTTTTATTGTGGGTGGGATTTTATTTTAATGTGGGCACAAAGGTTCACGGTTCGATTCTCAATGGAGACACTTGAGAAGGAAACGAAGGAAAGCAAGGATGAACTAGTCGAGAAACGTTCACTTGCTTGCCCTGAAACAATAAACCCATATCAAACTGGCTAGTGGCCAACCACTGTTTTTCACTGAACTACGATTGACAAAATCTGGTAGACTGGTTTCATTGTTCATTTAGAAATACAATAAAATTTGTCGAAAGTGGAGATCTAAACACACAACTAGTTCACTGACAACCCTTTTCCTTGATCCCTATAAATTCCTGCCTACTGGATTTGAGATGAAAACTCGCGTCATGAGTTGACCTAATATTTGGCAAGAGATGCAGTGGCCTCATCGTCTATCGACGTTCACTGGCCGCAACTTAAGTGGTTGCACTAGTTAGTCATCATCTCCAAAGAGAATTCCATTCTATAGAAAATATCTCCAAGAGAACTATATAGAACACCAATATTCATGAGCAATAAAACATTTTGAATTTTTTGGTGAATAGTCTTGATCTATGCACAAGGTGGACAACTATCTTTGGTAAATTCCAACCAAGAGGGACGTTTCTCAAGGGTAGGCCTTGGAACATTGAGAACCATTCAAAGCACACAATGTGTAGGAAACCTTTCATAGAGCCATTTCACCCACACAAATTCTTCACCTAAATTTTCCAATTTCTACTCAAATTCTCTTGCATAAAGAATCTTATTAGGGGGAATCCTTTGTTGAATACCTTGGACAACGATATCACTAGAATGAATTAAGTCGTATCCTCTTGAAAGAGTATGCCATGGTTTCTATGACCTAGTACCCTCATCCTCAGATTTCTCCATTTGAAAAACCCTTACTTAGAAACTGTGTTAGGGTGGTATCTCTCTCATTGCACTCATGTGGAACATTGGCATTTCCAAGTCCAAATTGAATGACAAGCTAAATCCAACCCCCTTCTGAGACCATTCCAATGTCAAGAGAGGTTTGAAGCGACATTCTTATGCGGTTCCCAAATGTTTTGTAGCATTGGTGAACCCTTAACTTTGAAGTCCTATGTTGCTGAAATAACATCACTGAGCATTAAAAAGTCCTCTAATTAGGATTTGATGTTTCCATGGCAAATGTTTTATCATGCAATGCTTTCTAGGATTCATCACCGAAAATACATCTTGCACTCCACTTCAGTGAAAGAATGGCTCATCAAAGTTGTTACATACATAAATATATAAATAATAAAATAAATAATTAAGTAATAAACAATTAATAAGTCAAGTCAAGAGACCTTTCTCCCTATTTATATGGCTACATTTCATTGTAATAATTATCTATCTCATATTTAATATTATATTCCATTCTTATTTATGGCTTAATTAATCTTCCAAGTATTTTGGTGATTATTGTGTGAACGAACTATTGTTTGACTCATTTGGTATCAGAGCTAGGTTCATTATCTAGGCCTTTGGCCATATTGTGGTTTTTAGCCATTATCCTAGGGCTTCCCTAAAATTGTGGTCTTTGACCAAGTAAAAGAAGAAAAGAAAGTAAAAAAAAAAGGAAAAAAAAAAGGAAAAAAAAAAGGAAAAAAAAAAAGAAAAAAGAAAAAAGAAAAAGGAAGAAGTAAAAAAGAGAGAAGAAAGAAGAAGATCCATAAAAAAAGAAGAAGAAAAAATCGAAAAAAACACAACATAGGTTTTATTTAACCAACCCTTGGTTTTATAAAACCACACATAGTAGAGTTTTTTATAAAACCAACCCTTGGTTTTATCAAGAAACCAACTCACACCTTAATTAGGTTATTTATTTATTGAAAGGTTATTGGATATTAAATAATAACTCATACCTTAATTAGGTTGAGTTTAGTCTTTAATTCTCTTTATTAGATAACATAAAAACTAGAAGTGCATAAGAAGTATTAAGGCTACCAAGGAGCAAGTCAGAATTGAACTTGGGTGGGGAGGGTAACAATCATTGTTCCCAACCACCTAATATACACACAATCCACAAAGAAGTTAATCTAGAGCAAAAGATTAACCAATGTGAAGATCCAAGTTCCTTTTGAGCACAACTTTCTCTATGTGAGCCTGCAGTGTATGCAGAGAAAAGAAAAGACTATTGTGTCTAGTTGTGAGATGAAGGTGGCAGTGTGTATAGTCATTCTTCACCGTTTTCATGAGCCAGAGTCACTGGTGCTGTCGGAATTTGGATCGGAGCAGTGGATTTTTTGCATCAGCAACATTGAGTCATAGAATAAAAGATCCCAGATTTAGAAATTTTTAAGTATTAAAGAAGTTTTAAGAAGACTCATCAAAGAAGTCAAATACCATCTATAGTCAAAAGAATGACCATCTATCATCGAAGAAGTCAGAGACCATGGAAGCCAGTTTGAGACTACAAATAGAAAAGATAGAAACAAAGTTAAAGCGCTACCGAAGAGACAATAAGGAATTACAAGACTTGAATGAAGACCTCGAAAGGCAAGTAAATTTCAGGAAATTTATATAAAAATCGATGAACGAACAATTTCCAATCAAAAGGATTGCATAGAAAGATTGTCCTCAGAGATTGTCGAGCTTGAGGACGAAATCGATTTTAATCAAAGATTACGAAATCGAGAGAAAAAAAAAGAATTTGACAAAAATAAAGCAGAAATAGTACGATTAATGAAAAGTATAAACGACAAAAACGAAAAAAATTGCCATAGTCCAGAAACAACTAGAAGATTGAGAATCAGAGATATGTCGATTTCAGAAACAGATAAAAGAACTCCAGCAGAAAGACATCGACACAAAAAAGGTGCACAAGTTGGAAATTTCAAAAGTCAATAACACATTATCAAGTAATACAAAAGAAATATATTGATTAAGAAATAATAATAAGATATTAGTTACAAAGATCAAGAAGTTAAAAAGTACCAGGAAGGCAGACAAATCAAATGAATACATTGAAGGGAAAGTCCTAGAAAAGTAAGAAGAAAATCAATGCCTTCAAAATCTTAATGAAGAACTTAATAAATACAAAGATGAAGAAAAAGCACAAGAAGAAATGATTAAGAAGTTTCAGAGTGAAAACAAGCAACTAGAAAACAAGTTAAGAGATATACAGAACAACACATCAAAATCGTTAGGAATACAAATTATGGAAAAGAGAACAATTACCGATCCAGTTCAAATCATCACTCTAGATGTCGCTCCAGTAGAAGAGAACCACACACGAAGATCAAACCAAGGAGACACCACAAACTTGACAAGGGAAAACGACATTACAAAATTCCCTATCGACATCCAAATCATACAAGTCGGTATCTTAAGAATCATAAACAACTTAAAGAAGTCACTGACACCCATGTGCTAAATTCTCGGGATGTCAATTCACTTAAAGAGTGCAACGTTCAACAAATAATCAATTTGGGATGGATTGATCCATCCACATTTCAAAATTTATGCTTTATCTTTAGAAGTTCATATCGACACGTTTTGTCAGCTACAACATCACAAGGAACGATGCGACAACATTATAAGGCTTTGAGGACAAAGCCTGTCTAAGAGGGAGGCAATGTTACATACATAAATATATAAATAATAATAATAAATAATTAAATAATAAACAATTAATAAGTTAATTCAAGAGACACATCTTTCTGCTACCTATTTATATGGCTACATTTCATTGTAATAATTATCCATCTCATATTCAATATTATATTCCATTCTTATTTATGGCTTATTTAATCTTCCAAGTATTTTGGTGATTATTGTGTGAGTGAACTATTGTTCAGCTCAAAAGTCTATTCTCAAAGCGTTTGAAAATGTGATTTTGGATGGACAAAGTACAAACATTCCAAAGATGTAATGGCAATGAATGTTCACCTCCAACCATATGCCATAAAAATCTCCCAAGTACTTATGTGAAGCTAATGGAAACCAACATGAAAAGAATCATACCATTGAATATAAGCTTGCTAGCCAAGGGAACATCCACTCTTGAATCTAATTTTAAAGTTTTTGTAAACACCAATCCCACATGGAAGTGGAGAGATTGACTCCCAAGGGTATTTGTGTTGGAAATTTAATCGTGATGTCACTTCATTGCAATTCAAAAATTTCATCTTCTATCCAGAAATAACAATAGTGTTACACCAATAAAATCGACGCCTTTATCTTCTTCTTTAGATATCAAATCACTTAACAATTTTCCCTTTTACTTATTTCCAATCAACAAGATCATAAATAGATGTAAATTACAAAATATGAAAAACATATGTAACTGAAAATCAAATATGAAATTGACACAAGATATGTATCGCTAAAGAATTCATATATAAGTTCAATGATGAAGTACATACCTTGGTTTTCTTTTAAGGCTACAAAATCCAACCATGCAAAATGCCCTCGCCAGAGTAAATCATCAAACCCTAGATCCACCAAGAAGAACAAAAGTGTAAGGATACCTCCAACACTATTTCCAGGGGAAGACATCCCCCTCCTCTTCTTCTTTAGAATTCCATCATAGGTTTTTTTTCCAAAACACTACTCTCCAATATCCAAGGGTAAAACCCCAACCTTGGAACTCTAAGATGCTCTAAAAAACTTTGAAGAGACCAAGAAACCCTCATGCCAGAGAGAGAGAGAGAGAGAGAGAGAGAGAGAATCATAAGCGAAGACCTAGAGACAGAGAGAGAGGACAAGTGCACTCCTCTTCTAGGTCACATCTCTACACAAGAGTGAGAAATAATGAACACACAAGTCATATTAATGAAATACTCTCTCCTTTCTCTATTTATATGGGAGTCCAGGGAGAGCAAACATACTATTTGGGTATAGGCCCTTACAACCAACCTACATGAGCCCTTGTAGGCCACACAAGTGAGACATCCACTCTAGAGTTCAAGAGTCATGCTCCAATGATGATGCCATGCAAAACAAGGACTACAAGGTGATCTAGCTACACAAGACAAGTCCATACCACTCCATCCCAAGCCTCCATGGGCTCTAGGATATTCTCCAAAGAAAAATACTCCGTTTGGTCAATGACCCCCTCTAAGTACATTGTCGAATCCCTAGGAAGCCATGAACCATCTACAATCCTTCGATTAGGAATCCAATCTGCCACATGCCATCTAGGGCTTGAAGCCCTCCTCCATGGTGCACAATATTCCACATCCTCGGTAAGGCATTCTCCCACCAAGTGAATCCTCCATGTGGCCATCATGAAGTGTGTCCACCATCTAGGAAAGAGATCTCCAACACCTAAGGGAAAAAAACTGAGTCAACAATCAACTGAGGTCAAGCATCCATTGAGCAAGTTATCTCAAGTGTGCATATCTATCCCAGTCCATATCTTATTCTACAATCCATCTCAGATCATCTAGGAGTTGAACATACACCATGTACCCCAAATCTCATTAACTACCCCCAAACATAGTGTAAATACTTTCATATTAACAAAAAAATAATGATTTGGATGTGCTTTCTTGGTTAGGGTTTAGTCAATGATTTATTGGTATGGTGCAAACTATCTTTTTCAATGCTACAACTTGTGTATGTTAATGGTATTCTTTCAGATAAAATAATCCATCACAAATCTATCAGGTAGCACTGCCCCTTGGCTTCTTGTTTATATGTGTTGGTTGTCGATGCGCTAGGTTGTTTGACGTTGTTAGAATTGAACGATAGAATGGGGAATTTACTATTAAAGGTAACATAGATCAAGAACCACTTTCTCGATGATTCTTTCCTCTCCCTTGAGTTGTCACGAGATTTGATGGTCAATAGCTTGGATTTTTTAAACACTTTCTATTTTGCAATTGAGACAATCATAGTGATTCCAAAAACAATTATTCACTTATTACAACTTGTCTTAAAACTATTATTAGTTTTCATCCATAGTAATCCACATTTATACAAATTTACATTATAAAAAAGCCTTTCAGGATTCCTTATGTTTATGTTCTTCAATGTACTTTGGGACAATATACCTTGTTTATAGGATTTTATAAACAAAATAAAATAAATTAAATAAAAGTTTGATAAAAATATGTGGAGTTGACAAGTTTTATTCTTTATATGAAATAAATAAAAATGTTTATGTTTTGTATTCTTTAATGTCAATTTTATATAGTTATAAGAATGCATTTTTGAAAATTGATTAATTTATATGTTTTTATATTTATATTTATGTTTTTTGTTTTAGAATATAAATTTACTTACAATTTTGATAATAATATGAACATTTTTACATCAGGATATTATTCAACTTATTTTAAATTTTTTAATTGTTTTTTTAGAAATATGTTTAAAAACAAACACTGCATTAGGTTGAATTGTCAAAACAATATTTTATTGGTAATTTCAATATTATTTACAAATTAAAAAACTTAAAACTTAAAACATAGATTTAATACACAAATTAAAGTTAAAAAACAAAATTAATGAACAATGTTGAAATCCTCACTGCATTTATTATTATTTGCCAAGTAAAAATATGATTAACTTATAATAATTTGCTTTTACATATACAAAGTTTCACCAAGTTTTACAAAAATTATTATTAAAATTAATATTTAGAAAAATAAAAATAATTATTGTAATTTTTAAAATATATTAATCTATTTTTTTAATTAATAGAAGACACTTCTAATTAGACATAAATCCCTGCATTTTTACTTACACCGTTAGGCGTTTATATCTTACTTTTTTGGGATGGACTTCATCGAGCCGATCATCAAGATCGATGAGCACGTGACAAGTGTGTAGCCACGATTTATTCTATGGTAGTCGTCATTCTATGTGTAGCCACGATTTATTATAACAATCCTTCTTGAAGGGAGGTGGCTACAGGAGGAGGCGGCAGTTGCGAAGTTTGAGGAAGGTGGCCGCTGTTGGGAAGATATTGTTCCAAGTGTCGCCTTCCACCTGCCATTATCTGCTTCAACCCTCAACCATCCTTTAAATTGCCATTTATTATGATCTCTCATTTTTAATTTATTTTTCACAATTACTTTAGTTTCAGCAATTGGGCATTACACACAGGTCTATATATACTTGTAAAATAAAATGTAAATGATTGTTTCATTTAATTGTTTTGATTTTAATTGGTCGTAAATATGCACTTTAAGACCCAGGGATGGAGTTTAATGGAAAAAAGTTTATTGGGCAAATACAAATAATGAAAAACAATTTTTTTGGTAAAATATTTAAAATTTCTTAAAGTAATGGTTAGAACCGTAAAATTTCATTTGTAAATTGTATTTGAATAATATACAACTCGGTCATAACCGTCAATCGGAACTGGATTTCTTCCTGTTCTCTAATTAAAAAACAAGAGTTGCTATCTTCATGGGCTATCAATGCTCAGAAACAATATACTTTAAATGGATGATTTTAAAATTTCATTAATTATAAATATTAAATTTTTATTTTTTATTAATATTTAAAATATTAATAGTAATATTATTTTCTTAATTTTTAATATATTTATCAATAAATTTAATTATGCTGTTGTTAATTTTTTGTATTTTAAATACTATAGTCATTTCGTTTATCGTTTTATGTATTTGTTGTTAAATTATAATTAAGTTTTTATATATTTGTTAATAAATTTAATTATGTAGTTGTTAAATTTTTGTATTTTAAATAATATCAATAAATTTAATTATGCTGTTGTTAATTTAATAGTAGTGGTTTTTTAATAATAGAATATTTAAAAAACAAAAAAAATATATATTTATATTTTAAAAAATTTTAGATGCAAATTTTGAATAAAAATAGTTATTATGTATATAGTTTATTATGGTAACTATCTTTATTAATATTCAATTTTTAAACATAAAACCCTGCATATTAGTTCATATAATCTATATGAAATTAAATATGAAAGCAAAGCAGTTCGAAACTAAATATGAAATGTAAAATTCAATATGATAGTTATAGATATTGATATATAATGTTTTAAATTAAAATTTAATATATATATATATATATATATATATATATATATATATATATATAAAATTGTAGTGGTTTTATAATAATAAAATATTTAAAAAATAAAGTAATTAAATATTCATGTTTTATATATATATATATATATATATAAAGAAATATTATATTATATGGTTTTTTAAATAAAAATATTAACAAATACTATATTAACAAATAACATGTAAGTATTTATTCATTGCTCTAATATTGTTGAACTATTGAAAAGGTGAAGTTTCATTGAAACTGAAATATAATTAATAAAATCTAAGCATTTTAAAAATATCATGCTTGCTAAACTAAGCATTTATATTTTACTTTCTCTATTGCATTTCTTAAAAATTCACCATCACAATAAACATTAGAAGAATGAAAGATTCTTGGCTTCTTCTCTAAATTAGAAGAATGAAAGATTCTTGACTTCTTCTCTTCTCTTTCAGTAGTGTTACAATGTGAAATTTGACGTTCATTAAGGTTTGTGTCGCATTGATGTTTATCAAGGCTTATGTTGCATTGTGAAATTTGACGTTCATCAAGGATTATGTCGCATTGTGATGTTCATCAAGGGTTGCATTGCATTGTGGCGTTCATCAAGGGTTATGTCGCATTGCTACAATGTCCAATACGTGACAGATATGCCGACACAACCCAAGATGCGACATATTCACAATGTGAAATTTGACATTCATTAAGGTTTGTGTTGCATTGTGATGTTTATCAAGGCTTATGCTGCATTGTGGCGTTCATCAAGGGGTTATGTCGCATTGCGACAATGCCCGAGATGTGAAATTTGATGTTCATCAAGGTTTATGTCACATAGTGATGTTTATCAAGGGTTATGTTGCATTGTGGCATTCATCAAGGGTTAGATGCGACATATTCACAATATGAAATTTTGCGTTCATCAAGGTTTATGTCACATTGTGATGTTTATCAAGGGTTACATTGCATTGTGGCGTTCATCAAGGGTTATGTCGCATTGCGACAATGCGCAACATATTCACAATGTGAAATTTAACATTCATTAAGGTTTGTGTCACATTGTGATGCTTATCAAGGCTTATGTTGCATTGTGGCAATCATGAAGGGTTATGTCGCATTGTGACAATGCCCGAGATGTGAAATTTGGCGTTCATCAAGGTTTATGTCGCATTGTGATGTTTATCAAGGGTTGCATTGCATTGTGGCGTTCATCAAGGGTTATGTCACATTGCTACAATGTCCAATATGTGACAGATATGCCGACACAACCCAAGATGCGACATATTCACAATGTGAAATTTGATGTTCATTAAGGTTTGTGTCGCATTGTGATGTTTATCAAGGCTTATGTTGCATTGTGGCGTTCATCAAGGGGTTATGTCGCATTGCGACAATGCCCGAGATGTGAAATTTGACGTTCATCAAGGTTTATGTCACATAGTGATGTTTATCAAGGGTTATGCTGCATTGTGGCATTCATCAAGGGTTAGATGCAACATATTCACTATGTGAAATTTGGCGTTCATCAAGGTTTATGTCGCATTATGATGTTTATCAAGGGTTATGTTGCATTGTGGCGTTCATCAAGGGTTATGTCGCATTGCGACAATGCGCAACATATTCACAATGTGAAATTTGATGTTCATTAAGGTTTGTGTCACATTGTGATGCTTATCAAGGCTTATGTTGCATTGTGGCATTCATGAAGGGTTATGTCGCATTGTGACAATGCCCGAGATGTGAAATTTGGTGTTCATCAAGGTTTATGTCGCATTGTGATGTTTATCAAGGGTTGCATTGGGTTTATGTCGCATTGTGATGTTTATCAAGGGTTGCATTGGGTTTATGTCGCATTGTGATGTTTATCAAGGGTTGCATTTCATTTTTGCGTTCATCAAGGGTTATGTCGCATTGCTACAATGTTCAATATGTGATAGATATGCTGACACAACCCAAGATGCGACATATTCACAATGTGAAATTTGACGTTCATTAAGGTTTGTGTCGCATTGTGATGTTTATCAAGGCTTATGTTGCATTGTGGCGTTCGTCAAGGGGTTATGTCGCATTGAGACAATGCCGGAGATGTGAAATTTGACGTTCATCAAGGTTTATGTCACATAGTGATGTTTATCAAGGGTTATGTTGCATTGTGGCATTCATCATGGGTTAGATGCGACATATTCACAATGTGAAATTTGGCGTTCATCAAGGTTTATGTCGCATTGTGATGTTTATCAAGGGTTACGTTGCATTGTGTCGTTCATCAAGGGTTATGTCGCATTGCGACAATGCGCAACATATTCACGATGTGAAATTTGACGTTCATTAAGGTTTGTGTCACATTGTGATGCTTATTAAGGATTATGTTGCATTGTGGCATTCATGAAGGGTTATGTCGCATTGTGACAATGCCCGAGATGTGAAATTTGGCATTCATCAAGGTTTATGTTCCATTGTGATGTTTATCAAGGGTTTCATTGCATTTTGCCATTCATTAAAGGTTATGTCGCATTGCTACAATGTCCAATATGTGACAGATATGCCGACACAACCCAAGATGCGACATATTCACAATGTGGAATTTGACGTTCAATAAGGTTTGTGTCGCAATGTGATGTTTATCAAGGCTTATGTTGCATTGTGGCATTCATCAAGGGGTTATGTCGCATTGCGACAATGTCAAATATTTTTTATTATTAATATATTGACACAACCCAAGATGCGACATATTAATAATAAACACAACCTAATTAAAATAACATTAATCGACACAATTATTTATCGACACAACCCAAGATGCGACATATTAAAAATTAAAAATATCTTTATGAACGTCAACCTCACAATTAACAATATTAAAATTATGATTTTTATATAAATTTTTTTTTTATAAAACAAAGTTTCAAAGTTCCTTTTTATAAATCTGGATCAAATCAAAAATATTTATTTAAAATTTCAATATAAATGAAATAAATAAATAATTAATATAAATTAAATAAATAGGAACATTATCAATAATTTCAAGATAAATGAAATATATAATAACATTATTATTCAAAATGTATATACATAAATATTTACATTCCTTTGTATCTGTGTGTATGAGTGAAACTTTTTAAATGTCCCTTTTTTGTGAAATTACATCTACATGTAAATATGTTATGTTGTGATGCATTTAAACATAACAAGATACGACGACCGAAATTAATCCAGATTGTACACTTGTGTTACACTTCGGCTAATCTTGTTGATCCACTCAAGGAAGTCCAAAATCCTAGATAATATCTAAACACCTATCGATTCATTAACGTTTGTTTCGCGTTGTGATGTTTATCAAGGATTTTGTTGCATTGTGGCGTTCACCATGAGGGTTATGTCGCATTGCGACAATGCCCAAGATGTAAAATTTGACTTCATCAAGGTTTATGTCACATTGTGGCATTCATCAAGGGTTAGATGCGACATATTCACAATGTGAAATTTGACATTCATCAAGGTTTATGTCGCATTGTGATGTTTATTAAGGGTTACATGTTGCATTGTGGCATTCATCAAGGGTTAGATGCGACATATTCACAATGTGAAATTTGATGTTCATCAAGGTTTATGTCACATTGTGATGTTTATCAAGGGTTATGTTGCATTGTGGCATTCGTTAAGGGTTATGTCGCATTGCAACAATGCCCAATATGTGACACATATGCCGACACAACTTAAGATGCGACATATTCACAATGTGAAATTTGACGTTCATTAACGTTTGTGTCGCATTGTGATGTTTATCAAGGCTTATGTTGCATTGTGGCGATCATCAAGAGTTATGTCGCATTGCGACAATGCCCAAGATGTAAGAGTTATGTTGCATTGTGGCATTCATCAAGGGTTATGTCGCATTGCGACAATGCTCAATATATGATGAAGAATATATATATATATATATATATATATATATATATATATATATATATATATATATATTAATTACAATATGAATCAATTAACAAAGGATAGTTTGAGTAAGTTTAAATAGATACAACATAGTTAATAACATAAATAATGTAACTTATAAAATTTATAATTTTTTTTATTTTTATGTTATTTGAATTTAAAGAACATAATAATTATACATATTCTTTGATTAATTCTAACATTTTAATTTTAAATATGGATATGATTTTTGTGAAAGTTTTGAAAGTTAATTTTATACATTAAAATATATTAATATGTCATTAGAATATATTGATATGTCATGTATAATTTAAATAATGATGATAATAATGTTAACAAATCTTATCTTAGAAATGTCAACCATAGCCAACTATGGTTCAATAAAGTCAACAATGGTCAACAAAAGTTAACAATGGTAAAACAAAGTCAAACATGGCCAACCACTCACAATGTGCCATTTGACGTTCCTCAAGGTTTATGTCGCATTGCGATGTTTATCAAGGGTTGTGTTGCATTGTGGCGTTCATCAAGGGTTTTGTCGCATTGCGGCAATGCCTAATATGTGACACATATGCCGACACAAGCCAAGATGCGACATATTCACAATGTGAAATTTGATGTTCATTAAGGTTTGTGTCGCATTGTGATGTTTATCAAGGCTTATGTTCCATTGTGGCGTTCATCAAGGGTCATGTCGCATTGCGACAATGCCCAAGATGTGAAATTTGACATTCATCAAGGTTTATGTCACATTGTGATGTTTATCAAAGGTTGCGTTGCATTGTGGCATTCATCAAGGGGTTATGTCGCATTGCGACAATGCCCAATATTATTTTAAGATATTTTAATTATTTAAATAACAAATAATTATTTAATATATTATTAATTATTTAATATATTATTAATTGTTTAATTAATTAATATCATTATTAACTAAATAAAAATATTAATTAATATTATCATTCACTAAATTATTTTATAATTATTTTGTTTTATTACTTATTATAAAATTATAGTAGTGTTTAATTAGTAATATTGTTTAATTAAACAATATTATTATTAACTAAATAACTATAACATGAATCAAATTATTTTATAATTATTATGTTTAACTAATTATTATAAAATAAAAATATTGTTTAATTAAACAATGTTATTAATCAAAAAATTAAATTATGTATTTCATTAAAATTATTAAACAATACTATTCTATTAATATTTCGGAGATATGTGTATGCGCACACCCGTTACTAGCAACAACAACATTAATAATATTAATGTGCCTGAATACGTCGATAGGCACATATGAGGCACATACTTTTCATATTAATGTGTTTTCCTATAGTATGTGTGTCATTTACGCCTATCGGCGTATTCGGACACATTAATATTATTAATGTTGCTATTGCTAGTTATTAGAAATAAAAATTAAATAAAATTAATTTATAGAAAAGTTAGGACTTCGATGTCTGTGGAGGCTTATTAGTTATAGCCCTGGGCTATAACTAACAAGCCTCCGATAAACATCGAAGTTCTTTAAGCCTGCCATTAACAAACTCATCCAAAGCTCTATCGGCAAGCTCATAAACCATCATTGGACCAATGACCTTGTCTTTTTGTATGTATCTACATAGATTAATATGAATCACACTAACGTTAATTTGACACAGATATTTTTGTATGATCCAAGATTCCAAACATAGATAATCCTTAATCCTAAATAGGAGTAAGTTAGTAGAGAAAAACATTTGGTCTGACCTCTGCTTGATGATTGTCTCTATTGCCTGCTTTACATTTCCAAAATGTGGATGCTTCTCATCATGCTCATCCAATCCTAACCGCCTCAAATGTTGCCATAATGTATCTGCAAGTAAGTGGTGTTCAGAAAATAATTTTGGTTTCATTCAAAAATATTTGAGAAATACTTATCATTTGTTTTAAAAATTTACCCTCTGGAACTTTGCCTCCAGCAAGTTGCAATATGCCAACAATCGCAAAAGTCAAACCAATAAAATGTGAAGTCTCCTTGTTCTCAACAAGTTTGATCCTAACATGCTTCTTAAAATATATGATTTGGACTCTGTTGTGCTTACAAACACCATGGATCCAAAATACATCAGTGTGTAAGTACACTATGCGAACCTCCAAACAATTGATTGATTCAGTTGAAGAGCTTACTTTGCTTACTTGAATGGGCATTGTTAGTTTTTGATGGTCGAGAACGTTGCAGTTCTTTCATTTCATAGCCAAAAAGCTTGCAAATTTCTTTTGTGCCTGAGTGAAAACCACTGTTGGAAGATTCTGTTGGCGGGAGTTCTTGGTAACAAGTTGTGTCAGCTCTTCTCTCTTCATAGTGACACCTGGATGCTGATGACTTTTAAAGGCCACTTACTTCTGGGAAAATATTCAAGAGCACTAAAATCTTTCTTTTAAATATGTGTTTTGATTTGACAAATTTATGTGGGCAAACATATGTGTGTTTTGATTTGACAAATTTATGTGAGGCAAACATAGTTATAGATAATTCAAAAACCAGGAAATCAAACTTAAAAAAAACAAGAATGGCAAATGGAATCACAAACAAAGTTGTCTAAATGGTAAAACATTATATGAACAATGACAGATACAATGAAAAAGGTGAACTTGTTGAACTCAGACAAGAAGAAAGACAGAACATACAAAAATTAGGAATTATGTTGTTATCAAACTTGGGAAAATCCAAGGCTTTTGGGAAGCTACGTTCCATAATGTATGTATGCCACTATAATGGATAAATGGTCCTTTTAAAACTAGTTGATTGTATAGAAAATATGATTGAAATAGGCTTAAAAAAGTACAGTTCTTGATAATCAGTAAAAACGATTTTTAACATACTCAATTATATAGAAATGTTAGCTTTCTTTTGAAATATTGGAATTAAGTTGATCTGAACCCAGCTAAATATAGAGCAATTAATGGTTAAAATATATTATTGGCCTATTTTATGCCCAACAATTTTCATTTCAATACATTATTTATTTTCAAATTCTAGGGAAAGTGTATTTGGTGGAAAACAAAAACATATCATCTACTGTTGAGTTGGAATTTGCTCATATGCTTGATGATTTGTGGTGATCACGAAATCCTGCACTTCTCCTTGGGTACCTCCATTAAAAAACTAGGCGATACCTGATGGTGGTCAACATTACTCCAACTCTTTTTTGCAGATTCAAATGTTGGCTGATTCCGCCACAAACTATTACTAATTGAACCCGATGTCACATCTATGTAGTCCTCACTACTTGGATTGATGTCGTTGGGGTTCAGTAGTGGAGTAAAAGACAAGAGGGAAGACGACTTTTTGGTTCAAATGGTGACAATAAATTTCTTTCGGGAAGTGGCTGACGAAAATATTTTTCTTGTTCTATCACACCATTACCAACAGGTATCCAAGAAGTCTTGCCTCGAAAATCGTAGCATCAATCAGTTAGGGATTCTCCCCAGTAAGCAATCCCAATCAGATTGCTCACCGTTTGGTGTGGGGAATCCGTCCGGTTAACGGTTCTAGCTACCGTGTGAGGTTTAAAGATTTTCTTATTTTACTGGTTGCGGCCCATCCACCGTTTATATATTTTATATTTAAGATGATATGCATATGCCCTAAATTAAATGCATGCGTTAAATGAATCTGTTCTAAACTAAATAAAACTAAACTAACATATCCTTGCAAGGAGCAGCACTTTAAATTATGAGCAATAAACTGAAAGTAACCTTTAAAGATTGAAACAGATAGCCATTCAATCCCATAAAAGCAATTTGAGCAGAATATAAATGATACCAAAGATAGCTCTGATTATATTAAAACATTCCATCACCCATAAGGTACATAAATTTTGCCAAGAAGTAAAATCATTCACAACATAGAATTAATTCACATAAGCCAGGAAAGATCTCACTGAATGAATATGAAAGATGCAGAAATAGTTCGGAAAATGCCCATCACACTCAAAGCAAAACGATGCACCAGCTTTCATAGGCCAAAATCGTTTCTTTATTCATGTAGCTGAAGTAATTCTTATACATAAGAAGAAATTCTTTCACCTGCCAAAAGTCCCTTCTATTCCCTTCTAACCAGCTATATATAGCTTTACAAAATCTGCTAGGAGCTACCACCTATACCCTAACCGTTTACATTCTCTTAATTTGTCCTGTAGCGCTAATATTACAAAAAGGAGAAATATCCCAATTATCTTTACAAAAGGAACGGGAGTTAAAACCCACAAGTCATTTTAATAATTTAAAGGTATACACATAAAATAGAAACCAAAGAGGCATGTTGGCTTTCATTAGTTAGACATTAGCAAATGTGAGCTATCCTTGAGCTGGCTCCTCGGTTGACTTGGGCGCTTCTGAGACTGCTGGTGTTTCTTCTAAAACTAATGCTACTGTAGCAACTGGAACATTCTCTGAGGTCGAAGCTTGGTTGGCTGCCAGTGCCTTGTCTACCTCTGCTAAGTAATTTCCCCACTGATTCGCTTCTTTTACAATATTGACTCCAACCAAGGGAATCATAAATCTAAGAGACACTTCTTGCTTAGCAAGCTCTTTTGCTAGGATAATCATTTCTGCCATAGTGGCTCGGAGACTTTCTTCTAGGCAGTGTTTATGAATAACAGCCTGGCTGATAACTTGGTGCAGGTCTTCTGTGGTCAAAATGTCCAGCTTCTGCACATATTCACTTTTTGCCTTGAGCCCCTCATTCAGGTCAGATAAATGTTGTACTCTATCTGGGAATTCCTCTATCCTATGGGGCATGGCCATCTGATAACTTTCATGTGTGGCTCGTATTTTAGAATACAAATTCTTACACCGCTCATAAGTAGCTAGGGTTACGGTGGCCAACTTTACTCCACAATCTTTAGAATAATCCAAGGTGCGCACATCTGCTCTGTATTCGACAACAGACTTAAGGGGAAGAGTGGTCGGGAATCCTGATTTCCCTTCTCTCCACTCAATGTGTTTCTTCATCTCTCCACTGATACGTGTATGCTTCCTCCTGACCTTGGTGGATTCGACATTGATTTCCTTAACCTTGGCCATTATTGCCTTTAGTTTGTATATTTCCTCTGATAGGAGTTCTTGGAAGCCGTAGGTTCTTCTTAGTATTTCACAAGCTTGCTCGTGGAAGGGGCTAATGTCTCCCATTTTGTTGTTTACTACTTCCAATTGTCGTTCTAACAATTCGTTGCCTTCTTGCAACTTTTCCATGTGTTCCTTCAGGTCGTCGATCTACTGAACATTGTCAAACTTCTCCGACTCAAGCTTCAGGTTTTTATCTTCAAGTTCTCCCTTTTCTAGCTCTAAAACCCTTACTTGCATTGCCGAAGCTCTCCTATCGGCTTCCAGCTGTCGAAGTGTTTCATTTAATTCTTCCTTTTGAGATGTGAGAGCATCATTCTTTTCGATCATCAAATTTGTATAATTTTGCTCTTTGACTAATGCCTCCTGCAACTGATGGGCTCTCTCTTTCTCTAGACTCAATTTATCCCCTAGTATGTTGACATTGTCGGCGGTTGCTAAAACAAAGGACACAGAAATAGATGCCATGAGTTGGGGGTCATGTTCGGTACCTTGCATGACTGTGGTTTCATGCCTGGTGATGATATCTAGTTGAAAAGGCCTCTTCATCCTAGTCACTATTTCTTTAACAATGGATTTCCTCTTTTTCTTATAAGTGAACTTATCCCATTGGGACACCTTGCTATTCTTGGATGGTGTAAACGGGACAAGTGGAAGGTTTCTTATGGGGGAATTCATATCCACATCTTGTGTGCTTGGGATTTTGGGGTCAACATCCTCTTTGGATTTTTTTTTTTTTTTTTTTCTTTGTGCCTCTTCCTCCTGCTCCCTTCTTAGTGTGTCATCTTCTTCCTGCTTCGCATTTCTTTCCAATCTGATCCTCTCTTCTTCTTGAATCCTCTTTGCTTCAGCTTTAGCTGCTTGGTCTCTTAAAGTCTCTTCTTTTCGGAGTTTATCCTCTTTTTCCTTGTTGATTCTTTTCTCAGCTTCCTCTTGGATTCTCTTGGCTTGTTCTTGGAGCCTTTGTTCTTCTTTCGTGAGAGCCTAAGCAGTCCCCAAGGTACCATTTTCTCACTGCTGATCTATTTTCTCCACAACATTAGAGATCAAGCTGGCTCCTCCTTTGCCAAGTTGAAAAATCCGTAGCTCAGTCATATTGCTAACCCCTCTATATACTTCCTCATCTTGATCATAATAGTTAGCATATTCAAAGGGAGTGGAGATTTCTTTGCAATGTTGTGCAGCTTTGCCTTGTCAATCATTTCTGTGAAAAATCCTTTGCCCAAAATGAAAGCTTTTCAACTCTGTGCTTCTGCCGTCGTGATTTTTAAAAATTTGTAGGCCCAAACATAAAATGGTAAAGGCGGGAAGGAAACCTTCTTTGCCTTATACAAGGTACTACCAATTCCAACAATGAATACCTGTCTTACTACCTCCTTATGGACTATATAATCCGTAACATACCTAGGTAGGATATATGAGGATTTGGAGCCTCCGTACATTCTTATGTAGGTACCTTCTGGCAAAAAATTGAAATCACAATATTTCTCCAAAACTTCCATGGAATTCTCAGATAGGCAGTTTGCTTCTTCATTAAACATTAATTCATATAGGGGCATGATAAACTCCTCACTAATGAGTTTGTAATGCCTTTTGTAAGTCTGGTCCCAAAAGATTTTGTAGGCGATGAACACTGAGCTATCTGCTGAGTTCCATATGCATCCCAACTTGGGAAAGGGTCATTCCACCACAATACAATCTATCAAGTAAGATTCCATATAACATTCTGCCTTCCTCTCCACTAACCCTTCTCATGCAGGCATTATAGCTGATGACAGGCTGTCTGAGAGAATGTCAGCCTAGTTGAAAATTGTCCCTTTGAAAGCTACATAGTGGATGATGGGAACCCATTGCAGCATGAACATCGTCCCATCGGGTCTTCCGAAGATTTTTCTCAACATGAGAGCAATCAGTCTGAAAGGGGGCCTCGGATTCTGAACCTCGTACTCCTCACTATCATTTTTTCTGATTTGTTTGCCCGAAATTAACAACTTCCTACCCATCTCTAGATTATCCATTTGGATCTCTTCCAACCATGTATCATCAAGCCGCTACTGGGATTTGGGAAACTTGTAAGCTGTTGAGATATAGGATGGGTGAAATGAGGCAAATGCTTTTCCTTTGTTGTCTGCTATAACTCTTGTCTCAGTGTTCGCATGTTGCAAAATCCATCCAATTACTTCCATGCATGGGAAGAGCTATGGACGTGTGGCCGCCTTAGATATACAAGAGTTTCTGATGTTCTGATATAAATATTCTTCCTCAAGAAGAGATTTAGGGAAGTCTTGATCTCTTATCATACATCATACGTCTCCCTAGTTTACTTCTGGGGGCACGCTTGTGGTGCATTTGGTATCCTGGAATGTAGTTTCTACTCTTGTGCTTTCGTCGGTTTCCTTTGAATTTCTCTTGCCACCTTTAGCCATTTTTGAAAATTATGTTCAACAATCAAACATGAATAAGAATATATGATGTGACGTCAGCAATCCAAACCAGCATCCTACTTATAATGATAAGATCCAAATGCCAACTAAAACTTCTAATTCCTGCTCATCTTACTGTTTCAAAATGTTTCTTTCACATGTTATTTCATCATCTTGTGAAAAACTTTAATTTGGTTACTTCCGCTGTTGATATTGTAACTATGAACTACGAAAGCAACGCACATAATGTAGGCCTGGTTTTTCTATGTTCTTATAAGAGAAAAACATGATAATAACCGTTTTTAATGCGCAGAATGGCGTAAAACTCCACAGTTGTGTAAAAATGCTTATATCTTTGGTGTAAGGATGGGCAAGGTTGGTCTTGAAATTACCAAGCAGGTGGCGGGCAGAGGTATGTTGCAGTTTCTTCTAACATTTAAGTGGTGGGTGCTTGAGGTTCTAAAGCCTTTTATGGCCACAATCAGGGCTTCAATACGCCTAGTCGGGTGTGCATATGGGTCGGCTATAGCCGTGGTCATTCTAAGAGTCCCGCCATGGCTAGGATAGAACGAAAACAGTGACGAATCATGCCATTTTAAATGAGAAGAACACACTATAATAAAGTTTGCAAGGGTACTAACCTGTAAAGAGACGAAGCTTATGCAGATGTCGGCGTTTGCTATGGAACCGGCGAGCCTGGAATATGTGCTTTGTGACTTCAAACGGAAACTGGACAAAGCTCTCAAGCAACAAGAAACATTGGGAATCCAACGGGATTCGTACCCTATATATATAAAACTGATATGTGCGATTTATTAATAGGGTGGTTGCAGGCCATTAAAATGGGGTTAAAGCAACATACAGATGGGTCAAATCGACCTTTTTCTTAATAAATGCGACAGCCAAAAATCGAAAGACTCGGTTAAGGTCTCTGTCTCCTGCGGAAAGAAAGGCTGAGTTTGCCCGCCGTTGCGGGAGAATTGTCCAAACTTTTCCACAAAGGGGAAGTGTGCAGCTATGCGTTGGCCAACTTAAGTGAGTTTGTCTGCCTTTGTGGAAGAGTTATCCGATTTCTTCCGAAAATGTGCCACTCTACCCGCTAGTGTGGAAGATTTTCTTGGAATCCTTCGCTATTGTGGGAAAGATAAATGAGTCCTCCCACAAAGATGACTTATTTGTAAATTTGCGGTCGCTTGCGGAAGAGTTGGGCGAATTCTCCCACTGTTGCGGAGAAACTTGGTGAATTTGTTCCGCAGTGGGTCCACTTGATCAAAGGTTTTGCTTTTTCGGAGGGTTTAGGATAAGTTTTCCCGCAGCGGCTTGACTTAGTCTTTTTATTCCACGGTTTCGAAAAGTTTGGACCAACTCTTCCGCCGTTGCGGTAAGGTTAGCTAGAGCTTCCGCCGTTGCAGCTAAGAGTCTTGAGTTTCACTTAGGCAAAAAAAGAACGATAAAAACTCAAAGCAAAAGACTTTTCTTTAGGGAGACTAAGTATGGAAATATTTTAATGTCCAAATATCCTTAGGCAAACTTCTTCTCAAAAACAAAGGAGGGGGCCCCAATATTTTTCAAAAAATCTACGGGGGAATGTTGTAGCAACAACAATTGGCGATTCGCTGGCGGACACAGATCTCTGAAACAAAATTATCTCATGGTCAGGGAAATTACAAAGCGTTGATTGTATGTGCAACAGAATGTCTCCATAGTTCAGCTTTGAAGAATACAGAGATCACTCTTATCATAATGGTGATAAAGGGAAAGGCGGCTTTGACTCAGATTTCTTTAAAACTCTCTAAGGGCCAAAGTGCGGGGTTTATTTTAAAATTATGTTTTCCATAAGCTTACTAGTATAGGACTCCACAGGATCGTGACAATATCTCACAGACATATTCGTTTGTTCCTCGTTCCCATGCTACTTTACATCCTTTTGGATGTCTTTTTAATCCACGACTTTTGCCGCTTTGAGTCTTCGAGAAATAAATTTCTTCTGCGTTCCATAATTGATA
The DNA here is from genome assembly GCA_027924585.1 of Larix kaempferi. NCBI lineage: Eukaryota > Viridiplantae > Streptophyta > Pinopsida > Pinales > Pinaceae > Larix > Larix kaempferi. The sequence continues at coordinate 464,400 of BSBM01000734.1, read as the reverse complement.
TAGGTTCTTCAATCCATAATTTCCTTTTGTGTGGGCGAAATATTTACTCGATTTCATGCTTCACGGATGGAGAAGAGCCTTACTGGGCTGGTTTATTTCGAATAGCTTCCTTGATTTGAAAATTTCCTTGCTTTTCTCAGCCATGCTTTAATTGAGACGAGAATTTCTGGAAACCAGACTCTTTGACATATGCCTTTTGGCTTTTACTTGTAGCATGGGATCATTTTAAATACCATATATCCATGAGACATGCTTCCTCTCCATGGGTCTGCTATAGTGAACTTCCTAAGATAGTTATTAATGTTCGAGTGAATGGGGCCCTAAGATAGTCAGAAGGAAATGCTAAATCTTAGCTATTTGACAGGGGTTACTTTGACCAAACAGAAAAGATGATCTTTGTATTCTAGTAAATCGATCAGTGAAAACAAAAGTTACAGATACATATTTCCTTTATCAATGAACTTTTTCATGACCATCCTTTTGAGTGTCTTCCTGGAATCTCATCTCTCAGCTACACCAAAATTGAGCTTAGCTTTATTTAATCAAAGGACACAAACAAAAAGGGAAAAACAAACAAAAGGACAACCAAGCTAACTAGCAGACTAAAAGATAATCAAGGGTAATTAAAAAATTGAAAACAAAAGAAAATAAACCAAAAAGATAAAGAAGACAGGGGTTTTGTTTGTACAAAACTCCTTCAGAAATTACGCAAAGTATTGTTTTAAGGCGAGGCCATTGAGAGGGATATTTAGTTCCTCTCCTTGTAAATCTTTCACTCTATAAGTTGATGGACCAAGCTTTTCAGAAATTTGGTAAGGGCCAAGCCATATGTGCTGAAACTTTGTGTGCATTCCCTTACCATCGTGTTGGTGATCCCATTTAAGGACTAAGTCCCCTACTTCGAAAGCTCTCTTCCCGGATTTTCTTTTATCAAACCATCGTTTGACAATGTCTTGGTGATGATTAAACCGTTCTTTGGATTTTTCCCATGACTCTTCCAGTTTTCGCAGGGTATCAATCTTGGACTATAGGGCTTGACTGCTAGAACCTCGGGAGGATTGGGCCAATTTCAAAGATGGGAGTAATATATTCAGAGGGAGAATATCTTCCTTTCCATAGACCAGGTTGAAAGGGGAAGCTCCTAAGGCGTTCTTGGGCATTACTCTATCTTCCCATAGGGCGTGAGCGAGAGCTGTGTGCCAGCTTCTTTGATTTTCGATCACAGTCTTTTTCAGGATTCGGATGAGATTTTTATTGGTAGACTCAGCTAAACCGTTTCCTTGAGGATAGTAATTGGCTGAGTAATGCAATTTAATTAATCTTTCATACATGAATTCAGTAATCTTCATTGATGAAAAATAAGGTGCATTATAAAAAACTAGAGAAATTGGAACCCCAAACCTGGTTATGATGTTTTCTTCCAAAAAGTTGATGACCATATCCTCGTTAGCTTTCCGTAGTGGAATGGCTTCGGCCCATCTTATAAAATAATCTGTAGCAGTCAGAATGTACCTATGTTGTAGCGAGGAGTTCGGGTTTATTTCTCCAATAATATCTATACCCCATTGCTCGAATGGTTCAATGATGATAATTGGCTGCAAGGGACCTGCTGCTTTAGGTAGATTTCTGACACTTCTTTGACATACATCGCAATTTCTGACATAGGCATGAGCATCCCTGAAGAGAGCAGGCCAATAGTATCCTGCCTTGAGAATTTTGTGGGCTGTAGTATCCCCGGAGTAATGTCCTCCAGTAGGTCCGTCATGTAGTTCTTTGACTACGTTAACAGCGTATTCCCTTTCCAAACACCTGAGATAAACACCATCATAGTTTTTCTTGAAAAGTACTCCTTCAATGACCTGATAAGTTGTTGATTTAAGACGGAGGGCTCTCCTTTGCTTCGAACTCTAGTGTTCTGGTAAGTAACCTGACTGTAAGTAATGCACTAGGTTCCTGTACCAAGACTCCGGAGCCGTAAAAATTGGACATACGTCTATCACATTCAGCTCAGCTTCATTCCTCCAATCTAGCTCTTCGTCAGTTGGGCTTTCAGTAAGCAGCTTGCATAGGCCTTGACCTTTGATGATATTAGCCCGCTTGAATTCTAAGTCGTACTCTTGAAGAGCAGTAACCCAATTTCCTCTCCTTTCTCCCAATTCTTTTTGAACGAAAAGGGATCTGAGAGCAGGATGAGGGATTATGACTTTAGTTCTGTTTTTTTAAATATACGGCCTGAACTGTTTTACTGCTTTGAATACTGCATATGCTTGCTTATCCACAGTTGGATAGTTCAGTTCAGCGCCTTGCAGACCAGTGCTCATAAAAGCAATTGGGTATTCGTCTCCTGATTCTGCCTTTTGGGTGAGCACAGTTGCGATAGAGTTATCCAAGGCAAAAATGTACATAATGAAATCTTTATCGAAGTCAGGACTTCTTAAAGAAGGTGCCTTAGCTGTAGCATCTTTGATTTCTTTAAAATCAACTTTCTCTAAGTCAGTCCATTTAAATTGTACACTATGCTTAACCATTTGTTGCAAAGGTTTAACAATCTAAGCGAAATCCGGTACAAACCTTCGAACAAAGTTTATGATGCCCATGAATGATTGCATGGACTTCTTTCTATGGGGCATGGGAATCTTATTGATAGCTTGAATCCTTTCTTGGTCTATTGAGATTCCCTCCTTGGAAATGACATGACCGAGAAGATTTCCCTCAAGAACAACAAAAATGCTTTTCTTAGGATTTAAAGAGATGATATACTTCCTACAGCGATCAAAGATTTGTTTTAGGTGGGACACATGGTCTTCTCTCTTCTTCGAAAAAACTGTCACATCATCCAAGTATACTACTACACATTGACTGCCCAGTCCTCGGAAAGCAATGTCTATGGCTCGCTGAAAAGTAGCCCCTGCATTAATTAAGCCAAAAGGAATTCTCCGGTATGCGAAGGTTCCCCACTTTGTACGAAAAGTGGTCTTGAGTCAGTCTTCCTCTGCTACTAGTACTTGGTTGTAACCAGAAAAACCGTCTAGTAGGGTAAAAAGTTCTGATCCTGACACCATTTGCAATATTTGTTCCATTGGGGGCACCGGATAGTTGTCTTTATCGGAAGCCCTATTTAAATTTCGGAAATCTACACATAGCCTGATTTCTCCCGATTTCTTCCTCACGGGGACTAAATTAGCCACCCATTCGGAATGTCGAAATTTAAAAATAATCTTTGTATCCAATAATTTCTTTAACTCTTTCTGAATCAGAGGTTCAAGTGTCGGATGCATTCTTCTTAATTGTTGCTGAAAGAGTTTGACACCCTCCTTCATCGGTATTATATGTTGAATGATGCGGGTATCATATGTCTTTAGATCCTCATAAGTCCAAGCAAACACATCTTTGTACTGCTGGAAAAGTTTAATGAACATTCTCCTTTCTTCCGGCGTGCAACATTTACTAATATTGATATACTTTGGTTCAGCTTCTGTGCCCAAGTTTATTAATTCATGTTGTATGGCCGAGCTGTGGGTTTTGGCATTCACGGGTCTCCTGAACTTGATTTGCAAATCGAAAAGTGCCTCTAGAGTTCTTACTCCCTTGGACATGAAGTTCCCTTTCACTCTGTCTTTATTTTGTAGATTTGAATCATGCTCTTCTTCTTCTATGATGGCTTCCTGAAAAGCATCTTCATTGGTTAAGAAACTGATAATCTAATTGTCGTCATCAAATACTCTGAGATTTGTGATATTGTCTAGAACATAAGGCCTGAAAATTAATTCAATAGAACATTTATTATTAGTGGGCACAAATCTGGAAGCAGAAGTAGCTAACAGATCAGCTGCAGTGTTTTGCAATATTGGGATAGAATTGATATTAAAAGCATCAAAACACGAAATTAAATTCCAAACTTTAGCTTGATAACCTTTTAAATGTGGTGAAAGACAATGAATCGTATTTCTTATTTGCCTAAGAACAATTTCAGAATCACCAAAGACTTTCAACAACTTGACATTAAGACCAATGACTTTCTTCAACCCGTGAATGAGAGCTTCGTATTCTACGGTATTACTAGTACACTCAAATTCTAATCTACATGATAAAAAAAATTTGTTTCCATCAGGATCAATTAAAATGCAATCGGATCCAGATCCTTCCTAAGTCTTAGAGCCATCAAAGTAAAGAGTCCAGAAAATATTCTCTTCTTTAACTAAGTTAGTTTCATTACTGTCTAAATTAGTAACTAAATCTACTATGTTACAATCAATATCATCAGCCCGTGAAAACTGAAGGAGATCGGACTGTTCGTTTGAAATATGGCTAACATCTTCTGAATAGTAATTCCCAAGTTCGATTTCCAAGAAGTAATTCCCTAAAACTGAAGACGAAAAAGCTACAACTTTGTTCTTTTCTTCTAGCTGAGTAACATTTTGTTTCATGTGTGGCTCCCTTAGTATTTTGATTTGGTTTTGTCTATTTTGATAGGGTAGCCACAAATGAGACCAATCTGTTGCAAAATAACCATTTAGTTTCGTGGACCAGTCCCTACTCAAGATTAAACCATATGCTTCAAGTATATCGACTACCATTATCTCAATAAATTGACATACTCTCGAGTTGGATGATAGTCTAATAAGTACATCTTTCAATTCACCAATGACTTTAACATCAGTTCTATCCAGCGGGATAATCTAAGCTGGGGATGGGATAGGTTGCCCATTAATCCTTTTGCAAATAGACAGAGGCATGACATTTGAACTGGCACCCGAATCTACCAAACCGTTGTGCACATTATGATTAAAAATCTCGAAAGTTAAAAGGAAAGGTAGGGTTTGAGACTTAGATTTTCCACCTATACTTGCTTCATTAATTTCTTGGTTTTCATCAATATTTTCCGGTGAATCATTTGTTTGCGGGTCAAAAGCTTCCATTAATTTCTTTCTTTGTTGTGGTGGACTACACATATCAAAGATGGAAACATTTGCTTTTGTTTTCTTAATATCTTCGATTATATCATGACCCATGCTACATTCCTGTGAAACCTTTGATTGATTTTCTGTTTTGTTTGAAGAAGCCTTAGAATGTTTGGTTATTTCTGCGTTTGGTTCTTTAGTCACTGTGGGAGTTATTGCTGGCATTGTTTTCAACTGGGGTGGAATGACAGTTATGTGTCGTCTTGGTGATTGATTTGTCGATTTAACTTTAGGCACATCCACTATTTGATCAAGCACCGGACCTTTACTTCTAGTGGTAATATTGACGGATGCTGCCTGTATCTCATCAATATAATCTTCCGAGAATGATATTTGGGTAGGTGTCCAGTCCCAAAGGATCATTGTAGTGTTGGGAGTGGATTATTCCCTTTCAGGAACTTGTTCTTGTTGAATATTTGTTTGTTCAGGCATTTGTGCATCCAACATTTGATTCATTACCAGACTCATTGAATTAATCCATTGTGGACAGCTCTTCTCTGAATGTGGTTCTTGATGAAAGGTGCAAAAGTGATCCATGCCTATTTCGCTTAGGTTAAGGAAAGCAGAAATGTTTACCAGTGGGGTTAGCTGTCCACTTTCCTCTTTCTTCTTATAGAAAGGCTTGAAAGGTGGTCTTGAAGAACTAGCTGTCTTGTCTTTCTCTAGGTCTATGACTTTATTAGAGAGTTTTTGCATCATTTTTATGACACCTTCTAAATCTGCCGTGGGTTCTTCTTTATCTCTAGTCAACAAAAAAGGCTTTTTAGCAGCTACTGGCTTTGTTTCTAAATCAAGAGTGTGTTTAGTGATACTATCGGCTTCTTCCTCCACTTTCTTGGCTTCTTCAAAGTTCTCTATGAGGGTGTTCGTTTTAGCTCTTTTGACAAACATTGCTAAAGGGGAACAAAGGGTCGTTGTATAGTATTCTACTAAGCACTCTTCAGCTGGTTTTGTTGCATCACTAAAATTATTTAGCAACGTTGTGAATCTTTGGTTAAACTCCTGAACCTTTTCTTTCTTCTCCATTCTCATGGATAGTAACTCTTTCATGAGGGTAGCTATAGTTTTCTGATTTCCATACTTTTTTAGGAAACATTTCTCGAAATCCTCCCAACTTGCTATTGAGTTAGCTTGCAGACTAAAATACCAGGAAGATACCTTGGGTTCAAAAGTATACAGGAATAAACGGCAAACTAAGTCTTCATGTTCCACATTAAGAAGATTTAGAGCTAAGGAAAAACTTTTAAGGTGGTCTTCAGTGAAAATTCCTTTGCTCGAGTCATACTTGGTTAAAACTTTTTCTGGATTCTTGGGAAAATCATGGAATGGTCCAACTACATTTAATGCTCCCCTTGCTCTCCATGCGAGCACTGCCATGACTCTTGGTGGAGAATGTGGTGGTGAATGCGGCGGTGAGTTATGAGGAGTATGCCTTGGAGTGTGTGGTTGTTCTTGATTTGTGGGAGTCTTGGCCTGGACCTCATCGAATGGTTCAGTAATCTCTTCTAGAGATAAATCCAGTTATTCTTCAAGGCTTTGAACTAGAACGAAATCCCTTGTACGTTGAGGGTTTTTACGAGGAGCTCTGATTTTGGGTAACAAGGGAACAATAGTTAGTCCGCCAAGGCTTCTAATGTAGGAGAGAGTATGTCTTCTGAAATGGTTTACTTCCTCAAAAGGGACAGCATACAATGTTTCTTGCTGTTCCGTCTCAGAATTAGGATTTTGTTGATTTCTTGATTCTAGATCGGAAATGTTTGAAATAGTTGTTTCAGTTAAGTCTTCAGTGGGATTTTTACTAACAAAGGGATCTTTTCTGCTAGCCATGCACTGTTGGCCCTCCTTCTAGCGCCAAAAACTGTTGATGCCTCGAAAATTGTAGCATCAATCAGTTAGGGATTCTCCCCAGTAAGCAATACCAATCAGATCACTCACCGTTTGGTGTGGGAAATCCGTCTGGTTAACGGTTCCGGCTACCGTGTGAGGTTTAAATATTTTCTTATTTTACCAGTTGCGGTCCGATCCACCATTTATATATTTTATATTTAAGATGATATGCATATGCCCTAAATTAAATGCATGCGTTAAACGAATATTTTCTAAACTAAATAAAAATAAACTAACCTATCCTTGCAAGGAGCAGCACTTTAAATTATGAGCAATAAACTGAAAGTAACCTTTAAAGATTGAAACAGATAGCCATTTAATCCCATAAAAGCATTTTCAGTAGAATATAAATGATACCAAAGATAGCTTTGATTATATTAAAACATTCCATCACTAATAGGTATAGAAATTTTTCCAAGAAGTAAAATCATTCACAGCATAGAATTAATTCACATAAGCCAAGAAAGATCTCACTGAATGGATATGAAAGATGTAGAAATAGTTCGGCAAACGCCCATCACACTCAAAGAAAAACGATGCACCAGCTTTCACAGGCCAAAATCCTTTCTTTATTCATGTAGCTGAAGAAATTCTTTCACCTGCCAAAAGTCCCTTCTATTCCCTTCTAACCATCTATATATAGCTTTACAAAATGTGTTAGGAGCTGCCACCTATACCCTAACCGTTTACATTCTCCTAATTTGTCCTGTAGCACTGATATTACAAAAAGGAGAAATATCCCAATTATCTTTACAAAAGGAATGGGAGTTAAAACCCACAAGTCATTTTAATAATTTAAAGGTATACGGATAAAATAGAAACCAAAGAGGCATGCTGGCTTTCATTAGTCAAACGTTAGAAAATGTGAGCTATCCTTGAGCTGGCTCCTCGGTTGACCTGGGTGCTTCTGAGACCACTTGTGTTTCTTCTAAAACTAATGCTACTGCAGCAACTGGAACATTCTCTGAGGTCGAAGCTTGGTTGGTTTCCAGTGCCTCGTCTACCTCTGCCATGTAATTTCCCCACTGATTCGCTTCTTTTACAATATTGACTCCAACTAAGGGAATCATAAATCTAAGAGACACTTCTTGCTTAGCAAGCTCTTTTGCTAGGATAATCATTTCTGCCATAGTGGCTTGGAGACTTTCTTCTAGGCAGTGTTTATGAATAGCAGCCTGGCTAATAAATTGGTGCAGGTCTTCTGTGGTCAAAATGTCCAGCTTCTGTACATATTCACTTTCTGCCTTGAGCCCCTCATTCAGGTCAGATAAACGTTGTACTCTATCTGGGAATTCCTCTATCCTTTGGGGCATGGCCATCTAACAACTTTCCTGTGTGGCTCGTATTTTAGAATACAAATTCTTACATTGCTCATAAGTAGCTAGGGTTACGGTGGCCAACTTTACTCCGCAATCTTTAGAATAATCCAAGGTGCGCGCATCTGCTCTGTATTCGACAACAGACTTAAGGGGAAGAGTTGCCGGGAATCCTGATTTCCCTTCTCTCCACTCAATGTGTTTCTTAATCTCTCCACTGATATGTGTATGCTTCCTCCTGACCCTGGTGGCTTCGACATTGATTTCCTTAACCTTGGCCATTATTGCCTTTAGTTTGTATATTTCCTCTGATAGGAGTTCTTGGAAGCCGTAGGTTCTTCTTAGTATTTCACAGGCTTGCTCGTGGAAGGGGCTAATGTCTCCCATTTTGTTGTTTGCTACTTCCAATTTCTGTTCTAACAATTCGTTTCCTTCTTGCAACTTTTCCATGTGTTCCTTCAGGTCGTCGATCTACTGAACATTGTCAAACTTCTCCGACTCAAGCTTCAGGTTTTTATCTTCAAGTTCTCCATTTTCTATCTCTAAAACCCTTACTTGCATTGCCAAAGCTCTCCTATTAGCTTCTAGTTGTCGAAGCGTTTCATTTAATTCTTCCTTTTGAGATGTAAGAGAATCATTTTTTTCGATCATCAAATTTGTATAATTTTTCTCTTTGACTAATGCCTCCTGCAACTGACGGGTTCTCTCTTTCTCTAGACTCAATTTATCCCCTAGTATGTTGACATTGTTGACGGTTGCTAGAACAGCGGACATAGATATAGATGCCTTGAGTTGGGGGTCATGTTCGGTACCTTGCATGACTGTGGTTTCATGCCTGGTGACGATATCTGGTTGAAAAGGCCTCTTCATCCTAGTCACCGTTTCTTTAACAATGGATTTCCTTTTTTTGTTATAAGTGAACTTATCCCATTGGGACACCTTACTATTCTTGGATGGTGTAAACGAGACGAGTAGAAGGTTTCTTATGGGGGAATTCATATCCACGTCTTGTGTGCTTGGGATTTTGGGGTCAGCATCCTCTTTGGATTTCTTTTCTTCTTCTTCTTTTCTTTGTGCCTCTTACTCTTGCTCTCTTCTTAGTGTGTCATCTTCTTCCTGCTTCGCATTTCTTTCCAATCTAATCCTCTCTTCTTCTTGAATCCTCTTTGCTTCAACTTCAACTACTTGGTCTCTTAAAGTCTCTTCTTATTGAAGTTTATCCTCTTTTGCCTTGTTGATTCTTTTCTCAGCTTCCTCTTGGATTCTCTTGGCTTGTTCTTGGAGCCTTTGTTCTTCTTTCGAGAGAGCCTCAACAATCCCCAAGGTACCCTTTTCTCGTTGCTGATCTATTTTCTCTACAACATTAGAGTTCGAGCTGGCTCCTCATTTGCCAAGTTGAAAAATCCGTAGCTCAGTCATATTGCTAACCCCTCTATATGCTTCCTCATCTTAATCATAATAGTTAGCATATTCAAAGGGAGTGGAGATTTCTTTGCAATGTTGTGCAGCCTTGCCTTGTCGATCATTTCTATTAAAAATCATTTTCCCAAAATGAAAGCTTTTCAACTCTGCGACAAAATCTTTTGTCGTCGTGATTTTTGAAAATTTGTAGGCCCCAACATAAAATGGTAAAGGCGGGAAGGAATCCTTCTTGGCCTTATACAAGGTACTACCAATTCCATCAATGAATACCTGTCTTACTACCTCCTTGTGGACTATATAATCCGTAACATACTTAGGTAGTATATATGGAGATTTGGAGCCTCCGTACATTCTTATGTAGATACCTTGTGGCGAAAAATAGAAATCACCATATTTCTCCAAAACTTCCATGGCGTTCTCAGATATGCAGTTGGGTTCTTCATTAAACATTAATTCATATAGGGGCATGATAAACTCCTCACAAATGAGTTTGTAATGCCTTTTGTAATTATGGACCCAAAAGATTTTGTAGGCGATGAACACTGAGCTATCCGCCGAGTTCCATATGCATCCCAACTTGGGAAAGGGGCGTTTCGCCACAATACAATCTATCAAGTAAGATGCCATATAACATTCTGCCTTCCTCTCCACTAACCCTTCTCGTGCAGCCATTATAGTTGATGACAGACTGTCTGAGAGAATTTCATCCTAGTTGAAAATTGTCCCTTTGAAAGCTATGTAGTGGATGATGGGAACCCATTGCAGCATGAACATCGTCTCATCGGGTCTTCCAAAGATTCTGCTCAACATGAGAGAAATCAGTCTGAAAGGGGGCCTCAGATTCTGAACCTCATACTCCTCACTATCCCTTTTTCTGATTTGTTTTCCCGAAATTAACAACTTCCTACCCATCTCTAAATTATCCATCTAGATCTCTTCGAACCATGCATCATCAAGCCGCTGTTGGGCTTTGGGAAACTTGTAAGCTATTGAGATATAGGATGGGTGAAATGAGGCAAAAGCTTTTCCTTTGTTGTCTGCTATAACTCTTGTCTCAGTGTTTGCATGCTGCAAAATCCATCCAATTACTTTCGCTCATGGGAAGAGCTCTGGACGTGTGGCTGCCTTAGATATACAAGAGTTTCTGATGTTCTGATATAAATATTCTTCCTCAAGAAGAGCTTCAGGGAAGTCTTGATCTCTTATCATACGACATACGTCTCTCTAGTTTACTTCGGGGGGCACGCCTGTGGTGCATTTGGTATCCTGGAATGTAGTTTCTACTCTTATGCTTTCGTTGATTGCCTTTGACTTTCTCTTGCCACCTTTAGCCATTTTTTAAAATTCTGTTTAACAATCAAACATGAATAAGAATATATGACGCAACGTCAGCAATCCAAACTAGCATCCTACTCATAATGATAAGATCCAAATGCGGACTAAAACTTCTAATTCCTTCTCGTCTTACTGTTTCAAAATGTTTCTTTCACATGCTATTTCATAATCTTGTGAAAAAATTTAATTTGGTTACTTCCGCTGTTGATATTGTAACTATGAACTACGAAAGCAATACACATAAAGTAGGCCTAGGTATTCTATGTTCTTATAAGAGAAAAACATGATAATAACCGGTTTCAAAGCGCAGAATGGCATAAAACTCCACAATCGTGTAAAAATGCTTATATTTTTTGTGTAAGGATGGGCAAGGTTGGTCTCGAAATTACCAAGCAGGTGGCTTCTGTGACGGGCAGAGGTATGTTGCAGGTTCTTCTAACATTTAAGTGGTGGGTGATTGAGGTTCTAAAGCCTTTTATGTCCACAATCAGGGCTTCAATACGCCTACTCGGGTGTGCACATGGGTCGGCTATAGCCGTGGTTATTCTAAGAGTCCCGCCATGGCTAGGATAGAATGAAAACAATGATGAATCATGCCATTTTAAACGAGAAGAACACACTATAATAAAGTCTGCAAGGGTACTAACCTGTGAAGAGACGAACATTATGCGGATGCCAGCATTTGTTGTGGATTTGGCGAGCCTGGAATATGTGCTTCATGACTTCAAACGGAAACGGGACAGAGCTTTCAAGCAACAAGAAACAATGGGAATCCAACGGGGTTCGTACCCTATATATATATAAAACTGATACGTGCGAGTTATTAATAAGGTGGTTGCAAGCCATTGAAACAGGGTTAAAGCAACGTACGGATGGGTCAAATCGACCTTTTTCTTAATAAATGCGACCGCCAAAAATCGGAAAGACTCGGTTAAGGTCTCCGTCTCCTGCGGAAAGAAAGGCTCAGTTTTCCCGCCGTTGCGGGAGAATTGTCTGAACTTTTCCGCAAAGGGGAAGTGTGCAGCTATGCGTCGGCCAACTTAAGTGAGTTTGTCCGCCTTTGCGGAAGAGTTATCCGAGTTCTTCCGAAAATGTGCCACTCTACCTGCTGGTGCGGAAGAGTTTCTTGGAAGCCTTCGCTATTGCGAGAAAGATAAACGAGTCCTCCTGCAAAGATGACTTATTCGTAAATTTGCGGTTGCTTGCGGAAGAGTCGGGCGAATTCTCCCGCTGTTGCGGAGAAACTTGGTGAATTTGTTCCGCCGCGGGTCTACTTGATCAAAGGTTTCAATTTTTCGGAGGCTTTAAGATAAGTTTTCCCGCTGCGGCTTGACTTGTCTTTTTATTCCACAGTTCCAAAAAGTTTGGACCAACTCTTCCGCCGTTGCGGTAAGGTTAGCTCAGAGCTTCCGTCGTTGCGGCTCAGACTCTTGAGTTTTACTTAGACAAAAAAAGAACGAAAAAAACTCAAAGCAAAAGACTTTTCTTTAGGGAGACTAAGTATGGAAAGATTTTAATGTCCAAATATCCTTAGGCAAACTTCTTCTCAAAAACAAGGGAGGGGGCCCCAATATTTTTCAAAAAATATAGGGGGGAATGTTGTAGCAACAAAAGGTGGCAAACACAAACAGATCATCTACTGTTGAGTTGGAATTTGCTCATATGCTTGATGATTTGTGGTGATCACGGAATCTTGCACTTCTCCTTGGGTACCTCCATTAAAAAAACTAGGCGATACCTGATGGTGGTCAACATTACTCCAACTCTTTTCTGCAGATTCAAATGCTGGCTGATTCCACCACAAACTGTTACTACATGAACCCGATGCCATATCTATGTAGTCCTCACTACTTGGATTGATGTCGTTGGGGTTCAGTAGTGGAGTAAAAAGACAAGAGGGAAGACGACTTTCTGGTTCAAATGGTGACAATAAATTTCTTTCGGGAAGTGGGTGCAGAAAATCTTTTTCCTGTTCTAGCACACCATTACCAACAGGTAGCCAAGAAGTCTTGCCTTCACTGGGAAGGTTGCCCTGTCCAAGCTGCGGTGTGTCCCACATCTGCCGCTTGAATACACCATCTGCACCATCCAGAGACAGTGATCGCAAACCCCAAGGCTCTGTGATTGGCTGAATTTGGTCTCCAGCAAGATGCACTTCATCAACAAGCTCTGAAGGCAGTAGTTTAGAAATGGGAGACTCGATCGGTGCAGGTCTCTGTATAGGAGCAGAAACAGGTGCACAAATAGGAAACGAGACACGAGGTGTTTGTGTGCCTGAGATAAGTTTGGTTTCAAGGCCCAAAGAAAAGTTACTCATTGACTCAGAAACAGGCATGTGCAAGGAGACAAGATTTGGTGGAGCTAAAAGATCTTCAGAAGAGCTAGCAACCCTCGGCAACAACTTATGTGGTGATATAGTAGCAGGGGGTATGAACTTTTCATAGCTTGGGACGTACAATCTGGAACTGAGTTGCTGAAAATTGGCATGGTGTCTACTCATGGAGGAAGACAGGTACAGCTGATCCAAAACAAATATGACTGGGGGATGATGACACTGGTGAGACAGATTTCTTTCCATCCTCTGTCCGATGCTTTGGCATCCCCTCGGGGCAAGGCATACATTCAGGCATATGACCAGATTCGAACATCTCCCTATCTCCCAGATCCACTCGACTTAAAGAAAGCAATTAGCTTGCTTGCTAAATGAAAAGGGCGAAAAGCAACAACTCGAGTGCTCCAAGCCCACTATCCGGTAGGGGAGACTGGTATTCTTCGCCGGGTTGAAGAGGGTCGACTCATGTTCTGTTCTCGCTCGAATGCGGCTGTATATAAAGAATGAGCGGATATCCAGAGCTTTGAGAGTTCACCCATCGGAACGAATGGAGGGAGATGAACAAATGCAATTGACTGTCATCATCACATGGATGGTGCAGGTTCCTTCGATCGGGCTCTGATTCAATAGCACCCAGCTGCTTATCCCACCAAGCTCCAACGTATACTTCCTTGTGTCTGGTGTCTTGTGTCTCGTTTTATTTGATAGCACTTTGCCGTTTATTTTGCCAAACTTCTGGTTCGTCTACCCTAACAATGCTAATATAATCTTACAATAGTGGCTCAACAAGAACATCATGTCATATTATTAAACCTGGATAAGGGTAACAATCATTCCTCCCAATCATCCAAGCTATAATCATCTTTACCATCCTTATCTCGCCAAGGCATTTTTAATAATGTTTTTAGTCTTATCAATAGTATTTTTAGTCTTATCAATTATTCTTTTGATGCTTATCAACTGAATAGCAATTGGAACATGCTGTAATTGACAGGGAATTAACTGCATTACAGCTTTCCCTTAAAAAAATAGTTTATATATATATTTTTAAAATTAATCATTTTCATTTAATCTCTCTATAAAAATTAAGAAAATTTAAAACATTTTATTTTGAAAAATAGTTAATTTTATCATAAATAAATTTAATAGTTTTTATTTATTTATTTAGAGAAACATATTTGAGATGGTTTCAATTATCTTATTATAAATAGAAATAGATTAAATAATTATTAAAATATTATATCATTATGAATTTTTGGTTTTAATAGTATTGTAATTTTAATTTTTAATTTGAAACTTAGTTTTTTAATTTTTTTAATATGATTAATAATTTAATTTTATAAATATAAAAATAAAAATTAAAACTTATTTAAAAAAATATTTTAGTTTATTTATGTTTTACAATCTCACTTCCCCATGAGGAATTTATTTAATGGGAAACACATGTGTTATTAAATTTGTTTTTATGTGTGGAATATATTTACAAAGAAATTTTTTAAAACATTTCTAATAATTTTAAATTTTAAACTAAATTTTGATTAAAAAATAATGGCTTTGAAAAATGGAAAAATATTAAAAACTCATTTAAATCAAAAGTGATGAGATTTTCTTTTACAATAATGGGTAAATATTTTATATTAAAAGAATCACTGTACAACCAAAAGATTACCAAATAGCTTTGTGAGTTGAAGAATATAATGACAAATAAACTAACTCCCTATGAAACCTATAACTAGTGTGCCTTATATATTGGTCGAACTAAAAATGCAACCAAAATACATGAAGACAAGATATTAATTTAACTATAATGGTGGCCAGTGCGGCCTTCCTCCATATCCTAGTCATCTTGATTTTATAAAATAATAAATTAATAAGATAAATTAATAATAATAATAATAATTAATAAATATTAAATTCTAAAAAGACGCGACTCTTTAGATTATTGCCCAAGCCATATTTATCCTAGTCATCTTGATTTTATAAAATAATAAATTAATAATAATTAATAAATATTAAATTCTAAAAATACGCGACTCTTTAGATTATTGCCCAAGCCATATTTAAGGCGGGTTATAGTTTGTAATTTAATATCATCAATTATTTTTCAATATTTATTTATATATTTTATTACTATGAAGAAGGAATCTCTTCTATAACCGGCTCCGATTGTAACATCAACCAATGGTTGACTGGTTTCCATGAGCAAACTGGCCAAGGATTATGTTGTAATGGTGCATCTTGGTGTCAATGGAAAGCTTTGTCAATTTAATATCAATTTAATCTTGCTTAGCTTCTTGCTTTTCCATATGAATGCCGAGATAATCAATCTCCTATTTCATGCCTTCCATTTGGTTGTGCATCCTCCTAAGTATTTGCTTGATCTTTACTATGTATTCTTTGCCAACAAGATTCATATTTGAGGGGTTGGCCATATTAATGCCAAAACCAAGGGGGAACCCTAAACACAATCCTTCAATAAAGATAAAATCAAAACAATCCTGGAAGCAGAACCATGAGCACACAATGAAGAGATATGAGAGCATTGAGGGCTTGATGCCTCAATTCCACAAATCAAATTTAATGAAAATTACCTCTTGGATGGCTCTTTGGAATCAACAAAACAGACAATTTAGGGCTAAGAATCTTACGTCGTTTAGAATCTAGTCACTACATGAGAGCACATCCTTGGAATCATTGACTGGAAATTCGGGATAGGCACTATTTCGCACCTCCAAGGACATCTAAAACTTGAACAAGCCACACAAAAAAATCCCACTGTGAGTGAAGTAAACACAAATAGAGGCCATAAAGTTAGATATGCTTGTGATTGAATGCAAATATGCGAGGGAACCAAAAGCACAAGGGAGTGCAACAACTCCCTCATGTGACTTAATGGTGAAAGGACTTTCCATCCTCCAACAATTTTGAAATTGCCTAGTGTATTGGTGCTTATTTGCCATGAGAGGGTATGGCTATCTTAATTAAATCCACCATGGTTCTAATCATTCTAACAGTAGGGGAACCACATCCATTTGGGGGTCCCCATTTCTTAGGACCACCTTATCAAAAAATACAACATCATTTTCTAAATGATCAACAAATGACTTGTTGAAGTGACGAACATGAAAGAGATGAACAACATCAAGGCCATGGAATTTCCAATTTATCCTTCAAAGGTCCTGCTTTGTAGCTCAACCTAAAGGATTTCAACTATCAAAAGAAAAAGATCATGTATGCAGATTAAAGAAAGAACTCTATGGTCTAAAGCAAGCTCCTAGAGCTTGGTATTCAATACTTGACAAATATCTACAGAAACAAGGTTTCGAAAGAGGAGTTGTAGATAGTAATCTCTACATCAAACTTGAAGATGAAAATATGATATTGTAGATTATATAGATTGTAATACCCCCGGTTTTGATTTGGAATATATTTAATCAAAATTATGTAAATGATGTAAATATGCTAGTACAGATTCCTAGTGTGGAGCTCAAGGCCAAGGCTCGACTAGTGAATGGCTAGGCATGCATGATGTATATGTATTATTTGGACCATATGGTTGGATTGTCATGCTAACTCAAAATGTATGTAAAATTATGTTGCATAATTAATAAAATGGTCCAAGATGGTTATGTAAAGAGCACCAGAGGGGATATGATTCCACCAGATGGGAATATGAAAGGGAGGCAATGGGATACTAAATCCTTTGCTTCCAAGTGTCAACCTTAGAACTCATCCAAATTGTACCATGTGAATTTAAGTGAGTCAGTTACCTTCATTTGACTATTTTCCAATCATTGAATGTATGTGTGAGGTTGGTGGGAAAAGTCACCTCATGTAGTTATTGAAGCATGGGGCAGACTAGTTAGTTTTGTCAGCTACCAGAAGTCAATATGTAGCTGCCAGAAGTCCTTTCTTCCATAGTCAAAAGCTATGTAAGTTGTCTTTTCACCATTTTCTCATATCCCTTGGAGTCAACCCTAATTCTCTCATTCTTGCATGCAGATCTACACTATGCAGAGCTCCCCATTGTTGTTCATGACCTTACTAGATTGTGTTAAACCTGGAAATTCGAATTTAGAGGCAAATATGAAGATTTGGAAGGGAAAATGGATGGATGTAGATGAGGACGTTACATATATGATATCTTTTTTGAAAGTAATACTAGCAACTTGAGTAAAAAAATTGTAGAAGAAATGCATAAATAATTTGAGATGTCAATGCTTAGTGAATTATCTTTTTTTCTAGGTCTGCAAATTCACAAACCAGCAAAGGTATATTCATATCTCAAACCAAATACATCAAGGAGATGTTCAAGAAATTCAAAATGGAAGATTGCAAACCTGTTAGCACTCCCATGATAACAGGTTGCAAATTAAGCAAAGAAGATGAATCTTTGGAAGCAGATCAAACATTGCACAGGTCAATGATTAGTAGTCTGTTATATGTTATATCTTCAAGGACAGATGTTATGTAGGCAATAGAACTGGTTAGAAGATTTCAATATGCTCCAAAAGAAACACGTGCAAGTAGTTAAAAGAATCTTCAGGTATCTAAAAGGCACATTGGATTTTGGTTTGTGGTATCCAAGAGGTGAAGATTTCACTCTAAAAGCATATATTGATGTAGATTGGGCATAAAGCATTGATGACAGTGGATGAGCATTATTTTTGGGTAATCGTTTAGTATCATGGTTGAGCAAGAAGCAACCTTGAATCTCTATATCCACAATTGAAGTTGAGTACATTGCAACAGTATCATGTTGCACACGAGTCCTTTGGATGAAGCAAACGTTGCAAGATATCAAGATAGAATACAAACATCCAATCTCCTTAATGTGTGACAACACTAGTGCCATAAATATCTCAAAGAACCATGTTATGCACTCAAAGACAAAGCATATCCCAATCAAATATCATTTCCTAAGGGAGTAGGTTACAGAACAAACTGTTAAATTGGAATACGTTTCCACCAAGGAATAGATTGCATATATCTTTACCAAACCCTTTCCCAGAGATACATTTGACTATCTCAAACGGAAATTGGGGGAAATCCTATTTCCAAATAAATGCACCAACTCAAGGGGAGCACTCATTTGTCATCAATGTCAAA
This sequence comes from Larix kaempferi, assembly GCA_027924585.1. NCBI lineage: Eukaryota > Viridiplantae > Streptophyta > Pinopsida > Pinales > Pinaceae > Larix > Larix kaempferi. Next base: position 446,038 of record BSBM01000734.1, on the reverse strand, counting down.
GGGGGGGAACTGAGAAGCTAAAACAAGGAAAATATACAACTCTACAGATAGGGGGAGTACACAAATAGGGGCAGCATCAATGCAAAAGTCCATTAAAACATTGAAGAGTTCCCATCAATGACAAAGGGAGAGATTGTTAAAATTTGGTTTTCATTGATGTCAATAGCTAAAAATTGTTGATCACCAAGTGAAATGAGTGTGGAAGAGATGATTTCTATGTAATTACAAAGGAATTTGGTTGTAAACAGTAACTACTGGAACCACATGTTCTTGTAGTCAGCAACTACCGGATGTGCATACGGTGATTACCGGAAATTCCCATAATTCAACAACTACTGGATTTGCAGAGTGTGATTGTTGGATTTCATGTAGGTAGTGGTTCTTTTAGTTTGGGAATTTCCACCTTCTTTGAATGAAAATGAATACATGGATCATGCCTAGTATCAGCTTGAGATGGGTGTTTATTGGTTGGAAGGTTTTTGTGTGTGTGACATATGAACGAGACATGAAGATTATGAATGTTGCAAAAGAAAAGATCACACAATTGGCTATCTCGTCGGCCTAATCAATTCAAAATCCCCAACAACAAGTCAGCTCGACAAGGTAAATCCCCATGCAATAATTAACAAGCCGGCTTAGTCAATTAAACAAATCAACCTTTAAAACACAAAGATGAACCATATAGATATAAGTTAGCTAAACACATTTGGTGAGGTGAGTGAGTGGAGTAAGTTTTGAGCTCTGAAATACAATTAATGAATTATCTTTAAGAGGAACAAGAAAAAAGAATGAGTCAATCAAAGATGTATATATGACTCAATGATGTTAGGAAGCTCTGGGTAAATACAGGCAGTGAAATTTCTGGTTATTGCAAACAACAAATGCAAAGGAATATTTAACTACTGCATATAGCAAATTATGGGTTTTATTACAGAAATACAAATCCATGATGATGTTCTTGGTGCAACAGGGATGAATGGTAGCTAAGCAGTAAGGCACAACGATGACTCTTTCAATGATCTGGGTATAAATATGTCTAGAATATGAACTGAAATGGAAGGCAATGAATTGTTGAAAAATCTAGATATGAACAGGCGATGAGAATTAATATTGAAGCTCTAAACAACGAATTGCTTTGAGAAAATTGTTTTTTTTTGACAAGAACATTATGGAATTATATTAGAACCGGTATTTAAGCAACCGAAAGCATTTACATAGTAGATCTAGCATCAATACACCTCATTTTAGCAGCACAGCGATCTCATAGATTCGCCCAAAATATGGCAGGGCTCCCTACTCCCATATGCCAGAATTATTTAGCTATTACAGGGAAGAGAGGCGTATTATGCAGCAGAGGTAGACTCATTTTTCCAGCTTATCTCTCATGGCTGAAACTTGAGCTTCCAGAGCTGCTATGCGGTGTCCAAAATTTCCGTGGGTATTCGCCATATCCTTGAATCCTGTGCGCGTTTCATCTTTAAACTCGTCCATTTGTTCAGCAAAATCTGTCTTCAGCTGCATTATGTCTCGATTCAGAATGTCCCAAGTCTGCTCCCCAGCTTTGGACAGCGCTTCAATCTTGGCTTTCTGGCTTTCATATTTCCCTCGCAAACGCCCGAGAGCTTCTTCCAATGCACTAATTCGTTCATCCGCAGTGAGGCCGGAGCTTGAGGAGCTTGCCATCTCCGTCAGGGGCGCGCGAGGACCCACGAAGTGAGCCGGATCAGATGAGTGCGTCCTCTGCAAATCTAAAGCCGAGAGCTTGATCAGCGTTCTCTGATGGCAGAGTGGAGTGAGATCTAAAACAGGGAGGGGTTCATTTAAGGGCGAGCAGGGAGACTCCCGAGGGCGCGAGGACCAGTTCCTGAGCTGGAGTTCAGGGAATCTCTGCAACTTCATGAAAAACGTGGTGTTGGGAAACCCATGAGCACTCTGCAAGAAGATACAGGATCTTCTTTTGCTAGGGGATGTCACATCGCTGACACATCCCATTGATATTGAGATTTCCATGATCCATTTCGACCCCAATGTTAGCTTCCTTGTCTGCATGACTGTTAAGCGCTCGAAGGACATGAAAATATTTTATTTTATGGAATCGCTTGCTTTCCAGGATAATTTTTTGAAAAATATGGCGGAGGTGGACATTAGGGGGAGCCTTCTTGGTTTGGAGGGCCTTGATAAGGATCCTGGAGTCGCCCAAGACTGTTAGCTGACGAATTCCGTGATTTTGAGCAATTTGTAATCCTTGCCAGAGACTGCAGAATTCAGCAATGTTATTAGTTCCTATTCCAAGTCCCCAGGAATAATTTATGCTGATGATCCCTTTTTCTGAATTGATGATACCTCCGGCACCGGAAGGGCCTGGGTTTCCTTTTGAAGCCCCATCGAAAAACAGACAAGGTTCATTCAGAGATGCTACCCAGCGATTGAAGTCTGCTTCCTCCATCCTGATTTCCCAGGTCTCTGAGTGAGTGAGTCCATTGATTGGTTGGGAAGGTATTTTGGTAGTTAGCTTATTTAACCAGATGAGCTCCTCATGCAGAAGAGGGGAGTCATTGTTTAAGGATTGGCAGTCCATGACTTCACCAAGGATTGCTCTAGCCTTTACTGCAATTCTCCAGGGAGGGGCTTCTTTGCTTCGGAAGATTCTGTTGTTTCTTTCAATCCACAGATTCCAACATATGGCTTTTGGAATCCAACCCCAGGTAGATTTAAGCAGGGCCTTGTTGCTTAGATTGAAGGGAGAAAGTGAGTTCCAGGTGAGGAAGAGGTCCTGAACAGAGAGGGGCAGGTTAAGGGCAATGTTGAGGCTAATGGCATGGGTCCAAGTCTCTTTAGCATAGGGACAATCCAACATTATGTGGTCCATAGTTTCATCACTGTTTTTGCAGAGGGGACATCGAGTTGGCCCAGCCATTCCTTTTCTTCTGAGATTATCACCTGTAAGAATAGTCTTATGGGCTAAGGACCAGCAGAAGATGTCAATCTTCGGGATAAAGGGCTTTTTCCAAATAAAGGACCAACCAGCAGGATTAGGGGCGGCGTAGGGGATGGTCTGGAGTTCCTTGTAGCCTTCCGCAGCAGAGTACACCCCTGAGGTTCCCCAACCCCTCCTATCTTTGGCTCCCAGCTTGGAAGGGGATTTGCCTTGGAGGAGGACCAGAAGAGCAGCTGCTTCATCTTTGAGATCAGGAGGAACATGGCCTAATTCCCAGCCATTCCAGATTTCATTCTTCCAAACTGAAATGTCCTTTAAAGTATTGGAACCTTTTCCAATAAGCCAACTTTTTATGTTGCTAATATGCAGGTTAGAGCCTAGAGGGGGGCTCTCCAGAATGGAGTCGTTCCAGAGATTAATAGAGCTGCCATTTCCGGGGATCCAATACAGTTTATTCTGGAAAGATGGAATGGCTTTGATGCATAACTTATGAATAGGCGAGCCCTTTTTAGGAGGGGGATGCTGGTCCAGACATCTTTTCCTTGGTCCAGGGAAGTATTTCCTACGGAGGGCCTCTTTGCTCCAGCTGGAATTTCCAGAGATCATGTGCCAGAGTAGCTTGGCTCCAAGAGCAAGGTTTTGAGTTGTTAAACTTCTGATCTGAAGGCCACCTTCTGTCCGAGGTTTTTTGATCTTTTCCCAGCTGACAAGATGAAGTTTATTCTCATTCCCTTTTCCTCCTTCCCATATGAATTTCCTTAACAGCCCTTCAATCTTGTTGACTGCCGAGCAGGGAGCAAGCAGAATAGAAGATTGATATATGGGCATGCTATTAAGGACTGATTTGATTAGAATAGTTTTACCTGCAAGGTTGAGCCAGTTGGCCCCCCATTTCTGGATTTTGCTTTTGATTTTGTCCACAATAGGTTCCCAATCTGCTGATGTGATTTTACTTTTGCAAATGGGGATTCCGAGATAGATGAAGTTATTCCAGTCTTTGGTTGAATTCATTCCCAGAGTTCTGCTGATGTCTCTTAGTTCCCTGGTAGTGCAGTTCCAGCTGAATATTTTGCTTTTGTGGAGATTTATTTTGCTCCCCGAGACTGTTTTGTACACTTCCAGTTCTCTTTTGAATTGCTCCGAGGAATGGACAGAGGCCCCTCCCAGAAGCAGGGTGTCATCAGCGAATTGGGCATGGTTTATGTCCCTGACATTGTTTACAATTCGGAGCCCAGGGAGCACATGAATGTCTTGACTGAAGTTAAGCTGAAAGCTTAGGACCGAAGCCTGGATGGCATATAGAAGGGGGGAGAGAGGACATCCTTGTCTTAATCCTCTGGAGGCTTTGAAGAATCGAGTTGGTCTTCCATTTACCAGTGGGGCTATCCAAGGGTCCCCCACACATCCTTTGATCCAGCTAATGATGTTGGGTGAGAACCCAAACTTATCCATGACAGCAAAAAGGAAATCATGCCTGACTCGGTCAAAGGCGTTAGCTAAGTCGAGCTTGATGACCATACCTTTCTCTTTTCGCTGGTTGCTTGAGTGGATCGCTTCTTGAACGAGGATGATGTTATCCAATATTTTCCTGCCTTTGATGAATCCACCTTGGTTCTCCGGGATGATCCGAGGGAGCAATTTTTTCAGTCTGGTGGCTATAATCTTTGTGATGAGTTTGTAGCCCGTATTGCAGAGGGAGATGGGTCGGAATCTTTCGAAGGAATTGGCTCCTTTTTCTTTAGGGATCAGGGCCAGAAAGGAGGAATTCGTGTTGCCTCCAAGTTTGTTGGTGTTCTGGGAGTGCCTAACCATTTTGAGAAGATCATACTTGATGATTGCCCAACAGCAGGTGAAAAATCTTGTTGTAAATCCATCCGGTCCAGGCGCGCTGTCAGGTTTCATAGCAGCAAGGGCAGATTTAATTTCATCCATGGTGATAGGCGCTGACAGGGAGATGTTTTCTCCTTCACTAATGAGCTGGGGGATAAGATCAAAGGGGTGGGAGGAGGGGTCGAGGGGCTCATCAAAGGGAGCAGTGAAAAGGTCAGCGAAGGTTTCAACAGCTGCCTTCTTAATTCTCTCTGCATCTTGGATCACTTCTCCATCATACCGAATTTCAGAGACAGCTTTGAAGTTTTTCCTGGCTTCAGCTTGTTTATGGAAGAACTTGGTATTTTTGTCTCCGCTAAGGAGCCATAGATTTCGGGACTTTTGTCGGTAGAATTCTTCTTCAGCCCTACAAGCTGAGAAGAAGTTCTTTTGCAATGCTTCTTCTTTGGAGTGGTTCCAGTCAGTCGCAGGGGAAGAACCAGTTAAAGCTTGGTGCGTTTCAAGTTCAACTTGGGCAAATTCCCTGTTAGAGGCAGGGGAGGGAAGATTTTTGGCCCAGGCTTTTAGGGTCAATTTGAGTCGTTTTAACTTGGATTCCCAGACGAAGGAGGGTGAGCCCATGAGTTGGGTATTCCACGAATCTGTAACAGTTTGGAGAAAATCATCATGGTGAATCCAAAGTGGGCTGAACCGAAAGGGGAGAGGGCCAAGATTTGGGTCAGAAGTTAGCTCAAGCAGAATCGGCCTATGGTCAGAGGTGTAGTGAGGGAGAATTTTGGAGGTGGCTAGCAGATTTAGTTCGAGGAAGGAGGAATGGACAAGGAAACGGTCAAGCCTTGCTGCTACATGGCCTGGCCCAATTCTTTTATTTGTCCAAGTAAAGGTGCCATTTAAAGGTTTGATGTCAAGCAGATCCCAACCAGCGATGATGTCTTCTACCCATTCTCTAGAAGGATCTCTAACCGGATTTCCTCCTTTCTTTTCATTAGCTGCCAGGGTCACATTCAGGTCTCCAGCAATGATAATGTTGTCTCTATTCTGTAGTTGAAGGAAAGCTTCAAGGGTGTTCCAGCACTCTTTTTTTTCCGCATACAAAACAGGGACATAGAGATTAAAGAGACATACCTTGTGTCCAGATTGCTTGTGGACCAGTTTTGTGAAGACCCAGTGATCAGCACGTTCTTCAGCTTCAATATCATAAAGGAGTGGATCCCAGAAGGTGGCGATTCCGCCTGATGCACCTCTAGAATTGTTTCCAATCCCAGCACTTTTTTTCCAAAATCTTTTTCCGATTTGGAGGGACTTTATCTCCTCCATTTTAGTTTCCTGGAGTAGCAGAATCTCAGGCCTATGGATTCTGATTAGATCTCTCATTGCCTCTTCTTTCAGGGTTGATCCAAGCCCTCTGCAATTCCAGGAGATGTATTTCATTGACGGGATTGAGGTGAGGTTTTGGCCTCTTTGGAGGCCTGAATTGTACCTTTTTTGGATCGGGTGTTCATGATGCCTTTAAGGGTTTTTTGAGAGCCTTCGAGGACTTCCAGGTAGGTTGCTTCTTCCCGTTGTTTCTTCTTGGATTTCCTTCCTCTTGGGGTTTTAATCTGGAGGGAGTGGAGGCCGCTGGTAGTCTCTTCTTCGGTATCTTCTTCCGGATCTGATTCTTGCAGCTGTGGATCTTCATAAACTTCCTTGGGCGAGCGTGGCTTATCATTTTCTTCTCGAGTAGAGGGTATTTCACCAGGTTCTAGCAGATCTGCATTCAGGGCATCAGAGATCACCTTGTTGGCATGCACAGTCGCCCTAGGGACCCCGTTATCTGTTGGATGCATCTCCTCAGATCTGATATCCTCAGGACGGTCTTTGGGACTTGAGATTATGACTGGATCTTCTTTTGTGGACTCGCTGGAGGGTTTGTTGGAGCTTGAAGGTCGATTTTGCATGTTCATGATTTTCTTTTCAAGGTTCTTTGGGATTGCCTTGCCTTTCTTGACTTTTTGCCATCCTGCTTCATCCTCTGTATCCTGATTTTTTGGGCAGTTTCTTTGGAAATGACCATGTTCATGGCATTGGCGGCATTTGAACGGGATCTGTTCGTAGTCGAGCTTTTGGTAGTATATCCATTCTCCTATTTTGAGTTTAATAGCTTCAGGGAGACCTGCTTCAAGATCAACTTCAACACATATTCTGGCGCATGAGTATTGGCCCTTGTTATCAGCTTTGTCAATGTATTTTCCTAAGGCGTTTCCAATTTTTTCCAGAGTGGGAGAGTTCCAGCAGTGAATAGGAAGGTTGGGAAGCCTTACCCAGACTGGGACTTCTGTTGGTACATCTGTTTCTGCATTGAAATCGGGCGTCCATCTATTGAGGTATAATCCTTGGGCGCCCATGAAGTATGGGCCATTTCTGAATATCAGATCTCTGTCTTCTTGGGCTATAAACTCAAAGATAAAGAAGCCACGTCCAACAGGGTAACAGGTGACACTGTTCTTTAGTTGGGGGCGCCAGTTCCTTTGAATCCAGTCGTCGGTGGTCTTGGTTGAGGGCCAAAGCCCCATAAACTGTCCAACTAAACCCCTATCAGCAAGGGCTAAGGCGACTTTGATGGGAATTTCTCCAGGCAAATCGATTTCAGGGATGGAGTCTAGCTTTTTGATGAATTTTGGAACCGTTGGGGCTTTGGGTTTAGCGCCAGAGGGGCGAAGGAGCATGTTGAAGGCGACAGAGGCTGTGGGAGGGGGAAGCCCTCCCCCGAGCGCCGCCATCGAGCGCGAGAGCCGAGCAGCAGCAGCGATTAGGTCATAGCAGAGCGCTGTCCAGAGCGTATTCCTCCTGTATGTGATCGCTTTGAGAAAATTGTTATGGCATAAAAAGAGTGAGTTATAGGAACTATTGAAGATGTTATTATTGGAAGTGCAATAGATGAGTTACATAAACTGGAAGTACAATGGACGAGTTACAAGAATTGTTGAAAGTGTTATCACTGGAAGTGCAGTAGATGAGTTACTGGAATAGTTAAAGGTGTTATTGCAGGAACTCTAAAGGACAAGTTATTGCCGGAACTGCAGGTCATGTTGTTACCGAAACTACAGGAAATCAATTACAGTATTTCATGTAGGTGAAGAAGGATATTAATCTCTGGGTATTTATGTGACTATTGTAGATGTATTTAAGAGCATTACAGGCAGAGTATGAGCAAATTTAAAGGAGTAAATGAGAAGGAAGAAGATACACAAGTAGAGCAGAACTTGTAAATTGCAAATTACAGGGGATTGATGTCTCCTACAAGTTGGCGCTTGTAAATTATAAGGTATTGGTCTCTCCTATAAGTTGGTGCTTGTGAACTACAAGGGATTGGTGTTTCCTGGATATTGGTGTCTACAAATTTTCTTACATTGGAGATTGGTGTCTCTCGTAAGTAGAAGCTTGCAAACAGTTGTAATTTGTGAATTGGTGTGTACATTAAATCCATAAGAAACTGATATTTATGTTTTTTCCCAATAAGGGTTTCCACTTTAAATCTTGTGTTTTCTATATTGGTCTAATTGCTAGTAGGTGACAAAATTTTATGTGATACGGATTCACCCCCTCTCAACATCACTGTGAGTTCAACAAAATATACTTAAGCAAATTCTCCATTTTATTCATATCCATTATGTTACTCACATCAATGTGCTTCTATGATATTGCTCTCCTTACCATCTTTGCATTTGCAATTAATGTGCCCTTCTTAGTATGCAATAAAAGATGATTTTCCCAATGTTTTTGTTCAGAAAAATATTAATATTTGTGGTAAAATTTTGAGAAGATTTGACTGACTAATATTATTATCAATGATGGTTATTTTATCTCATGAGTCGGTTTAATTTCAAATCATTTGTCGGTAAGTTAATATTTGCTTCTTTAAATTCACCTTTATGTTATAGATGGGTTCCTGCTACTCTAACTTATCATCAATGATGGTTATTTTATCTCATGAGTTGATTTAATTTCAAATCATTTGTCGGCAGGTTAATATTTGCTTCTTTCAATTCGCCTTTATGTTATAGATGGGTTCGTGCTACTCTAACATAGGTTGAGAAAACGATGCTCCACCCTTCGAAGGATTCTATCTATCATGATGTTGGATTTTTTTTATTGTTTAGTGTCCAAATATTCAAACCTACATGGGATGCTCATTTACATGACCTTTTGTATGGTCCTTCAAAATTTTGAATGGTTTAATCTCAACCTTAAAGAAAAGAAATATGTTTGGCATGTTCCTAAACTTGAATGCTCGAGGCTTTCTTCTCGATAGAATTCAAAAATTCAAATTGATTCCAATGAAGTTATTGGCCTTTTTTTAACGCTTATATCCTATTTTACCACTTTATCTTCCCCCTAAAACCATTTACCTCATTAAGCATTTGCCCTTTCATTGGAAGGCTAAACTAAGCATGTCTAGGATGCCTATTTTCACACAGTGAGGGTTTTTCATATTTTTCTATCCTTCATATTCATGTCTTTGATGCGGGTCTAAGAGACATCTTTTTTTTGAGCAATCATTTGTTAAATTGTCTCTTTTTGTTTGTTCAAATTAGTCATTCTTAGTCATGATTGATTGAAACTTTTTTTCACTAAAAACAAAATGACTAAGTAATACTCATGTAACTAAAAAATTCAATTTTACTTGCATACACCAGCATAGATCCATTTTAAACATGGATTTATCAACCACCAAGAGGTATCCAATTTCTTGTGTAATTATTTTTATCTTCAATTTTTACACATTAAGAAAAAATGTACACCTTAAGATATTTTATCCCTCTCGGTACTTGATGTATCTAAGTTTAAAATGAAATCAATATAATTTAATTTTTTTTTGTATAAGCTGACATCAATTCCATTTTTATTTCTTTTTTAATGGGAACAACATGTTATATAATGTTACACAACGTTATGTGTTACAGCATCTCAACATCTCCCCCATACTAGGATGTAGAGCACCTCACTACTCTCGGTGCAATGATTCTACACTATTCTAGGATGCCTACTTTCACACTTAGGTTTCTCATATTCTTATATCCTTTGGATTGATTCCTTTGATGTGGGTCCAATAGTTATCATCTTTTAACAATCATTTGTTAAACTTTTATTTTCCCTTCTCAAATTAGTCATTCTTGATCATGATTGAGTGAAGCTTCATTTTCACTGTAACAATACATCTAGTAATACTTGTGCAATTGATAAATTTCATTTTTACTTGCATGCATGATTCTACCACTATTCCTTGAAAGGCCATTTTGCCATTACTCTTCTTTGTCCCAAGTAGAGAAGTAGTATTTTTGAATAGTGGTAGAATACTACTTCTGTAATAATGTTCTATTCTTACATCTTTATAATTGTTGGAATGCCCAAATGCGAAGACAAGCAATTGAGTAAACAAAGCCAAGCAAAGACAACATAGAATGAGAGATGAAAGTTCAATTTTATTAAGATAGTATACATGTATAAATACAATTTCAAGTGACGCTTGGTTTCATATTCCAAGTTGTCCATTTGACTCCTCATGACTATCTATCTTCACCTAACCCTAATGGATTAGGTTCTAACATTACCCCCTTTAATCTAAAAGGGTGTATATGAGTCCAAGTAGAGAGCTTAAATATGGAGTTGCAAATGGTTGAAAAAGATCTATGAATAAAATGTTAGCAGAAGATTATGTCTTCTACTAAATGGGCGGTTTTGAATGACCACAAATTCTGGAATGTGACACTCACTCTAGTACTGGATTAGCATTTCCCTCTGGAACATGGCTCGAAGGCTCAGTGGTTCCCTCTAGAAAATGGTGGTTTAAGTAACACCACAAACTAATGTCCAGCAAAAGAAGATGTCTTCTACTAAATGGGTGGTTTTGGATGATCACAAACCAAATCATGATGAGGTGGAACATGGCTCCAACACTGGCTCTAGCTACAACTCTGACTCTGGCTAGGTGGCTCTAGCTTGAGGCTCTGGCAACTCGCACAAGGTTCTAGCTATGGCTCTAGCTCTAGTTCATGCTCACTTGTTCTAGCTTGCTTGTTTTTTACTGCCAGTCATTCCTCCTTGTCAGGAACAAGGTGAGGAGTAGAAAATATCTCAATTGCAAGATGTGTCATTACTCGAGATCAAACTCTTCAGTCTAACATATATATCTTCTTGGTTTTTTACAACCATTGCCAAGAAGTAATCCACCCGTAGTGAATCTTCTCTCTTGCAGGTTTCTTTAGTATGAATCATAGGTTTGAAGAATGAGTGTGCTTTCCACAATGCTTACAAGGATGTAGATCAAAACACTAATCTTCCATGTGACCAAATTGATGACAATGTTGGCATTTTGGAACCTGATGCAAATTTGAAGATGAACTTTCCTAATGGAATCTAGCACTCTGGAATTGGATAAGTTCAGAATAATCAGGAGTGTGAAAGTCACTTCCTTGTCATATCCAAGACCGGTTCTATGTTTGTCGTAGATGATTTCTTCCCAAGGTCCGATGATGGGCTTGAGAAGTGCAAGTGGAACCTCTGTATGAAAATTTTCATCTTCAGTTCCTTTTGAACTGGCATCGAGCATTTGAATATGTGCAATTGAATGTGTAGGCTGCCAATTGTTCTGAATGGAAACAGGTTCAGAATGTTGATTCTTTTGGTGTATTTCCTCATGTTGGAGTTGTGATTCAAGCGAAAGAAATTCAATTGCCTCTTGTGAATCATGTAGACAAGTTAAAACAAATTTGAGAGTTTCCTTGCTGATTGAGATTGCGTTGTCAACAATGATGAGTATTAGAGTGTTCAATAACTCTAATAGTCTTCCAATCTAAGCCATTTAAGGACGTATAAAAGACACAAAGGATTTCTTGCAACTCCACCCTTTAACACAACAAGACTCAACAACCAAAATTTTGGACTCAAAGGATGAAGGGTGTCAGGCTCAACCAAGAGTGCACCCGATTACAAACACAATTCAACTAATTATGATTGCACACTTACAAAAGAACTATTGCAAGTACAATAAGACTTACAAAATTAAGTGTTTGCAAATTATAATTTAATGTCCATGATTCTAACGTTGAAATGAAATTCAAAAAGTGAATGCTTTAACCATGCAGAAACAATTTAACTTTATTTCTCTTCACCCCAAAGCTCCTTTACGAGTACTGCATACCTCTAACCATCGTCTGGCCTTGTTCTACTCTTAATGTTGTAGCGCTGCAATTGTCTTCAAAATTTGCGATAATCCCATTCCAATACAATCTTCTGCAACAAGCTTTGCGATACAATCTGCAGGTTCTTCAATAAAATTTTATATTCACAAAGAATTATGGGAGTGGTAGGCTTGGTCCTTCTTCAATTTCTAGTGTTATCTTGAACCAATATTTTATACTAAGAAACATAGCATAAATGTATATCAAGAATCACAACATGAGGGATATAATGATGGCCAATCTACTTGGGCCTAGAGAATTCCACTTATAGGCCTGGAAAATACTAGAAGCAAATCTCTTCATGCTTCTTATGTGACAAAATACAATACGAATGATTTGAAAGCCATCGACTGACCTAGAAAATTTTATACTAACGATGTGAGATCCCAAAAAAATGATTCAAAGTCTATGCAATCTACAATTGCTAACTCTCCCGCAAATAGCCCGTCCACCACACCCGAGTATCAACTAGAAAACAACAAGCACAAACAACAGAAATAGTAGTGTGTTGTTAAGGTACCTATAATAAAGAGAAATAGAGCAAAAACAAACTGATCACAGACCAAAGGAATTCCCTTGTAAACCTCTAAATCAACATTTTGGATCGTTGTGCACTTGCCATAGAGGTACAATGAATAACTTCAGGGTGTTGTGGTCATACTCTTCAAGGGCACGATCTTCATATCCACGTAGGTCTTCATGCATAAATAACCGGTGTGCACTTGCCATACAGGGACAATGAATAACTTCAGGGTGTTGTGGTCATACTCTTCAAGGGCACGATCTTCATATCCACGCAGGTCTTCATGCATATAATGACGAGCATAACAAAACCAACCAATCAATGACAAACTTTAGAATTGAATAGTAAATGCCTCAAGACTCAAAAAATCTAATTCGGAACCCAACTTCCCAAAATCAAGGTTTTAGGGCTCGTCAAAAATCAGATTCTTGAAGCTGGTAAAGAACAGCACGAACATGAGTCTCACGCTCTCTAGTCTTCTCAGGTCACAAAGAGGGAGGTGTTGAAGAATGTAACTTCGGAAGATATTCTTATTGTATTTTTATTGTACTTCTTTCGGGAAATATTCATATTGTATTTGATTATGTAAAAACCCTAAAAGAAATCATGTAAAATAGACAAGTCGGCCTAGTGGGTAAATTGCCCCAAACAATGGGTAGTCTGCCCCAAACAATGGGAAAAACTGCCCTAGTCAAGCCAGCCCAGTTAGGGAAAGTCAAGTCGGCCCAATTAGGTAAAAAGGCCAGTTTGTAACTAATATAAATAGAGTGGCACCTAGCTCATTTGGCGTATCACTCACTCAAGTAAGTTCACATGAGTAGAAGCAAAAGGACAAGTTCATTTGGGAGAAAGAGTAGGTGCATTGAAGACATATTTTCTTGGGGCTTCCATTTTATCTTATTATCGGGTTATTATACGAGATTGACATTGTACTTTCTAACGAATCTATACTAAAGAAGTTTTGATGGGTTTTTCCCATGAGAGGGTTTTCCCATGGTAAATCTTTGTGTTTTCTTGTTATGATGTGCTTGTTTACCTTTCAGTGATCCTATTGTTTATGGTTATTGTGATAATAATATAAATTGTTTGAATATCTAACATAACCATCCTAGCAGTATCAAAATTCTAACATGGTTTCAGAGCTAGCCTGAAAGAAGACCTTGTGCAGTAGAAATTGCCAGAAGTGAAAACTAGGGTTTCCTATTATGGAGGCTTTTAACCATAGTTTGGCCTGAAAAAGAGTTCAATCTAATTTGCCATAGGAGGGCCCATCTTCTTGTGGAGGCATTCTCCAGATCCGAGAATTTTCAATTTTTAACATAATTCTGTTGAAACTGCAACACCTATAGAAATTAGGGTTTCCAATTTTTGGTAGTTTTGTCCACAGATTTGGAAGAAGGAGGGTTTGCTCAACTCGCCTTAGGGAGGCACACTTTCCCTCCACTCAGATTTGCAAGATTCCAAAGTTGGAAAATTAGGGTTTCTCTAACAAACCCTAGGTCAACCAAGAAGCAAATTTTAGAAGGAATCAAAGCAAGCACTTGGTTGGAGCATCTTGATTAGTAAGTCTTACTATTTTTATTTCTATTTGAAGTTATCATTTTATCAAGATGACATATCATACCAAGCTTGAGGATAAGCTTGAAGGAGTAGATAACTTATGTGCCTGGAAATATAGAGTGATGCTCATTCTAGAAGAGAATGAATTGGACAAATATATCAAAGAAGAATTTGCGGAGCCAGAGGGAGATGAAGACAAAGCTAAACATAAGAAGAACTTGATTAAAGCCAAGAGGATCATTGCTGACTCCATCAAGGATCACTTGATCCCCCACATCTCATCTTTGCATACTCCTAAAGAGATGTTTGAGGTACTGAAGAGATTATTCGAAGGGAAGAATATTAACAAGAAGATGACCTTGAGAACTCAACTCAAGGGTGTGAAGATGTTGAGTTCAGAAAGTATTCAATCTGATTTCATAAGGGTCTCCCAAATCAAAGAACAATTGGAAGCTATTGGAGATCATGTTGAAAGTGCAGAATTGGTCTCCCAAGATCATGGGAAGCATTCATTCAAGGAATATGTTCTAGAAGGAATCTCATCAATTTCAGTAGGCTTTGGGAAACTTGTGCTTAGGAAGAAACCAGAATTGAAGCCAAAGAAGAGAAAATGGGTGAAGACGATGACCAAGCATTGGAAGCACTTACAAAGAAAGAGAAGTTCAAGAAAGAAGATCACTCTCACAAGTCTAGAATATTCCACGAGAATCAAAGACCTCCCAGAGACTACTCAAACTTCAGATGTTACAATTGCGATGAAATGAGACACATTGCAAGAAATTGCCCCAAGAAGAAAGGAAATGAGAGGAGGCATCATGCTTATGCTGCAGAAGATGATGAACTACTTAAGAAAAAAGGAAGGGAAGATTCATCAAGTGATGAAGAATATGTCTTGAACTTTTGATGATATAATAGTAATTGGAGAGCAAGAGGGACGCTTGTACAAATTAAAAGGCTAACCAGATCAAGCATTGGTTCATGACACTATGGAACCAAGTGAACTATGGCACAGAAGGCTTGCACATATACACTACAAGGCTTTACCAACAGGTTTACCTAAGATCCAGACAAAACATGAAGGCATATGCAAAGGATGTGCATGAGGCAAGAACGTGAAGAGTTCGTTTTCAAGAAGTGATAACAAAGTGAAGGAGATCTTGAATCTAGTACCTGAGAACCAAGGATGAAGACTTTAGAAATCTCCAGACTAGACGGAAAAGAAGATCAAGGTCTTCATAATCAGATGATGGAGCAGAGTATGCTTCCAGAAACTCTAGTAACTTCTACAAGGAGGCAAAAACCAAGAGGGATCCTACAAAACACATGAAAGATAAGTATTTACTGTCATTTGAATTCTTGATTGTTTTTTAAGGATATTGCTCATAACAGTTACATGTAGATATGTGATACAGTTTTCTTTTATGCACTTGTATATGACTAAGATTGACTAGCAGTAGGCTCATGTAGTACATGTTATGGGTAAGTGGCCTATAATGTTGCACAACATCTCATGAGCCCTAGATGGAGCTAGTCTAGGATGAAACCTCTTTGCTAACATATTGAGAGCAGTGCATGCTCTTAATAGTATGTTCTGGTAGAGATGGAAGGCATCTAGATAGTTATCGTGTGTATACGGGATATGGATGAGTGTTGTGCTGAAGCATTGGCTAAGAGGCATTGGTTACATGACTATGTGCATTATGCATAAGAAGTTGTAATTACATGGAATGTTACTAATTATAATATGACTAAATTAGACTTGTAAGAAAGATCATGTGCTATGACCTACAAGAGAAGGATGATAAGACTTGTTCCAAAGAACAAGTGATGAAGGTTCAAGCAAATTTACAAAATCAAACATACTACAGAAGTACAAGGCAAGGTTCATGGTTTCTCCCAAAAAGAGGGAGTCGATTGTGACGAGATGTTGTTGCTCTTGTAACAAGATACACTTAAATTAGAGCTATACTTGCGATAGTTGCAATGATGAAGTGGAAGGTACACTAGCGTAGATCCAAATCCTAGGCTCTATTAAGCGCCGAGAGGGATCAAATTTCCCGAGGTGCAAACCTCTCCTTGAGTAGCTCCTTGAGTGCAATACCTGAGCCACCTAATCCTAAGCTCTAAAGTCTCTAGTTTAAGTCTCATATTTACTTTTTACTTTGTATTATTCTTTTTTGTTTATGGCTCACATAATATTTATTACTTTTTACTTTGTATTATTTTGTTACTCAACAAACACTCTAAAGTCTCATATTTACTTTTTACTTTGTATTGAAAGTAAAAAGTAAAGTCTCTAGTTTAAGTCTCATATTTACTTTTTACTTTGTATTATTCTTTTTTGTTTATGGCTGACATAATATTTACCACCTAATCCTAACCTCTAAAGTCTCTAGTTTAAGTCTCATATTTACTTTTTACTTTGTATTATTCTTTTTTGTTTATGGCGGACATAATATTTACCACCTAATCCTAAGTTCTAAAGTCTCTAGTTTAAGTCTCATATTTACTTTTTACTTTGTATTATTCTTTTTTGTTTATGGCCATCATAATATTTATTACTTTTTACTTTGTATTATTCTTTTTTGTTTACTTTGTATTATTTTGTTACAAGATCTCCCTCATACTGGGCTGTAGAGCGCCTCTCGACACAACTAGATGGATGTGAAGACTACCTTCCTGAATGGTGCGGTAGAAGAAGAAGGATTTGGAACAGCCACTAGGATTTGAGACACATGACAGGAAGATACATGTGTGCAGATTGAAGAAGGCCTTGTACAGTTTGAAACAGGCACCCAGGACGTGGTGTGGCAGAATCCAGAAGAGATTTTCCTGAGTCAAGGAAAATATGCAGTAGAGATCCTGAAGAGATTCGGGATGATGGATTGCAAGGCCATGGCCACACCAATGGCATCGAATCTAAAGTTGTTGTGTGATACTTCTTCAGAGATGGTGGATTCCACGATATATAGGAAGATGATTGGTCCGTTGATGTACTTAACAAACACAAGGTTGGATATATGCTTTGCAGTGAACACATTGAGTAAGTACATGGCAGAGCCGAGACATGTTCACCTAATTGCGGCAAAGCATGTGTTGAGGTACCTGAGGGGTACGATTAATTATGGCCTCAAATATGCATCAGATCAGAAAGTTAACCTGCAGGGTTATGTTGATGCGAATTGGGTTGGTGGTGTCACAGTTAGAAAGAGCACATCAGGGTGTTGCTTCATTTTGGGATCTAATATGATCTCATGGTTCAGTAGGGAGCAGACGAGTGTGGCACTCAATACAGTCGAAGCAGCATATATGACAGCTTGTTCGGCAAGCTGCGAGGCAATTTGTTAGGAACCCATGTCTTTACTTTATTAGTATATTGTTGTTGGACGCATATGATTTGTAAGTCGTCCCGTAGTATTTGTTGATCCATAGTTTGTGTTATTGTTGTTGATGCATATGCTTTGTAAGTCGTCCATAGTTTTGTTGATCCATAATTTGTATTGGCCCATGGTTTTGACTCATAGTATTGGCGCCTAGACTTAGCCCATGGTTTGTATTAGTCCATGGTTTGTATTGACACATAGTATTGACCCATGGTATTGGCGCCTAGACTTAGTATATAAGTGTGTGTTGAGGCCTATGAAAGCACTGTGAAGTTAATTGTATTGAGCTTGCTCAAAGGAGGTTGCCCCCTCGAAGTGGCACGTGATCAATATAAAAGTGATTCTGAGTTCTATTATTTCTGATATCTCGTGTATTTGCATTAATTAATTATTGCAGGATCTTCACATCTGGTATCAGAGCACTTTCTTGGGCTCGTTGGGTGAAATTTCTGCCAAATTTTTTTTCGCATCTGTTGCAGGTTTGGATTTGGGAATAATCCCTATCCGCTTAACTGTGGGAAGTACTTGGGCATAAGCCCTAAAAATCATTGTGAGGAGTACCACAGGAACCCCGAAGTAGCTGGCCCATTAAGAGGACCTGCCAACGAAAAGAGAAACGACCCCTACCTGATTGACTAGTTCCCACCCGTGAGGTAAACCAAGAGCTGTCGTTTGTGGCAAAGCGGTTATCAGTTTTACCTGAGCCGTGGAGTGAGGGGTACTGCCCCAATACGCAAGCCGTCAGACAGCATTGGTGGCCGAGTGAAACCCCTAAACTGTTAGGAAGTCGCACATACCTAGGGTCCATATCTATTTTCAGCTGAACTGTTGTCGATCACTGCTACGCCGTTTCAGATCCAACCATTCAGATCC
This sequence comes from Larix kaempferi, assembly GCA_027924585.1. Taxonomy (NCBI): domain Eukaryota; kingdom Viridiplantae; phylum Streptophyta; class Pinopsida; order Pinales; family Pinaceae; genus Larix; species Larix kaempferi. Next base: position 427,708 of record BSBM01000734.1, on the reverse strand, counting down.
ATTCTGAAATCCGTTCCAGATCCATCCGTTTCAGATCTATTTCAGATCCAGTCGTTTTCAATCCATTCGGCGCCATTTCAGATCCCTTTGTTTCTGCTCACTTCCGGGCCGTTGCAGATCTATTTGTTTCAGATCCCTTCCGAGCTGTAGCCGCTCCATTCTGGGGGAAAAAAAAAATCTGCTCACTTCCGGGCTGTTGCAGATCTATCTGTTTCAGATCCCTTCCGAGCTGTAGCCGCTCCATTCTAAAAATAAATAAATAAACCAGTTTTTTCTCCATATCTCCCTTGTTTTAACTCTGTTTCCCTTGAAACTTCTCTGACACCCCTGCAATCCCATTCTGCATATTTCATTCTTGAGGACCCTATCCCACATTCCACTTCCCAACACCCGAAATCTCATATTTGTCTATTTTTAGGGTCTGCCATAACTTCTTCCATTTTCACCCGATTGCCTTCAAATTTTACCACAGAGTTCATTTTCTAATTCTGCTTCTTTGTCCCTCTTTGCCAAATTTTCTCATTCTTTCACCCTGCTTCTGAAATCCCCCTTTTCTGCTTTCCTGTCCTTTCGACAGTGTCCAAAATCTAGTCAAACCCCAATTACCCATCAGATTTTTTCCCCAATCCAAATTTTCCTTTACTAAATCAATTTCTGTTTGTGTTTTTCTACCCATTCCAAAAAAAAAAAACATGATTATGGTTGTCACCCATGCAGGAGCACACACCATGGAGGAAGCACTTGCAGCCATCCAAACCAAACTCCAAGATCTGGATGAAAAATTTCTCAGCCTCCATCTTCAACATTCAGCCATGAACAATAACCGACAGCCAGAATCTTTTGCATCCACTGGGTTCTCTTCTTCCAGCAATTTTCGTGGGCCGAAGCTTGATTTTCTTCGCTTCAATGGTACTGATCCGGCTAGATAGATATACAGAGCAGAACAATATTTCAGTCTGCATAATACTTTTGATGTCTAGAAAGTTCCACTTGCATCCTTTCATTTGGAACAGGAAGCCCTTCAATGGTACCGTTGGTACATCAAAGCTCATCCCGAGCCAAACTGGACAGATTTTTGCCAACTCCTTTTGCCACGATTTGGTCCTAGTGCTTTTGATGACTTCACAGGAGCACTCACTAAACTTCACCAAATGGGCACAGTGAGAGAGTATCAGACAGAATTTGAGAAACTGGCCAATCACACAGAAGGATTGTCTGATGAATTCTACAGGAGTTGTTTTATCAGTGGTCTCAAGGATGAAATCCGCTCAGAGGTCAAAATGTTCTGTCCCAACACAATGATGGAAGTCCTAGGGTTGGCTAAGTTGGCAGAGGACAAGATCGCAGCTCAACAACGCTCCAAACCCACCTTTGTTCCCTTCAGAAATATGGGTTCCCAACGACCTCCCATCACTCTTGCTCCTCAACCAACTCCTATCAAGCATTTGTCTGAAACAGAGATGCAGGCACGCCGAGAAAAAGGGCTTTGTTATAATTGTAATGAGAAATTCACTCGGGGACATAGATGTGTTCAACAAAAGCTCTATCTCTTGGATGTGGATTCTCCGCCTGCCTCAGAACTTGGTGAAGAAGCTACAGATACAGTAGATGATCAGGTCGACATTCAACACCCGCCTGTTGACACCCCATCTCAGGACGACCCACCCGAGATCTCTCTCCATGCTGTAACTGGCGTCACCACCCCACAAACAATGCGGGTCTGGGGATACTTCAAGAAGCTCCCTCTTACCATACTCATTGATTCTGGTAGCACTCATAACTTCATTGACCCTCGGATTGCCAAACAGGCTGATTGTTTTGTCCATCCTTGCTCCAACTTTGAAGTCATGGTTGCCAATGGGGGCACCTTACCTTGCAAGGGGAAGTGTCACAATGTGCGTATCTCTATGGAAGATTATAACCTACGCTCTGACATGTTTGCCTTGTCCTTAGGCGGATGTGATGTGGTTTTGGGGGTTCAATGGTTACGCACACTTGGCCCCATCTTATGGGATTTTGCTGAACTTTGGATGCAGTTTTCAATCAATGGGACACAACACAAATTTATGGGCTTACAACCAGGGTCTCTCTACATCATCAGTTCACATCGCCTGGAAAAGATCCTTAAGAAGAATTCACATGGTGTCATTGCGCATCTCCATTCCCTTCAGATGCACCCACCAATGGTCTCCACTACTTCCTTGGATAGATATGCATGTGTCTTTGTTGCACCAGAGGGCTTGCCGCCTTCACGAGACCTTTCCGGTAAGCATTTCGCCGCATCTACATCTCAGCAGGACATGATAGCTATTTTGCATACAGTACAGAAGTGGCAGCCATCCCTATTGGGGAATTATTTCTGCATCAAGACTGATCTCCAGAGTCTGGAAAATTTCCTAGAACAACGGGTCTCCTCCCCAGCACACCTGAAATGGGTTATCCAACTCATGGGTTATGACTATGCAACCACTTACCAGAAGGGTAAGGACAATATGGTGGAAGATGCTCCTCCTCGCACATTTGATGACCCAATTTCTCTTACAACTATTTCTCTGCTTGTTCCAAATTGGTTGCAATCTGTTCAACGGGGCTATCTCTTCTACGAACTCCATGCTTCTTCATCAGTAGGGCACTCTGGGTTCCTCAAAACGTATGACCAGGAACAATGTAACTTCTTTTGGCAGGGACTCAAAATGACAATTCAACGGATGGTGGTTGACTGTGATACTTTCCCGGTCAACAAGGATGAAACGACCCTCCTTTTGGGACTACTCGAACCCTTGCCCATCCCTCCACAGATTTGGACAACTATTTCTATGGATTTCCTAGAAGTGCTCCAGTGGTATAGTACCACATCTCAAAGGACACCATATGAAGCAGTCTCTGGACAGGCACCACCAGTTCTTCTTCCATACACCTTCAACAGCTCCCCAGTTCAGGCAATTGACTCAATTCTTCGAAACCGTGATCAGCTTCTTCTCATTCTGCAGGACAATCTTCACATGGCAAGAATTCAACTGAAACAACAAGCCGATCAGCATCATTCTGAGCGCACTTTTCACATCGTTGATATGGTTCTTCTTCGTCTACAGCCTTCCACGCAATCCTCTCTGAAACTCCAAAGGCACCAGTGGCTCGAAATGCAACTCGAGGATGCTACAGGGGACCCACTCCTTCAGATTCTGCATCAATTTCCACATCTAAAGCTTTGAGGACAAAGCTTTTTCTAAGGGAGAGGGGATGTTAGGAACCCATGTCTTTACTTTATTAGTATATTGTTGTTGGATGCATATGCTTTGTAAGTCGTCCCGTAGTATTTGTTGATCCATAGTTTGTATTATTGTTGTTGGCGCATATGCTTTGTAAGTCGCCCATAGTTTTGTTGATTCATAATTTGTATTGGCCCATGGTTTTGACTCATAGTATTGGCGCCTAGACTTAGCCCATGGTTTGTATTGACACATAGTATTGACCCATGGTATTGGCGCCTAGACTTAGTATATAAGTGTGTGTTGAGCCCTATGAAGGCACCGTGAAGTTAATTGTATTGAGCTTGCTCAAAGGAGGTTGCCCCCTCGAAGTGGCCCGTGATCAATATAAAAGTGATTCTGAGTTCTATTATTTCTGATATCTCGTGTATTTGCATTAATTAATTATTGCAGATTCTTCACACAATTTGGCTTCGAAAGTTGCCTGCAGGTTTGTTCGATCTCAAGTTAGAGGTGACTTGTATTCTGTGTGACAACCAGAGTTGTGTGAAGTTGTCTGAGAACCCGGTGTTTCATGACAAGTCGAAGCACATCGAGATCAAGTATCACTATATCAGGGATATGGTGCAAAGAGAAGCAGTGAGGCTCCAGTATATAGCAACAGAGGAGTAGATAGCTGATGTGTTGACCAAGCCTCTGTCGAGAGTGACGTTTCAGTACTTCAAGGACAAGCTTGGAGTGGTCTAGATTGAGGTTCCTTGAAATACGGAGGTATGAGTAACATAGCACGTGTGAGACGCAGTTAGTCACTCAGTGATGTAATTGAGCTCCTGGGCGTGTCTCCACTTGAGGTGTGATGTTGTAGCGGGTAGTCACGGGTTATGTGACGTAATTGAGTCTCCCGAACTACACTCGATACACCTGTTAGGATTTTCTCAATACACCCGTTAGGATTTTCTCACCATCACACAGATGAAACTGGTAGATGGGAAGGTAGAAAATGGAAAAGCATGGAATATGTAGGACTGAGTGCAGGAAAAGGCACAGTATACAAAGCTCCCAGGTTTGGAGATAACATAACTGCAGAGAATATGCCAAACTAAGGAGGCAATGAGCAGGCAAACTATAGAATATGGCAGAATTCTAAGCACAGGACATACGGCTCAGAATAGCTCTGATACCTCTATTGGAATGCCCAGATGGGCAAACAGGCAAAGACAACATAGAATAGACGTGAAAGCTCAATTTTATTAAGATAGTATACATGTATAAATACAATTTCAATTGACGCTTGGTTTCATATTCCAAGTTGTCCCTTGGACTCCTCATGACTAATCATCTTCACCTAACCCTAACAGATTAGGTTCCAACAATAATATCATATTTCATTGTTTATAAGATAGCGACTTTACATCCATGTGAATCCATAGCAACGCTCTAAATGCAATACTTTTCTTCTTATTGTTATTTTTGCCAAGAAAGCTTTATTGATGTTTTTTCTTGCTATTTTTGTCTACAAACCTTTACTTATGTTTTTTCTTGTTATTTTTGCCTACAAACTTCTGCTTATGTTTTTTTCCTTTTAAGCTTTTTGGTCATAACACCTCATGTTGGCCTCCTTTATTCAGCCACCCTTCTAGCTCATGTGCAAGCTTGGCATCATGACTTCAGCTTTCTTTTTAGCTCGTGTGCAAGCTTAGCAATATGATTTGACAACAATAACAGCTTTCTTTTGCCTCTACTGTAATAAACCAGCATTTGTAATTTAGCTATAGCTCAACAATGCCAGAAGCAATATTTTGAAGCCATCTAAGAGTTTGTTTCATAAATCAATGGTACCTTATTTAGTGCTTCATTATATCATAGCTCTGATATATCAACTTCAATGCCTAGCTCATAGTACCCTTCATTACAAACATGTTTTTACGACGAAGCAAGACAAAGAGATGCAAGTGATGGCATGGTTGAAGGTATCTATCAATTGTTACCCAGAAAACCCAACAAATAAGTTATATTTTATGAATTGTAATTTTACAGGGGAGTATGAGCACAGCGAACAACATAACATTCACGGAGATTATACCCATAGGAACAAAAATATTCTTTGAACATTCATTATTTTGATCTCGTTTCTCACGTCATATATCTCAATTTTTCAATGTACATGAGGTCCCTTTATATAGCATTAGGTGACCATAACAAGATTTCCAATTTAGACATTTGGTTTCCATCTCCATAACTATATTCCAAAATCTAGTGTGATCCCATGAGATCCTCATCCCTAACCTCTCTCATTGTTCTCATCTTGTTCTTATGTAGACTTGTGTATAGTCCACATCACACATCACAATGCAACCATATTACTTGGACATAAACCATCTCAAGTATGAATTAATCCTCTATATGTTCAAAAGTTCAAAAAAAATGAGCTATATGATGAGAGACAAGATCAATACAAGGTGATGTTCAAAGTATATTTGTGTTCATACAGGTATAATTTGTGTGAATGTTATTTTGTTGGATGCACTCATATTCACAACATTTGGTATCACAGGCATGGCATTGAAGTTGCAATGATAAAAATCTAAAGCTTATGTTATTGTGATGAAGATTTTTGCAGATGAAGATCAATAGTATGTTTTTTACTGCTGAGGTGTTTGGGTGAGGTGCAAATACAAGATTTAATGTTTAGAATATACCAGTATAAACAGTGTAGATTGAATGTAGAGAATCAAACTATGTACAGTGTTTGGTGTTGAAAAACAAACAATCAAAGTTGCAGGCATTTTATTAGCATTCTCAAAGGTTTCAAATCTCTCATGCTTTACCATCAAGCCACGATGCAAGAGATATAATTCATCTGTTGACTCTGCACGCTTAGATCTATTTGTATAGCATGTTTTGGGTGCGCCCATATTTCCAACAGAGCAAACAATAACTTTCTCTACTATTCATCTTGACTCCATGCTATACAGTTTAATTTTTTCAGAAGTTACTTCCTGAAGCAGACCCCAAGATTGAGGGTTGCACTGCATACCATGAATTTCTTTCAACTTAGGTGCTAGGTTGAAGGGGCAACTATCATGCTTAAATTGCTCAAGACTTGCACCCAACCTCAATCCCTTTTTTAGCAATGCCATTCAGATGGGGTGGGAACCTTGGTGAACATGCTTAACACTTTGTCAACCTCGCCGATGAACCAAGGCCTCATTGAAAATTCCGTGTTATACACTTAACAAAATTTAAGCATTAATGTTAGAATTTTGTTTGGGAATAATGTTACAATGTATTTATTCCTTTGCCTCTTCACCATACCTTGCTAACTTATTTTGAGAATCAGTAGCAAGAATCACATTCCACTAGCAATCTATGGCAATGCAGAATTTTTACTTGTTGAAGAAAAGCCCTCCATATCATCATATCTTCTAATCATCCATGACAAGAAGCAAAATTCGCTAAGCTCGTCCTTTTTGGAAAAAGCCAAGACTTAATACAGGGCTTCATGGACTTGACCCCTCTCTCTAAGGATTACATGATCTATAACTTATAAGTTATATTTATCCACTTGGTAATTCTAAAAGTTGAGAAAAACAGTTATTTCTGTAAGATAAAAGCCATTAAATTTATCCCAACTACAAACATAATTTTACATATGAAGGTAAATGGGCAACAGATTTCTCAAGAACTTTATTCCATCAGACAACTAAATTTGTGATTGCACCACAAGGATAACATGATAAAAAGCCAGGTATTTATGTCAACACGAAGCAAATGGAGTGTCCCAGACTGCAAAAGAACTAGCCTTTCATAACAACGTGTAATATACAACAGTAAATTATTAGCAAACCACTCCTGTCCTATTGCACATCATAATGGTACCATAATACTCGGTTTGTTATCTTCCGTCCAAAGAGTTTCAAGCATAAAAAGGTAATCTTTGTTGGAAATCAATCATGCTGTTAAATGCTGTCCAGGATCAATCATCATCACTAGAGCGTCCATCCTCTTCTTGCTCATGTTCAGCAACAACCTTTTGTATGAAGATGTTCTGGACTTGTTTCATAAGAGCTTCCTTAGATGAATCAGTTCCATCTTCACGGTCCTTGAGAACTGGGTCTGTTTGGCATAAAGTAAATGCAACACCTAAAAGAAAAAGGACAGAAACATTGAGCATCAAGGAAAAACTTGAGATATAAACTACTAGCTAAAGAAAGTAAGTTGACTGATTTACCAATATGAAATCAAAACATGTCAAAAACCATTGTATATTTCAACAAGACACAGACATAACAAGCTACTATCCTAAAAACTAAACGTCACTACAGATACTTAAGATCCAAAATATAGTAGAAATGTGCATGACATGAAGAATGGCAAAGATGGCTTTCTGCACCACAATTAGCAGAACAATATCCATTAGTGATCTAGTCCTTAAAGTATAATTTCCATTTGTAAGGTAAATCTTGACTCGCTAGATTCAAACCTGTTGGAAAGGAAACACATGTTCTTAACTGTTAGGCCCACTCAAGTGGTACATAAATAAACATCAGCTAGATGGAAAGCTCTTATTCAACCCGGAAACCACAAATGGTTAAAATGATAGATGGAAATATACTCAGATGATGCAAACTGGGATTCAAAATTCAAATACTACACATAGACAGGTTGGACTGTTACCAGAACATAGTATTTATAATTTGACTGCTAGTTCTGAACCCCATTAAATGATAATAACATGTATTGACCTCTTCCATATTCTCTCAATAAAAGAATGAAGATTTCTGTGAAAGCTATTATAATCATAACATTATTTCAAAATGAACAAATAATATAGCTCATTTTGATATTCAGCCCAATTAATTTTTGAATGCTTGCAGCCTGTACTCTAAAATATAAAACACAATATTACTAAATGTTGTGAAAAGGAGAAGCAGCAGTTGTACTTGAAATAGTCAAAATGCTAATACCTTACAGAGAAAAGTCAAAAATGCTGATATCTTACAGAGGAACTCAAGAAAATGCACAAGAGGCAACTATAAAAAACTGGACCTTAAAAACAGATGCTTGACATTTAGGGCTAATGATAATTCAAAATTTGCATGCAGGAAAAAATACAACCTTCAGGTGTGCAACGACGTCCACCAAAATGGTGTAAACCGACATATGTTGCTTTAACGTTGCTGCTGTTATATATCAACAATGTGGGAAGATTACGATCTGGATAGTTTGGGATACAATCTGTTGAGACTATCTTAACAAACTTTGTTGCTGGGTATTTCGTAGCCAACTCATCCAAGCACTGTCCAAGGATGCCACATTCTGGAACTCTGCAAAATACATCCTTAATAAGTAGGGCTGACCTAATAAAATGTATAATCCAATGCTTTTCTAACTATACAGTAACCAATAAAACACATTAACCCTAGCAGAATTATGAAGGAAGCAACATTGACTGAATCACAGATGATCAACTATCCCAATTCTTTATGATAAGAGCATATCATTGTCAAACTAATCAAAGATTGTAAATTTACAAGTCATTTATACATCCCGCCAAAAGCTACCCTGGTGTTCTTATTTTTGTTTATACAGATGGAAGATTTGGAAAAAGCAGAGCTCACAAATGTAAACAGCATGAACACCAAAGAAGGAAGTGAGCTGCCCCACCAAGTGGAAAAATGACAATGTGCCCTTTCCAACTACGAAAGTAAAGAAAAAGGAACCACAACACATTTCTGTTTGCACAAATACCAAACCATACAAGGAACAAAATATGATGTACTTTTGCATTCTACCATTTGCAAGGGCAGCCTAGAAATCTTGAAAGAATCTGAAATTGAAATTATATTAATATCATTGAATCACCAAAATAATAGTCAATTGGATTAAAAAACAACTCAGCATGTAAGTTTCATCCAAGTAGGGAATGCTGTACTCATGTCCTGAGAAAAATATATACCTAACCTAAAAATAATTGTGAAATAATAGAAGAGAAGAAAAGGAAAAAGAAATACTCTGCATGATCCATGCATGAATCAAGTGAGGGGAGGATCGATAAACCGTTATCCACCATCAATGACATTCAAGTTGCCTACAACCTGGTAAAAAATGTTCATAACTATAGAAAACATTTCGTGGAGAAGAAGTCAGGGATGTACTGTGTGTGTTTACCTATTGCTCAAATATTGTTTAACTCTTTCTGTGAGATGAACGCATCAGTGGGAAAGAATCCCATGAGGGTGAACTGTCTCATAGCCCCTTTTCATCTATTTTTGACACTTGGAGTTACAAAATATGTTGAGCGGGTGAGTTGGCACGTGCGGACATGTGCTTACTTGACCTTGGCACATACAGCATGCACTAATTGAGTTAGTTACTTGGAGATGTGTGCTTGGCTCAAATTGTCATGTAACTGCTTACTGTTAGCACAAGTGAGTGGCACTACTTGAGAAAGGGTGCATTCTCTTGGGTTGAGTCCAACCTTGTTGGAGGAAGATTTTCTTGGAGGTCACGTGAGTTTGTTAATGTAGACCTTGGCGAGGTGGAGAGCTCCACTTGTGGACCCATTCTCATTTGTGGATCTAGTATAGGGTTTTACCTTATTTGAAACTCCTCTTAGTCTATAAAAGGAAGGAGGAGCACATTAGTTCAAATAATTAGTACTTTCTTTGTTTTATTTGAGTAGTGTTAAGTTGTTAACCCCTAGTTGTGCTTGTGCCACTGGAGGGTTAAGATCCAGCAAGAGTCCATTAGGTTGGTTCTATTATAGGTGCATCCAGATATTGGCATTGATCATAGCTTAATCCAGACTCCAGAGTTTCAGAAAAGTACTATTCTTAGCACTTCTTTTTTTCCAGGAGACAGAGATCCGAACCCTGCATGACAACGGTGTTTATTATATTATATTAGTTAGGTTCCTCGTAAAAATACGAATCTAGTGAGGCTGCTTTGCCTGTATGCGAGATGATCATGCTCTCATGTTTTTTGCTTTTTGTTTTTTCGGACATAAATTGATGCTACCTCCCTTCCTGCTTTATGTTTTTTCTTTTTCAAAGGAAGACTGTTTTTTGTGTTAAAGTATAACTTATAATGGTCAATTAGATATTAGACTTAGGTATTAATAAAATCACTTCCGACTTTATTATATTTTGCCCTTTTATTCTTTAAATCCCTTTATTTAATTTCTCAGTCTATTCCACATTCATAAAGTGGATTGACTCGACCTCATTGTAACCCTATATAAAAAAGCTTTCACTTTCTCATCTATGTAATACATAACGATAACTCTTTTGAGTATTCTTGGTTTCTTTATGTGCTCGATTTCGGTGATCTGGTAATGAGAGCATAGCTAGAGCCTTGTAGGCATGGAGAGCATGAAGACCTAGGGACTGCTGCCGACAGAGACAGAACGAGGGATCACTAGTGTAGCACATCAAAGAGCCGAAACTCCAAAACCAAGTACTGTTTCGATTTTTAATTTCAAAGCAAGATCAAATTTTTTTTAGTGAAACCTTGCAGCTTGAGGTTCCACAAGACAGCTTTAAGGGATCATACAGATCAGCTTGGACGAACCCACATGTGTGGGTATCCGTACAGCCACTGCCACAGCAGCCACCATACTTGTATGGAATTGTACAGACTGCCTAATTTCAGTCGTACGGCCATAAGGAACAGCAGATTTCTACATGGAATTTTAAATCGGGTTGTACGGAACAGCCGATTCCTGTACATAGTTTTAAATTGGGTCGTACAGAATATTAATCTACATCAACGTACGGACATCATACAATTCTGTATGGTGCACCAGAAATTCATACTGCACACCAACAATCCATATAGATTTTTCAAGACTACGAATGTCTACAGAATCTGCAATTGACAGATCAGCCAAATCAACCATACAGCTCAGAAATTTAGAACAATTTTGACTCGTATGACAATAATTGGTAAAATTTATCCTTTCTTAGTTAAATTCAGTGGGTTTAAGAGCAGATTAGATCTATTCTTATATGAATTGGTGCCCATATTTCAAGATCTGGATGTTTTAGCTAGCTACTGATTTTGTGATTTTCAGCAGATTTATGGAGAAATAAATTATTTGTGTTGGTTTGTATCAGATCTGATTATTTTTTAGCTGTTCGAAAGCATATCTATCTAGATTTACGTGTTTTACAGCTATTTGAGTGCATATCAGGGGTGTATGAGGCTGGTTTTGAGCAAATTTGCCAAAATCTGTTTTAAAGCTATTTGTGGGCAGATTTGTCAAAAAATTGTGTTGATCAGCAATACGTGGCTGCTACAATGATTTTGAGGCAGTATACAATGGTTTGGCCAATATTTTTCAGCATTTTACTCTATTTTGGTATATTTTTTAGTGCATTTGTGACTTGTAATTATGGCCTCTTTGACCGACGTCATGTTGGAAGCTAACCAAAGGTTATGTGACAAGAACTACAATACGTGGAAGCAACATATATTGGCCATTTTTTAGTATAGGTGCTTGGCTAATACCAATACCCACCCCATAGTTGTGGATAGATACCAGAACAAGTTTGATCAACAAGACAGAGAAGCAGTGATGTTGCTTAAGGTGTCTATGATAGATGCTAAGCTTCCTAAGGTCCAGATTGGGAAGACTTCAGCAGCCACTTGGAAGCAATTGAAAGATCTGCATTAGACTTCAAATAAGGGTTGAGCCTTCTTCCTAAAGAACATGTTGTTCTAGATTACAATGGATGAGAATGTCTCATTACAGGAGCACTTACTCAAGATCAAGGATATCCAAGACTTTGAATAACGGTCGAGCCTTCTTCCTGAAGAACATGTTGTTCTCGATTACAAGAGCACTTACTCAAGATCAAGGATATTTGAGAACCACTGGGCAAGATGGAAATAGAAGACATGGTGGTAATCACGCTGAAAAGCTTACCACATGCTTAAGAGCACATTATTGGGACTCTCAAGAGTCAAAATCACCTCTATAGGTGTTGACCTAAATTTTGATGAGCTTTGCACTAAGATCTTACAGCAGGATGGAAGAAACAGTTCAATAGCAATGGTGAGACAAAGTTCAGAAGAGGCCTTTGCCGTCAATTTCAAGGGAAAAGGTAAATGGGCCAAGAAGAAAGGTCAAGGGAACGGAGATGATGCCACATGAAGTTAGAAGACCATCACTTGTCACCATTGTGGCAAGGCAGGCCATATGAATAAGTTCTACAAAAAGAGGTTGGTTGAACAAAAAACCAACCAGAGAAGGCCTCAGTAGAAGGCTCATGTCACAAAACATACAAAGGAGAATGAGTCATCCTTCTATGCATCCATGGCTAAGCAGCTAGCAGATAACCACATGTCATCTGATTGGTACAGCGACTCAGGTGCATCTCGATTCTCACCATTTCACCAATACACAAGACTGGTTCATGGAGTACACTCCCAGTGTCTCTAAAGATTCAATGATCTTCGATGGTGGTGAAGGGTACACAGTGGTTGGTAAAGGGAATGCTCAAATTTCCTTTGGAGAGAACATGCTCATTTTCCTTAATGTGCACTATGTAGTATGTACCAAGTATGGAGCTTAATAAGCTCTCAATTAGTCATAATATGAGACACTATCCCCATCTTGCTTAGCTTGTTTCCAATTTTAGCAATCATAAATGCTATGTAGTTGACAAGGAGACTCGGAAGACCATTGCTAATGGTGTGGAGGATCACGGACTATTTCGATTAGTCGACAGTGAACAGGTCAAGGAGTATGCATTGGCAACCAAGAGTGCATCAGCCACTCTTGCATCAGCAGAATGGGCACCTCAACCTCACCCACCTCTCTCAGTTGGCCCAAGAGAATCTGGTAGATGGACTTCCAGACATCTAGCAAAATTTCAGGAAGTATGTGGAGCTTGCCATGCAATGAAGTAGCGCAAAATGCCATTTGACAAAGGAAAAGCTTGGAGAATGACCAAAGTCCTTCAACTAGTTCATATAGACATCCATGGACCAACGAACATGGCATTGATCATCGGTGCCAAGTATTTCTTCTATTTGTTAATGACTATAGTAGGAAGATACAAGTATATTTCTTGAAGTTAAAATCCTAAGTATTTAATGAGTTTCAAAATTTGGAAGCATTAGTAGAAAAAGAGTCTGGTTGTCCTATAACCAATCTTAGCTCTGATAATGGTGGATAATTTTGCTCAAAAGAACAAAAACATTTTTGTGCTAAAAATGGGATCCAAAGACAGCACACTCCATAGCAGAATGGAGTATTTGAGAAGCAAAATGAAACAATCACAGAGATGGCCATATGTATGGTTGAAATAAGATAAGATAAGATAATTTTATTAATGTGCAACAAATGAACATAAAAGTAGGTCAATGGGACTGTCTGGTACCATGATAACAATACAAAGTGGGAGACCAAACGTAGCTCCTATAAAAAGTTAAAGGCAGAAATCAAACCTAACCCTAACTCCACCAGTAAAGAGCCAATCCCGAGGAGAGATATGAAGAAAGCGAATCCAGAAAATGTATAAAGGGAGTGGATCCAAGAGCTGTGATACAGAAATGGTGAAATTGTCATTGTCATGGGGCACAGGAAGCATAGGAAGCATCTCTCCTACCATCCGAGGCTGACTAAAGGAAGCTCAAAAAAGTACTCTATTTAGAGGAAGAATATATTTGTTCCCAACAGGTTTTGGGTTGAGGCAGTGTTCATAGCAATATATCTGTTGAAGATCTCCAACAATGGCAGTGAAGTTGAAGAACCCCAAGGAAGCATGATTTGGGAGGAAGCCCAAAGTCAGTAATCTTAAGGTTTTTGGTTCTACGACATATACCTAAATCCAGATGAGAAGAGAACCAAGCTAGAACATAGGCGCAAGAAACTGATGCTTTCATAGTACAACGACATTCATAAATCCTATAGGTTGATTGACGTGGAAACCAATCAAGTGAGCTTTAGTAGAGATGTTGTAGTTGATGAGGAAGTTGGACCTTTCTAATCTTCTTCTTTACATTTCAAAGTTACCATGCAACTTCCACATCAATCAACCTATAGGCTTTCAGGATTCAGGTGTCTAGCTTCATATAATTCCACTTGAAAGGGGGAAAGATTATGAGCATTTTGAGTAGTCTCCCATACCTAGTCCAATAATTTCGGATGCAAGTACCATGAATCAGCATTCGGATGGCATAGGAACTAGTAGCCCAAGTTGCAGTGATGATGAGAAGGTTCCCAAGAAGAGGCCCAAGTGGTGACACAACACCATTGGAGATCTTCAAGCAACAGAAATTATCAAGGGATGATCATTGAGAGGAAAGAGCAAACAGTAACCCAACACAATTAACTTTGCTCTTAGGGCCAATGTTCAGAAAGTATTCAAGCCCCGGGTATTTGATGAAGTTAAAGGGAGACTCGAATGGGAGAATGCCATGATTATTGAATATGAAAGTTTGATGAAAAATCGGACTTGGGATCTCACAGCACTTCCACCAAGGAAGAAACCCAATGGCTACAAATGGGTGTACAATGTCAAGTACAAGGCAAATGGCACACTTGACAAGTACAAGGCACAGTTGGTAGCTAAAGGGTTCCCTTAGCAAGAGGGCATTGATTATGAGGAGACTTTTTCTCCTACAGCAAAGATGAGCACCATTTGACTAGTTCTATCCATGCCAACATGGTGTGACTAGAAGGTCCATCAAATGGACATGAAGAGTGCCTTCCTCAACAAAGATTTGGAGGAAGAGGTCTATATGTATCAACCACAAGGATTTGAGGTTTCAAAGAAGGAGAATTTTGTTTACTTATTAAAGAAGGCACCTAGGTGAGAAAAAAGATAAACAGTATCTATTGGTTGCTTTAAGTGAAGTTAAAAAGAATGAAAACGAAACCATGGAGGAATTCAACGGAAGGTTTAATCACGTTGTTTAAAGATTGAATAGAGACATCAACCCTCCGTGGGGAACTATCTTAATACACTAAATAAAGGCATTTGATGGAGAACTTAATTTCTAGCTCAGGTAAAAGGATCCCCGAAATCTCCATTTAGCCCAATAGGCCGTAATAAAGATTGAGAGGAAAATGTTCATGGTTGGTAAAACCAATCAGCCAAGCTCATCCAAAGCCAATCCTATAAGACATGAAACAAGATCCAGAATGGTAAATACAACTGAATGTTAGTTTTTGTAGTTCGACACGTACTTCTATGTTGGGAGTGTCTAGCAACATAGAAGGAGCCAAGGTGATTTCTAAACATACATTGTAAAGGTGGATTTATAACACCTCATGTAAATGGTTTTAGTTGGCCCATGGTATTTGCATGAGTGTGAGATTATAAAAGGAGCCTTAGAGTATGAGTTCAATATCACAGTCATAGGAGAAAATGAGATCTTCTATAGTGGTCAACATCACAATTGCAAGAGACGGATTTTCTCTTGTAGAGAGCAGTCTAGATCTCAGTTTGAGATCATAGCCTTTCTAGGGAAGAGTCACTTCTTTGTTGGACCCAGGGTGGATCTAGGGTTTGTCTATCTAGTTTGCAGATAGGATTTGGGGCAACTTCCTGTGTGTTTCGGTCCAGATCCGGAGGGTTTATCCAAAGGACTTCTATGGTTTTGTTGTAATCAAATCCTGCAATAAGAAAGAAGACAAACGTTTCTTGGTTTTCCTCGAAGGACTGGGGTTTCCAAGGTATCTTTTGTGTTGTGGTTTTCTCTATTAATGGTTGTGAGTTTCAGTGTGTTACTAATTAATAATTATCAAGTTAACAAAAGGATACCAGGATTCAGGAACTACAGGATTAAGAATCGTCCGATGGTTTCATCCATCTTTTAGCCGATGGCATCCATCTATTCTCAAATATCCTTGATCTTGAGTAAGTGCTTTTTAAATAAGGCATCCTTCTCCATCGTAATTGAAAACAACATGTTCTTTAGGAAGAAGGCTTTGTCCTTGTTTGAAGTCTCATGCAAATCATTCAAATGCTTCCAAATTGTTGTGGAAGTTTTCTAAATCTGGACCGCAAGAAGCATAACATCCATCATGGATAACTTAAGCAACATTACTGCTTCTATGTCTAGATCTTATCCCTATTGGTAAGTCATAAGGCAAGAAGACAATTTCAGATCTACAGGAAAGTAAGACAATATGGTGGGTTTGGGATGTTGATACCCCATTGCTTATTTTCCTTGGGTGCGTTGTTGGTACCAATCACCCCCCAGGGAGAGCATCATCAAATTATGGAGTTCCCATCCTCCAGCCACCTAATCTTCTCTAAGGAACTTTTTAATAGTGTAAAGCAATATAAAGATAGTTTAGCCTCACTAGTTATCTCTAGTTTTCAGTTATGGACAAAGTTGCGGAATGTGTAACTTTGTCCATAATGTGTGAATGCTATATTCAAGAAAAGGATATTAACATCACTATTTGTCCATGCGACAAGAGAAATTATACGAGTGTTGATATCGCCAATCTATTATTAATTCTAGAGCCAAGTATAATTGAAAAGAAAAACTCTATTGGTGAAAAAGAATATGAAGTTAAGGACTTACAACTAGAAATTGATGATTATAAATTCACATCCAAATTCAATATTACATCTATGTTTGATAAAGAGGTTGACATAATTCTCAATTCAACCTGGCTTGAATCACTGGGTACATTCATTGTAAACTTGGAGAAAAAGTTTCTAACATTTTCCTATATAAGAAAAAGAAAATAACATTGCAAGATGTTACTATGAAATCATGCTCAATGAGTCAATAGTACCCTCATTAGAAGACTTGGAGGACATAACAAAAGTGATCCTTCAAGATAGCCAGAAGTCAATACAAAGGTTGCAGGATTAGCAGAAAGAATGTGACAAGGTCATCACTAAAAATGACGAAGATATTTCTCACCTAAGAAATGAGTCACAAATTACTTGCAAAAAATCATGAAGCCAAGGAGAAGAAGCAGTGTTTTCAAAAGTTAGAACAAGAGAATCAAGATCTCACGAATGAATTCAGCAAGAAGTTATCAGAGAAAGATCAAGAAGCTTCTAGCTTAAGGAACCTTAATCAGAGGTTTCTTGAACAAATCACAAGATTAAAAGAGGGGCAGTAAGAAAATCAAGACCTTAAGGACAAAGTTGATAAGCCAAAGAACGCTAAAGAACTTTCAACCTTAAAGGTTCATAATTGAAGTTTACTCCCACAAATCAATAAGCTAAGGAATGGCAAGAAGTTGCCACAGGATAAGTTAGAAAATTCTATCTGCAAGAAATCACTAATTGATAAAGAAACATTGACTAATCTTGCTGAAATAAAGAAGTCTTCAGAGGTAAAATTGAGACATTGGAGAAGGGAACCATTACAGATCCAATTGAAATCTTACCTGCCAATAAATCACCAGAAGCATCAAAAGAAGAAGGATTTGAGAACATGACACCAAATACAAGCATACCCTATTGTCATCCTAATTATACAAGTCATCAACAAACTAACCGAAGACAAAATAAATTTGCAAAGCTAAGTAAAGATCCTACTCTATTGACGAGAAGTTGAAGTATGGAATCCTATCATCCTCCAAATCATATAATTCATTACGAAACAAAATCACAAAAGATCGAATTAGGGTGGTTTGACCCTTACACAATTCGACAAATCTGCTCGTTACTTAGAAGATCATATCACCTTGTATCCTCAACAATGATGAACGTAAGAATGAACAATTGTGAAAAGGCATTACAAGCCAGAATGAAGACATAACAACTTTTGCATGTTTTGAGGACAAAGCATTTTTAAAGGGGTAGACAATGTAACTGTTATCACCAAACTTATAGGTGCCCCTAGAGATGGATCCAAGATGGATGGCAGAAGGGTTGGACAACCAAAGAGGTGCAACCAAGATAGTCTCGACTCCCAATGGATGGTTGTCACGCCAATCAAGGCAATCTTCACTTTATGTTATCTAGCCCAAGACAACAAAGGGGGAGACCCAGATCTACTCCCGACAGGAGAGATCAGACCAAGACACTAGATCAAATCAAATGATGATGAAGTACGTAAGGTGTATGGTAAACTCTAGATCTATGAATGAAGTCGCAAGGTAAGTAATAGGTTGGATCAAGGGGTTTAGACAATGTAGATTTGGTCCAACATGTTTATGCGAGTGACTTATGAGATTTAGAATAAGATCCAGAATCAGGGTACTAGTCAATTGTGAGAAAACCCACTGCCTTGGGAACCGTGTCCAATGCAGGGTAGTTAAGGACTGAATTGGGGCTAACCAGTACCAAAAGTGAGCTTGATTGATTGATATGACAATGTCAAGGGGTTCAAGCAGCCAAAACAAGGATCACACCACAAGCCAACCCAACAATCCAGGAAAGTTGAATGGGCTTGGAGAAAGATCAGTGCCTTGGGAAATGGACCAAATGGAATCGAATGTCCACCAAATTGTAGATCATGAATGTTGAGGTGTTGAGGTACGTGGATCTAAAAGATTAGGATAATCCAATGGCTAGATATCAGTAGATCTAAGATTGAAATGTGCCACAAAGTGACCCAAGTGGGGCTCAACCCTCAGAATGAGGAATGGGCCCACAAGGTGAAAATCACTGAAGTGACACACTAAGGGTAGGTTATTGAATGTGTAGATGAAGGATCAAGTGGGATCTCACCTACCCCAGGTGCTAGATCCTAGCAAACTCACCTTCCCACGAAGTGCGACCTCCCTTGGAGAAGCTTCTTTGCCTTGGGAAATGGGTCAAATGATGGCCAATCCACACCAAACTATAGACACGAATCGATGTGGATGCTATAGAGGTGGGTTTTAAATTTTATACCCAAAAGCCAAGTGGATCTTTCTAGATCTGAGAAAATGTAAAATGAGGGTTTTGAAATTATGAGGGTTTGAAGCATTTAGACAAATGGATAGATCATGGAAAGAGAAATTACCTTGAGATCATACCTGAGTGATGGAATGAGATGCCTTGTTGTTGAGGAAGACTCCCACAAAGATCAAATGAGAAATTGTTGAATTTGCATGCCGAAATGATGCCCTAGCCCACAAGTGCGACCTCCTCTACCTGTCAAACCAAGGAAAGTCGATTCAATCAGTCAGATCAAGTATGGAGGAAATACAAGCGAAATGCAATGATAACATGAAATAGAAGGGTCCTAGGACAGTAATACTCCCTGTTACCAACGAACAAACCCAAGGAAGAAGTAGGGAGGGTCCTCCCCTACCAATACGTCCTCCTCAAATGAATTCGGCCTCCACCTATAGATGCAAAATACGTGGTACAAAAATATAGCAAGACAAAATCTCCAAGAACCCAGTGCAAAGGAAGAATCAACGAACGAACTCCAAAAGCATTCACCACAACACAACAGATAGATGCAATAATAATTCTCTATTCCAATAATCCAGAGCCAAAAGTCCCCTTTACAATGAGAAGCTCTCTCCTTTAAATAGGAAGGAGTGAGTCCACAATCTAACCACTTTTTGAATGAGTGGCTAAGATTAAAAGATCTAATCAATGGTTGAGATGAGCTCAACAATACAATACATGGATCAATAATAAATATAACAATAAGTGGACAAACTCACCCTAGAAGAGGGGATCCCACCAAATCATGATGACAAAATAATAGATCTAGCTTATGGTGGGTCCAAGGGATAATTTTAGACACCCTTGGTCAATCCCCATAGCACAATATCAATAAAATAATCATCAAAGTACCAAATCGTGCCTCTATGGACAAATCGTGAGCCTTGGGAGGCTCCAGAAATCATCAGAAAGTGCCATAAGTGATGGATGTGGGTCCCGATGAAGCTGAAACTGCTGGAAAAGGTGTGGAAGACACCCACTCATCATCACTGATCATCCCATGCCATAACATTGCCTCAGTAGCCCAAATTGAATTCCTTTGTAGCCATTTTTACCATTTCTGGACTGCCTCGGGAAATGTGAAACTGTCCAAACTGCTTCCTGGAGTGCATGCACTGTCAAGGTGAGCTCACCAATGAGTCTGGGAGGGGGGTAATATGGTAATAACAAGTGGCTGGACCACCCCCTCCATGCACAGCGCCCTAGGTGAACCAAGTAAATCTCATCACTGCTCTGACAAGGCCTCCGACAGACCAAAACTGCACTAGGATAGCCAACTGAGGCTCAATCATCACTGTAATTGCCCGGAACTGAAAACAGACTATCTCATTGGACTCAAAAGGTTTAAATCCATCTAAAATGTGTACTCATACACCATATAAACCTCTGCATGGTCCAAAATAAATACTCATCATATCCGGCAGACCAAATAATAATAATCTATAAAAGTGTTGAAAAGCACAAATCATCATCATAAGCCTGAAACCACTGCATAAGCCCACCATGGTGACCTGTACCAGACCATATATCATCTATCTGTAACATCTGAGGTCTGCCACCTCATGTCCTGTGGTTGACTTTTGGTCAAACTGAGGTTTGACCAAGTCAACATGACCAAAATATAACTCAAACTGTCATCAAGCTACTGCAAGGTGTCCAAGGTTAAGACATGCTTTACAATCCATTCAATTAGCAATTATAACAAGAAGTAATCATTACTGGCGATCTAAATCCAAATATAATAAGTCATAATTATTATTTATTACTCAGACTAGACATTCAAGGTCATACTCACTTCATAGTTGTGATCAATTTGCTAGTGAAGGGTGAAGGCTAAGAAACAATTGTCTAGGTTAAAGGATGACTTACTGACTTAACACTGTGACACTTTGGAAATGGAAAAGGGGATACACACCATAGCATATAATGGATAAGCAACAACACAGGGAATGGCGATGTCTCACAAATGGATAAGTTGTTCAAAGAGTGATTATTCACCTTACGCAGATGCGCACAATCCATAATACAAATGAGGCCAACAATCTTTTTGATATAGCATTTAAGTTCCATTGCTTTTTGGCCCTAGAGTTTCCATAGCCTTTGATCTATGTGTGTTTACAAACACATTGCATAGATTTACATTTATTTAGGCTTGTTGTTGCAGGTGTGTTTTTAAAACACTTGTTTACCTGAGCACTTCTAGGTGTGTCACAGACAGCTTGTTTACCTAGGTATTTACATTTCACAAAAGATATAACATTTCATATTTTCATAGCCATTTTCATTTGGCTTTCTTTTCATACAAGATATAACATTTCATTTCCATATTTTGTATTCATGGCGGCACTAAAAGTTTCAGGTTTAGCCAACAACATCTTTAGTGACTAGGGGGAATTCACAAGGAACACCAACTCACCATAGGCAAGTTTTGTCACCAACTCAGAGCCGAGACACAATAAATAGGGGAAGCTTATCCAATATAGAGGCTACAGTGGGGGAAGGTCCTCCATGCCACTAGTCAAGTAGTAAGTCAGGGTAATGAACAAACTGGGTAAGTCATGGATGGATGAAGATAGTGAATAATGAAACCAACACTAGCAAGCCAAAGTATGGCAGGAATGATCACCTCTATTCTCCCTAAGGAGGATAAAACCAATGAGTATAGGCCAAGAACTTCTAAGTCTAAGTAGAGACAAATATATATATATATATACAACCAGGTCCACATATCTATATGATCGCCAGATCATGATACTAGTGCTAAGACATGCTAAGAAAATGGAAATAAAAGCAACATAACCACAACACCATAATATACCTGCTGAGTCATATACCTGAATGCTCACCATCTGAACCATCATCTGTCCTCTGAAACTGCTGCTGTAACTCCGGGCACTACTGACTACTCTGTACAAATGGCTAAATAGCTACATCGGTCATCTCTCTGAGTGTCCTGAGACTCAGTCATGGCATGGGGAATAAAACTCTGTCCAAAATCTGATAATGATCCATAGTACATGCTCATCTCAGCATCTCAATGCAAGGGAACTGGCTGAATAGTGTACTGGAATCGGAAAAATAATGTATGGTAGCCCGGCTACTATATATGTGATAACAGTAATAAATGTAAATGTATAAATATATAATTCGAAATATATATAAATAATAGTAATAATAGTTAATAACAAAGTTACTAGACTTGGAATCGACAATAAATTGGCGAGGCAAAAGAGAGAAGAGTTTGAATCAGATCGGGAAAAAATTAGCAAATACAAAAAATTAAATATATATACATATTTTGAATTAAAAAAAATATTTTTCAAATATATTAAAAATAGCCATGTCCATATACTGCAACGTATGAAAAGATGTCAAAAAAAAATATCAATAAATGCCCAAACTACATCAATCCTTGGACATTAAATCCATTAATATAATATTATTAAAATAAAATTTATATTTTCTTATATATTTAGACATCGAATATAATTATATACTATATATAAAAAAATTATATTTAATATTATATAATAAGTAACATATAGTAATATACTACTTATAACATAAAACAAAACCACAGTATAAAATATATCAAAAATCAACTTATATATATAAATTTTAATAACTATGCCTCGCTAGCCGACCGGTTGTGATGCCTAACGCTTGCCCGCTAAAGGAATGCCCAACGCGGAGTGCCCGATGCTGAGTGCCTAGAGAAGCTAGTCCCATTGTAACTTTGGCATGCCATTCAAAACCTTTCGTTCTGAAATCCCTCGTCGATTAGCCTTCCCTCACCGCCCACAACCATCAATCACCATTAATTGCGTCTGTGGTCGCATTTAATTACCGTCGCGCGAATAGAGAGGACAACCACAGGCACATATTAGTCTGTCATTGCCGGGATAGAGGAGGAGAGAGCACGAAACCCTCGAAAACAACCATCATCAATCCATCAACTAAAGTCAATCCGGAGAGGAGAGAAACCGAAACGGTGAATCCTGTGACTTAGAAGTAAAAAATTAGGTAGCTCAAGTTTAACTCGCCCTGAACTAGTTTGGATCGTTTTGCTTCCGATCCGAGTCAAACTCGTGAGTTTTCCAGTTTGACTCACAAGTGCTGTAACTATGGTTAATAATTAATGAAAGGAGACATCCTATCTAAAAGACATGACCAATTGAAAGGGCATGACTTACCAACCATTGTGACTAGTCCATGCAATAAGTACACTATCACGGGGTCATTGTATCATCATCTCATACTTATTCATTTATTACTTACTATCTATCCTATATGGATTCCTATTTGTTATCCTTTTTATGCTGGATTTTGGCTAGTAAATGAACTTTGTTCATTTCAAACAGCCAAAGCATTTGCTTGCATATTTTGATTTTCTGGGACAACTTTGACTGAGAAAGCGTTAATTCTATTGTGTCCCACATTGCATGCCAGTAGTGTTTTATCCTATCATTCTTTGTTGCAAACTGATTCTTGATCTATAGCGCTACAAGATTAGGGTCTCTAATGACTTCCAATACCTTTATGCCCATGTCTTGAGCCGATTCAACTCTGGGAAGCAAGGCTTTATACTCTACTACATTAGTTGTGGTCTCGAACTCTAATCTCTGAGCAAAGTTTGAAGTAACACCTAAGGGGATGTGAACACAATGCCTGCACTAACACTAGATTTAGATTGAGCTCCATCAAAGTTCATCTTCCAATTCTTATCATCTTTGTCTTTGCCTCTTCATTTGGCAACTCTGGAGCCAGTGAGTCAAAGAACGACATAATTTCCAAATTCGTCATTAATTGCGCAAACAAACTCATTCATGGGTTTGTTTGTATCTTCCATGTGATGCTTTCTTTGGATATTTACGGTATAATGGCACAAGCGTTCCTTTAGAGGTTGTTATAGTGGCATAACAAGTCCATCTATATATTACTTCCCAAGGTTGCAACCCACTTCTTGGATAGAAGCATACCCCAAGATTCAGGAATATCAATGACAACAATGTCCATTAACACAGAGACATCTGGGTACACCACCAAATCACCTTTAACTCCTTAATCAAATCCAAAACCTTTATCTCCCTGAAATCCATTGTGCATACATTTCAGTATGGATTGGTGGTCCCTAATCTCTTCATCATTGTAAGTGGCATTGTCACACACCCTCCCATCTAGCCAATTCCTGGAAGGGAACATGATGCCAAATTCTGGGCTTTCACATAATCTCAGCCCAAGTCATTAGCTTCATACAATTAAAAACAGAGTGTGCAGATGGAAATTAAGCAATTTAAGCACAACGGAATTAAAACTCATCCACACACACATTTCATATGCATACAGCATATCCAAAAGCAGTCATCAATTTAAACATTGCAAAAGTAAATGCATAGACAGATAAACACTTATCTTTATGGTGAAATGGACCCAAACAACTAGCTATGTCGCTGCAACGTTCCACCCAACCATAGGCCAGTTGTGTTCATCAATTCTCTCAACACTGTTACCAACTGAGTTGCACTACAGTTGGACTTCAGTGAGCCGCCAGTATTGCGCATTTACTTGTGCCTTTTTCAGAGTTCAGAAGTTCCAAGTTTGGCCTTTTCAGGGCCCATTTGTCAGCTTTTGTAGTACATGACTGTGCCCCACGGGGTTTGTAATAGGCGTACTAGCATGGTGGTCTTTAAGTGACTCGGTTCCTTAGGACTTGACAACCAAAGAAGGTATTCCAAGGAGTTTTTTCCCTTGTCGATTATGCCTTGCCTTTAGCCGAGTATAATCGATGAGGTTTTCTCCTGCTCCTCCAAAGCTGGAATGCCCAAAGTGGGGGTTAGGCCTTAGGGGATTATTAGAGCCCATTTTGTAATATGTATGAACATGCTAGACGCTAGAATTTCATCGTTTTGTCATGTACTAGGTTCCCCTGAAGTTTCAGTCGATTCCGAGAAAAAATATTTTTCGCATTTTTTAAACCATTTTTTAATGGTTTAATTAAAAAATTTCAAAAAGTGATAAAAGGCTTATCCGGAGTCGGAATTTGGCGCAGGGATGCTCGTTTTCAAGCTCAGAGCATCCTCTTTACCCCAATACCCAGTTTTCCTGTGTTTCGGGCGACTGAAAACCCCCGTGGAGCAGTTTTTCCTATCAGAGCTACATTTTGGCACTTTAATGCTAAAATTGTGACAAATTGCACTATGGCAAATAATTAAAATATTAAAAAGGTGTCATTTAGCACATGCCAAATGACATGGCATAAGTCCAATAAGGAAGGCGTTTATGTCCAAAGTGCAAAGCTTATGTTATATCTTGGTTTAAAATCAAAATTTGATTTAACTTATGCACCCACCTTCAACCTTCACGTGGGCTGCCATACGGATTTGGTGTTGGGCGAATTACAAGTTGTGAGGCCCACAAATGACATGGCACTAGTCACTTAAGAGGAGCGACTTTATCCAAAGGTGAAAGCATGTTTTCAATTTACATTTTGGAAAGGTTATGAGTAAAAGAAGCAAACCGTACGGATCCTCACGTGGGCCATCCTTCACCCATGCGTGAACCAATTAACATGGCATATGATGTCATTAGAATTGGTCAATTTAAAGATTATATCGTATGGTTTAAGGCATGTGTTTTAAAGTCAATTCTTAAAGGTTTTGAGCAAATAACAAATCCATACGGATTCCTTACGTGGGGCCAGCTCCTCCTTCACACGAACTGACTTCTCCACGGCCATTTTCGAATTGGATAACAAAGGGACGGTGGGGACAGCTCCTCGATTGTGATGTGGCAATCTTTTGTTTGGGTTTCCAACCCCACCATTCACGTGGCATATGAACTTCACCTCATGCTCCCTCTCCTTCACGTGGGCCAGCCGAATGCTCCACTTAGCATGTGCGATTTTGATTGAGGATGAGTTCGAAGAGGTGGCATGATTCACATGCTTTCTATTTTAATAAAAACAACAACCAATCAGAAGTCTTCATTGTTACCTCAACGCAGCATGGAAACATCAAGTTCGACCTCATCCTCACTCATGTGAGCTGCTTCAATTCGCCACTTCCATTTCAGTTGATTTTTGTCCAAATGAAATGGTGCATCTTCATTGGGCTGCTTGCTAACTTGCTCTACAATCTAGGAGTTTTGTCTCCTTAGGGTTTTGCGCCCTAGCTCACTCTCCTTTTGCTATAAATTGAGGAGCTTGGCTCCATTGTAAGGATCTGAAGGTGGAACCTCTGCTCTTGCGTCTATAATATTTTTCTGAGTTCTTAAGTTAATAAAGAGAAGGCTTTGGAGGCTACATTGTGAGTTCATGTCATGTGTGGATGCTTGATGCTTCATTACCCATGGAGGTAACTTGTATCTTTTGCACAAGCATTATTGTTTATTGTTAGGATTGCACCGACCTTGGAAGGAAATCTATATTTCAGTAGGGTAACAAATGTGATCTAATTCTATTTGTTATTTGATGATAGTGTAAAATGCTTTGAATGTTATGCATCTCTTGTTTGAATGCTTCTATTCGCAAGTCATTTATATTGTTAATATCGGTGCCATTTGATCCTCTTGTGCAAGTGCTTGTGTGAAGTCTTTTGTTACAGGTTACCGGAGCTTAAGGAGGAGGCATGCATGTTAGCTTTGCCACTTCCCAAGCTACTTCAATGGAAGCGTAGTCTCTCTTGTTCCCACTTTTATGCAGGCTCCATTCGCTCAATTCTTTCCAGCTTACAACTCGGGTTCTCTCACCTTTAGTTCAACTTCTTTCATTCTATCTTGGTTACTAGTTCCATAACTCTCTAGATCTCAAGTGTTGAAAGTTTCTTAAGGAAGTAGATCTAGATTTATTATTCTAATGTTAGTATGCTACAAAGTTTAAATCTTATTACTTGCATTAGTAATCAAATCTCTTATTTTCTAGCATTTGAAACGTTAAATTTTTTAAACTAGATTAGAGAAGAGAAGTGTCCTTTAAAAGCATTTTAAAAGATGAATCTAGCAGTTGAGTGCTTATAGTTTCGGTTTGCTATCTCTAGAGAGGGCAGCCAAAAGATCCTAGCGAGACAAGCTTTCTAGCTTGTCTTACTAGTTGTTTATTTCATTTTAGTTTAACTAGTTTGCATCAATCTTTTAGGCATATTTTACATAAGTGATCAAATCACTTTCTTAGTGTTTTTTGGCCATTTTATGATAAAAAGAGCTCGCTGGTTTTTTGGTTCTGCACATAAAAAGTTAATTTACAGTTAGTTTAAAAACTCAAAAAATTGCCCAAAAACATGTATTTTGCATACTAGTTGCATTTGTTTTGATTTCGATAGTTTGTAGCATTGTCAGAACACTCTCAAAGTGTTCTGATTATCATTTTCTAACCAATATAGCTCGCTGATCTGTTTTGATTTCATCACAGGTTGGAGTGAGAAATTTTAATAAAACTTGCATTTGGATCTTCTTGAACCACCCAGAGAGAACCGGTTTCAAGCACCATCGTTATTTCTCTCAAACATTGTAAACTGACTTGTTCCCTAATGATAAAGGGCAAGCAGTATTTCTCTTAAGTTTCCAAGTTGTAATCAAAAAATAAAAAGAGCACAGCAGGCAATTCCAGCGCCTGAACCCAATCCCCCCAGGGGGGATTCGCACCCTTTTTTATTTTTTTTTATTTTTTCGTTTTAGATTAGTTTTCATTCAAGCAGTAGTAATTAAATAACACACTCGAGCACACAACGTCCTCCAAGGACCCGTTTATCATTTTATATGCTTTTGTGTTTATTTCAAATTATTATTCTGTGCTTAAAATTTAATCCTAAAATTAACCCCCCTTGCTTTATGCTTGGGGTTTAGTGTAGATTAATCATCCACTCATACCTATTTAATAAAACGAACAACGCCCCAAACTTGGAGTATGCTCTTGACCACTGCAGCTTAGTCGGAACAGTTGGCTCAATCAGAAACGGGTGTAAGGTATTTAGTGTTAATAGGACAATCCATTAAAATCCAATTCTAAGAACTCGGGAGGTTGCATGGACTGAATCCACAGAGTCAGCAGGTTCTTAAGCGGGTTCATCCTCACCTGGTTGGACACTTGGTAAGGTTGCTAGAACACTCAGTTCGAAGTTTAGGTTTTCTTTTGGGCCAAACCAAGAATCAACCCACTCCTTAACTACTCATTTAGTAACTATAAAATTTACCAACCGAGCCACTGCAATACTTTCACTGAGACTACACAAGCAACCCCACACAGCAGTACTTACAAGCATTTTTACATTCTCGGCACTGGTCTTTAATTTTATGTGTTTAAGTCAATCATAAATGTCGTGAATGCTTATTTATCTTATGTTGGGTTAGCTATTTGATTTAATTCACAAGCAGTGCTTTGTTGTTATAATTTTTCATCTCATCATTTTTTTTAACTCCTAGAATAGACTTTTATCCTTTGTTGTAGATTAAAAGCCTTAGATTATTTTTATAGGGACCACCTCCCTTGGCTTCGCTAGGAATAAGCCTAGACGGAGGAGTCGAGTAATCAGGTGACAGCACTTGACTCTCACTTGCCCCCAAGGACACACCGAGCGGCTTGAAGGTTTCCCGCCGCGTCCCCCCCAGGTGTGTATTAGGCGGCAACAAACACAACTGCCAGCCCCGAGCTGGGCATGATTCTTACAAGGAAAAGGGGACATTCGAGCTCATGCACAGCCAAAGCAATAGAAACCCATCTCAACCCCAATATTCTTTCACACACAGCAACTCAACTGGGCATGGATACACATTTTCAGCAATGGGATTTACAAACACAATGGCCATGGATTTTCCCAAAAACGTGGGCACACCAAAAACGGACTGTGAGAGAGGGCAATTCGACCACATGGAGAGAAACGATTTATCCCACAGATTGTGGGCATTCCAATGGCCAAAAAGACCTCCAAGAAACCCCCAAATCGATCCGTTCTCTTCCCCACTAGTAACCAAAGCAAAAACGCCCTTCTCCCAGCTGAGAAAAGGAAAAACCAGAAAAACATGGCTGGAAAACGCCCAGGAAGCCCCCAAACTCGTGGGAGAGCAAAACTAGTTGATGGGTAATGGCTTGGGGAGCAATTCATGGTTGTTTTCTTGCCCAAGAAGAAAAAAACGTTTTTCCATGGAGGGTGGCTTGCCCATACTCGAATTTGGACAGCCATACCTCCCCATTCTCCAAGGCATTAACTGCTTCACCCAACTCTTGGGAGAAATGAATGATTGGGTACAAAAGTCAACATGGGTAGTTGAGGGTTTGATCGGTTCTCTCATTGACACTTGGCTTGACTTGATTGACTCAAGGGTTTGAATGTTTTACCTCCCAATTCCTTGTAAAATCATGCCCCCATCTCTTGTTGCATTGCACAGCTAGTTGTAGGTATTTTATTAAAATGCATATTTACAATTCCAATGTTCCTAGCTAGCACGTAAACCATATGCATCAATAAATCGATGGCGGGGCCTTGGCCTTGAGCTCCTCACCACGATATTATAACAATATTACATTATTTACATTTTAATACAATGGGGTCAAAATCGGGATATTACAAGCATGACATTAGTTGACGCACCTAAGTCAATGATGCAATTTTGGAGTAGCAGGCCATTTATCATTAATGATATGAAGAACAAGTCATGGCTACCATTCCTTCTCCCTTGGGTCATTGTGTGCAACATTACAAGATCATCCTCGGATGTTTCATCAAACCAAGGAACTTCTTGACTTTCTCTTTTTGCGAAGGGATTTTTAACAATTCTAGCAAAGCAACATATACATTTGCTTTGGATAAGAAGTGGATTAGATCAATGTTTAGATCTTCATTTATACTTACTGAAGGCACTGATGAGGATGGTTCCCTTGAAACCGCAGTTGCCTGAATTGGGCATTGGATCATTGGGGCATCTTGCGATACTTGTTTATTTTTGCTCTGATAGGTTATGATTAGTTCCTTTTATCGCATCCTTTTTCTTATTTCTTCCTAGGAAGGCCTCTCATTCATCCAACCTAGGATCTCTGCACCAATGCTTCTTCCTTTTATCTACTTCATTTGATCTTGAGACACACTGAAGGGATTTCCCATCATGTTATTCACAAAATCCCCTTCTTTTGACACAAAATCAAGGAAGCCATCCTACTTGATTCTTTGTGATTCCCATCTTTGGCTTGTCTTACTAATTCTCTAGTTGTAGGACAAGTATCCTAATCATGCGCATCATCACATGCATTACACTAGTATACTTTATCAGTCTCCACCACATTATTGCTATTGCTCAAAGGATCAAGGATCCTTTGATTTTGATTGTGATGCTGGTTTTGGTAACCTCTTTGCCTATCCCAGGCCCTAACCAAAATTGCCTCTTGGTTGGGATCTATTTTGTTGAGCTCTTTCCAAGTAAGCTATTATATTTTGCAATGTTCTGTTCTACTGAGTCATGTTGGCATTTATGTGCTTGATCATTTCTTTCAAAGCAACCATAACATTGGGAACGGGTTCAGTGTTATTTTTCCTGAGTTCGGATTTGGTTACAATCCCAAATAATTAACTTGAAAATTATCAGCGTAGATCCATCTTAAAAGGGGATCTACCAAGCACCGAGAGGGATCAAATCTCTCCAGGTGCAAACCCTTTTTAGAGTGTAAATGTTGAGGAAGGGTTTTAATTTATCTAAATTGTATAGTTTTATTATTTATATATGTTGTAAAATGTTTTAAATCTAACTTGAGTCGACATGTTATTTTTTATAATATTTTATTATTTTTAAAAATGACACATGTCAACTCTATGATGAGAACGGAAGGAGTTACACATCCCCCTATTGGGCTGTAGAATGCGCCTCTTCAGCGCAATTAATTAGTAACACACTGAAACTCACAACCATTAACAGAGAAAACCACAACACAAGAGATACCCTGGAAACCCCAGTCCTTCGGGGAAAACCAGCAAACGTTTTTAACTTTTGCTTCTTTCTTATTGCAGCATTTGATTACAACATAACCATAGAAATCCTCCGGATCTGGACCGAAACACACAGGAAGATGCCCCAAATCCTATCTGCAAACTAGATAGACAAACCCTAGATCCACCTTGGATCCATGCCTTTGATCACTTTAAAGAGGAATTGTCAGGGAATGGAAGATGCCGATTTTTGTGGTGAAATTTTAATTTTATTGAAGTTTTCATGTATCAAGTTTTATGCCCAGTATTTCCTGAGTATTTCCCAAGTCCAAGTAATACTCTCACTCTTGAGATTTATCGAGTCATTTCCCCAATCCACGTCATGTGGTTTTGATTGCATTCATGCCATGAGGTGTTACCCTGCTGTTGTTGGCAATGGGCAGTTACACAGAACGAATTTTGGATGGTCTAGGAGAGGGTTCAACTAAGGGATTATGGATATTTGAGTTGGCAGTCTAATCATGGATCATTAGACCAGGAAGAACCTCTAATGAATTTTGAAATAAAAAATGAACCAAGAAAATTTGAAACATTTAATTTTGCAACCATTTACATGAAACAATAAGATGCTCCCATGTTCAGAAATGATGTCCTTAACTCTAGACTTACAAGTCCAAGCCTTGATATATAGATTTTCTAAGCCTTTCCAAGTCTTTAAGTGATTCTTAATATACTAGCATTCTAATGTCGCTTAATGAGGCCTTCTGCTAAATTTTCTAAGCCTTTCCAAATCTTTGAATTATTCTTGGTATACTACCAATTTAATGTTTGCTTAATGAGGCCCTGTGTAGGATACATATGTAAATTTATTACATGTACAAACATCAAGAGTATTCTAATCAAGATGCAACAAGGTATTTTACTATTTATAGTATGTAAAGCCTGAGGGATGATATAAGGATCATACTGAAGGTTTGTACTTAATTATCTTCGAACAAACCCTGCCTAGAAATCCAAATTTCTTAATCCTTGTGATGGCCTTTAAAGGCTACTTGATATGCAGATATCCTAACATACCAATTTTTACTATCAACAAACATCAAGAGTATTTCAAAAGCAGTACCACAACTTGAATTTAAGTTTTTTATCATTGAAGGTGGAATAATTATCTAACAAGTAGCTATGCATTTTTCTTCTATGTGTGTAATCTGTTTAAGAAGCAATTATGCACTCCTTCCTTTGTGTGAAGACCAAAATTGACTAAATGTGGAAAATAATCAATCTAAAACTACAACATGAAACTTCCTACAAAAGTAGTTGGTGAATACCCATCCTTGTACAAATGCACGACCACCCAGACATCAGGAGGTGCTTGTGAAACCTCACGGATAAAGTCGGCACCAACAATAGGCAGCACTGATCCAAAGCGGGGCTTCCTTGCTACTTCTTTCAACTCTTCTAGTCGTTTCTTCCTGTAGAAATGTCACAAAACAGAAGACTTGTAAACTACACATCATTGCCAAACCCTCAACATTCTCTACTGAAATAAAGCTAAAATCAACTAAAAAGTTTATTTCTTAAATTTTAAGAAATTGTACATGAAATTAGAACTTTATTAAAAACTAGCAGAACAATGCTCGCTAGAAGCAGCCTAACCCACCCTAGCAAGACTATAAATACTGACTATGAAACATTGAAACATAAAATAGTTCTATCAAGCAGACAACTGCACAACATTTTCCATAAAGAACAAAGTATGTCAAAAAAACTGGCCAATTTTAACACTTTATACTAAAGATATTTTCATTTACAAATGACTTTTGATGATTTCAAATAAGTCCTTTCTCACATTTCAAGCTTCTAAACTATGAACTAAATTACTTCAGCGGAACAACTTACTTCCAGCCTTTATTCTCTACATCTACACCTACTTCTAACAACTTCCTAACCTACTATTGAAGAAAAGGGGAGATAAGGGGAGATCATAATGGTTTGATAACTTTCACATCTTGTTTGACGATTATATTGCAGAAACCTTCTTTATTTGGTGGTTTCTTGGATCAGCAAAGGTCATATTTGTTACGATGATATTTGTTCCTGAATGTTAGCCATCAATGCGTAATTGACTGTATCAAATTTCTTACCTCTTCTTGGTCTTCCTAATGCCCTCATCTCATCTAGCTAGACATCTCCAATGGTATTATGCCACCATTTTGGTCTCTTCTTAGGATCCTCATTTTCCATATCAACACTATCATTTTTCTGATTTGGAGTACTTACAACAGTTTTGTGACTGGGAATTTCCAGAGGCCCAGAGGTAGTTTATTTATGTGCAACTTTTGACATGACTAACTTAGGCCTCCTACATTACCACTTAGGTGTAGAAGTTTGGCAAATAGATAAACATATTTCTATTTCACAGACAAAGTATGCCAAAAGTTTGTTAGACAAGTTTAGGATGGTAAATTGCAAAACATCACCTACACCTATAGAGAAAGGGCTAAAACTTTCAGCCAAGATTGATTCTACAGCAATTAATGAATCAATCTACAAGAAACTAGTGGGGAGCTTGATCTATCTTACAGCCACAAGACCTAACTTGATTCTTGTAATCAGCTACATCTCTCAATTCTTGACCACCAAGGGTAGAACATTGGACAGCAGCAGAAAAACATTAGATTTTGGCATTCTATACGGCAAACACAAAGAACCTCGATTGTGTGATTATACAGATTCAGATTGGGCAAGACCAATGGATGACAAGAAATACACATTAGGCTATGTTTTTAGTCTTGGAACTAGAGCAATTACATAGACCAGCAAGAAGCAACATGTTGTCTACCTTTCTTCAATTGAAGCAGAATATCAAGCAACAATGAAAGGAGCTTGTGAAGCAGTCACTTTAGGGTTTATGCAATTAGGGTTTGAGCAATTATGGTTTACGTCATCTCATTATTATAAA
The DNA here is from genome assembly GCA_027924585.1 of Larix kaempferi. Classification (NCBI taxonomy): domain Eukaryota; kingdom Viridiplantae; phylum Streptophyta; class Pinopsida; order Pinales; family Pinaceae; genus Larix; species Larix kaempferi. Next base: position 393,759 of record BSBM01000734.1, on the reverse strand, counting down.
GAGAAGGTTGTTCTCTTCATTTGATAAAAGAGAAGAACCATTTTCTCTCTTTCAATCCTCTCTCTGTTCTTGGTTTTTTTCTATGTTTAGTTTTTGTAATATGGCCGACATCATTAGGATTTGCATTGGTCCTGTTGTCTACTAAGTTGCACTTAGGTGGACTCCTTGTGAACCTCAGAAGACTTGAACAACTTACATTTGTTCATTGCCAGAGTTCAGAAGTTCATCAAGCCAAATTTTTGGCCCTTTCTAAAATTTGCATGTCCAGACCCCCATGGGGGAATTGTAATAAGTTGGTCAAAGCATGATACTTTTGTAAAAGGCTTGGCCTACCTTAGGTTTAGCTATCAAGGGGATACTCTAGAGTGTTTTTTCTTTAGGAATTATGCGTTGCGCTTCAGTGGCGTATAATTCCTGAGTTTTTCACTCACACCTCCAAAGCTGGAGTATTTTCTATAGTGGTCGAACCTAGGGAGGTTATTAAAGCCTATGTGTCTATGTATTTTTCCCATGCTATCCATCAGTGTTGAGTCATATGGACATGGACTAGGTCCCCTACGATTTTCAGTTGATTCGAACAAAAATAAGTTTTCCCGTTTAACGGGTTTTTTTATAATTTAATTAAAAAACCAAAAAAGTGATAAAAGTGTGGTTAGGAGGTGAAATTTGCCATGGGGATGCTCGTTTTCTAACATTGAGCACCCACAAAACCCCTAAACCCACTTTTCGTAACTTCTAAGTGAATATTATTCACTTAAATAAATATTCTCTCAAGAATAATTTTGGGGAATTATTTAATTAAAAAAATAAAGATGAGAGAAAATCCATTTCCTATTTCAGTGGATTTTTGTCTAGTGAAGGCCCAGTTGAGTTGGCAATGGCAATTAAGGCATATTCCAATCAAATCTCATTGAGTTTGGAGAAGATATGAAGGAGGGCGAGTTGTCCTCTCTTGGGAAGTGCACCTTTCATCTCTTGGGCGTCAATCTCATAGGTGGCATCATCTCTTGGCTTGGGTGAAGATCACAATGTTTGAGGAAGGCGCCCTTCCTATGTGGCAACCAACTCATAGCTTGGCACTTCAATCAAGGATTTGGATCAAGATCAATCAAGGGATTCGGATCCCCTTCTCAAGGAGTGCGCCCCCCCTCTTCATCAATGGGCTCTTCCTAAGGTCTAGCTTCCTCATTCTCCCATGATGGAATGCATAGAACCTCTGCTCCTATAATGTGTAATCTCTCTGAGTAATAAGATTTGAAGACTTTGGAGGTCAAAGTTGGTGGCTATTGTTCTTCATGCATGCACTTGGTTGAGGTATACTTGTAGAATTTCAGTTTTGCTTTCATATATTATTGTGGATTGATCTAGCTTGGTAGGGCTCTTTGAGTCTAATAGAGTAAGCATTCATAGCTTTTGGCTTGCTTATGTTTATTGAATTGTTTAGAGATCTAGAAGCGGCACATGTATTTGGTTGTACTATTGCCCTTCTAATTTCTTTCTATTTGATATACTAGATTTAATCCCTTTTGTGTATGAGTGCTTTGAGATTTTGCAGGATTGGATGCTAAGCATTGGAGGTCGATCTTGTCTTGACTCCTCTTCCAAGCTTAGTGGCTGGTTATTTCTTTCTGAGTGATACATTTGTTTTGCAGGCATCAAGTTTCCTCTTCACTTCAAAAGCTATCAAGCTTGGGTTTTCTTCCACCATCTCCTTTCAATAAAAAAACTCTTTTTTCCCTTTTGTTTGAAGCAAGTAGTGTAGATCTAAAGAATATTTTAAAGCTCCTTGTTTATCAAATAGATCTAGTAAAGATTCATTTCAAAGCTAAATTTGTAGATCTAGATCTAGTCTTTTCATATTTGAAATTGCTCAAATTTTCTATTTTTTTCCAAGTATAAAAAGTTGTAATCTTTTGTGCATTTGTATATGTTTAACCCACTGAATTAGCATATTTAGCCTGCTGGTTTTTAGCGGGTCCAAGGATAAAGAGAAGGAAGCTTTGGCCAATTTTCGCCAGAAAGTGCCAAAAACACATTCTGAGGACCTTTTTTTACCAATATTTCATTTTCTTAAATTGTAAGTCCTTAGATCCAAGTTTAAATGGACTAAGAGGCACTTCTTTGAGCAAGTACTGTAAAACTTATTAAACAAGAGCAAGTGGGATACACAGTTCCCACACCCCATCCCCCCAAGGGGGATTCGCAGTGTTAAATTTTTGTGGTATAATTTTTTCTAACGAACACAAGCACACAAACCACGTTTACTGCAGGACCATATACTTGATTTGTTTTATAATTTTTTCCATTTATATTCCGCAAGTAAATTAGAAATAACACCGATCTCGTTGCCACAAAGTATGCTCTCGCCACCACATAAAGGCATTGCCAATTAGTGGTGGTTGATCAGAAAGTGACACATAGATCCAGTGATCTATCTTTCTGCATTTCTTTTCTAGCATCTTTTATTCAAGTTTAAATTTGAAACATACATTTTGCTATTGCTCAAAGTATGCTCTTTCCCCTTGCGGGCATTTGCCTAGTCCTGGGAAAATCAAAAAGAGTTGTAGCAACTTATTAATTCTCAAGATTTAATTTAAAAACTCATCATAATAAAAGTAACAACCCCAAACATAGTGAAAATCCGACACTTAGAACATTAAGTTTTGCGTGGGGAAATTCCTTAGAAGAAGCGGGAACCACTGGGAGGCAACCTCAGGGCACAGTTAGGCTACACCCTTGTTGGTGTAGTGTTGAACACCGCCCTCGAGACTCCATTCCATCCCACACGTCTTCGTGAGGAGCCACCTTCACTTAATTTCCGGATATTGCTCCTTGTACCTCACGATATATATGGAGTTTCCCTTTTTTCCAGTAACTAAATTCCATCTTTAATAATTTAAAACTAACCAAGATACACTTGCAAAACTTTCCCTTTCAGCAGCATCTATTTTTATATTGACTCCATTGGCACTGATCTCCAACAACAATCATTTCATATTTGCTTAATATCCGTAAGTTGTTATATCTTTATATGTTAGTGGTGGTTTATTATTTGTTGTTGAAAGCACTTCCTTAAATTCTTGCATCAAACTTGGGCAGTTTAATCATACCCCTAAAAACTCCTAAAAACAATCTGTAATTAACTTTCTATTAACCTTAGAAACATTCCATAGGAACTACCCCCCTTGGCTTCGGTTAGGAGTTGGCCTAAACGAAGGAGTCAAGATCAGGTGACAGTCTTGACTCGAGACTTGCCCCCAAGGGCGCACTAAGCAGTAGCAAAGATTTATGTTGCATTAACCAAGTGCGCAATCCGACGACGACAACAGGTCCCTTCACAATCATTGATGAGGACAATAAGGCCTCTTCTCCCTCCTCTTCCTCCACTTTTATTTCTACTTATGATGTTGTTGTGGACCTAGGACCTCACACCTCATAGGGCTTACCTAGCTCTTGTGCTTCTCTTTCTGTTATTGTCATTTACATCTTTTGTGTTTTGATAACATTTTTGCTATAGGAGCGTTCTAGACACTCCCACTGTTTAGTCACTATTGGTTGTAATCTCTAATCCCATCGATCTATCACTTGGTTATTTGTGGACATTAATAAAACTATCTTATCTAACAACTTTATGCCCTAACACCACCCTTAATGAAAAATCCACTGCATTGGTATAAATATGAAATGTAATACTCCAATCTCAACCTCTTAAGATATGAGTAAAAATTAATCTTTATTTAAGTTTCATAAAGGCTAGCTTACATTCTTTTGTCCAGTCAAATGGAGGATCCATGGCTAAGAGAGCATTCAAAGGAAATACTAACTTGCTAAAGTCCTTCAAAAATCATCTATGATAAGCAATAATTTTCCTAGCCAAGGATGCCATGTACTTCTTTGGTCTGTAAGCCAATGATTTAGTGCCACTTGGATCTGCTTACATGCTTGTAATGCCTTTTCTAGATTTGCCAATGCTTTGTCTAATGTATTTCCAAATGTATCTTCTTCTTCCTTAGGGTCTTGGACATAGTTGATTGTCCTCTATTTATCATCCTTGTCCTTAAAATTCCCACAATGATAAATGGATCAAATGTGTTACCATATTGTTTGCTTCCTTGTTTTCTTCCAAATTTGGAGTTGAAATCTTGTATCCATATGTATTTTCTTCATTTTTTTCATCATCATCTTCCATCCATTTCAACAATTGGAACTTGGAACATATGGGTTGTGCAAGCACAAAACATGTGAGGTATTTTGACTTGATCTATGGGCAATAGCCATCTTGCCCAACCAACAAGCAATGACTACATCACTTGCTGCTAGACAAGGATGCCAAAGAATCAATGGATATCCATCGTGCTCTTTCTTGGGTTGGATAACTATAAAGTCAAATGGATAGTCTCATGCTAGGCTGCATGTCTTAGATGTTGTACCTTCCCTACTACTCAAAGAAACCCCTCCAACTATAAATGGACTTGGAGTACCTTGATTTTGCAAACTAGCCTAATCATAGTCAACAAATTATCCAAAGTTTGTTGCATATAATCAATAATATTCATCAAAACACTAACTCTATCAGGCATAGAACCTTGGATTATAAGTTGGTCGAGTTTGATAGGTTTTATATGCAACATTAATTCAAAAAAGAAAAACAAACTTCTTGAGTAGAATATTCAATCTTTTTGGCAGCATCATGATCTTTTTCAAAAGAATTCTATGTTAACACCAGATTTACCTACAAATCTAAGTGTTAATCTCCAGTATGTCTCCATGGACATCATCTGAGTTGAGCTCATTGTTACAAAGTTCACCATTCGACACCCACGATTCGTGTGTATACTACAAAAATGATTGGTTAGTTGATCCATTAACATGGCCTCAATGATTCATGGAGTGCTTTTTAAACTTAGCACATGGTTGCCTGTCTTTGTTACATAGGGATGATGGTTGGATAGGTCTTGGACAAGTTATTCATATACAAGTACAATCAAAGGATATATCATTGGTGCAGGGAGACAGATGATTCAATAGAGCAAGTGTTCCATACTTGCAGGTTCAATGTAGTGTTCAGAGCAAGTATGGGACATCAAAGATAACCAAATGGTATGGTCAAGTTGGTTTTTGCAAATTTATATTTTTCGAGATTTTATCATAGATTTGGATACCGCTTTGGGGAGATGTGCATCGGGTTCCTATTTCAAGCAAATCTGAGAAATTGCTATTTTAAGCAATTTTTATTTTCAGTACCTACTATTTTTGCAATGTGTAAGAGTGGTCCAATTGACAAGATAATTGCATATTTGAGGACCCAATTGAAAGATTTGATTATGGTTAGAGTTTCAACTAATTCTGAGGTGGTGTTATTTTTAACAATACTATTTTTTGCAGGGGGTTAGACTTTGGTACCCAATATGGCATGCATTGCCAATGTCATATTTCAAGCCATTCCAGGCATTTCAAAATTTCAGAAACCGATTACATCTTGGCAAAGTCAATAGGGACTTGGTGGGCCCACATGAGGTGTACATGTTATTTTCAGATATTAAGAGCCCTGAGAGGTTTTCATGTGACCTTACCTAGGGAGCGCTTGGCCTAGAGGAGCCCTTCATACTATTTTTACCAGCCTGCAAGTTAATTCATTTTTTTTAAGTTTTTCCTTCCTAAAATTAGCCTAACCCGCCATACTATTTTTAATTTTTTTGTACTCACTTATTACATAGTTTAAAGCTTAATTTTAGGGGATTGTCTCCTTAGGAAATTCGTAGGGCAAATTTTATGCATGAAAAAAGTGCATTAGAAGAAGAAATTAGCCTTATACAAGTGTATTTTCTCTTGTAAGTGATTATTATAAAAGGAGGATGAAATTTTGGAGTAGTTTCTTCATACATGCACTATTTTCACTCAAAAAATGAGTGTTATATTTGGAGACTACTATTCTTACTTCCTTTTTTCTATCTTACCTTATTCTTATCTTCTTCTACTTTTATATACTGTACAAGCATGGAGGAGGAAGGGCTAGTTAGTTATTCTTTTGAGTTGTTAAGTGCTTGTAACCTTTGTTTCTTTTTCTCCATTGCTTATTCTTTCTTGAGAGAGTGAGGTTGAGAGCTAGCATAGAGAACCTGTGATAGTGGATTTTGCTTTGCTGGATCGTGATTATATCTGCCCCATCTAGTAAAGTTGGATTGCATCTTGGAGTCCTTGCTGTCCAGACATGCCAAGACTTTGTTCATCCTACAACCCTTGGTAATAAAGAAAGCCCACTCTCATGTTGGGTTCTGTATTCTTCGGCGACTATTACGTGTTTTGTGTGTAGGACTTCTATGTTCCTTAGACTTTTACATGCTTTCAATCTTTGTATCAATAGAACTTGAGTAACTTAGGATTCAGAATGTTCTTCCACCCTATTCACTTTCTTCTTTTCCGTCTTTTCCAACTCCATCAAAAGGCATTGGTTTGTTGATTAATAGTACTTAATTCCTCATATAAAAGCGAACTATCATATCTGCATTTGCAGCTTAGGCATTCTAGGCATATAATTAAGCATTTTAGATCACTTTTAATTCAGTTTTTTGTTAAATTACAGCCAGATTAGCTTGTTGTAATTTTGTTTTCAGCAAAGAAATAGAGAAAAACCTTCAGCATTTATTAGTCTAGAATTGAATTGGGTTGCATGCCCAAGACTTAGATAAGATAAGATAAGAGAGATAAGAAGACAATTTTATTAATGTCCGACTAATTTTATTAGATAAAATTCTACATCATTTTCCATGCATCTTTCAGTTATCAGGTCATTTTTTGCTTGCTATTTTTCCATATTTATTAGCAGAATTAGTCAAGACAGCAAGCTTTTATTTTGATTTAAGGCTTACTGGTGGATTTTTTTAATTGTCAGTTGACTCCTAACGTCACCTAAGGACTTCCCCCTGTGGTTAGCCAGCACTAACCTGAAGCGCAGGGAAATAGTATGTGGTGACAGTGTACTGTTTTTAGTTATCTTGGAACCTTCCAGTGTCAAGTGATAACAATCCCTATAAAACTTGAATCGGAAGTTCTCTCTATTGCTTCCAGCCAAAATCAGAACCTGCTCAGACACCACTTGATGCAGGGAAAACCAGAAGAACAGTGATCATTACAAATCAAACAAATAATTGAAGACAATAAACAGATTCTCAGAGATACATACACTCGAATTAATTTAGACAGTCACTTCGATTAATCCCCCACTGTATTTAATACATCATTACATCTATTTGATGCCAAAAGAATACATCCCAACTCCTTTGCATTGGGGGCTTAATCCATCTTCATCATTATCCATGGATAAATCATAATTATTATTATCTTTAACAATTTATAATTATCTATCAAGAGCTATCCGTACCCTACACCATTCACTCGTTCAATTACTATTTCCTAGCATGAGATGCATAATTTTGTTTCTGCGCTTTGAGATCACTGCGTATAACTTTTTGAGCCAGACATTTTACTTGAACATTTCACCCATCATCAGGCAGCATAGTAGAAAAATAAAGAACGATATTGCAGGTTATGAGTGCACGGCTAGCATATATGTCTAGCTGCTACAAATATGCGTTCATAATTTTATTAATGTACAACAAATGACAACAGAATTAGATCAAAGAGACTAAGATAGTACATCCGCATTACATTCCATTCCCTGCAGATAGGGTGACTGCACATACCTGTATTCAGCCAGAAAACGGTCATCATCCAGATCTGGATCATCTTCCAAATCCTCTAACTCCTCTTCGTTCTTAGTGTCCATCCATTCTTTACTCTTGTCTGGGCGGCTGCTGGTGGTGCTATCTGGAGTCCAAGCAGGAGGCTTAAATGCGGCAGGCTTAGGTGGGAGATTGCCCAGCTTTCTCTGGATATCATCCCACTGCGTGCTGGTGCCCTCCACATCTTTATACACGAAGTGGTAGTCCCCCATTCCTTCCTTCCTTACACAATCCCTGAGCCTGCACCTTCACCTGATCCCAGTAAATAAACCCATCAGTCCATTGTTATTAATTGGAAAAACTTATAACGACTTCACCTGTGACGGCAAAACGAAAAACCTCACAACAAACAATTACCCCTCTAGCAGAAATTTTATGCCCGAACAGCAAACATGAGTAACCAGAGGAATAAATACTTATGTAGCAGAAATTTGGCGTGAGAACAGCAAACCTGAGAAACCAGTGATGAATCAATACTCCGCACGAACAGATTCACGTCGCCTTGCCCAATTGCGAATCTGTTAAACCATAGTAACAAAAGTGCGTATCGCTCCCTGTGAAAATTTTCCTTGAAAGGTTGAAAGGATGGCGTTGTTTGCTTTTTCTTTGTTTGGGGTAAACTTATTTGTATGGGGTGTATCCGATCTACCTACCCATAAAGTTGAGGAGCGTATAGTTACCGTACTTTCTTTAACATCATTCTATATTTTATTTAAGAAGGGAAAAAACCATCTTGTTTGAAGGAAGGAAATATTTTAACGTTCGCGATGCTAAAAATAGCCTAGGGGACAGACCATTTCACGTGCTGTTTTCTGTAACTTAATCCTTTGCCTGTTCAACCTGATGATGAGCGCCTCCAATTTTTCCACGGTCCCCCATTGAATAAATTATCCCAAGATTTATCTGCCAAGACACTTGCATACCTGTCCCTATTGTCCTTAAAGGCTTCACACTCCAAACTGAAATGTTTTTCTGTCTCCACTTTACCAGAGGTGCAGAGAATACACACTCTTTCTTCCCAAGCTTCTTTTGGCCTTTTCCAGCGCTCGGTCTCGCAACGGAGTTGATGGGAATTAGTTCTTAATTGAGCAATTAGAATTTTGGCTTTCCAAGGTATATTGGCCCCTATGTACGCCTTTTGATGCTGACTGTATGTAGGGTTAAACTCTTCGATATAGTACTTTTTCTTTCTCCCTAACTCTTTATCCCAAGTTCGTTTGTGGAACTTATTGATAACAAAAGCCTTTATCTCTTTACTATTCGTGGGGCACATGTTCAAGCATATATCCCATTTACTAAGCCATTTAATATTTTGCCGCATTCAAGTCTTCTTTCTTTTGCACAATATGTCTTTGAGGACGGCCTTGGGCCATCTACCTTCTTCCATTTGCTCAACTCTTTTTAGATGTCTTATTAGTCGCACCATAGCAATTGCTTCAATAGAAGCAACCCCCATTTCACTCAAAATGATCTCGTATTTTTTCACTCAGCATGATCTTTGATAAGTCTTGTGTTTTTTTCACTATTTCATTGCGGTAATAGTTGGTTTCATTTAATTCTAAGAGTTAGTTCAAGTGAATATGAGCCAAACATGACATCTCTCTGCCATGTAGGGGAGGTCATAGGTGTAGGGGAGGTCATAGGTTTGACTCTCTTTGATTCCCTTAGGGCAAGGTGCTTGGAACTTAGCTCGGGAGTTTTTCCAGGAATTAATCATAATGCACACGATATTGGCTTTCTAGTAAATATTGTTTATGCTGAGAGCACCATTTGGTCCTAGATTTTGATTCAAAACTACTTATGATTGAATAAGAGCTCATATTCCTCGATTGTAAAGAAATAGGTTAACTTCCAAGACCCTAACATATCTAGGAGGAGTAGAAGTCTACTCCCTTGGGGACCACCAACTGGTTATTTCAAGTGGCCAACTTTTGTCTACACATAATGGTGTAGTTGCATATCAAGACCTTGAGATTGTATTAACAAATGTTGGGGCGGTAGCCCTAACTATTGTAGGCTTTTCTTAGTTTGAAACAAAAAAAATCTAGTGTTTTTTTCCTCCCCGTTTAAGTTCAATTTTGGTATCATGGTATAGATTTCCAATTGATCATTTATCTAGGATCTGCAATTCATAAGCATAGATTCCCCTCCAAGGATGAAGTCCAATTATTATTCAAATCTTTCACCAATTTTATAATAATAATAATAATATAATTTTAAGGTCACGGCCAAGCCAGACACCAAATTGGTGGATGAGACTCTCTTGTTTGTGGGACAAGGGACCCCCCTCCATGCAACGATTTGACTACTAAAGTCTATGGAGGTGTACCCCCCTCCAGATTTGAACATGTGACCTCCTAGGAGGAAACACGTGTTCTTAACCGTTGGGCCCACTCAAGTTATACAAATAATAATAATAATCACAATTTTAAATTATATTATAAGAAATATAATTTGGATGGCTCGCATGTCTTTGTCCTTCCCTCGTGTTAGTGAGGGTGGCATGGGAAACCACTAAGGTGTTCTCTCCTACTACTCTAAGTTGCTTAATCTGTGAGCAGGACTTTTAGTTTTCGTTGGGTTGCTTTAGCATTTTGGCAATGCCTCAATTAGGGCACAATTTTTTTTTCTAGTTTTTAGTGGGTAATCCATTAGGACGCACCCTCCTAGTTTTTAGTGGGTAATACATTAGGGTGCACCTTCCTCTTGGTCTCCAATCGATGTCTCTCATTGTAAGCCGCGTGCTTTCAATAGTTGTTTCTTGGTTGTATTTCCTAGGCATGCTTAGTGCACGGTAGGGGGGAGGCAACACTATTCAATGTTTCCTTCCCAAATTGCAAACTTGTCTTAATGGAGTACCCTCATTCTCATGGGTGTTTATAGTAGGGGCTTGTGTTAGGAGTCCCTCCATTACCTTGCTACACCAATCTCCCTACACAAGGAGTTTTCCATGTTTCTTTTTTCCCCAACTTGTTGTTTTTTGTGAAATAGCAACTACAAAAAAAAATTATTATTCTTTCCTTCATGGTGGATAAGCAAGAGCAAACCCTTGTGGTCTCCCTAAATTTAGCATTTGTTTAAGGAGAAGTTGATTACTTTGAAGTAAGGGGTTTATCTACAAGATTAACAACCTATAGCACTGCTTAAGGATCTACAAAAGTGGATATTAGATTCATGGGGATCCTTCCTAAATGGGGTTGTAGTTATTCACCCTTAGGCAAAGGGATTTTTCATCTCGAAGTTCCTTGATCTAGCAAAGAGAACTTCTATTATGAAGAAAGGGTTGTGATTATGGGGTTGTGTAGGCCTCTTTGTAATACCCTAGTAGGCTAGTAGCCCAACATTAATCATATAATCATTATCTGCACTACCAATATAGATGAGGCTATCTAATCTTTTGTTGGAGTGCAAGGATGCCAACTCTCTATTGGTCATTGGAAATTCAATAGAGAAGTTAAATTCCCTACCCTAAAATGACTAACATCCCAAGGATGTCTTATGTGAGGATTTATGTAGAGGTTAATAAGAAAAAATTTATCCCAATATATATCTTTTTTGTAGTGCAAAGGTAATCGATGGTCCCTAAGGCTTGATATTGAATAGGGAGATTTTTGTTGCCAAAAATGTTTTAAGCCCGGTCATGTTGTTTTTGCTTACTCAATCCCTTATCAAAAGTCATCTAAGCCTCCTAGTGGTTGAATTCCAATTATGAAAAACTTTGTGTTGAGGCCCTGAAGTAGGTAGAACCTCTTAAGGGACTCTCTAGAGATTTCAAGCTCATTGATTTTAGGAGGATGTATAAGGTTTTCCCCATCCCAAATCAAATAAATAAATTCAGGGAACCTTCTTTTAAGGAAACTTTGGAGGAAAAATCAAGCATCAGTTAGTTATCCATGTCATGAAGTAGAAGAATGTGGTCCCGACTTTAATGTGGCTCCAAGTGCAAGGTAACTATTGGTATCTAAAAAATTTCATGATTGAATTGATGAATCATGCATTGAGGTCAAAAAGTGAAAGGAAAAAATGTTTATCAGTTTTAGTCATATGACTCTTTGAGCGAGAAAAGAAAAAGGATAGCAATGGGCGATTGAGATGAGTGTAATCCTCCTCGCCCATGATAAATTGTTGTAAGCGACATGTTGAGCTTTTAATGAGTATATTGGTGTATAGACCTTGTGCCCTAAATGATTTGGTTTACCATTGGTATTGTAAGTGCCCAATGAATTTCCCTTAGATATGTATTTCATGGAAAAAAATCTCTATAAGAAGAATGGGATGTGTTTTAGTACATATTTGCTTTAGTTTATCTTTATATTTTCTCCTACACATGGTTGTTGCTGCATCCAATTCATTAAGGATTGTAATGAATCATCAATGTGATATTTTTAAATATATACATATATATATATATATAATATTAAAAATTATTTTTTATAAAGAACTTATATCTATAAATGTAGTACAGATAGAAGGTAATGTCATAATATGTTTACCAAATATATCTCCATATATTTATAGAATATTATAAAGTTATATTAAATGTGGGAGTAGTTCATTGCCTTATTTTACTCTATAGTATCTCTTCTACCCATCACACCCACTATCATATCCCTTATGGTCCATTTTGTGTCCTTAATTAGGTTATGGTCGATTGACTTTTCACGTTTTATGTCTTCTGCATGGTCAATATCCAAATTAGACCTTTGTATTGTCTTTGATTTGAATTTCAAACCTAGCTCCACTACCTCACGATCACTCACTCATATGACATTGTTATATAGTCAAAATAGGTAATAAATAAATGTTGTTGTTCAAATCTCTTTACCCCCCAAGTATGGCACAAAACTTGAGATTAGGATCCATCTTTTGCATTAGCCTCCTCCAATCAGGCCAGCCCTCGTGACTCACCGTCACTCAATAGTGTAGTGTGAAACACCCTCACTGAGTCCAAGGGAAACATCCCCAGGGACCACAACCGCAGTTGAGGGCAACATTGCAAAACCTCAATCACATTTGGTGCATAAAACATGAGGCATGCCAAGTTCCAAAGTCTACACAAACATGTACGTACACTCAATGGGTTGTGCTTATAATTACGAATGTTAACCATTGCCAAGATCAATTGGAAGCTCAACAACATGTTTGCCAACACATGCATGGAAACAACATGTGGCATACTCAAAGGCCAAACAATCACCTCATTAATAGTCACAAAATGGAATTGCCTTCAGCAACTAAATTAACATTCTTGTAACTGAAATTTGCTCGTGTACGTAATGTATTATATGAAGCAAAGAGTGGATCATAGTTAGTCGCTCTCTTTCACACTCTTTTTTCATAGAAAAATGCAACTTACTATTAATATACGAAATAGTAAAATATGTCCAACTGTCAGTCCATAACAAAGTCATCCAAAGCGGTCAAAGGTATCCCCCGGTACATACCGGTTACAACATCAAATGTATCAAGCTATTCAGAAAATGTCTGAAGAAAATACCATAATATCCTAAAAAACTCCCAAATGACAAATCAGATCTGCGTCCAATCCCATAACATAGATCACATGCCACATCAGCATAATACATATGTATCATAATATGTCCAAAATAAATATAACCACAAAACAACTACCAAAAATATCCCCAGCAGGAATATAGACACCAACAGCAACCGTTCAGTGTAACGAACAGCATCTGCAAGGGCGAACATATAGGCCGCAAAGTATATGAGTATATATAATGTCCAACAAGAAGTTGAACCCAACGGATTTTAAATATCTGCACATAGAAACTAAAAGTCATATAAGTAACACATGTCGCATATAATCCGTAGGAGTACAAAAAAGAAAGTAACAAAAAAGACAACAATCCTCATGTCCAATGTAACAAGTGTGAACCCTGTGAAAAAAGTAAATCCTCCCGCCATTCCTGCCACATGATGACCCCGGTCTGCGAATGGAGAGCCCGCTTAGAGAGCATATCCGCCTCCATATTCACCTCTCTAAAGATATGTTCAAAGTGAATGTGCTCAAATTCAAGAATGAGCTTTCTGGCTGCTTCCAACCAATGAGCGAGGAGAAGTACATTAATGGGTGAAATACCCCTAGCCCAAGAGATAATAGTTTGCAAGTCGCCATATATAACCATGGAAGGAATCTTCCTTTGACGAGCGCAGAACAATATGAGCCAAAGAGCACATATCTCACTTCTAGTATTAGTGCCATTTCCCAGATTTAACCAGTAGTGTACAGTGGTGGTATTGGACACATGAATAGTTGCCCCTGCCCCACCCAAACCATTCTGGCACACAGCAGCCCCGTCGAAGAAACCACACGGATAGACCAAGATTGGTGGAGCCAATCGGTTTTTCACATGCCGATTCATCCTACCAACACCCACACCAAAAGTAGAAGTAAATTCCTTATGTGCAGCAATGATCTTACAGCATAAAGCTGCACAGTGGGGTTCCAGGTTTTCAAAGATTCGAGCATTACGAGCTTTCCACACTTCCCAGATCATAAAGTATGGCAATTCGGCACAATCAGAGGGGAGACGAGACCAGGCCTCCAAGCAATCACTTAAAGTATGAAATCCCCATTGGAAATGAACGCCAGCTTTATAAGATATCAGCCCCCAAAGATCCCGAATGAATGGGCAATGCGAAAAAAGATGATCAACAGTCTCCTCCAGGGTACAACAAAGAGGGCACCTACCCGGACCATTGAAACCGCGACGACATAAATTATCCCAAGTGAGGATCCTATCATCGCAAGCCAGATAAAGCACTTAATCTTGAGGGGAATGATCATCTTCCAGATAGAATTTTCCCACCATTGAACAACAGAAACAGATTCGGCAAACAATGCCTCATATGCCAATTTAGCAGAAACCTTTCCACCAGACACATCCCATGACCAGGTCAATTTGTCAACCGAATCGGATAATTGAAGGTTTGATTGATAAAAAGCCCTGATATAGCCATCCCATTCAATGCCCAAAGTACCTGACAAGCCCAGCTGAGGAGCCGATATCCAGAGAGTCCGCCCCTCTCTATACTGACCAACTGCATGTGCCAGAGAGAAATATCCTTTCGTTCTGAGATGTGTCCTTAATTCCATCGAAAGGGTATGCTCCGAGGGGCCCCCTAAGATCGGGTCAAGCCCCAGCTTGATGTCACGTCCATTGCCAGGCTTCCAAGCTATCCATTGAGTAATAACCCTGAACGATCCCAGCAGGCCATTCCAAAAATTAGATACACCAACTGTTACAGGTCGGCCCAATCTGAGCCAATTTACAACAGAGGTATTTTTCAAATACTTTGCTTGAATAATCCGGCCCCAAACGGAATTATCAAAGAGAGCATGCCATAGACTCTTCGCATGCAGGGCCTTTACAAACAGGTCCAGATCCTTTATATTCCATCCCCCCAACTTCCATGGTCGAGCCAGCCTGGACCAATTAATAAGATGATATTTTTCATGATTGCCTCCACCCGACCATAAAAAGTTAAACAACTTCTGGCGAATAAGTCGAAGAATGGATCTAGGGATTTTGCACAGAGTAAACCAGTACACCCCTAAATTCTGTAAAACTGCTTTTGCCAGTGTGAGCCTGCCACCCAAAGATAAATGTCGGAAACACCAGTGACTGATGCGCCCTTCAAATCGACGAACAAGCCATGACCAGTCTTTCACCAGATAATTTGTTGGTTTCAAGAAGAAACCAAGATACTTCGTTCCAGCCTCCATCTCCAAAAATTTGAATGGTAGAATTGAGCTTATGGAGCATTCCACATCCATCAACAGAGAGTGTTTTAAAAATCGAGATTTTATATAGTTGATGATCATACCAGAAACCGAGCAGAATAAGTCAAGGATCCTCTTATAATGTACCCATTCAGCAAGTATACCATTACCAAAGAGCATTACATCATCCACAAACAGAGAGTGGGTGACAGATATATCTCTAGTAATTTTAATGCCTTCAATCAGCCCCTCTCGTTTAGCCGTATGTATGGATAAGCTCAGACCTTCAATAACCAGGAGGAAGAGGAGTGGCGAAAGAGGACAACCCTGACGAAGCCCCCGAGAGGCCTTGAAGAAATCCGTAGGGTGTCCATTAATCAAAATGGCATAGTTAACCGAAGTAACACAGGCCATAATCCATTTCATCACTTTCCATGGCAGACCAATCCGAATCAATATTAATCGCAAAAATTCCCAATTCACCCTATCATATGCTTTCACCAGGTCCAGCTGTAGAATTAGTGCAGAAAGATGCTTCTGTTTAATCGTGTGGAATACTTCCTGTGTCACACCCACCGCATCATGGATCAGTCGGCCTTGCAAGAAACCATATTGCTCCGAAGAAATGTGCCTGGAGAGATAAGGTTTGATCCGGTCTGCAATAACCTTAGCAATAATCTTATAGACTAAATTGCAGAGTGCAATAGGTCTAAAATCATTATAGCTATTTGGGTGGGATGTTTTCGGAATAAGGGTCAAAAAAGTTGAGTTGAAAGCCCCTGACACTGTGCCTTGTTTCCGGGATTCCTCCACAGCCAATCTGATATCCTCCCCCATAATATCAAAGAAGTGAATAAAAAGTTCCACCGTCCACCCATCCGGCCCAGGTGATTTATCCTTTGCAAATACACGCAGAGTGTTTTCCACATCACTCAGAAATACTTCCATATAAATATCATCCCCCCCTCATTATTGAAAATATGAGGATACTCTTTAATGACTTTAAATTGTTCAGCCAGGGAAGTGTTTTTAGGATCACAGTAGTATTCCTGGAAGTGTCAGCCAGCCTCCGCCATCAAATCCTCCGCCCCCCATATCCGCCGGCCACTGTGATCATTAATGTCCCAAATAGTATTTTGCATCCTTCTGGAGTCCGCAAACTGATGAAAATTTTTTGTGTTCTGGTCCCTAGCTTTGATCCAAATAGCCCGGCTCTTCAGTCTCCAAGATTCCTCTTGAATAAGGAGAATATTTAGTTTTCGGCTTTCCAACGTAGAGATTTTCATTGCATCCCCAGAGCTAATCCCAGACCCAAAAGGACCCCTCATCAGGGCAATCATTTCCAATTCAATTTCGGCAAGTTCACGATTCATTAGCGCTTTTTTGTTCTTTTCCCACATAATAGTATAGTCCTTTATAGCCTTCAGCTTCACCGCCAGCTTGTCCATGGCAGAGCGTTCCCCCGATACATCCAGTTGTATCCATTTGTTCCTCACACCCAGAGTGTATTCCCCATCCAAGAGCCAAGTGGAATTGAATTTGAATGGATAGGAATGATGTATATTTTCCACCTCAAATTGCAGGATGATAGGTAGGTGATCACTGAGTTTTATTTGATGAATCCAAGACCTGTAATTCTGTAGACCATCCAGCAGAGATTCGGATATTAAGTATCGATCAATTCGTTTTTGAATCATCGAACCCCCCATTCTCCCGTTATTCCATGTTGGAGCCAACGGCCGCGGAGCAACATCAACAAGTGAAAATTTTAGGAAGAGTTGTTTAAAATAAGGGCCCATCGGGTCACTCCGAGCCACATTGCCCCAAACCTCATCAGCCCCCCAAGTGAAATTTAAGTCACCAGCTATGATTAAATTTTCCAATTCCAGCAAATGACCCGAAACCGCATCATCCCAGAAAGCCATCCTTTCCGAGTAGGGCCCGTAACAGTTGATGATATTTATATTTTTCGCCATCCCCCTGATATTGCCAGATAATAAGATACCCAAAGAGGTGATAGATGGATTTAATCTCAAAACCAGCGGGTTCCAGGCCGCTAAGAGCCCACCAGAAAGACCAGCAACATCCACAGTGCAAACCATCCAACCCGGTTTGACTTTATTAAAAAAACTACGAGCCTTTTCACCGCATACCATTGTTTCCTAGAGAAGTACTAAATCAGGATTAGTAATTTGTAGAACACGCTTGAGGGCTAATTGTTTGGGAAGCCCTCCCACACCCCGAATATTTAAGGAGAAAAAAATCATTTGCGAACCCTTGCTAGGGCTTTTAATCCTCTAAGCGCCCGGGTATCAAAAGTGATGGGGGAATCCACAGGACCACGACCATCCACAATCCCCCACATGGTGACCAACTTATTTTTCCTAGCACTCCTTGTTTTAAGAGGAGAGAGTTCCGGGGCCAAACCGCCCCGTCGAGCTCCCTTTTGTATACATATATCCCCCATTGTACCAGCTGAAATCAGAGAGGTATTGTTTCCCACCCCCACCGGATCAGAGGTCAATGCTTCAATAGGACCCCCCACATCCCCATCAGGAGGTTTTGATTCATCAATTAACCTGTTTTTGAAGAAAGTAGGGATAGGTGTCTTCTTGACCATCTCGGAATAGGAGGGAATAAGAATTAACTTCTCATTGGGTTCACTAGTAATGACCGGGCCCCCAACCAGAGCACCAGCCCCCGACAGGGCCACCGGACTCACACTGCTTGAACCCCCAATCATGTCCCCAGACATAACATTAGTTACAAACGGCTTCAACACATCACCCCCGTCCCCACAACCACCCCGAGACATAATGGGTTCCTCCGAGTCGCTAGATATCATAACAGTCGGGGTACCAGTATGAGGAGAGCCGGGGGGAATCGATCTGACAGGGGAGGAGCTGATGTGGCTAGTCGCATTTACATTCTCAGTCGGCTCATTCACAGAAGCAGGCCCATCATCCCCAAAAGTATCATTTGTACCATGTTCAGTTTCAGAAGGTTTTTCTTTCATGTGATGGAGGCGACTCATGTAATTTCCATTATTTCCATTGTTTAAATCAAGAGCATTGATAAACGAAATATCCAACGCATTCAATGTATGGAAAAAATTAGGGTCTTGAGTTTCTAACTTACGGAACAGTGCCGAGTCCTGAGCATCCAGGATAGGCACCCTGTTGGAGAAGCCATCCATCGAACCCGTAGTATCCAGCTCGATATCGCTCCCTTCGTCCGATGACCGGAACGGACCCCTTTCCTTGAGACAGCCGGAAGAAGTCGGAGCATTGCATTGGCGCCATAAATGTCCCACCTCTTTGCAATTAGAACAGCGAAAAGGGATACCCCAATAATCTATGATTTGAGAAAACTTCCGGCCCCGCCAATTGATGTTAAGTACATCAATTAAACCCAAAGATATGTCCACCTCCACCAGGACCCGGCCCATACGACGATCAAAGCCATTGATGTGTTCATCCGCAACATGTAAAAACCGCCCAATACAGTTTCCTATGGCTTCAAACACCCCACGGTTCCAGAGGGCGAGAGGTAGCCCAGGCAGAAGGACCCATAAGTGCCGAAGGCGTACCGAGGCTGTTTCAGGGTCGAAATCAGTTTGCCATTTCTGTAACATTAAGCTACCAGACCCATGGAGCCATAGTCTCTCCATAATGAGAGTGCAGTGTGCCTCTTCATCAAATTTAAAGCCGTACCAACCACACGCCAATGCAAAGATTTGCGGAGTGTAGTTTAGCAGTGGCCTCCACTTCGCCGTAACCCAGCTAACAATGTCACGCCGATTCATAGCGTGGTATGAGAATTTTCCAACCAGAGCAGTCATATTGTATTCCACTACTTCCTCCAGTCCAATGTCTCTGCCCACCGTAAGCCAGGATTCACCCGGTCTGCGAAAATACCTCCCATTCATCCGCCCGGCCGCATGTGAAGGAGAACCAACTATAGTTTTGTTACCCACATCAGAAAATGCGCGGCCACTGCCGACGGAGTGGTTTGAGCCCCCAGTTTCGCCATGTGATTGCTGCCCAGCCAGGTGTCCCCTACAAGTCTTGCCACGGGGCACCACTTGTCGGCCCGATGGGTTAAGTGCCCTCTTCCCTTTTAACTGTTCTTTGTAATGGGAGTCCGGCTTGAATAAACTCGCCTCCTCAATCATATAATCAGATACATTGAGGCTGTTATCCTCCGGGATGAAGGGTTCCGACAGTCTTTCCCCCATTCCGGTGTCCATAACCCAGAAACCGGGTCCAAATCGACCGAAAAACGATCAAAATCCGAAACCCCTGTCAGATGATTACCACAGCGACCGTTTCCCAAACGGCAGCAATAAAAACAGAGTCAGCACTGTTAAGGGTTTCAATATGGATAAACAACTGATAAAAACAAATCCCAAAAACAGCAAGTAGACCCGGGAACACGGAGGACCACACGCCACCCACACGCTGGATACGCCAGATGCGGATTTGTAGTTCCAAGGAGCAAAAAGGTGTTCAGACCCTGAGGCCGCAACAGGGTGACGTCTCAAACCGCAACAAAATGATTAACCGGCTGTCAAAATAGTCGACAGTTTAATGCCACCACCTTTAAGTCCCATTCATAGCAGACCCAGTCCCAGCCAGGAAACCCTAGCTCTCCATGTAAACCCTAGCTCCGTCGCTCCAAACCCTGAATTTTTTTAAATAGAGATATAAACAATGTTGCATTTAGTTTCTTTATGTTCATTTATTTCAGTGTTTGCATTAATTTTGTTCATGTTTTTGTGCTCATAACTTGATTAGTCTAATATGTTTAAATATTCTTAAATTTGTACACTATAAGTGGAACAATAAAAATATGCTTCACATTTTGATAACCAATAAACACCATCCCAATCAAGGTTAGTCATTGATATTACCTAAAACCTATTGGACACGTGATTTAGGGTTTTTGTCTTGTTTGGTTTTGACCGTGGAGTTTCCCAAGTTGGATTGACCTGTAAACTTTCTTGTCTCACAAGATACTGCTTCAACAATTTTGATTGTTGAACACACTATCCTTGGTGTGGAAACCTTGTCCCATCACAACCTATTTTCCTAAATACCTCATCTATGACCATCTTTCTTCAATATCTTCCTCACTGGCACGTTTATCAACACCTCTGGTTATATACACTACACTTCAACAAAGATATCTAAGTGTGGGTATAACATTACTTCCCTCACCACCCTGGGTTGGCAGGTGCGGGAGGGGTCATTTTCGACCCTGGTGGAAACAGACAGGTAGAGTTTGCATGGGGACTCGGGAAATCCACAAACAACAACGCAGAGTGGCTAGCTTTGCTCAAAGGTTTGGAACTAGCTGCCAGCCTAGGACTGAAGGAACTTGTAATTTTCGAAGACTCCCTCCTCATAATCAGGGAGGCCAGGAAACTAACCCTGAGTTACAACCAGCCAAATTCTAAATATCATCACATTTTCAAAAATCTTCTCCCTGATTTCACCGTCATCAAGCTCCTTCACATCCTCCGAGCAAACAATCAGGCAGCTGATACCATGGCTAATAAAGGGGTTCACATTGACTATGGGTACATCACTCTTAATGACAATGGTTTTGAAAAATGTTGGATCCCCTAACCTTTTACTTAACTCCACTAACCTAATCCACCACCCTTCCTCCATGTTTCCCACCATCGACACCCCCCTCTTGGACATTAACTCCTGCCCTTCACATGGCGCCTCACTCTTTCCACCTTACATCCGCCCTGCCCACGAATTTATGGCGCTATGGGCTACACCCTATCCTTCCTGGGTTGGCACGCTTTACATATCCCTCCCTCTCTCGTATTGTTCAAGTTATTCACCCAACATTCGCTCTAACCTTGTATGCTCCTCCTTTCTCTAGTTTCAGTCTATCTGTGTAATGGGCGACTCTCCCTCGGGGTTTCACTTAGCATCCTCCGTGGGTGCTTCTTCTGACTCTGGAAATCCCCCTGCAAATTGTCTTCTCTGCCATACCTCTCTGCCCTTTTCGTCCTCGACTCCCTCCGCATTTCAGAATCCCAGCTCATTATCCCTGGACTTCTCGAGGAAAGCCCTCTTATCCCACGCCCTTAACCTCGTCGCCGTTGAAGAAACTGAGATGGAAGATATTGAGGAGCAACTTTGTCGTATCAGGGGCGAGAACGCAGAGCTGAAACAAGCTCTGGGAAGGGTCTACACTCTACTCTCTTCTACTATCACAGAAGTTAGAAATGGGAATACCCTGATGAATGGAAGGATTGGAACAATCTCTGAAACATTGGACTATGCAGTTCTTAGCATTTCGAACATGGATTCCAAGGTCGATGACAATAACAACAATATCACTGATGTGGAAGGGAAAATTGATAAGCTCTGAGATGAGATCAGCCGCCTCCTTCCAGTCATGCAGGACAACGCAGAATCGGATTTTGGCAAGCAACATGACAATTCTACTGAAAGTGTTCCAGGACCACTTGCTCAGCATCATGGACGCCGTTGAAGACCACTCAAGACCCTGGTTTTTTGTTTTTCTGTCTACTCTCTATAGTCAATGGGAATAATCTCTTTTGTTTACAGTACAACCTATAGGGCATAAACTACTTCAGCTATTAATATTTGCCTCAATTACGCAGTATTAGACACTTATTTTCAGTATGTTTTTCTTTGTAATATTTTTATTAGGGCAATATGTAAGGAGTTTCAGTCTCCATAGAATAGGACTCTACAGAAACAGCTCCAATATTGTAAAAGAGAAGCATGATGGTACAAACAATAGCTCTATCAGAGAGCAGTCCTTTTCAATTCTGTAATCCTCTTTTATATAATATAAATGACTCTTAACCGTTCCTGTTAAAAAAAAAAACATTACTTCCCTCACCACAAGATTTTTTTGGGGGTTTGGTTGAGCTCACACAGGCTTGAGGCAATGATCCTTCTTGCATGTCATAAGAGTGCAAGGGATTGTTTAAATGGTGATTTTATCATTTAAAACTACTTTTTTTGTCAATTGTGTAAACATAGATTGAGTAAGAAGCTAGCTGACATAGTTCATACCAAGACCACTCAAAAGCTCATCCCAAAGGTGATACATAAGGTAATGAAATCCCTCCTAATAAATAAATAAATTGTTGACATTCAAGATTTTGAGTATTAATATTTCATATGCTAATTTGAAAATTGCATGTTACTATCATATTTTGTGGGTAGTATCCCACAAAAAAGTTGTGATTAAAATATAGACCAAGGGCGATTGGGACCGCATAGATGGATTTGCGCAATTATTTGTGGTCTGACCAAGGTATTTTCTCAATTTTTCTTTTAAGAATAAAATAATTGTCATGAAGTGGTATCCTACAGTCGCTACATGTGTTAGGACACCTTGGTTGTTTTTGCTAATGGTGCAAAGTTTTCTCCATAGAAGAAGCCTCAAAATTGTATTGTTTGATATGGGTGGTATTCCTATGGTTACCTATACGGTCATGGGATTTAAACTAATCTCAACCCCAATCAATAGTTTCATCTGCTAGGAATTGGCTTGGTCCCTTAATCCACACACTCCAAAATGGGTTTGTCTTAGGGTCAATATGTCTAAAGATATGAAAGAATTATTATACATTTATGGGGGAGGTCAAGTCATTCAACAACTACTGTGTTATATCAATCTCCCCAACACCTACTTCATATTCCAAATCCAACACCATAAAATAAAAGATTTTCCCATGCTAACAAAAACTAAGACACCCACACCCCAATTGGACCAACAATTTGCTCCCTTCGTGCCAAATTGAAACAACAATGGATCGACTAAAGTTGTTTGAAAATAAAAGGCTCCCCAAACCTAAATAGTCTCCTAGGATCAAAAAATATCCGCTACTGACTCTAAGTCTAGCCCAAAATATGCTTGCTAGTTTTGTCATTTCAAGAGACCCTCGCTGTAGGTCCTGAATCATTGCTTTGTGGGGGATGGGGGTGATCAAAATTGATCTCCACCCCCACAATTTGAAGTTTCCCCTCAAACAACTAATAATGATGCTCCCCAAGAGAAGCTAAAGAGATTCAAAGTTTGAATGATTGTTTCTTACCTCAATTATAGTCACCGAACTCTCCAAAACCATATGCCATCCTGTTAGGAAGGGAAGGTGAGGAAATGATGGACTTTATTAGTGAAGGTTCCGAATGAAAATCTATAATGGAATGTATGAAGGTTTACTAACCCATATCGCAAATACATGGTGGAAGAGTAATAAATATTGTTTATGAGATGTATATATTATGTTTACAATAAGTAAAGTGTTAAGCCACTCAATTGGGTCTAGCTCAAGTGGTTGTGGGATGGATTAGTATCATCCCCACCCAGGTTATATTCTCGTAGATGACATGATGAGCTCGTAATGAGTATATTGTTTTATTAGTTGAAAGCCTTGTTGTTGACTTGGGTTTATGCACTTAAGAATCTAGGTTTAGCCTAAGTAACATCCTTGAAATGAGAAGTGCTTGGGAGGTTTTCCCTAGGAAATTTACCTATAAAAAAAAGTAGTGTCAAGCATTGAGTCATAACACATTACATTGCTATATTTTATTATGGTGTCATCATTAATTGGCTAGGCCTTTTAATTATAGTTGTGCCCTTTATATCTTACATATAACAAGGATACCTAGTTTTATGAATCATCTCATCTTGTGCATTTTATATAAATTGTAAGAGAAGGTTTCCCCCTCAAAGTTGTACCCTTTATATCTTACATATAGCAAGGAGACCTAGTTTTAGGAATCATCTCATCTTGTGCATTTTATATATTGTAAGAGAAGATTTCCCCCTCAAAGAAGCTTCCCATTCATCTATCATTTACCTTTCTTAAGGCATGGAATTACTCATTTCTTCTATTTTGTGTTATTTGGGATATTTGGTCCACAATATTTGGTATCAAAGTAGATAATCCTTGAGTTTGGTTGCTTCAAACAAGTCATCTTAGTATTTTCATTCCAAATATATTTTCAAAGAATTTTCAGAGTGCAAAATTTTCAAGTGTTGAGAGTGTACAACAAAGTATCTTGGGTAAAAATTTCAAATTCTAGTTTGCTACACTTTTGGAATTATACAATGTGGAGGCTAGAGAGAGAGAGAGAGAGCTCTAAATCAAGTGATGTTGGTTTCATTGGAAAAAATAAAGACTAGGGTGTTTTGGTTCAAAATTTCATACTTAGAAGTGAAGTATCAGTGTGTGCTAGTCCATACAAGTTTGTTTTCCTTAAATAGGGAAAAACAAACAAGTTATGGTAATGTGAGAAAAATTTCCTATTCGAAGGTCCAAATTGGATGAGACTAGTGGGAGATTGAATATAATATAACAACTCATAGTACATCTTGTAAAAACTTTAGCAATAGAGAATCAAAATTAGCGATGTTATAAGAAGTCGAAGTTAAACATAGAAGACAATCACCAAATAAGGGTTTAAAAAGGTATGCTAACTTGAAACTTTCATCATTTTTTATTGGAGTATCTAATTGGGGTGATTCGGAGTGTGATAAAGAAAAAGGGAGGAGAATTCAAGGTAAATATTATCTTTGGCTCACATGGAAAAAGGTGTCGGGATTTTTTTTACACTTGCAAAACCTCTAGAGAGCTCATCATCAACACCAAAAGGAATGAAGATGTTGAATTTAGGATGTCCAAGATGGTAGAGAAAATGACAAGCATGGAAGCTACAATGTCAAGGAAGGTTGACATCATAGATATGTTAAGGAAAGAAGAATTTGAATATTTTAAAAATGACCACAAAGAGATGGCCAACAAAGATGATCTTAAAGACATGGAGGGGAATTAGTTAAGATTCCTCTACACCCTTAATTTGCCTCATGAAGAAGATGATAGGGTTGAGTCATGATCATATATAGAGAAAATCAAAGCACAATTGGATATTAAGAGGTTTGATTCCTCGACACCTTATCATAATGACTCCAAGATCCACATCGTCAGGGGTTCAACCGAGGACGAAGGAACTACTTAATTCTCAATATTGATGTGAGGAATTTTGATGGTAAGGATCCAATGACATGAATATTGCAGATGGAGTAATCCTTTGTTCTACACCAAGTGTCAAGATTTAAAAACACAACTATTGCATCCTTTTATTTAGAACTTGATCAATTTGTGTGGAACCAATGGCTTTGTGATCATAAAAAGGACTATGTTGTCTCTTGGTTTGCTTTCAAGGATTATGGGGACATTAAGAGCAAACACCTCCTTAGCCAATTGATAATTTTCATGCAAAGAGGTCCAATTATATAACACATTCAACACTTTCAAAAGTTGAATCTCAAAGTAAAGAGTATTCCAAAAGATCATTTGTCAAGCCTGTTTAAGGCCACTTCAAATGAGAGAATTCGTCATGAGGCACAACTCTTGGAACCTAAACCAATGGAGAAAGCTTTTGGTATGGCAAGGAAAATTGAAAGTAAAAATATGACCACCAAAAGGGTTTCCAATAACACCTATAGAAAGGACCATGTTCTAACTCCTAGCCTCAATCAACCTACAAGGTTCATACCTCATCAAATGGATGAAAGAAGAGAAAATGGGATATGTTTAAATTGTGATAGCAAGTACAATGAAGGGCATAAGTGTAGTGAGAATACATTATTCTACATAGTTTGTGTTGAGAAGGAAGAACACGAACTGGAACCCTCTCAAGAAATAGAAGAGACTACTCTAACCATATCTTGTCATGTTTTGGATGCATTAGCATGCCTCAAACCCTCGAGAAAATGGTCTTTAGAACACATGAAGGTCATTATGAGGTTTTGGTGTTGCCACTTGGACCTGCTCATGCACGTTCCACATTTCAAAGCTTGATTAATTATATTTTCAATCCATTTTATCGTCAAATTTATGTTAATATTTTTTATGATATACTAATATATAGCAAGTATTGAGAAGAACATCTACAACATGTTGACATGGTCTTAAAACTATGAGAGGAACAACAAATATATGCAAAGAACTCCAAGTGTGCCTTTGGGGTTCAAGAAGTAGAATATTTGGGTCATACATTATCTCATGAATGCATTAAACTGGACCCAAAAAATAAGCTAGGATGGAATGGCAAATTCCCAAAACCTTGAAGAATCTTAGAGTATTCTTAGGATTTGAGGGATTCCACTAAAAATTTGTCGATAAGTATAGTCAAATAGCATCACCTCTAACAACGTCATTGAAAAAGGACACATTTTCTTGGACTTAAGAAGCAACTAAAGAATTTGAAAAAATTAAGGAGCCTATGTGTAGAACTCTTGTCCAAGCCACAACTAAATTCACAAAAACTTTTATCATGGAGTGTGATGCTTCAGGGCATGGCATTGGTGCAAATTTAATGCAAGAAGGAAGCACCTTGCCTCTAGAAGCCACAAACAAGTTATTTACGAGAAGGAAATGTTGGCCATACTAGTTGCACTTAAGCATTGTCTCCCTTACCTAAGAGCAAGACACTTCAAGGTAAAAATAGATCATGATAATTTAAAGTGATTCTTGGAACAATGACTTTCCTTAGAAGAGCATAAACAATGGGTTATAAAGATTCTAGGTTATGCCTTTGAAATTATCTAAAACAGGGAAACAAAATGTGGTGATAGATGCACTTAGGAAATAAGAAGACACATAAGGCTTACTTTGTGTTATTTCCATTCTACAATTTGACTAGGGGGAAAAAGAAAGGTTAGAATTGTAGCAAGATCAAAAGGCACATAAACTCATTCAACAAATACAAGAGGACCCAAGTGCATCAAATAATTTTGTGTAGAAGAATGATTCATTTTGGTATCAAGATCACCTATAATAATAAAATAATAAACTAATTTTAAGGTCACGACTTAGCCAAACATCATATTGGTGTATGAGGCCACCTTATTTGTGGGATAAGGGACCCCCTCCGTGCAACGGTTTAATTGCTAAAGTTTATGGAGGTGTACATACCCTGCCTCCTTATGGATGTTTATGTAAGAATTCCCAACTCAAACATAAGGTCTTTTAGGAATTGTACACTTTTCTTATAAGGGAACATTCAAGGTTTCTAAAAAATTACCACATGATCAAGAAGGATTTTTTCTAGTAAGGTCTTAAAAATGATGTTCAAATTTTGTGGTAGAATATTTGATTTGTCGAAAGAACAAAGTAGAGACAATAAAGACCTCGAGTCTTCTAGAACCATTAGTAATACCAAGTTAGCAGTGGGAAGAGATCTAAATGGAATTTAGCATAGGTCTAGTACGAAGGAAATATTGTCATCATGGTGGTGGTGGATCGACTCACAAAGTATATTAATTAGTATTAGCTCTCTTTCTCATCCTTTTTAAGAAAGTAGAATAGGGACATCATTAATGGAAACCCCATGATATTTGCAAGTGATAGAGATCTAATTACCACTAGTAAAATTTGGATTGAATTATTTTCTTGCTTGGGTGCTCAATTGGATCATAGCTCATTGTAACATCCTCAATCCAATGGGTAAATCAAGTTTGTGATTAAGTGTTTATAAGGTTATCTTGATTGCAATGCATCTGATAAACAAACACATTGGATCAAGTGGTCACTATCGGTAGAGTGTTGGTATAACAATTCCATCCATACTTCATAAAAATTGTCCTCATTTATGGCACTTTATAATTATGGGTATCATATTTCATCCATCAAATCACCCTTGAGAGGAAAAGAGAATGTTCAAGCATTGGAGGATCACATAGAGAAACAACAAGAGTTTCTCCAACTATTGAAGGACAACTTTGCTATAACACAAAATATGAATAAACAAGAAGCAAATAAACAATATACTGAAAGAAATTTTGAAGTAGGGGATTGGGTATTTCAAGTCTACAAACATACAAACATATGCCTCTCAAGCAACAAAAACAAGACAATGAATTGGAACCCAAGTACTATGGTCCCTATAAGGTGTTGCAGAGGATTTGTGGTATAAACTAATACAAATTGGAGTTGCCTCCATTTTCACATGTACATATAGACTTCCATGCTACTTACACAAAGAAGGCAATATTGATAAGATCCTAGTTTAAACTATCTTGTCAAAGATTGATGATGAGAGAGAAATCACACTGGAATCTAAAAAAGTCATTAAAACACAAATCGAACAACTACATAATAAAAAAATTACTAAGCATTTCATCAAGTAGAAGAACCTGCTAGTAGAAGAACCTACTAGTAGAAGATGCAACATGGGAAAATGTGTTGTTTTTAAAGGGACGGGGCATGTTAAATTGTTGTTATATTATTGTTGTCATCGTTATTCTTTTTTTTTAACGAGAATGTGTATTGTATAAAAAAAAGGTCGTGGTAATATACCAAATCGGCAAGTTACAATAAGTTATTTCCAGCACCAGCGCTTTTACAAATTGAATCCAATTGGATTTGGTGAGAATAGAAACCTGTTGTAGGTGAATAATGCAGAACAGGTCTAACGAATTAAGAATAGGTGCAGAGTTTGATAACCTCAATCAATAAAAATATCTAAAAACTTGCAAATATTAGAAGGTCAGTAAGAAGTCATCAATGTGCGTCTAGCAATTATGATCGAATCTTCTATCTTCACGCGATTCCAATTTCTTGACAACAAATGTTTAGTAAACCTTCAAATTCTTTGAGAGACATTCACTAAACCGAACGATGAACATGTGCTTTGTCAGTTGTTGAGACATAGTTGATTTCCTTCCAGAATCTGAAGGTTGGAGAACTTGAATGATGCATGTCTGAATGCCCTGTTAAGGGGATTTGATGTAATTCGCTATCGTTGTTGGTTAAATTCAGAATTCCATAATTAAGACTGGTTCCGATATTTGCTTCGATGTCTGCTTCATCATTTAAATTTCTTAAAATGTGGAAAGCCTTGAACTGAGTGAAAGTGCTCGAAATTTGCCTTATACGCTGTAAAATTCGATTTAGGGCAAGATTGTTGAAATTAGTGTTTGCATTTAGGGCTCCGATGATGAGTAGAGAATCACCGAATACATGTAGTTTGTTGATCATATGTTCTTTGGCTATCTGGCAGCCTTTCAAGAGGGCTAATGCTTCTGCTATATTGTTTGAGAAGGAACCCAAGCCCCAATTATACTTCAATCTGATTGTTCCATCACTTGTCCACAGGACTCCCACTGCACCAGCTTTGCCGGGATTGTTCTTTGAGGCACCATCGAAATCTAGACTGTCATTGTTTTGATTGGTTCTCCATTCATGAAAGTCAGAGCTTGTGAGTCTGATTTTCCATGCTGGTTGGTGTCGAGGTCAGAATTCTTTACTTGAACTATGCTGGGTGACTCCTGTCTAGTTCATTTCTTTTGCGCTGAGAGTTGCGTCGGCCTTGTGATTGGAGTTGTTTAAACAGACGATCAATAATCCTTTGGCTTGACCTGCAATCTACACAGGGGTATAATGCTTCTCATTGAAAATGGCATTTTTTCTTGCGGTCCAGATTTTCCAACATGTAAATTTGGGAATGGAAATCCAAATATGATACCAGATATTCTTGCTGGGAATGGAATTAGGATAAATAGAACTCCAGCCTTGGAAGAGCTGAGTGACAGAAGTGAAGGAAGGCTGAGTGGTAATGAGATCAAGGAGGACAAGTTTCCAAAAAAGTTTAGTGAATTGACATTCCAGAAAGAGGTGAGTGAGTGTTTCGAGGTTATCATGACAAAGAGGGTACTAGAAAGGCCTGTGAAAGCCTCTCTTATTGAGATTGTCGCCAGTGCGAACTTTGGTATGGATTAAGGTCCATGTGAAGAAATTGATTTTAGGGAGTCCAAATGGATTCCATGCGATTTTCCATAAATCTTTTCTTGCATCATCATGGGATTGAAGTGCTTTGTAGTCGAGAGCAGAGGTATAAGAACCTGTGGGGCCCCATCCTCGCTTGTCTTTGGCCATAAGGTGAAGGGGAGCACATCCTTTCAGATTATCAATGAGGATGTTTTTGGCAGACTCAAGATGTAAAGGGATATCTGTGATTTTCCAACTTTTCCAATTGCTAGAGAAGTCCCAGGAGTTGAGTTCTTTTAGAGTGGTAATTCCATGCTGCTTGAGCCATACTGCTATGTTGTGAAGCTCATGGTTGTTCTGAAGTGCTTTGTTGTCCATGATCTTATATGTGAACATGTCAATTTTCCTACCATTGCCGGGTACCCAGTAGAGACCTTTTGAAAAAGATTCCCAAGCTGCTTTACATAATGTCCACATGCTGGAACCTTTGGTGGTTGGCTTTTGATCGAGACATCTTTAATTGGTCCCGTAGAAGTATTTCTTTCTGAGAACTTGACTGACTTGATGGTGCTTGTTATGGAGGATTTGCAAAAGGAGCTTACTGCCCAAAGCTAAATTAGCGTGAATTGGATCTCGAATATGCAAGCCTCCCGAGGATTTTGGCTGCTTGATAGTCTCCCAATTCACAAGGTGGATTTTGTTTCTATTGTTTCTTCCACCGGACTGAAGGAAGTCTCTCAATAACTTGCTTATCTGATTAGAAGATCCTTTTGGGGCTAGGAGAATGGAAGATTGGTAGATAGGTAGTGCGGAGAGTATGGAATTTACTAAGATTAGTTTCCCAGCTTTGCTGAGCCAATGCCCTCCCCAGCTTCTGATTCTGTTTTTTATTTTGTTGATTGTGTCTTCCCATTTTCCACTATTTGAATTGCCAAATGTAATTGGAAGACCTAGATAATTAAAATTGTCCCAATGGTTGTATACTTTGATGCCGAGAATTCTGCTAATTTTGGCTGCCAAGCTGTTGTTTAGATTCTAGCAGTAGACAAAACTTTTATGCAAGTTGATTTTGCCACCGGATGCAATGCAATACATGTTGAGATTGCGTTTGAATTTTCAGGCTAAGATGGAGGAAGACCCACCCAATAAAAGGGAGTCATCAGCAAAGAGTGTGTGATTGAGGGGGTGGGAGTCAGGGGTAAGGCAGAGGTCGGGAAGGGAACCAAAAATCATTTCATGATTTAGTTTTCGATTGAGAGATTCTGCCATGATGATTTACAGGAAAGAAGATAAAGGGCAGCCTTTCCTGATGCCACGTGATGCTTGGAAGAAGTCTGTCGGATGACCATTAATTAAGGGGGTGATCCAGGGCTTGCTTATGCACGCTGAAATCCAATTGATGAAGGTGTCATCGAATCCAAGGCATTTCATAATTTTAAAAAGGAAGGAGTGCTTGACATGGTCAAATGCATTGGCCATGTCAAGCTTGATTAACATACCTTTTTCCTTTCGTAATATGCTGGAATGGATTGCTTCTTGAAAAAGTATGACATTGTCAAGAATTTGCCTCCCTTCCAGGAAGCCACCTTGATTGTCAGAAATGATTTTGTTGAGAAGAGGCTTCAACCTAGTAGCTAGCATCTTGGAGATGATTTTGTATGAAGAATTGCAAAGTGAAATTGGTCTGAAACTGCTGAAAGAGCTGGGATTTGTATCTTTAGGGATAAGTGACAGGAATGTAGTGTTTGTACAACCACCGATTTTTGCCTTTGAGTGGAAATTTCTGATCATTCTCATAAAATATTTTTTTATATAAATCCAGCATGCTTTATAGAAATGCTTTGAAAATCCGTCGGGACCCGGTGCTTTATCTGAGTCGAAGGAATGAATTGCGTTGAGAACCTCCTGTTCTGAAAAAGGTGTATGAATGTTGAGGTTCTCTTCCAGCGTGATGCTCCTTGGGATGATATCCAGAAGATTGGCCTCGATTTCTCCTTCAGCGTCATCATTTCCAACGTTGTCATCTTCTGCGTATAGATTGCAAAAATGCATGTAAGCTGCGTTTTTTATATTCACATTTCCATTCACTGTCGTCCCATTCTCTGTTCTGATCTCTGCGATGTGATTGGTAGATTGCCTGACCATGAATTGCTTATGGAAATAGTTGGTGTTCTTATCACCATTATTTAGCCAGATGCTCCGTGACTTCAATCTCCAA
This sequence comes from Larix kaempferi, assembly GCA_027924585.1. NCBI lineage: Eukaryota > Viridiplantae > Streptophyta > Pinopsida > Pinales > Pinaceae > Larix > Larix kaempferi. Next base: position 361,276 of record BSBM01000734.1, on the reverse strand, counting down.
TACTCCTCTTCAGCTTTGATTTGTTGTGCGACTTCTTCCTGGAGTGTGGAAGCATCAATGGTATGGTTTTCCATTTCGAATTGAATGTTTTCTAGAGCATTCACTGCAGAATTTCTGGGATTGGCAGGTGCTGGGCAGTTAGATTTGGCCCACTTTTTAAGTGCGAATTTGGTATTTTTAAGTTTCTGCTCCCAAACATAGCAGGGGGAGCCAGTGATGGGAATGCTCCAGGATTTTTCTAGAGTGTTCCAAAAGCTGTCATGGTTAAGCCATTGGGGGCTAAACCTGAATGGTATTGGGACAAGGTTTTCAATATTTTGAAACAGAAGCTGAATGGGTTTGTGATCAGAGGCAATATTGGCGAGGATGCTGGAGGAAATGGTATGGGTATCGGACATGAGGCTACTATGGATGAGAAATCTGTCTAATCTGGCCATGATGTTTCCCTTGCCAAGTCGCTTATTCAACCAAGTATATTTCCCTTTTTTGGGCTTGATGTCAATCAGGTCTCTTGCTTGGATGAGAGCTTCAACTTGGGTTTTGAAGAAATATTTTCCTGTGAGGCCACCTTTTTTTTCTGCTTTGGTGAGATTGATATTCATATCACCAGCTAGAATGATGTCCCGAGGGTTGTAAACTTCCAAAAAACCTTCAAAAAGATTCCAGCAATCTTTCTTCTCAGAAAAGAGATTAGGTACGTACATGTTGAAGAGAGCAATGTGCTTATTGCTCTGAATATGGGTGAGCTCATTGTAGATCCAATGCTGTGTTGCGAAGGTGTTATGGAGATGAAATTTATCGGATGTCCATAAGGATCCAAGCCTCCAGAAGCTCCTCTAGTGCTGACTGCGTACCCAGTGTTTTTTTTTCCATTTTTCATTTATGATTGCTAAGACAGTACTATCAACAAGCTTGGTCTCTTGGAGAAGAAGAAGATCAGGCATATCAATTTTTTGGAGGTCTTTTACTGCGTCAATTTTTCAGGGATTGCCTAAACCTCTGTTGTTCCAAGAGACCAGCTTCAATATTTGGGATTGTTGATGGAGGAGGGGGTTCCTCCTACTAGATCTCCATATTTCTTTCCTGCACCTCTGGCTATGGTATTTCTGCTGAAGACCATGTCTATTGTGGCTTGGGATCCTTGTACTTTCTCACACTTGGCTTCTTCTTCCCTTAGTTCCTTGATGGATTTTTGGCCTGGATTTTTGGAAGATTTGTCAATGGGTTCTTCTGAGGAGGAGGGGGAATTAGGAGGTTTTGCTTTTGTGATTTCAGCATAGGATGGGGCATCTTTGATCAAAATAGATTTGATGGGACTGGGGGAATTCAGGGGTTGGGGGGTCTTCGGGGCTTCATGGGTGAGAGGAGTTGCTTGAGAGTCTTGTTCTTCACGCAGTTCACCTTCTTCTTCGGCCTCAGGGATGTCTTGGATTTCGATAGTTTCTAGGAATTTGAATCTGTTCCTGTTGTTCAAGGCCATCAGATCTTGGTGTTGTTGATATGCTTTCGGATTATTTGAGCTTTTTGAGTGGGGTTTCGTACCTGATTTGCTGCTTTTTTGAATGGTCGTCCATTGTTCTTTTTTTTCCGTCTGATTCTGGATTCGATGGCTTCTTTTTGCATGATCGAGCGAAATAGTCGTATTCGTGACAAAACTTGCATTTGAATGGGATTTGTTCATAGTCGAGCTCTTGGATGTGTGTCCAATCTGCTACGGTTAGATTTATTTCTTTCAGGAGTCTGTGTTCCAGATCTACTTCGACACAGAGTCTCGCGCAGGAGTATTGGTCTTTCTGATCAGCTTTGTCAATGTATTTTCCCAGAGCATTCCCGATAGCTTCTAAAGACTCGGTATTCCAACAATGGAGGGGAAGGTGAGGGAGTCTCACCCAAACAGGGACTTCAGAGGGGATATCATGGGTTGGGTCGAAGCTTGGGGTCCACTTGTTCATGTAGAGGCCTTGTGGGCCCATAAAATAAGGTCCGTTCCTGAAGATTAGTTCGCAATCCTGTTTACATTCGAAGACGAAAGCAAAGAAACCTTTTCCCAAGAAGAAGGATTTGACGTCTTCGGTGATCAAGGGTCTCCAGTTTTTCTGTACCCAGTGTTCGGTGGACTTCGGGGAAGGCCAAAGATCTGTGAACTGGCCGATCAAACCACGTTCTGACAAGTTGAGGGCAGTCTTGCAGGGTATGTCAACCGGTAGAGCAATAGTTGGGATCTCATCGAGCTTTCTCACGAACTTTTGTTGAGAGGAAGAGAGGGGCTTTTTGCCTTGAGCAGCTAAAAGCTTCAAAAAATTGGTGAGATCGGGGGGAGGGTTATCGGCATCAGAAGCCATTGGAGGCAGGGATCAATGAGGAAATCAGGGAAGGAGGTGGGAGGAGAGGAAGGAAGGGATCTCAGGATCCTTCACGGTAGATTCAGGAAAAGGACAAGGGCTAGAGAGGAGTCAGGAGGGCACGTCCAGGGCGAACTAGCCAGGAGAGCGATCTTGAAGTCAAACGAGCACGCAGACAGTGGAGGGAACTAAATGCAGCCAACGTAGGTCCATCATCGGGCCAAGCTGGCATCATATCCACTTCTCCTTCTCATTCAAAGTCTTATTCATTGTTTTTAGGGTTCTCTTCTAACACCAAGAAAAGTACCTTTTCTAAGTCAATGTCGTTGTTGTCATCATTATTCAACCAGGCTCTTTAATTGTAATTAAATCCTTTGTCTCCTATAAATACCAAGGAGACCTCCTTTTAGGAATCATCTCATCTTTGGATTTGATATATCGTAAAAGGTGGTTGCTCCCTCAAAGAGGCTTCTTATTCATTCATTGCCTATCTTTCACAAGGCATAGAATTACTCATTTCTTCAATGTTTGTACTAATTGGGATGTTTTGTCCATAACAGAAGGTCACTAGGTTTTTTCTTCAATCACCCTTTTAGATAACATGTAAAATTGTAATGTATTCTTCACTAAGCATGTTGAAGGAAGAGGTGGGGTCTCAACCCTTATTGCACCAAGGTGGTCAAATTCCATTATCCAACACAAGTCACACCCAACAAACCATGATGTTTGGTTGTGCTTCATTTCAAAGGTAATGTTGGAAAAAAGGGTGGCCTTGTGTGATTGATTGGTTAAAGATATTCAAGAGGCTTACTAGTTATTTTGTGTTGACTTCAATGATGTAGACACACAATAAGATAAGGAGGAATTTTTGACTACATGTATGCCCCTAGGAGAACTAATGGTCTAGAATGACTTTACGACCAAGCTTAACTTTTTAACCCTAATAATTTATTCCAGGAGGATCACTTGTATTGTAAATTCACATGGTAAAACTTCTAGAAATGTAATAAATGGGTCTTGGAAAGACTCGAAGAGTTATTATTTTTTAACAAAGCTAACTTTTTAAGAAAAAGAGAAGAAGCTTGTTCAAAGTGTTGGGAGAAATCACCCTATATGGTCATGAACCAATTAGTTTTTCTATCCCTTGGAATTTTGGCAAACACAGGTTGCATAATATGTGTTCATGCTAAACACACCCCACTTGAAAAATGAGTCATTTATTAAATCCATCAAAGGAATTTAGAATCTAATTCATGATCCCCAAAGGAATAGAGGTTGGATTCTCTTGTGGAAAGATGCCATAATAAAGGTCACTACATTTTTTAGGGTTATGGTGATTTTTTGGTGAGAGTTAGAAGAAGAAAACACAAGGTGGACCTAGAAGAATTGGAACAATAGGCAAGGGTGTTACATCTTATCCCGTTTGGTGCATGACTTAAGGCAAGGTGCCTAAGTTGAGACAATTGTTGAAATTATAATAGACATAAAATATAAGGGGATCCCAAGCTAGAGGCCAGTATAACTAGCTCAAAACAATAAATAATCTAACAAAGGCCTTATTAAAAGCTCTTACCTCCAAAGAAGTAGTGGAACTTAGTAATGCCCTCAGAACAAAAAACAGGTAGAGTAATAAACCAAGTAGATAGGGAGAGGATATTGTCAATCATTATAAATTGGGTTTTCAATCTCACGGTTTATGAAGGACCAAAAGGTGGCCCTACAAAGTTGTGTTGATTAAGTCCCTTGAAACTTGGCACAAAAACAATAGCATATACGTGACCAAGGGATGACACTGAATGAGTTGTCAACAATGCTTGAAGAGATGGGTTATGACAAGGCTTCTAAATAAGGCAATTATCCATGCAAATGATCTAAATTGACATAGAATATTTTGAGTTTGGATGTGTTATATGTGTATAAAGAAGCCGTTTAGACTCACACACTTGGAAAAAACATCAACAATGGGATGATTAATTTTATTCCATAGCGATGAGACCATAACTAATCACAAGTTGGATACCAACAACTTTATTGTGGGTATATAACAAAATATTATCCAAAGCACTTACCTTGTAGATGAAGTATATCCCACTTAAAATTACTAAAATAGAGAATTCAAGGTTTATCACAATCAAATACATCTTAGATAATGCGATTGTTTCTTAGGAAGGCATGGAATACGACATAAGCCAATGCACAAAGGCCCTCTTTATTAAGATAGACCTTGAAAACATGTATGAATGAGTGCAATGGGCATTCATCGTCTCCATGCTAGAGGCAATTGGCTTAACCCATTTTTGTTAAGGTGGTGGAAACTTTATTTTCAAAGCCCACAACTTGTGTTTCTATGAATCAAGTGATGTGTGAAGAGGTAGGGCTCTTTTGGTATATCCAACAATATTATATGTTGGCCTTGAACTTTTATGTAATGGTTGTTGAATACCTAACTATATCATTCACAATAGAATAACACAGAGGCTTATAAGGCTATTTTTATCCCTACTCCTAATGGCAATTAACTGATGAATGGTCCATTGATGGATGATTCTTTCCCAACCTTCATTAAAGGTAAGCATACTCTAGACCACTTCATGGAATCCTTGAAAATTATATGTGAAGCCTCTATGTTGAAGCCACAAATGAATAAAACGTAATGTTATTAATCAAATTAAAAGGATTTTGAATGCTTTATCTATGCCAAGGATGGGCTTGGTTACAACTTACTCATGTGTTTAGATTCCTTGGAATTCATTTTGTTGTCAAAGATTTCCAAAAGGTGTCATCATAATTAATGCGGTTAACAATGTCAAATAAAATTAATAAGTGGATATTGAAACCTCTATCTCTTGTAGTCACATTTGAAATATGTACTAAGGTGTTGGTTGCTACCCATGTGTACTATTCATTGTGTTGGGTACATTTTGCCCATGCCTATGCCATGTTAGAAATCTTTCGAGATATTTTTTGTGTGCTAATTCTAGTGGAGACAAGGAGTTCCATAACATTAGTTAGAGCCTTCACTACATCCCTTTGGATAAAGGAGAAATGGTTATTCTATCCAATTAGATTTAAGCCCAAGATTTTGCATCAAATGGTTCATATTAGCAATGGAAGGAAAGGAGGGTTGGAAAATATTGCTTAGGAGTTGTATCATCTCAGGGAAGTCATTTGGCCATAATATGTGTAGTAATATAAACCTTCAAATCACATTTGTGTCTCCAACACCCATCCAAGTGAAGGGGACTCTTGTATCCAAAATAATTTGGAAATATCGGGAGGCCATCAAAACACAAGTTGATATAAAAAGATGACTCCCTCAAGACTGAGATTTCCTTCCATGACCAATGTCTATGGTGGTCCCCAATGGTTCTTTAGGAGGGAAACCATTGGATAAACACTATTGGTTCTCAACTATGATACTTTACAAGAAGGGAATTCAAGTCCTAGATGAACTTTATGATTGTCAAAGAATGAAAAATAAAACAAAATTGGAGACCTAAAAAGAAGAATTCAAGTTTGGCCCTACAAATAGGATTATAATAGAAAACATGCTCATAGGTTAATCCCAAACAATGTTTTTCTTAACTGGGCCTTATAGGGCCTCAAACATTTTATAAATACTAGAGTTGGAACCAAAGAAACAATTCGTTGGAGTGTATATTGACCGATGGATACAAATGAATTTGAAATAGGCTTAGGCTCAAGGCCAAACTCAATAAAGCATAGACAATCAAGTTTTAGGAGAAGAAATGGCTCTATCAACTAAAATCCTTTTGTACGTGACACATAGAGTCCAAAAAATCTTATTTATCTTAATCCTCAATGTATGGAGGCATTCCTATAGGAAAAAACTCAAAACAAATGGGAGTTTGTAGCCCATTGTTGTGGAGAAAATTGCACAAGTGTGCACTGTTCCACTTGGTAAGGGGCTAGGCCTTGTAGGATGCAACAAGGCCTCAGTCCTTGGATCCATGTGTGGTGTGAGTTGGTTGTCATCCAAGTGATCCTGCAATAGATTGTTAGTGGAATTCACATAAAACAAAGAAGCTTGAATAAAATGTAAAATAAAAAGAGACGGGGGGAGAATGCAAACTCCAACAACAATCCAAGATATGCCAAACCACTTTGTATTGCTCAATGGTCAAGCTGTACAACACCTAGGAGGTGTGGGATTCAAGGGAATCTAACAATCTCCCTCAAGGAGGCCTTTTTTGTCCAAACTATATGCTAAGTGAATGGTAGAACAATGGAGATGAACTCTTGCCCCTTGAAGGAAGGTGGCAAGGGAGCTTGGGAATGCTTACAATGATAGGAAGAGGTGGGCTATGAGGAAGCTCCAACACAAATCCAACAACATAACCTTGCTATTGATTTCTCTCTACAAAATGCATGCTAGCTTCCTTATATAGGCCAAAAGGTGGCCAACAAACAACTAGATCCAAATGTGAACTCATATCCTCCATGAACTAGTTCCAAGGTACACCAAGGGGTCTATTTAATGCCACCAAGTGTGTGAGGAGCCGAATTTGGATCCTTAGAGGTGATGGAGCCTTCAATGCGCCGTAGGAAGTAGGTGGTCCTGTTGTTTTGACAATAGCGCGACTATCGAAGGAATAGTCACGCGAGTATCGTGCGGGCGTTGTATTGATAACATGCACTACAACGTGGGTCGACAGTGATTTAGCAGCGTGACCCCTTCTTTTGATTGGTTTTTGGAACTTTTGGATTCATGTTATCTTTTGGATTTGTTGAGGATGCCTTTGGTGAAATGCATTCTTTATGTTGATGATGCCTTACTGCAAGAATTGCTGAAATGTCGCATGTGTGTGGAATTTAGGCGTTAGCAGATGCCCCATGATGTATGAGGTTCGAAGCATACTGTAGAGCCGATAATGCATCATGTTTTCTTGTGTTTCTCTCCTGTTTTATAGGACAAAACATATGTGGAAAATAGGGTCCTCCCATGGGTGATGGTTGTTGGTGACAACTGTTGGAGCTGTAGTAAAGAATTTTTTTTATAAAAATAAGGCAGGTATACCCATGCTCGTGAAATGTAGTCAATGTGATTACAATAATGGAGGACCAAAGGGGTCCATCGACTATACTATTGGGACATGAATGAATACGGCTTCGATCCATGTGTGAGTAAATAACCTAGGAACTGGTGTAGAATGCTGAAGAACCGGCATTGCTGATGATCATGATAAGCCCAAGGGGGGTGGGGGACCAGTGTGATTGTGAAGTTACCAAAATAGAACTTCACAGTTCAAGATGGACCACTACCATGGTTTGCAAATGTGAACACTGATACCTTCAAAAGTACATTTCCCCCTAGTACGATAGATGTGTTGACGTCGAGCATAGGGGAAACCACTAGGTTAGGGAGCACTAAGGACTCTCCTTACGAAGTTCGAGGTGATCCCTTATAATGATTTAAAAGAAACACAAGGTACAATTGAACTAATGCAACTCTTGGAATAAAGTGTTTTGACGTCGATGAGAGTTGAAGTTCATGATAAGACGAGGGTCTTATCCCGAGAACCAAGATTAGACTGTAACAAATTGGTGGACAAATAGACCTGACACAAGACTGGATGATAAGAGTGGGGATCATAACTTCCTTTGATCAATGTAAACATGGGGAGTGTGGACGGAGGCCTTCCTTTCAGAATGGTACAGGTTGAGACAGAGTGAGACAAACTCCAAATGAAAGGGCTTTGATGGAGACACAAAACAAAGAGTAATGATGACCGACAAAATGGATACTACTGAGGATATTGAGACTCAAATACATCGATCAAAGGCGACCAAGGATTGCTACCACAATAATATAGTGTTCCTACAATGTAAGGAGATGGGGGAACTGTTTGTACATAAAGAATAATGGTAGGGTCCTCGTGGTTTTGAGTGATTCGGGGGACCAATTTGATGATGGGTAGAGACCTTATTGTTTTGAGTGGATTGGGGGATGATTTCCAAGATGACGTGAGGGTCAATTTGCAGACGCGAAGACGGGTGCCCCTTGAATCAATGCCATGCAGTGTGTGCCTGCGGGATAACTAATAGAATTGGTTACTTCTGAGGGTGGGGGCCTGTTGATGCCCCAAAAATCGCAGCATCAAGCAACAAGGGATTCTCCTCGGTAAACAGTCCCAATTAGATTGTCCACCGTTTGGTGTGAGGAATCCGTCCGGTTAACGGTTCCGGCTATAAGCCTTTTTGGCTTTAGATTTGCAGCATGGAGTCATTTTAATACCCTATGCTTTGAGATGTGCTTCCTTTTCGTGGGTCCAACTACAACGATCTTCTTGAGACACTTATAAATGTGAGGGTGGATGGAGCCCGAAGATAGCAATAAAGATAATCATAGATCTCTGCTATTAAACAAGGGTTAATGCGACCAACAGAACAAGATCTCTTCATTTTGGAAAATGATCAGCAAAAGCCAAAATGCATAGATAAACTTTCTTTTGAGGATACATTTCCAGCTTCATGAGTTGTGAGATTTCTTGAGAGATCTATCTTCACAAAAGGCCCAATTGCAGGGCTAGCGGGAAGAAACTATACAAAGAAAAGGGGAAAGGGAAAACTCAAATACTCAGAAAAGAGGACAACTTGGCTGAAATAAACAGAAATCAAGAGACTAAAGTAAAAAGTAAAAGAAAAAGAACAAAGCTTTTATTTATGTACAGAAAACCTCAACGAGACTATGCAAAGTATTGTTTCAAGGCGAGGCCGTTGAGGGGAAGGGTTACTTCCTCTCCCTGGAGGTCTGTTAGCTTGTAAGTGGATGGGCCGAGCTTTGCAGAAATTTGGTAAGGGCCTACCCATAAGAGTTGGAATTTCGTGTGCATTCCTTTGCCTTCGTGAGGATGGTCCCATTTCAGAACTAAATCTCCTACTTCAAAACTTCTTTTACCAGACTTCCTTTTATCGAACCATCTTTTGACTATATCTTGGTGTTGGTGGAATTGGTTCTTGGCTTTTTGCCGGGCTTCTTCAAGTTGAAGCAGGGTGTCAATCCTGGATTGTAAAACCTGACTACCAGACCCTCGGGAGGCTTGGGACAATTGCAAGGATGGAAGCAAGATATTGGGAGGGAGGATGGCTTCCTTGCCATAGACAAGGGTGTAATGGGAAACCCCTAATTCATTCTTTGGAGTGACTCTATCCGCCCATAAAGCATTTGGAAGAGCAGTGTGCCAGCTTTTCTGGTTTTCAATTACAGTTTTCTTGAGAATTCAGATGAGATTTTTGTTTGAGGACTCGGCTAATCTATTTCCCTGGGGTAGTAGTTGGTTGAATAATGTAATTTAATCCCTCTTTCATAAACAAATTCATTTATTTTAAAAGACAAGAAATAAGTAGCATTATCAAAGGCTAGGGAAATTGGAACCCCAAACTTGGTTATGATGTTCTCTTTTAAGAAACTGATGACTGCATCTTCATTGATCTTGCACAATGGGGCAGCCGCCGTCCATCTGGTGAAATAGTCCATGGATGTCAGGATGTATCGATGTTACAGAGAAGAATTTGGTTTTATCTCTCCTGACTTCTTTCTTACGGGAACTAAGTTAGCAACCCACTCGGAATGCCGGACCTTAAAAATTATCTTAGCATCAAGTAACTTCTTCAATTCCTTTTGAATCAGAGGTTTGAGAGTAGGGTGCATCCTCCTCAATTGCTGCTGAAATGGCTTGACGCCTGCCTTCATTGGTATGATATGCTGAATAATGCGGGTGTCATATGTTTTCAGATCTTCATACGTCCAAGCAAACACATCTTTATATTGCCGAAAAAGTCTAATGAACCTGTCTCTTTCACCCGGTGAACAACATCTACCAAGATTGACATATTTTGGTTCAGCTGAAAGCATCAAAATGCGTAATTAAATCCCATACCTCAGCCTGATAACCTTTCAAATGAGGTGAAAGACAGTGAATGGTATCTCTTACCTGTCTTACAACTATTTCTGATTCACCAAAAACTTTCAGGTACTTAACATTCAAATCGATGGCTTTCTTCAATCCGTGGACTAAAGCTTCATATTCAACAGTGTTATTAGTACACTCAAATTCTAATCTACAGGACAAGAAGTACTTATTACTTTCAGGATCCACTAGAATACAACCAGCTCCGGATCCTTCCAGAGTCTTGGAACCATCAAACTATAAAGTCCAAAAAACATTGTTTGATTCAACTAAGTTAGTATCTCTATGATCTAAGTCAGTGACTAAGCTAACTATGTTACAATCGATATCATCAGTCCGAGAAAAATGAAGGAGATTGGACTGTTTATCTGATTCATGGCTAATAGTTTCAGATTGATAATTACCCGGATCAATTTCTAATAAATAATTCCCCAAAACCGAAGATGAGAAGGCTACAACTTCGTTCTTCCCTTCTAGCTGAGTTACATTTTGTTTCATGTGTGGTTCCCTCAAAATTTTAATCTGATTTTGCCTATTTTTGTATGGTAACCATAAGTGAGACCAATCTGTTGCAAAATAACCATCTAGTTTTGTAGACCAGTCCCTACTCAAGATCAAACCATAAGATTCCAGGATATCAACTACCATTATATCTATGAACTGACACACTCTAGAATCAGCAGACAATCTAATAAGCACATCTTTCATTTCCCCAATAACTTTAACAACAGTCCTATCTAACTGAATAATCTGAGCGGGAGATGGAATTGGTTGACCGTTAATCTTCTTACAGATTGACAGTGGCATGACATTCAAAGATGCTCCAGAATCTACCAAACAATTGTGTACATTGTGATTGAAGATTTCAAAAGTTAAGAGAAAAGGCAATATTTGGGATTTAGATTTCCCGCCGATACTTGCTTCATTAATTTCAAGATCTTCTTGAGCGTCTGTTAATGGAGTGTTGGGCTAGGATTGAAGAGCTTGCAACAACTTGTTTCGTTGTTGGGCAAAACTACACATATCGAATATCGAAACATTTGCTTTTACCTTCTTTATATCTTCAATGATGTCATATCCCATATCACATTTTTTTACAACTTTCGTTTGATTGTCTGTCTTGCTCAACGTGACTTTTGGTTGCTGGACTGTTGTGTCAATGTTTCGCTGTTTGGCAGCTGTTGAGTTAGCTTTAGGTTGAGGCGGAATGATTGTAATGTGTCTTTTAGGTTTGGACATAATTGAGCTCAGAACTGGATCTGCAATGGGACCTTTACTGTGAGTGTTAATGTTCACAGCAGAGACTGGGCTCTCCACGGGATGGTCTTCTATTAATTCAGTTAAAGTTACCCAGTCCCATAATACCATGGTGGTATCTGGGGATGGTTCCTATACTTCAAGGGTTTGCTCCTCTGGAGGATCATCTTGATCTGGAATCTATGAATCCAGCATTTGGTTCATTACTAAAATCATAGAATTAATCCATTGTGGGAATCTCTTTTCAGAGTGCGGCTCTTGATGAAAGGTACAGAAGTGTTCCATTCCGATTTCATTTAGATTTAAAATAGGGGAGTTGTTCATAGGTGGATGAGGCTGGTCATTGTCTTCTCTCTTCTTGTAGAATGGTTTGAAAGGCTTCCTAGATGTACTAGCTGCCTTATCTTTCTCAAGATCTACAATTTTGTTGGACAATTTCTGCATCATTTTAACTATGTTCTCCATATCTGCCGATGGTTCTTCTTTATTCCTAGTAAGTAGCAGGGGTTTTCTATTAGTTGTTGGCTTTGTTTCGGCATCTAAGGCATGTTTAGCAATGTTGTCTGCTTCTTCTTCCACCTTCATAGCTTCTTCGAAATTTTCCACCAGGGTGGTCTTCTTAGTTCTTTTGACGAACATTGTTATGGGGCCGTCAAGTGCTGTTGTATAATATTTAGCTAAAGATTCTTCTGCAGGTTTAGTTGCTTCGCTGAAATTATTCAAGAGCGTAGTGAACCTTTGGTTGAAGTCTTGAACCTTTTCTTTCTTTTTCATGGACAATAATTCTTTCATGAGTGTAGCTACAGTTTTCTGATTTCCATACTTCTTTAAAAAACATTTTTCAAACTCTTCCCAATTGGAAATTGAACTTGCTTGAAGGCTAAAATACCAGGAAGAAACTTTCGGTTCAAATGTGTATGGGAAAAGCCTACAGACTACATCTTCATGTTGTACATTTAAAAGATTCAAAGCTAAATAAAAACTCTTAAGATGATCTTCAGCAGATATGCCTTTACCTGGGTCGTATTTGGGCAAAACTTTCTCTGGATTTTTAGGCAGATTGTGGAATGGCCCAACTAGATTTAATGCTCCCCTTGCTCTCTAAGCAGGTACAACCATGGCTCTATGTGGAGAATTAGGTGGAGAATCGTGTGGTGAATTAAGTGGAGTGTTCTTTGGATTAAAAAGTTCTCTAATATTTTATGAATCTTCAAAACTTTTTGGATTTTCAAGATCGACTTCTTTCAGAGGTTCTGTGATCTCTTCCAAAGATAAATCTACCAGTTCTTCAAAGTTCTACACAAGAATCGAATCACAAGTGTATTGTCTTTCTCTTCTAGGGGTTCTTCTTCTAGGGAGAAAGGTTATTGCGTTTAAACCACCTAGTTGTTTAACATAAGCTCGTGTGTGCCTTCTTAAGTCTTCTACCTCTGTAAAATGTATAGCATACAGTGCTTCTTGTTGTTCAGAATCAGAATTGGGATTTTCTTGATTTTCTTTAAGATTTGGATTATCTGAAATTACTGTTTCAAGCGGGTTTCCAGTAATGTTTCTGCCAATGGAGGAATCTCCTTTATCAGCCATGCACTGGTGGCCCTCCTTCTAGCGCCAAAAAATGTTGATGCCCCGAAAATCCCAGCATCAAGCAGCAAGGGATTCTCCCCGGCAAACAGTCCCAATTAGATTGTCCACCGTTTGGTGTGAGGAATCCGTCCGGTTAACGGTTCCGGCTACCATAAGATTTAAAGATTCTTAATCCTTGCACCGGTTGCGGCCCGATCCACCGTTTTTGTGATTTTAATTTTAAAGATGAAATGCAAGTGCCCTAAGCTAAATGCAGGTAGCTAATCTAAATTAATCTAAAACTGTATAAGCAAATTTAACCTATCCTTACAAGGAGAAAACTGTAGAGATGAGTAATAAACTGCAAGAAACACCTAAAGATCACACAGATAGCCATTTAATCATAAAGATGTGCCTACAGCAGAATATAACAGCTATTAAAGATAGCTTTAATTCATTGAATACATTCCATTACTCATTTAAGAGAGACATCATTGTACAGGAAAATAGAAAGATCATTCATCACACAGAAATAATTCATAATAGTAAAGAAAGATCTCACAGTAGTATATGAATGCTACAGGAATAGTCCAACAAACATTCAACACACATTTCTAGGAAAAAACGTCCTCTCCAGGATTTCATTAGGCAAAATCCAGTTCTTGGAGCAAGTAGAAAAGTAGTTCACGTACAAGGAAGACAATTTCTTTCACCTGCAAAAAGCCCATCTATCTTCTTCTATTCTGCTATTTATAAATTTACAAATTGCTCCTTGAGCTGACAAGTGTGCCCTAGACTCTAGAACCTTCTAATTTGTCCTTTTATACACGATTACAAAACCCACAGATTCATGGAAAGCCTTCCATATAAGACAAAAACAGAGACAACTGTTTTTTAAAGCATTTATACAATAAAGGAATTTCAGCTCTTCCTCACGTTAAGACAAATAAGAATTCTGATATTTTATCTATTTCATTTGGCTTCTCTTTGCTAGCTTGATGACTCATCTTCTTGCAGCTTAGTGGCTTGCTCTTGGAGGATCCTGTCTTCCTCTTGCTGTTTGAGAGATTGCTCCTGGAACGCTCTGTCCTGCTCCTCCTGCTTCTGCTTCTTGAACAGTTGTTTCCAGAAAGTAGATATGCACAGCGGGAACCTGCGGTGAGTGAGGCAGTACAAATGAGGAGTATGCAGCAATTGTCAAAAATTAAAGATTAAACATGGCCCTATTGATGGCCCAACCAACTCCGCGGGCGCACACAAACCAAAAAGAAAACTTCATGTCAAAGCGGCGATCACAAAGTTAAAACCCTGCGCTCAAGCGGCGATCATAACATTAAGTCCTGTGCCAAAGTGGCGATTGCAAGCTTAAGCTCTGCGATGATAGCGCTGTGCCAAAATTAGACCTCGAGGGCTTCGTTCAAAAATGAGGCGCAGTTATGGAAGCGACTGCTATAGGGATAAGCCATGCGCCTTTGGCGCAAGTCTCATTATTAGTAATTGCGCTGATGGATGACACCAAGAGTTGCGCCGGAGCGTTCTAAATAACGCTGGCATTTGTGCTAAAGGCAGCCAAAAGAAGGCTAAGATGGGCGCCATAAGCGGACAACTTTAAACTTAAGACATGCGGAAGAAAGGATCAAAACAATGGTTGAATTATAGTTAAGTTCTCGCGCCTAAAAAATGGTTGAATTGTTGTGAACATTTGGTGAAGCAGCAGAGTTATGATTAAAACCTGCACTAAAGGCGGCCGAGTTAGGCTTACGATTTGCGCCGAAGACGACAGATTTATGGTCGAAACTTGCACCCAAGGCGGGAGATTTATGGTCAAAACTTGCGCTAAAGGGCGGCCGACTTATGGTCAACATTTGCGCCGAGCAGCAGAATTAAGGCTAAAAAATGTGCTGAAGAGAAAAGGTGACTTTTCCTTAGAAAAAATAATTGAGAAAACTTTTGGAAAGCAAGTGTTGAAATTTTGCCAAGTTAAAGAGAAAAAATAAGCCTGAAAGACAAGGAAAACACTTGTTACAAAATGTGTAAAAGGAGGGGACCCAAATATCTTCAAAATTTTGGGGAAGGATGTTGCAGCAACAACAGGGCCCCATAGGTGTCTTCACGAAGGGGATGATATGAGAACAATTATGTGGGTTAACGTGCTCATGGAGGTATGATTGGTCCTTGTGAATATTTTCTCGTAACATGGGCCGAGGAATCTAATGGTGTCTACTTGGGGGAGTAAATGCGCAACTATAAAATAATAAGCTAGGGGCAATCTTTTCAAGTTGTATAGGATTCCTCAGAATTGTGGGGGGTTGACATCATGGGTGTCAGTTGATAATGAATATGGAAATTGTGTGCACACCCATGGGGGAACATGCTACACCCAGTGATGACATTGATAGTACATCAAGATTGGGAATGAGGGCCCTATGGTTATCAGCGGGAATATTGGTCAATCCATTATAAACGGAGGGGAAATAACGTCTATATGTCACTTTCAGAATGATACATGTGGTAGGGTTCCCAACACCATTGTTGTAGCATGGAGTCTTGTTCTTATAATGGAAAACCAAGAGCCTCCAAATCGTCTTGGTCGAGATCTTGCACATATGGTGCACATACTCAAGTGTAGTAAAGAACATAACCAAGGTATGGACAATGCAGAAATCATATAACCAAAACGAGCCGTACTTGAGGGGTGCTCATGTAAAATATTGTCCCAATGCAACTATTGGAAACACTGGTTGGTTGGCTTCATGTCGAAGAGATCGAAGCACTGATCGTGGTGGTGCGAATGGTTTGTAAAACATAGCTATGGTTTGTCCGTGGGGTCGATTTGAAATTCGTGTCAAACATATATAAATAGGGGGTGGGGCCCACATTTTGAAGTCATTTGTACTATTCACTGACGACCTCCTAGAGATCATTTTTGGTGATTCTAGGAGATCCGGGGATCCGTTTGACGAGAATCGAGCTACATGTATGTCGTAACCTTATCTATTTCAATTTGGATCGGGTAGAGTTAGGAAGAGTGGGCCCCTGGGTTGCTAGGGAATTGATTTAGCCCTTTAGGGGAAACCGCGCAGGATTTTGGGAAAATATTGTGATATAGCGCGATATTTTGGGAAAAATGTGTGTTACTATAGCGCGGGTTTTTCCCAAAATCGAACGTGGTGTAGTGTAGGTAAAATGAATTGTTCTGCGCTACCTGTGAAGTAGTAGTTGTTCGACCATGCACTGGTATAGCATGACTGTACTTGGGTCAGCCGTGCTACATAGCGTGGCTGAACAACGCATGTCCCATGTGCTGGTGTCGCGGGACTGAACGATATTCAGTTGTGCTAATTGCGAATTTCTTTGTGAATGTCACGCTACGCGCATACTTCCTTAGTGGAGGCCTCACGTTTTTCATGGTTTAGATATATTTATGTCTAATGGATGGACATTCTCCTTGTGTAGGTCATCTTTAGTTCCTCATGGCTGGTGTGGGCGTCATCGAGTGGAGGGAGAGGAACTATGATGAGTTTCATCCTTTAATGTTGGGGGACCTGGTAGCGACATAGGATTTGCGTGATGCGGGGCTCTTGAAGTTCTTCAAGTGCTCCTTGATGAGGTTGTCAAACTATATGTTATGGAGACTATTGGACATGTGGGACCCTGATAGAGGGGTCTTCCGGGTTGGTGGGAAGGAGCTGAGCATCACAGCTCATGAAATTTTTTTTCTGATGGGGTTGTCTCGTCGGGGAGTGAGAGAGCCCCTCCCTCCTTAGATGGAGGGAGATATGATCCACGGTTTAGTGGATCGGTTTTGTGATTGTGACCAGAGTGATTTGAACTCTGGTTAGATTTTGATGAGCCATCTGAGGGATCTACTTATGAGGGATGTGGCGATAACTGTGGTGTGAGTGTTGGGGGTGGTGTCCCCCAATTGGATTACTAGAGGGAAGTTGGCGCTCATGGAGAGGGTGCTAGCTGGTCGGTCAGTGGCGTGGGGACCGATGCTTCTGCAGGAAATGACCCATCATATGACGAACTTGCATTGAGGGGGTGTTAGGAATACCTTCTTCTTTGGGAGTGTACTGTGCTCATACTTCTTTGAACGGTACCCGTCCCTAAGGCCACCCGTAGTAGTGCCTCCGAGGGGGCCTCAGGAGCCCCGTATGATGTATTGGGGGCAGATCATGCCTCGTTCTAGTGGTGGGTCGGTGGGGGATTATTTCACCCCATAGATTCTAGATGCGTGGGAGGGACGGATCGAGAAGATGGAGAGATATCCCTGGAGTGGGATGGAATACAAGGGACATTTGGAGTTGCTTCCTCCTGATGGGGGATTTGACGCTTCAGGTACTTTTTGTCGTTTGTACTTTGTCATAGTTACATATATTTAGTGTACATACTTTGATTTATACACATTCGATATATATGATTATCATGTATTGATGATTGTTCCCCCCTTTGTGATGCAGATATTGGTCCTATACGGCCAGCTCAACGATCGCGAGCAAGGAGATATCGACTAGTAGCTGGAATTGGTCTGGTTATTGGGGGTGTTGTTGTAGCTGGAGGGGCAGTGGTGGGGGGTGCTCCTGTCGGAGGGGCAGGTGCCGAAGGAGTTGTTGAGGGGCGGGGGGCAGCTGCAGGGGATCAGATGACAGTCTTCATGGCTGACTTGGAGCAGTGGATGGGGGTTATGTCCGCAGGAGTTGACGACCGCGGGGGTCACAGATCTCGAGGAGTAGGAGTTGGACCTGGCATTTCATCTGCCAACGGAGTGTGGGCTAGCTTGGAGGCCCATTATGCGACGGTTAATAGTGATGTGCCATGTGGCACGAGAGGTGTAGGGGGGTGCATACCCTCCTCAACGACAGAGGCCGTGGCAGGGAGTAGGACCATACCAAGGACAAGATCTCGAGGTGGCGCGAGGGGAGATTGTACAACCATTGGCCATTATGGCACCCCAGGATCCACTAGATAGCGGGGCAAGTTGATTTTGTAGAGGGCCTTGAGCCTCATTTTGTATATGGTTATGATGAGCCTATGGGAGGCAGTTTATATTTGATGTATCCCCCATAAGGCTGTTTTGTATATGCCCTAGAAGGGCCATTTTTGTACATGACACATTTTTTGATATATATATATATATATATATATACCATTTTTGCGGCATATGCTTATACGTCTCTTGTGTATGTTGTTTATGTTATGGATGTGTGATTTATGTTTCCTATATGTTGATGTGATGCATATGTAGTAGTAGATACTATCATGCATGTTTGCAAATGGTTATCAACTTAGGAATTATGATGATGATATACATGTATGTGTAGCAGTAGGTGTGACACATAGATATATATGTATTTTTTGTTAGGTGTGCAGGACTTTGGATTCAAGTTATGTATCAGGTGCCATCTGCTGACTCAGGTGACGATGTAGTCAACATATGCATTGGTGTTTCTTGGTATATTTGTGAAAGTAATGGTTTCAAACTGTTGAATGAGAAGGTGCATGCGTAGGAACTTTCGGAATAGGAGTGGGTTGAGGACACAAAATACGTTGTTTAACTGCAAGACAACTAGGTGTGAGTCTAGGTGGACCCGTATATGGTGAATGCCAAGGTCGATGGCATAGCTTAATAGATCTATGATGGCATCATATTTTGGTTGGTTATTTGTAAGTGCCTCCAAGCAGATTCTACCGATGTGGTGGAGTGTATGGGTGGGGAGTATATATCCCAAGCAGCAGACGCTAGGTTCTTGGACCATTGACTTGCACCGTCTGTGTGGCCTATGTAGATGTCCGATCGAGAGGTAATCTATAGGAATAAGAGATGGACTTAATTTCTAACTCAAATAATGGATTAGAAAAAAGAAAGTAAAATTTGACACAAATAAGAATATTAACAGGAGATGTTGTATGTCTTTTTTGTGTTGTGGGGGATATTAAATGAAAGAATCGGTTGAGGTACTAGTCGGTAGTTCCATATATGGGAGGTCATTTTTGCATTTAACATGGGTATCCCTTGACGATTGTAAATGATTTGGGAATGCTTGCGAGTGACCTGCGTCTTCATCGGAAGATGGAGAATCACTGCAAGTGAGGAAACCAGCCAAAGGGGATTCAACGTCAATGGTATCTGGTAAGGTAGGTGTTACCTCTTCGGTTCGTGGTCCATGTGGGGTAGCATGGAGGGGATAAATTTTTCCTTGTAGTCTCATTAGTTCAAGGCGAGCTTCTCGGTTGATGTGCAAAATGGGGCATTAGAATGAGAAGTGAGAGCTCTCACCACAAGACCAGCAGGGTCACGGTACTCAAGCACATAAGTGTTCTTGTACTTCTGGAGAGTTAACTTGATCCAAAATGCAAGTGATGGAGCTAGGAGGAAGCATATGTTTGGAATTCCCACAGGAAGAGCATTCATCATGTGATGTTGTTGGTGTAAGATTAGGGTGCTGAGGATCTTGCGGCGTTGTAAACCCCACAACGGGAATTGCTACTTGGGAAACATGTGTGGGAGGTGCGATTAATGGTGTTGTTGATGTAGTGACCACATTGATAAATGTTGCTTCTTGGATTGAGGAGGGAGGGTCCTCAATTGTTACTAGAGTGAGGCGAATGGTCGCCAAAGAATCTTGAAATCGAGGGAGATCAGGGAAATGGTGCATGTAGTGCCCATATTAAGAACACATGGCACAAGCGTGATTCGTACACAGTGTTTTGGATTTAGATGTGGGAGAGCGAGATGTACCCCCTTTTACCATTGGTGGAGCATGGATTATGTTGATGAGGGTGTTTAGAAAATGTCTTAGATCCGACAAAGTGGGACATAGGTTGATCGCGTGGCCTTATTTCCCACAAAGAGAACATGGTGGTTGACTCTTTGAGTGGGAGTATAGGTCGTACTTGGGGCTTTTAATCATTGTTAGTTAATTCCCCCTGCTTTAGGCTTAGTGATGTCTGACGAGTCGGATGTGGGGTTCAGTAAGAGAGAACCTTTCAACTTTGGTTGCTTGGTGTCCCCATTGGTGGTCTTTGTGACAACTGGTTGTGGTTTAGTCGCGGATGTTATAGGTTGGGCTGTCGTAACAGAAGGTGTTATGGACCTTGTAGGCGTAGCAGCCAAAACAGGGACAAAACCACAATGAGCGACTAGTTTGGAGGCCATTTCTGGGTAGGGTGGTGTATTAAGGTACCATACTGTAATACCTAAAGTAAGCCTAGGTAGAGTTAATTGAGCCATAATCGATGTCCCTTGTACACGTGTAGGAGGGTACAAGAATGGGATTTGGAAGATTGGTGGAGCCGATGGACTCAACATTTGTTTAATATCGTGACTCAGCAGCGGTGATGATGATGGTGTTGAGGTGGAGGCAACTCCATTTTTAGCGGTGATAATTGTGCACATTAGGCCATCGATTGATGTGGGGATCTTTGGTGGTGGTCCTGAATATACTCCTAACAAATTGGAGTCCTTATACATGTCAGGGGCAATGTCAATATACAGTTGATACGTGCCGACGACAGTTGGGAGGACACTATCATGATTGCTTGTGGTGTTGGGATCATAGTGGTTAAGCTGGTTGAGGGTGAAAACCTTCCCATTTAAGGGAAACATCATGATTCATAAGACCTAAGAGGCAACCGCCTTCATGGCATACATGTAACTACCCCCCAAGATGATGTTTTAGTTGAGTTCTGCATCGACTACTTCGATGTCGATCATAACCATCTTTCCCCCCAACTCTATGGGGACATTTTGGTATAATCCTCTTGGTTGGGATGGTATCCCATAATATGCACGAAGAGCGATAGATGAGGGGACTAGCTCTGTTGACCCTAAACGTTTCCACACTTTAGCAAACATAACGCAAGTGGATGCGCCTTCATCGATGAATCATAATGTTCTTTACAGTGACTGAGATTTGAAATGCGACTGATGAGGGTAGTTGTGGTTCACCTTTGTCGAGATCAAAGGTCATGAGATGCATGTTGGAAGGATCGATGACGCCTAGTGCATTGATTAACACCTTTCGCTGAGTTGGGCATGAATATAACACCTCTAACATGGACATGGATGCAGGTGATTGAGCCAAGTCATCCACAATACTGTAATTGTGGGCGGCTTTCATGTGAGTGTTATTAGGGGTACACTGAAGTGGAGCCTTGGGAATTTGCGGGATTTGTTCGACATTCGGTCGTGGTATTTACAAAGGGTTCCTCGAGGGGATAGGGATGTATTCCACTTGGGGAGCTTCAAACTTATCATAACACTTGGCTCGAGTTTGAAGATTAGAATCCAACGTGTAGATATTTTGGAAATATCCATTGCCGAAGGGGCGAGGATCTTGCTATTGTGTAACTACCCCTTAGTTTGCAAAGAGTTATTGTAATACAACAGTTTGGGGTTGGGGAGGGTTGGTAGCTTAAGGGGGTTTTTTCACTGTCTTCTTCTTGGATTCCGCTAACTGTTGGCAATTGGGGATAAGAGGGAAATGATGAGTGTAATGACCATATTCACCGCAAATGGAGCAACAGTAATTGGTCCTCAGGTTAGTGTTCTTCCCTTGTTTGGAGGGATTATTAGTCCCCATGTTTTGATTGCCTGTATTTTGGTTTTGCTGAGGAGGGGGGTTGCTCCGTTGCCCCGACTACTTGTTTTGGTTTGTTATTCCCTTTATTCTTCCTCTGAGTCTGAGGATTCTAGGGGTTTGTGGTGTTCAATTGCTCGAAATATTGAGCTTGTTGAACGTAATAAGAATGTTGAACCAGGTTCACCCCCATGTGGGGTGCAATTTGTTGAGTGGTTGGGCATGGGAATGGGTAATAAGGGTTATACCCCAGGGGTGGGATAAATGCGGGTTGTGCTCCATAAGAAGTGGACATAGGAACGATTTGTGCCATTGGTGGTGTAGGAACTGTTAACGTTTGGGTAAGTAGGACTATATCGTCCATACTGTAACTGACCAACTGATGGGGTTGGTACCCGTGTAGGGGGTACTGAGGCAGGTGGAATGGATGGGTAATATGGATCCATATTAAATGGCACCGATGTGGTAGGAGGAACCTTTCCTAAGTGGGAAATGGACCCAATAATCCCATCCGCCAAATGTGACGAGCCTGTAGGTGTAGGATCCAATGATCGATGTTGAGGGGCATTAGGAAGGATGGTGTAAAGGTAGCGAAATTGTGCATGTATGAGATTGAAATGCTGGGATTTCATAATAGCATATTCCTCGCTTTGCAGCATGGATGTGGCGATATCTTTAGCTATGGCGGGTTGGAGAGATTTAATAAACAAATCCAACAAAAAGGGTGGTTGTATTTCGATTTTACACAATGTGCGGTGCCTTCGCCACTCATGGATGTGGTCCATGATTTGGGTGGATGTATTTTGTAGAAAATACTTGAGAATTTTGAGACCCAGTTCATGTCGGATCGGAAGTTGGAAGTAAGTGAGAAATGCGGTGGACAATGTCGCAAAGGTGGCATGGGTTGCTCTCGATAGGTTTACATACCATTTTGTTGTCGTTTCGGTGAGGGTACACTAGAAGAGGTGAAGCCTCATGGGATCATCCACTATGTTGTTATATGAACACCATAAGTGGAAAGACATGACATGGTAAGCGAGATTATCCCCTTGCTTTGCTTCGAATTTGGGAATATCAGACATAAGTTTATCTGGCATAGATGGCCATGTTGGATAATGTGCAATGTGGTCATTGATCAGTTTGGCCAAATAAGGGATATTCAAACTAGCCATGAGAGGTAGAGTAGGGGGAGTTAGTCCTGCCATTGTGTAATGGGTATGGTTTCCTCTAGGGGGAGACCTAGGTGGTGTTTAAAATAACGAGTGACCTCCTACGTGGGAGGAGGGATCAAAGGGGGTCGAAGGATCTCCAAGAGGAGAAGCCAGCGAGGTACCTCTTCCAAGGTGGGGAGGTGTAAATGTATCTCTATTCTATCATATGGGAGGAAAATGGAGGTGATCCTCTTCCGACATTGGAGGAGGTGAAAGGATTTACGCTTTCTCCTAGAGGATAAAATCTGTCGAGCAAAAAACGGCCTCACCCAGATGATCCTATCGATGTGGCTTGGGAGCGGCCCCGGCTAGAGTACCTTCTGCGTGAACTATGGGGAGAAGGTGTAAAAACACCCCTGGAGAGAGGGGAGAGGCATTGCAGTCTTCGAGACTGCCTCAGGTGGTTGTTTTGGTCCTCAATGGTGAAGGATTTGTGTCAAATGAGAGAGATGGTGGAATTGAACACAATTGAACAAATGTAAAAATATGTCAACCACAATAGATGCAAATATGGTGCAATAAGTGAGTGATATGTGAAAAGTCGGTTTTTGTGCAAGAGTTCCCACATGTAGGTTCTTTTTAATTACGAGTTATTGAACTTGTATTTTAGAAAGAAAAATAAATGTAAATTCCCTAAAAATACCTAACGTCCTTCCTCTCAAATGTAACTAGGCCTCCCAAAAGAACAACTAGTGGTGATGATGGTATCCACACACCAATTGACTAGTATAGGTAACACAGAGCTAGTTCTACTGGAAATGGGGCCAATGTTCCAATCAAGATGACTTGGAAACACCTCCCAATGGATATAGATAAATTTAGGAGTCAATTGCACTCACAATTGCTCCTTGGTGATGTCCTAAGTTTGGCCACTAAGATACCTTGCGTCAAGTGTGGATCAGTGGTTCGGCTTTCACGGTATAGTGTCGTCTCCCTACAACAAGTTGAGTGACTCATAGGGGAGAGAAAGGCAGCTATACCTCCACTTTCACCTCCTTGGTCACGATGCACTTCTGATCCGGGTTTTCTTTGAACACTTGCTTATAGTAGGATTTTTAAAGTACCATATAAGTCAACAATGCTATGTTTCAAAATATCACTAATGAAACTATATTGGTGGGAATTAATGGATGCCTAACCCAATCAATCCTACCTAACTAAAATGTTATTTGGTGACCTCCCGTGGAGGATTTTAGTTGGTTGGACAATTACAAAGTTGATTTTAAGGGGTTTGATGTTCACTTAGGGAGTGTAAGAGAGGTATTTCACAATTCCTACCTTTTTGATTCACCAAGCTCATTAGAAGTGTGAGGTGAAGAGCATACTAGGATACAAATTAATTTCAAATAGGCTTAGGCTCAAGGCCAAACTCAATAAAGCATAGATAATCAAGTTTTAGGAGAAGAAATGTCTCTATCAACTAAAATCCCTTTATAAGTGACACATAGAGTCCAAAAAATCCTATTTCTCTTAATCCTTAATGAATGGATGCATTCCTATAGAAAACACTAAAAAAAACGGGAATTTATAGCCCATTGTTGTGGAAAAAATTGCACAAGTGTGCAGTCTTCCACTTGGTAAGGCGTTAGGGCTTGTAGGCTGCAACAAGGCCTCAGTCCTTGGAGCCCCTGTGTGGTGTGAGTTGGTTGTCCTCCAAGTGATCCTGCAATAGATTGTTAGTTGAATTCACATAAAACAAATAAAATTGAATAAAATGTAAAATAAAAAGAGATGGGGGGAAGAATGCAAACTCCAACAACAACCCAAGGTATGCCAAACCAATTTGTATTTCCCAATGGTCAAGTTGTACAACACCTAGGAGGTGTGGGATTCAAGGGAATCTAACAATCTCCCTTAGGGAGGCCTTTTTTATCCAAATTATATGCTAAGTGAATGGTCGAAAAATGGAGAGGAAATCTTTCCCCCTGAAGGAAGGCGGCAAGGGAGCTTGGGAATGCTTACAATGATAGGAAGAGGTGGTCTGTGAGGAAGATCCAACACAAATCCAACAACATAGACTTTCTCTTGATTTCTTTCTACAAAATGCATGCCAATGGCTTCCTTATATAGGCCAAAAGGTGGCCAACAAACAACTAGATCTAAATGTGAACTCATATCCTCCATTAACTAGTTCCAAGGTACACCAAGGGGGCTATTTAATGCCACCAAGTGTGTGAGGAGATGAATTTAGGTCCTTAGAGGTGATGGAGCCTTCAATGCGCTCCGAGAAGTAGGCGGTCCCACCATTTTGACAGTGGCATGACTATGGAAGGAATAGCCGTGCGAGCGTTGTATTGATAACATGCGCTACAACGCGGGTCAACAATGGTTTAGCCGCGTGACCCCTTCTTTTGACTGGTTTTTTGCACTTTTGGACTCATGCTGTCTTTTGGATTTGTTGAGGATGCCTTTGGTGAACTGTGTTCTTTATGTTGATGACGCCTTACTGCAAGAATCGCCAAAATGTCACATGTGTGCAAAATTTAGGCATTAACACCCATATCAACACTATTAGAAAAGAATGAAATTCCAAAGCACTTGTTCTAGTTTGTAAATATGCTCCATCAATCTTGGGTTGGTCATGTAAGATTCGTCACTCCTTGCTTTTGTTAAATATCACTTGGAAGGTTTTCATTTTAGGTAATTCTCTCCCCTAGGCCATAGATTTGCACACAACATGACACTAGATTAGAATTGATAAGTTATACCATACTTAGAAAACAATAAATTAATGTTTATTCACTAATACATAAGATAATATCAATTTTAACTGGAAAGACTGGTGTCTAATATATACCCGCCTACTTTTATAGATCCATGTGTGGACATGGAAGGTGGAGATGTAGGTAACCCATTTTTGGGGCCTTATGGACTATTTGACTAGTGTTCCATGCATTATTGACAAAGTGCCACTAGAAGGGAACTGTCTTACCCAATATACACACTTCCAAGCTTCAACTTATTGTCGACACCAACACATAGTACATCAAGTTGCTAGAGAGCATTGAGAAAGTTAAATGAGTTGGACACAAGCAAGATCCCTAAAGGTCCTTGATTTGAAAAATATCCTATTGTACCTATGACCATCTTAAAATAGAGTGTTTTGAAGAACCCAATCAAGGAAACACTAGATGGAAGCATAATGGTTGATCTTGAGCCTCAAGATGAAGGTTAAGAGCCTCCGTATTGGGACAAAGACCATCCTCCTTACATGGGTTTGATTCCTACTACATATTGATTTATCCACTTGCTCTAGCCTGGTGGCTTGATGATTATGTGTTTATTGTTTAATTCCTTAGACATTATGGAACTTGATGACAATTCTATTTAAAGGCCCTACATGGTCAATTTTGGTTGGCTAGGTATTTTTCCTTTCAATTATATCTTGTGTTGATTGTTTCATGACTATTTTTTTTCCCATAAAATGCATGCATATCTTCCAATATTGTTTTGAATATAGGGACAATTTTGCTAGCAAAATGACAACCTTAGGGAATACCTTAAAAAATCATTAAAAATGCCAATTTTAGAACAAAACATTTTTTTGAATGCCATTTTTTCCCTAAATTTTAAGGTGATTACGAAAAAAGGACATGTCAAATTTTCATTAAAAAACTTAAATAGTGTAATAATAGACAATTTTGAAAGGATTAGTTTACTATGAATAATAAAAAATTCAACAATCTAAAAATATATTATTAAAAAAATACCATAACATTTCATTGAATTAAAAATATATTTGTAAAAAAATAGGTGTATAACAATTCGGAATCATATATGATTTAACCACAATATAAAATTAATTCATTTTTATAAAATAAGAGTGCATATTTTTTTCCCATTAATTAAACAATAGGGCTGAAAGTCATTACAACAACAATAATACTTGTTATGAGCTGAACATGTCACTTATGGGAATAAAACCTTGGTTGTGTGGATCACACTCCATCCAACAACCATTCGAGCTAGACCCAATTGACAAGTCCATTATTTAAACTATGTTGAAAATCACTACATTCAAGTTTAAGGAGATTCTTCGTTTGTTAATGCTTCTTCATTTTCTATCGGGGAAAACAAATCAAAATTTTATTCATATATAGATAAAATTACCTTTAGATCATCATTTAGATGCATAACACTACTAGCCCCACAAAAAGGGGGTCTCCTTAATATTGCTCATCAAAGTATACCCAATCTCCACACCTATTAATCTGTTCATCCACAACCTGCTTCATAGACTTTTCTTTACAGGATTGTGAAAAATGATCCAATATAGTTTTACTATAAACCATACATTGAAGAGGAAGTCTATGTCAACCATCAAATAAGCTTGCATACTGACTAGCCAAATATCTTATCCAATAATCAAATGAAGAGAATTACTCTTTTTTTGGGTAGGATTGATCTGTAACTACCATGGATACTTTGCTGGAAGAGTTTGTTACAATAGATCTTAAATCCTTTTCAAACTCTTAGTTATGTAGTGTTGATTGAGGATTTAAGATTCATTGTGTTAGCTTAATTCCACAAAATGCTAAAATAATATGAAATTGAAAGGATAATAGATAGAGCAAAATAACACATCCACACATCCGAATAAATAAACACAAGATATATGCTAATAAAACCCACTATGGGGAAAAACCCAACTAGAAGTTAGGACTATTCCTTGCTCTTTTCTTCTCCAATATGCAATGCAAATACAAAGAAAGTGGTACTCTATATGGAGTTCCCTATGACACCGTGGCTTCTATGTCACCTATAGGATCTCCTACTTCCTTTGTTATGCTCTAATATCCACTCGGATCTTGCTAATCTATAGTACAATACAATAATACTATAAAAATGGAACCCTCTTCTTCTTCTAGTGGCCAAGTATTTAACAATGTTCTAATAGCCATATAGGATTAGTTTTAGGGATTTTACATGCCTTAACTCCTTATTAGGTTAGGGTTTTGGACCCTATAGAATGTTATTGAAATTCCACACGTGACTAGCTCCACATGTGTGGGTAATGAGAGCTAATGTGGAATTCCCTAGGTACCATGGTGGTCAACTCGCGGGAAGCATAACTACCACATATGAACTTCAATTGAGGTGATATTGGTGTTGTTGGAAATATCTCAGTGTAGAGTGATTTCAAGGGGGTAAGGACTATGTTTGCAAACTTTTGACCCCAAAAAATTGTTTAATTCCTCAAATGAGCCTCATAAGGTTCTGGACACTAAATCTGCAAAGTAAACATGTCCCTAAAATGAGCCCTACAAGCCAATTCATCCAATCTTCCACTTAGAAAGAACCAAATATATGACAAAATATATATTAATCCATTTCATATCATACCTCCCCACTTTAGG
Organism: Larix kaempferi; assembly: GCA_027924585.1. Classification (NCBI taxonomy): domain Eukaryota; kingdom Viridiplantae; phylum Streptophyta; class Pinopsida; order Pinales; family Pinaceae; genus Larix; species Larix kaempferi. Next base: position 333,033 of record BSBM01000734.1, on the reverse strand, counting down.
AGGATTTTGGTCCCCAAAATATTTTACTAAATGAGGTGACTAAATTTCTCCTTTATCTTCTCCTCTGAGTACCATTTAGCCTTGCCTGCAAGTTGTCCTTTCAACCTAATCTACCATAGTCCTTACTATCCTCGTCTTGATGTTATAGGTTTATTCTGCAAAACTATATCTTCTATTAACTATGTTTGATTCAATGGCACCGAGTCCTTTATAGAAGATAAGACTTGGTAATGTTCCTGGTCCAATATGGATGGTTCAAAGAGTTCTAGATTTTTCACATTCAATATTGAGTAAATGGTCATATATGGGGGTAGACTAAGTCTATAGGCATTATCTCCTACCTTCTATAGTGCTTCAAAGGACCATACTGCAGTGCCTTGATCTTCTTACCAGGACCTTGTAGTATTTCCTTATTTAAGTGCAACCAAACTTTGTCTCCCACCTTGAATGCTTTCTCGACCCTGTGTTGGTCACGTTTGGCATTGTAATTTTCCAATGAATTAGTCAATGTCTCATGTACTTGCAAATGGATTTGTCTGATTTTATCAAAGATATTTTAAGCTCTTAATGCTTCACCTATGATATCTTCCCTCACTCCTCCTTGTCCATATAAAACATCTAGAGGTGAAGTTGATAGATATCCAAAATGAGTTTCAAAAGGGGACTTACCAATGGAAGTGTAGACTGCTTTATTATGAGATTGCTAGATGTATATGATATTCTCATTCAAGTCTTTGGATGCTTTTGATTATAACCCCTCAAAAGATGAACCAATTTCTTGTTCACCACTTCTGTTTGCCTATCTATTTATGGATGGAAAGATGTAGACCTCTTCAACTTAGTTTCCATCTTCTCCCAAAGCATAGTCCAAAAGGAACTGAGAAATATGGTATCTCTATTTGAGTTGATGCTTCTTGGTATCCCAAAGCACACCCATAATTTTTCAAAGAAAAAGTTTGCTACTTCTTATCCTTTAATAGTCTTTGTAAAGGCCACGCGAATACACATCTTACTAAATTTTTCAACTACCACAAATAGATAGTCACGCCCCTTCCTCGTTCTTGGTAGTCCTCCCACAAAATCCATGGATATGCTCTCCCATGGTCAAGTAGGTACATGTAATGGATGGTACAAACCTTGCTTCCTATTATTGGTCTTGTTTGTACAACAAAGTATGCAACCTCTAATAAACTGAGCTACATTTTCTTTCATTCTAGGCTATTAAACATACCTTTGTAAGTTGACAAATGTCTTCCCAACACCAAAATGACCTGCAACTTTGGATGTGTGAGCTTGTCTAATAAGTTGTAAAATATCACCTTTAGGAACATAGAGCTTGTCTAGTTTGCAGAGTAACTCATCCTGGAGATGATAGTCATCATTTTTGTCACCTTCTTCTGCATGGAATTGTCCTTGCAACTGCTAAAATACCTCCTTGAGTCCACATACTTTGTATATTCCTCCTTGTATGCATCATGGGTGAAAGGCTCCATATGCATAAGAGTAAGCGAAGTTGTGATATTGGTTGTAGGTGGCATTGAGAGCATGTTTTCCAACTTGTTTGTATTTCCCTTCATGTATTTGATGATTAGATGGAATTGTTGCAAAAATCCCATCCACTTTAAATGTTGAGTTTGTTGTAGATTACGTAGGGCCAGTAAATACTGTAGTGGCTGGTGATCAATGTGAATGATGGTCTCCTTTCCCATGAGATCATGCTTTCAATTCTTAACAACTTGAACCAAGGAATATAGTTCCTTTTCATATGTAGGGTAGTTTAGGGGAATATTTCAAAATGATATCATACCGGTCTTCCTCCTTGCATCAAAACCGATCCCATAGCATATCCACTTGCATCTGTCTCTAATTCAAAAGGCTTTTGCAAGTTGGGAAATGCAGGAATTGGTTCTTGAATGATATTTTATTTGATCTCTTCAAAGGATTTATGTTTATTCTTCCCCATTGGAAACCCTTATTGATGGTTGTTATCACATGGAGAGGTGAACCCGCAATTGAAAAGGAAGCTATGAACTTCTGAAGGTATTGTGCTACTCCCCAAAAGCTCCTAAATTCAATGAAATTTGTATGAGTTGGCCACTTAGTGAGGCCTCCATTTTTGAAGGGTCAATCTTAAGTACTTCTCCTCCACTAATCACACACCCAAAATACACCAAAGACTACTGAGAAAATTCGCATTTCTTAAGGTTTTCCAAGAGTAGATGTTTGTTCAGGGTCTCTAACACCTACTTGAGAAATGCATTATGCTCTTCCCAGGTAGCACTATAAACCAATATATAATCTAAATACATTATTGAATGAATATATAAAAGGATGCAATACATCATTCATCAAACACATAAATGTAGCTAGTGCATTACATAAACCAAAAATCATTACTAATAATTCATATAGACCTTGTCTAGTATCAAGGGTGGTATTCAAATTGTCTTCTTCCTTCACTTGTACCTAGTGGTATCCTGATTTGAGATCCAACTTGGTGAAGTACTTGGTATGCTGCAACTGATATAGAAAATCATTGATCATGGGCATATGCGTACTAATTCTTGAGGGTGTTCTTATTCAAAGTTATGTAGTCAATACACATCCTCCAAGTCCCATCCTTATTGGGTACTATGATGATAGGTGATTGATCTAGATGGAAATCGATGGCAACCAACCTAGTCCACTGGCTCAAAGACAAAGTTTTCCATCTTGGCAACTTTTTTACATTTTTTCAGGTACTGATCTTTCAGGGCCATTTTGAGGCCCCAAACGACGTTTTATTGCCATGTCAGTGCCCAAATTATCACAAAAGGAATTGTATAGGTAGACAACACAGATTCCTTCTTGGAGAGACCTTTCCGACAGGATACCGAGCACCCCAAACATAGATCGTATGCAAAATTTGCACCCCCGGGAGGTTGACATATCAACTAACCACATCGGGGCCCACAAACCTTTTGGAATTTCATCTCCCAAAGTTAGGGTTTTCTCATTTATGCTTTATGTTAAAAAGGCCTTTATGGGGTCATTGTAACTTAGTTCTTACGAAGAATAGCCAACACATTTCTTTTTAGATATAAGCTACCACCATCTAGAGGTAGTTTTTATTTCTTTATAGTTTACAGTGTTTTTCCAGTCCATTCATTAATAGAATTTGTGTTTTACTATACCACTACGTTTTATGAAAAATATTCATGTGTATTTCTGTTTATATTAGTGCCTTCATTTCGTTCTCCAAATAATCTAGATTAGTGGTATCAAGGCAATCTGTTCTTGTTGTTTCTCAGTGCTTGTCCCCAACGAGATATGAATATTGAGAGTTGGGTCTTGAAATAGTTGAGCTTGGGGAAAACCACCCTCATCGACCCAAGCATCCTCACATGGTGGGAGAATAAAAGAAAGATGATAGAGCATGATATCCTATTAAGTTGTTGCTCAAGGAAGCTCTCACGCGACAAAGGAACGAGATGATGGATAATTTTTCCCAGATCCTTTGAAGAATGCCGATGGTGACATACGCACCTTCAACAAGTAGCCATTTCAAAGGTGTGACTCTCTTCAAGGTACAAGTTAAATTTGACATTCCCTTATTTGAAATCCAGATAGATGCAAATGATTTGGAGAAATAGTTAAATCTGTTAGAGGGTTACTTCTCTGTTCAAGTTTTTTCCAACAATGAAAATATCACCTTCGCACTCCTTAAGTCCCTCCCACATATCAAATATTGGTGGGACGGTTATTGCGAGAGGCATGCGAGAGATGAGTTTGAAATATATAGGAAGAATCAATACTCGATCCCCTATATTGATGATCTTCTTGATCATCTTAAGGGTTCCAATTTCTTTAGCAAGATTGATCTAAAGTTGGGATACCACCAAGTTCCAATTGAACAAATCGATGTATGGAAGACAACCTTCAAGTTTAAAGAAGGTATCTTTGAATGGTTGGTAATACCTTTTGGCTCTACTAATGCTCCAATGACGTCCATGAGAATGATGGATATTGTGGCCATTCACAAACTCCTTTGTGGTCATATATCTATATGACATCCTCATCTACAACAGACTTGGGAAGAACATCTGCAGCACATTCAACAGGTCTTGAGTACCCTGCAACAAAACAAGCTATATGCCAACCTGGATAAATGCTCATTTGGCATGCATATAATTCAATATTTGGGATACATTGTGGATGGACATGGGGTGCATGTGGACCCAACCAAGATCCAAGTAATTTGTGATTGGCCAACTTCGACAACCCTGACCGAGCTCAAAAACTTCTTGGGTCTTTCCAACTTCTACTAGGTTCTTGTTGGGGTTATTTAATATTTCTTGGCCCTTAATACAAGTGAACAAGGGTGGAGCTAAATCCAAGTTCACTTAGTAGGGGTTGCAACAGAAAGCACTTGAGTATCTAAAACACTGCCTCTGCTCAGCGCCGATCCTCACTCTTCCATATCTACCAAAGCCTTTCGAGATTGAGAGAGATACCTCAAACTATGCTGTTGGTGTAGTCCTCACTTAGTAGGGACATCTGGAGGCCTATCATAGTGAGACACTATCTGATACTGTTCATAGATATCCCACCTATGACAAGGATATGTGCTCCATTATGTAGGCATGCCGATAGTGGAAGAATTACATTCTCGAAAAGGAAACGATCTTTCACATTGATCACATGCCCCTATAATTCATGCATACACAAGGAAAGTTACATAATGTCAACCATTAGAAGTGGTCCATGTACTTGCAATAATTTAATTTGAATGTTAAGTACAAAAAGAATAACACGAACTATGTTGTAGACTGCCTCAGCTGACCCCCAGTCATGGCACTAATCGTGGTACTCAACTCCCGTTGTCATGAGACCTCTAGGTGGCCCTGATTATACATCATTGACTCTAACTTCGTTGCTACATATCAGGTTTTGGGTGCAGGTAAACAAGTTCTGAACTTTCACCTCTAGGATGAGATTTTGTGCTATCTATGAAATATTTGTATTCCATTAAGTGAGCATGCAAAGATAATTTGGGAGGCACACTACAGTTGGGTGGCTAGACACTTCAGCATGGAGAAGAAAATAACAGTGCTTTAGAAGTATTTCTATTGGCAAAAACTCTGGAAGGATGTCAGCAGGTATATCCGATCGTCCACTACCTGTGCCATCACTAAACCTACCATTGAGAAGCAAGGGATGTACACTCCTCTGCCTGCCCCATACAAGACTTGGGAGTCAGTATCAATGGATTACATGTCAGGTTTTCCCTCCACAAAGAATGGTAATGATTGTGTTTTTGTAGTTATCAATCGATTCCTAAGATGGCCATTCTAGCACCATGTACGAAGAGAATCACTGCCAAATCCACTGGTAATGTCTTCTTTGAGCATGTCTGGGTTCATTTCAGGCTGCCACAGACCATTGTTTTAGAATGAGACAGTATGTTCATAAGCACCTTCCGGTCTTCCTTATGGTCCCTAATGGACACCAAGCTAACCAAATCGACTACCTTCCACCCCCAAATGGATGGGAAGACAAAAGTGGTCAACAAGATGATTGTGCATATCCTGTGCATGTACAAATTCAAACATCCACACACATGGGATGAGAGCCTTCCTTATGTTCAACATAGTTACAACATAGTCCTTTACATCTCTATTGGTCACAACCCCTTTCAAGTGTGCTTGGGGTTCCAACCATTGTCCCCCATTGATGTAGCTATACCCATTGCATTTACACAAGACAAGTCCTCCCATGCTCAGGCTGAGGTAGATAAAGCAACCAAATTCATTGGACAAATCCAACACATCCAACAACAGGTTCATGATATCATCACACCTATGGATATTTTGGAGACAATCAGTCGTTATACGACAAGAGATTAGCGGAGCAGTCGACTGGAGTCCTGACTAGGAAAGTCAGCGGAGAGACTGTACAGTCTGTTGAACCAATGACTAGATGGTTGGAACAACCATGGTTGTTGCAACTACAACAAGCGAATAAAGCATGGGACATTGCAGATTTTGTGGAAATAGTTAGGACCAATGACCCCTCTTTGTGGACCAAATCTTCCTCACTTCCAGGGAGTTTGTTAGATTTGGGAGATATAAAAGGAAAACCCTATGGGTTATGTTGTGTGTGATTTTGAGATGACTTTCATGCTCAACATGACTTGTGATGTTCGTATCATAATTCCCTATTCTTAAGTGCTATAACAATGTCTTTAGACAACACCAATTCTTGGAATATTGTTCCCTTCCGTTCTATCTTTTCTGTTCTATGGTTCAAGGTTAAGAGGTTCCCCAACATGGTATCAGAGCTGGTGGTTTTGACCTAGCCCTGTTGTCTACAAATCGTGCTGATTTGGATCAAGGGTTGATTGAATTTGGGTTGATGATTTGTTGACTGATGAATTCCAAGATAGAACCTTTTGTTCTTAATGAACACAATTATGAAATATGCACTATAAGAAAAAGAGCCTGTAGCAGAGGTCATAACGAAGTATTTTAGTGTTACAAGATTGGAAAAAAATGTCAAAAAAACCTCCCCTACAACCTACGCCAATGGTGGCATATGTTTTAATGAAGGTTCTTACAGATACATTTAATAACTAAAAAAAACTCGGCGGCCAGATGTTTTAGCGGATTTTTTTATTATCGGTGCACTTAGTTCAACATAGGCGCATCGATGCATTACGCAATACAATGCACTGGTGCTGTACAATGTAAAGTATTTGCACTGGTGCATTCAAACATAATGAGCACCCGAAATAAAAGAATTTCAATGCCGTACTGGTGCTTGCGTATAGATTATACGCACCGGTGCTTGTGTACATCACAAATGCACCGATGCGATATGTTGCATCATACGCACCATACATTTTTTAATATTTTGAAACTTTACCGGTGCGGTCGACTAATATGAGTGCACCGGTGCTTATAAATGATCAAAATCACCCGGTGCATTTAAAAAACTAGAACACATCGGGGCACTTAAAAATACCTCATGCACGGGCTCGTATAAGCTTGATCATTATTGGTGCGTATAAACCATTGACATGCACTGGTGCGAAAAACAAATGAGAAAGCACTAAAGAAGATGTCTAGCACGTGGAATGTTTATTTTAAAATTTAACGGTGTGGTTGATTTACGTAAACGCATTGGTGCAGAGTGTTCATAGATGCATCGGTGCGTCATCCATTACCAAAAGTACCGTATATGATTCTTCGAACAATGGTTACTGACATTGCAATCAAATATATATATATATATATATATATATTATATTTTTAATTTTTTTGATTCCATTATTCATTTGAAATTAAAAGATTTTTTTATAGTACTATTCATTTCAATTTTAATGATTGTGTTTGTGAGTTTTATTAATGTCTGGGTAGACGCACCAGAACGACATCAATTATAAAAAATCACTGCATATGATTCTTTGAACAATGGCTACTAACATTGCAATCAAATATACATATTATATATATATATTTTTAATTCCATTATTTATTTGAAATTGAAAGATTTTTTTATAGTACTATTCAGCTCAATTTTAATTATTGCGTTTGTTTGGATTAATTTCTTATATCATAGATGCAGGAATCTATTGTAATATTTAGTTATCCATACATTTAATTACCAAGGTATTGTTTCACATGTAACATTTGACAATAACCTTGAAGAATGCAATATAATAATTTTTTTAATTTTATTATATATCAATAACAGTGCCTTTGTCAAACAAAATAGGACAACATAGAGATAACAATAATCAAAATGTCAACATGCATGTAATTGTTACACTTATTGGTAACCCATTGTTTTCAATTCGGACACTATGTCCAGTACATTATTATACAAAATGTCTGACTTTCACATAAAATTATTTCAAAATATACAACAAGTTGTAGCAGCTAATTACATTAACATCAAAATTAAATATCGATCATCATTCTTCGCTGGAACTGTTATCGGTCCTCGAGCCACTTGCATCAATTGGGTTATTTGGCTGAATGTTTTGTTGATTGGATCGATTGTTTTCCTCTTCTTCAGCATCCATCTGCAAACATAAAAATAAAGTGCACCGAGTGTATCTACATTGTCGGGAATAATGAAAAATAAAATAGATAGTATACATGAATGTAAATTAAAAAGCGACATACCCGCATAGTAATAATTGAGTCATGAATGATACACATTCTTTCAAAACCAAATTGCATGCCATCTATCAACAAGTCTCCTATTGGCTCCACTCCATACTTTGTTTCCTGCAAATTTTATGCCTTGTCACAAATCATAGATTTAATATAAAGGTTTTTTTTTGTTTTATTAATTATAAAATGATAGAAGTAAAACAATATAGATACTTACAAAATCCACAATTAATTTTTGATACGCCAACATATACTGACAACCCTTGCTTAACCCAATGTCAGTCAATTATTCTGATGGCTCCTTTGTATGTTAACACATATTTGAAGACATCCAAGGATCTCCAGTGAAAACAAAAAGATTAAATATACAAATAAAAACCACTACGAAATATTAATTTCTTATAAGGAAATCACAAATACTCACAAACTTTTCTATCAACCCCTTTTTTCCTTGTCGTCATGTCTTGTGTGCTAACTACATTCCATTTTCTTTTATTTTTTGCAACAAAACAATTGAAAATTAATATTTAATGTTGAATTAATTAATGATATGTACATACTCCTAAAAATCATTGATTTCATACATTTGAAGCACATTGCTGTTGAGATGGCTCCTCTTTCGATGCAATTATATCCAGTTCCTTGATCATCTCCTTGTAAACTTTCTTGGACTACTGGCACATTTCACATATCACCTAGTTCTTTCTTTGGGATTTTCATAATCTTCTTGGAAATGTAAAATCACATTAAACTATTATTTTGTTTATATGGAAAAAATATATAGAAAAATTAAAATTATTGAAGGAATGACGCTTCATAGTAGTCAAAGATACATATTCTATATAAACATGTTTAGGAATATTACTTTTTGAATGATTCTTTTTTGTTGTTGTATGTTTTTTCTATTGCAAGTCTGACAAGTCTCATTGACCATTTCCCTGGGAACGCCTCTTGTAGTTTACATATGACCTGATTTTTTGAATCATTTGATTGGTTTCCGTATTGTAAGTGAAAACTACGTATTTACATTCTTTCCACTATATCCCTCATAGTATTATAAAATTCTTTTCCCCTTCTATTAACTTCCAGCACCAGTCCATATGAGCTAAGGACCAATTGATCATCATTTGCATCTTCCATAATTTTTTTCTTCTTATGATGACATTGAATTCTATTGCTATCAGTCCCTGCATAACATTCAATATATGTGAATTAGGTTAATTATTTAAAACATATTACTAGTGAATATTCTTTAGTACATTATTACTCAAATTTGAAGAAATAATTCATATAGACTTCTTTTTTATTCACCTGATTCATCCCTCTACAACCTTTCCATCAACATTTTATGATCTTCTAGAATTAGATTGGTAAGAATCTTATCGAGCTTCCTCATTTTTTGGCTATGCATGTCACACATTAACCAATACATATTAGTGAAATTTACAAATAATTTAAATACATTAATTTAAATACAGAAATTAATTAAATCCACTTGCCTTCTTCATAATTCTGGATGTGCTTCCACCATGTTGACTGGAGTTGTTGTTCATTGAATTCATGCCATGCATTTTCTATCAATAAACAACCTAGACAATTAAATACAGAAGCTATCAATATATTATACAAATAAATTACAGACCTTTAAAATAGAAAACATGACTGAGAACGATGCGCTCTGTCAAATAAAACGCCCCAGTGCGTCTATATAAATAAACGCACCGCGTCTATATAAATAAACGCACCAGTGCGTTACAACAACATAGGTGCACTGCGAATGGCTGAAAATTATTTATTGCTTTATGGAAAAAATGGTGCGTTCCTTCCATTATCGATGCTATATTTGTATAAACGCACTGATAACGGAGAACCGAGAAACGAAAAACAAGAAAATCATTGCGTGCCGCATGTCATTACCGGTGCGCTCTATTGCAAAGCGCACCGGTGTGTTCCTATAATACAAACACACCGATTTTGATGCATTCATTCTTTTATAGAATTTAAAAATAAAATAAAATTGCAGGGCCAACATGGTTACATATTCGATCCAAAAAATGGCCCCTTCTCACCCTATGCTTTCTATATATATTCAGAAGATCAACAAATCTAAAATCCCAAAACGGTGAAATCGTAATTGTGTATAATAATAGAGGGATTTAAACCCTAATTTAAAATTTTGCAGCCACATAAAACAAAAAGAAAGCAGCGAGAAAATAAGGGTTGCAACATTGAAGGTGAGTATGAAGTTTTTTTTAAAAATCTAGTTAAATTCTAAATAACATTAATAATATCAACAATAATTTTTTTCTTACTTGAAATTTTTACTATGCAGGGATTTGTTTGATTCACCATACCTAAAAAATTTTGATCCTCAGAATAATCCAGTTGCTCCAAACACCTTCTAAGTCTCTTTTTCAAATATCTCCCTTGAAATTTTTGGCAAAACAATGAATTGGTTTTCGAACTTAAAATTGCTGCCCTTTTTTCATTCTAGGGCAAAAATAGCTTGTGCATTTTTTTTTTATAAATTTTGATTTTTCGGCATTTCGGTGCGCTCGTGTACATGCCGCACCGGTGCGTTAATGTATACAATGCACTGGATTACAACAACTTAAAAAAATCTCATGCGTCAGTGTGCGTATACTTATGACGCCCGGTGCACTTGCGTTTACTAATCGCACCAGAATAAAACTTGGTGTAAAAATGCAGGTATAAATATCCGCTACCAAATGTAGCGGATATTTTCTATTACAGGGACTTTTGCCGAGGTTCTTTCACGGTGCGTTTATCATTGTTAAGCACCGGCCTCCCGCAAATTTAAAAAAAATCTCATGCATCAATGCCTATACACATATGGCACACCGATGCGCTTGGGATTACAAAACACACCGTAATGAAAAATTGTGTAAAATGCATGTATAAATATCCGCTACCAAATGTAGCGGGTATTTTCTATTGCGGGGGCCTTTGCGGAGGTTCTTTAAATGTGTGTTTAACGTTGTTCAACACCGGTGCATTTACTCTATTGGAGCGCACGAGTGCATGTATATTTGACTTGACGCACCGATTAAATTTTTAAATGCTGTGGTTTTGTGGGTCCACTTAAAACTATATATTCATCTCAAATTTTCTTTTAGTATTTAACCACACCAATTACAATATTTAATAGTATATTTATGTTGCTTAAACTCAACTTATTCTTACAAAATAGTTTCCAAACTATATAATCCAAATTGTCATATAGTTCTTGAAAAACATTTAGGACTATAGAGATATGTGTATTGGTTGTTGATTTGGCTCAAATGCAGGGATAAAAGTTTGTAGTATCAAATGGCCATTCTTCATATTCCATCTCATTCCATCATGTTCAAAGTTAGACAAGTTCTCTCTTTCCATCCTGAGTAAGTTCAGGTTTTATTTATATTTTGATTATTTATTTGATTTTATGTTACTTATCCATGTGAATCTGAATATCAATTTATTCTTTATTATAGGATCCCGATTTAGGTTCGAGTTCGGATGCATAAGGCATTCCACCAGTTTCGAAACGTCGTAAGCTCTTATCATGAGCAAGATACTGCAAGCAATTCATAGATGAAAATGGGAAGCCGTTTTACCCCGCAAATTGTAACATGCCATCTTCAAGCTGTTATCCTGGTTCATTGACGATAATTCATCGTGAGCTAGAAATATTTTATGACACCCCAGTAGTTTGTGGTTATTCAAAATGTCAAGGGTTGAAGGAGAACCCTCGACGTGTCACACTTGAATATTGCTAAATACAAGCATAGGATTTCCATGTATAGTATGTGGATGAATGGATATTTTTCTGGAAACTTTAACAGGAAGAACCTGTTATATATAGATGGTTGTCCACGCACTCATGGGAATATTGCAGGGTTCATAAATAGTTCTTGGTTCTCTTTATTTTCTGCAAATTGTTCATTTGAGGAACACTTCAATGACCAAGAGTTCTTTATGAAAAGGTGTAATACCCCAATTTTGACCCTTAGGAAATATTGGCTTCTAATGTAAATATTGTATACACACGTTGTATGTTTCCCCTAGTGTGGAGCTCAAGGCCAAGTCCCCGCTAGTTTATGCTCGGATTTTATTTAAATTAGACACGGTTGATATTTTGTTACCCATGTGCTATTAAGCCATGGGATATTGTAAATTGATGTAAATATTTAATATTGAAATAAAATACCAAAACTGGCTATGGAGGCAACGAATGAGAAGGGGCCACGTGTATCCATTAGGGAGTGGTGATGGGGCTATGAGACTAAACCCTAGGCTTCCATATGTCATTATGAGAACCCATTGACTTTTTTAGATGACATTTATGCCTATTGTAAGGAAGTGGTTGAGATTTCAGCCCATGGCTTCAATGGAGCATGGGCAGCCCAGAAATTCGTATGGGTAGTTATGAGCTCTGTTTTCTTGTACAAGAAGTCACTCAACCTCATGGGAGGTTGCTTCATCCTCATCCCCATTCCACTGTGGAGGGACCTAGCATCATTATCCATCCAAAAACGATTTTCCAGTAGGGAGAACCAGAAATCGCGACTGTGAGAGAATCCGCGTTTTGGGAAGCCAAAAACGTCAAGATTTGGTATTGGACAGTGAAATACAATGGGGGATCCATTGGTATGAACCTTGGGATGAATTTGGGAGCATTAGCTATCCCGAAATCCATAGGAAAACCCAGTTTTTGCAGCTCAGAAAACCAGTGACGGATTTGAGTTATTTGGTGAGCAGAATGGTGAGAAATCAAGTTGGGAATTACTATGCAGAGGTTGGGTGTGCTTGATAAATCCAATGAAGGCTAGGATCTCAAAGATCAGCAGCTGGACCTTTCTATGCCCATCCTGAAGAGCACTGGAGGGAAGAGTTGCTTGAGGGACTGTGTAACAGAGAAGGGGATCTTCCTTGTGTTGGATGTGGTAGGTAATGTGGGTGCCTGACTGTTGAGCTCACTTGAGATGCCTGTAGCTCTGTGGTTGAGCTCACTGGCTTAGCGTTACCCTCCTCTATCTTCTTGTATGCTTGATAAACCCAACGGTGTGTTGGCTTAGCATAGCTGATGACCGAAACCATGGCTGTGAGTGAGCCCAACTAGTTCCTCCTTAGTGGATACACAGCCCAGCTCGGGGGTGATCTCTCAGCTGAAGGAATATAGGCTGGATAGAGATCTATGGTTGGGAGGAATGTCGCCCTCACGTAGCCAGTCGTTGGACATCTACTTTTCAAGATAAGTGTTCTCTGTATTATAAAATATTTGCATTTTGTGTTCTGCAATATGTTAAATTGTCCATGTTTAACGAAATGAATTGATTATCTTAATTTGGAATCTATGCATGGCATTGTAACGAGATTGAGTCTCTATATGCAGAATCATCCTCTGCTGTGATATATATATATGTTAGGCATTACTGTTTGTGTGCTTGCTAGTATGTTTATTCCGCTGTGTTTATTTGAAGTATGAATCTGCACACAAGAAGTTTTAAATTATCCATGCATTTCTTAGTAATGATTGAAGCTGAGTTTGTCAATAAGCCCGGTGTGTTGTTAACGTTTTCTTCTCTGCATTTCATGGGAGAAGGGGACATTACAAAAGGAAAGCATCAAGATTTGTTTTTGTACATGCAATACGTAGTTTGTCTCCTAGCGATGAGTTGTTAATAAACTACAACTTTTGTAGACCACCAACCGCTCGTTAGAGATGCCTCGCATTGGGATTACCCTTAGACATTCCCTTGGGGTGTAACATAAAAAAACATTGATTAATTGTATTTGTGAATTTACAATGGGAGCCATGTTAATGTATTACTCAATTTGAAATTATGTTTTATAAATTGTTAATTTAATTTATAAATTCAATTTGAAAATGTGTTTCTCAATTTTAAATTCTTATATTGTTAGTAACCCATGTCTTTACTTTGTTAGTATATTGTTGTTGGACGCATATGCTTTGTAAGACGTCCCATAGTATTTGTTGATCCATAGTTTGTGTTATTGTTGTTGGGCGCATATGCTTTGTAAGTCGCCCATAGTAATTGTTGACCCATAGTTTGTATTGGCCCATGGTTTTGACCCATATTATTGGCACCTAGACTTAGTATATAAGTGTGTGTTGAGGCCAATGAAGGCACCATGAAGTTATTTGTATTGAGCTTGCTCAAAGGAGGTTGCCCCCTCGAAGTGGCCTGTGATCAATAAAATGATTCTGAGTTCTGTTATTACTGCTATCTCGTGTATTTTCATTAATTAATTGTTGCAGGTTCCTCACATCTGGTATCAGAGCACTTTCTTGGGCTCGTTGGGTGAAATTTCTGCCAAATTTTTTTTTTGCATCTATTGCAGGTTCGGATCTGGGAATAATACCTATCAATGTAACTGTGGGAAGTACTTGGGCATAAGCCCTAAAACTCATTGTGAGGAGTACCACAGGAACCCCAAAGTAGCTGGCCCATTGAGAGGACCTGCCAGCGAAAAGGGAAACGATCCCTACCTGATTGACTATTTCCTACCCGTGAGGTTAACCAAGAGCTGTCGTTTGTGGCAAAGCGGTTATCAGTTTTACCTGAGCCGTGGAGTGAGGGGTACTGCCCCAATATGCAAGCCGTCAGACAGCATTGGTGGCTGAGTGAATCCCTTGAACTGTTAGGAAGCCGAGCATATGGGGTCCATATGTATTTTCAGCGGATAAATCGCAGATTTCCTCTGTCCAGAACTGTTGTTGATCACTTCCACGCCGTTTTAGGTGTATCTGTTGTTGATGAATTCCGCGCCGTTTCAGATCTGTCTATTTTCGATCCCTTCCGTGCCGTTTCAGATCCATCTATTGTCGATCCCTTCCACGCCGTTTCATATCCATCTGTTTCTGATCCCTTCTGCACCGTTGCAGATCCATCTGTTTCTGATCCCTTCTACGTCGTAGCAGATCCATATCTCCCTTGTTTTCACTTTGTTTCCCTTGAAACTTCCCTGACACCCCTGTCATCCCATTATGCATCTTTCATTCCCGAGGACCCTATCCCAAATTCCACTTCCCAAAGCCAGAAATCCCACATTTGTCTATTTTTAGGGTTTGCCATAACTTCTTTAAATTTCATCCAATCGCCTTCAAATTTTGCCACCGTGTTCATTCCCTATTTCTGCTTCTTTGTCCCTCTCTAACAAATTTCTCCATTTTTTCACCCCGCTTCTGAAATCCTCATTTTTTGCTTCCCTGTCCATTCAAAAGTGTCCAAAACCTAGTCAAACCCCAATTACCTATTAGAGTTTTTCCCAAATCCAAATTTCCCTTTACTAAATAAGCTTATGTTTGTGTTTTTCTACCCATTCATAAAAAAAAACTCATGGTTATGGTTGTTACCCGCGCAGGAGCAAAATCATGGAGGAATCACTTGTAGCCATCCAAACCAAACTCCAGGATCTGGATGAAAAATTTCTCGGCCTCCATCTTAAGCATTCAGCCATGAACAACAAACGATAGTCCGAGTCTTCATCAGACAATGGGTTCTCTTCTTCCAGCAATTTCCATGGTCCGAGGCTTGATTTTCTTCGCTTCAATGGTATTGATTCAACTGGCTGGATCTATCGTGCAGAATAATATTTCAGTCTGCATAATACTTTTGATGTCACTAAAGTTCCACTTGCATCCTTTCATTTGGAACATGAAGCTCTTCAATGGTACTGTTGGTACATCAAGGCTCATGAAGAGCCAAAATGGCAAGATTTTTGCCAACTCCTTTTGCAACGATTTGGTCCTAGTGCTTTTGATGAATTTACAGGAGCCCTCACTAAACTTCGCCAAATTGGCACTGTGAGAGAGTATCAGACAGAATTTGAGAAACTAGCCAATCACACAGAAGGATTGTCTGATGAATTCTACTGGAGTTGTTTTATCAGTGATCTTAAGGATGAAATCCGCTCAGAGGTTAAAATGTTCTGTCCTAACACAATGATGGAAGCCCTGGGGTTGGCTAAGTTGGAAGAAGACAAGATTTCAACCCAACAACGCTCCAAACCCACTTTTGTTCCCTTCTGAAACATGGGTTCTCAACGACCTCCCATCCCGCCAGCTCCTCTACCAACTCCTATCAAGCATTTGTCTGAAACAGAGATGCATGCACGTAGAGAAAAAGGGCATTGTTATAATTGTGATGAGAAATTCACTCGGGGATATAGATGTATTCAACAAAAGCTCTATCTCTTGGATGTGGATTCTCCGCCTGCCTCTGAAATTGGTGAATAAGCTCCAGATACAATGGATGATCAGGTCGACATTCAGGAGCCGCCTATTGACCCTCCGTCTCAGGAAGACCACCCAGAGATATCTCTCCATGCTTTAGCTGGAATCACCACCCCCAAACAATGCAGGTCAGGGGTTACTTCAAGAAGCTCCCTCTTACTATACTCATTGATTCTGGTAGCACTCATAACTTCATTGACCCTCGGATTGCCATACAGGCTGATTATTTTATCCATCCTTGCTCCAACTTTGAATTCATGGTTGCCAATGGGGGAACCTTACCTTTCAAGGGGAAGTTTCACAATGTGCGTATCTCTATGGAAGATTATAACTTGCGTTCTGACATGTTTGCCTTGGCCTTAGGCGGATGTGATGTGGTTTTGGGTGTTCAATGGTTACACACACTTAGACCTATCTTATGGGATGTTGCTGAACTTTGGATGCAGTTTTCAGTCAATGGAAAAAAACACAAATTTACAGGCTTACAACCAGGGTCTCTCCGCATCATCAGTTCACATCGCTTGGAAAAACCCCTTAATAAGAATTCACATTGTGTCATCGCTTAGCTCCATTCCATTCAGATGCACCCATCAACAGTCTCCACTACTCCCTTGGATCTTTAACCAATTTTGGATAGATATGCTAGTGACTTTGGTGAACCAGTGGGATTTCCTCCTTCATGAGACCTTTCCGGTAAGAATTTAGCCACCTCTACATCTGCGAAGGAAATGATGGCTATTTTGCATGCAATACAGACGTGGAAGCCATACCTATTAGGTAATTCTTTCTACATCACGACTACTCACCAGAGTTTGAAATATTTCCTGGAACAACGGGTCTCCTCACCCGCACAACTGAAATGGATTCGCCAACTCCTGATTTATGCCAATGAGATCACTTACATGAAGGGTAAAGACAATTTGGTGGCAGATGCTCCTTCTTGCACAAATGATGCCCTAGTTTCTCTTTCAACTATTTCTCTGCTTGTTCCAAATTGGTTGCAATCTGTTCAACATGGCTATGTCTTCTCTGAACTCCATGCGTCTCCATTGGTTAGGCACTCTGGGTTCCTCCAAATGTATGAGCAGGCACAACATACCTTCTTTTGGTAGGGAATGAAAAAGGACAATTCAACAGATGGTGGATGGATATGATACCTTCCAGCTCCTTCCAGGATTGCTTGAACCCGTACCCATCCTTCCATGCATTTGGAGAGATATGTATCTGGAATTCATTGAAGGGCTCCCTAAATCTGGAGGGCAGGTTGAAATTACCAATAAATGTTTGGAAACTTATCTTTGTTGCTTCACCTCTGAACAACAACCTATGTGGGCGAAGTGGATCCCTCTCGCTGAATGGTGGTACCCTACTACATCTAAAATTACTCCATATGAAGCAATCTATGGTTAGGCACTGCCATTTCTTCTTCCATACACCCTCAACAATGCACCAATTTAGGCAATTGACATGGTTCTTCGAAACCACAATCAGATTCTTCGCATTTTACAGGACACTCTTCACATGGCTAGAATTCGAATGAAACAACAAGCCGATCAACACCGTTCTGAGCGCACTTTTCAAGCAGTTGATATGGTTTTTCTTTGTCTATAGCCTTTCAAGCAATCCTCTATGACACTCAAAGGGCGTATTCTTATCTCTCGCTCTATCATAGAGGTATTCATTCAATGGCACGACATGCAACCAACGGCTACTACATGGGCACCACTCCTTCAGATTCAACATTAATTTCCACATCTAAAGCTTTGAGGACAAAGCTTTTTCTAAGGGAGAGGGGATGTTAGGAACCCATGTATTTACTTTGTTAGTATATTGTTGTTGGACGCATATGCTTTGTAAGACGTCCCATAGTATTTGTTGATCCAAATTTTGTGTTATTGTTGTTGGGCACATATGCTTTGTAAGTCGCTCGTAGTAATTGTTGAACCATAGCTTGTATTGGCCCATGGTTTTGACCCATAGTATTGGCGCCTAGACTTAATATATAAGTGTGTGTTGAGGCCAATGAAGGCACCGTGAAGTTATTTGTATTGAGCTTGCTCAAAGGAGGTTTCCCCCTCGAAGTGGCCCGTGATCAATAAAATGATTCTGAGTTCTATTATTACTGCTATCTCATGTATTTTCATTAATTAATTGTTGCAGGTTCCTCACATATATTTATTAATGTAGAATTTATGTTAATTTATCACTTAATTTGAACATTTGCTTTATAAATTGTTTGCAGCTTAACATTTTCTATTGGAAATGATTATCGTGCTTATGTAATAATTGTTTTGTGTAATAATAGATCAAACCAATTGCATTGTGCTTACTAACATCATCAATTTAATGTTTAATATTTTTGAAATCAGGATTATGATGATGAGCGACCTACCTACCACATTCCGTTGCACCCCGATACAATTTCAAATCGAGAGAAGGTTGAAAAAAGAGCACAACTTGGAGAGGAAGCATACCAAGCATGGTTGAATCAACGACCTATTCAATTTCCACTGCATCCATCCTCACCAATTAGGAATGCCTACAGTAATAGCTGTTCTTCACATGTTAGCAATGGACGCAATGAAGTAGATGTTGGTATGGATGATTTATTACGACAAAGGAGTGCCATGGATGCAATGTTGTTTCATACATTCCAGGACATTGAGCTAGGGGATGATGCTCATATCATTGAATCCTTCTTCGAAAACCTTAAATCGGTAAAAAACACACCTCTCTTTGAACTTGGCCGATCAAAGTCTACACATTGGGGACAACAATGTTACTTTACAACTTGAAATCAAAATATGGCATGTCAGACGCGTGTTTCTCAACAATGTTGAGGTAACTGACCATCAACTACATTATATTTTGAGGAATATTGTGACACAATAATAATTTAAAATGGTGGATTTTATGAACATTAGATGACATTGTATATTTGTATTTCCCACTAACTCCAGTTTATTCAAAGATAAGGTACTTACGAATGATAATTTCTTGCCTGAAATATGCGAAGTGGCAAAGCAAATGTTGAAAATGTTGGGTGTTGAGATATGCAAACAAAGAGATATGTCCAAAATGTGGGCATAACAAATACAAAGAATTGAATAACAAGGATAAAGCACACGGTCCTCCTCATATGATATTGAGGCACATGCCTATAATCCCAAGGATTCAAAGGCTCTTTCATTGCAAAGAATTAGCTATGTTGTAGGGATGACATGCATTGCACCGAAGCGAGGAAGGAGTTATGCGAATCCCAACAAATTCAATAACCATGAAGCATATAGAGGATACATGGCCCGATAAATTCAAGGATGAAATACGTAGCCTCCGATTGAGCATAGCCATTGATGGCATCAACCCATATTCCCAACCAAATATAATCTATATTGTTTGGCATTGTAATAGTATTACCCTCTGGTTTAGCCCCTGGACATATGGTGTGGTTATTATTTGTGTTGTAATGTGGCATGAGGTGCTAGGACTATGGTTTGCACATTATTATTATTATGTTGGACATCATTAATTAATTAATAAAATAAAACAACTCGATCGACCGATGCCACATAAGAGGGTATGAGGAACCATGATGTTACGAGCAAGGGGTTGTGGGAAAAGTGTTACCTTTGTATTTGTGTCTATGTTGATGTTGTACACCCTTATTGTGGACTTGGTGAACCCTCTTTCCTGTGCACCCTCTTATGTTGTGTTACTCCTTGATTTTATTTTATTCCGGGATTGTTTTTATTAAAATTGGAGTCACTCTTTCTCTCTCTCTCTCTCTCACACACACACACCTAGTGCGCCCTCTTGAGTTGGGTTAGTGTGTCTCTTGGTGTAGCCTCATGATGTGTAACTCTCGTGCTTGTGCCTCTCTCTCTCCCAATTTGAATTGATCATGAAGGAATTCAATTTGCTTGTGTTGGCTAGTCACACTTGTGCATTGGTTATGCATGCTCTTGGATCTTGTTTTTGCTATGGTACTGGTGTGATTGGTTTTGGTTGCTCTTGAAATGATTTTTTTTTGGTTGGTGCGCCCTTGCTAAGCTTGTTCCCAAGTTGATTTACTCTGGAAATCCCACTGTTTTGTCCTGGAATTGCCTCTGGAGATCCTGGATTGGAAGTGATGTGGAATCCACTTGCCATTGGATTTGAGTTTGGATTGATATATTTCTGAATCTTTTGTCCTGGAGCCACTGGAATTTCTTTGGAGTGGAAGTCGAGGAAGACTTTCCATTGGGTTGTGGTTGGACTGATTTCTCCTGAATTTTTTTTCCTAGAATTGCCACTAGAGATCCTGGATTGGAAGTGATGTGGAATCCACTTGCCATTGGATTGTGGTTGGAATAATGTTATATGGGTTTTGTGGTTGAGTGCACTCTTGCTTGTGGCATCATGGTTCCAGCTCGGGGGTGACCATTTCAAAGTGAGTTTTGGCTTGTATTGTGTCTACGGCTGGGTGGAACGTGGCAAGGTTGATTTCGGTCATGTTTATTTGAATTACTTGGATCTGATCTGATTCTTATATGGTTTCACATGAAATGTATGAGGAAATATATGAGCTAATTATGTAATAAATCTTTCATAGATTTTAGTTACATTATGCTACTAGTTTTTGGGAAAAATAGCTAACTAGTTTTTGGTATTTTGTGAGCAAGTGCTTGAGAAAAATGTTTATTTGGAACCTCTAATACAGAGATGATAATTGTGCCTCTGTTATTTATATTATGTGGACTTTTATTTTTCAATATATTAGGAATGATTGGAAACACCTCTCTACAGTGTTTCTAGCCTCTATTCGAAAACTAGTTCACCGATTGGGTTGTTTTATGTAGTTTCGAGACATAGCATGTGAAATGTTAGAGAAAATGCCTGAGTGAGATAATTGATCTTAGATCTGATAATTACACTTGAAATGTATGAATAAGTGTGTGGAATATTCACTAGCTCCTTCGAAAGAATTGTTTTAAATGGATTTATGACTTTGCATGAGAAGTGTTTGAAGAAATGTTTACATGAGTTATAACTATGATAAGAGTGGTAATACATGGTATTTAGAGTTTTAATGGCTTTTGAATGACTTTGCAAATTGTTTATGCATTTATCTTACTTGATTCCTCAGTTTCTAGCCAACTTGGAGAAGTATATTTAGCTAGTTTGATGAATTAATAAGATGATTGTTTATGAGTGGAAATCTACATCTATTTGGATGTAGTGTACCTATGATATTATTTCCATGAGCTACAGTATTCAATACTTTCTTATTGTTTTGCATTTGGAAACTAGAAACAAAAACTAGCTTCAAATCGGTGGAAATTGGTAACTAGTTTGTAGATTGAATCTATGTTTTCGTAATTTTTGGAATGTTCAAACATATGCTCTGTTTCTATTACTTTAATTTTTTTGTAGAATTATATTTTCCATATCTTTACCCTCACCTCTGTGTGCTCTAGAAGTCATTACAATTCATTGGGTTAAATTCCTAGCAATGTTTATTAACTAGTTGCACTGATTTAGCTTGAAAGAATCATCGTTTATGTGAAAGGATATGACCTGCAAATGAAAATTTATTTGGATGTATGTGCATGATTAAATATATGTATAATTTCTGCATGTTCACTTTTTGGTTCATTGGCATGGTTGTGTGTTGAATTCGTGCAAGACTAGCTGTTTGTGTTAAATACTAGTTACCTAGTCTTGTGGAGTCATTTTCGTAATTGTTTTGTTTAATTAATTGGAAAATGATAATTAGGCCTTATTTACATGACATTAGGTGTTAATTATCCATTGGGATTGATAAATTATTATTAGGTGATAAACAAATGAATTTATGTTAAGTGTCTTCAATTATGCACTAAGTGTCGCAATTAATACACTAATTACTAGTTAACCATGATTAAGTGAAAACTACATTTTTAGGTGCAAGTAACCTGTGTTGTGGCTTGGGATGGATGCATAATGATGTTATATAGTGTTGGATAAGATTTCCCAACCTTGTTTCAATTTGCTTGATCAATTATGAATTTTATTTTAATTTATTTGGAATTATCGATATTTTGTCATAATTAAATTGTAGAAAATTAAATTAAATATTTATTAAAATTATTTCCCTGTGCTAAAATATTCTAATTATTCCTAGAGAGCTAATGATATGTCCCTAATACCCTTTTATATCCCCGGGGGACATTACAGGTGGTATCAGAGCTTAGGTTCCAACATTGCGGCTGTTGGGCCTTCCACAGAGTTATAAATATTTTGTTTGTATGCATTTGAAATTTGTAAATGTGCTTTGTGAAAGAATTATAACCTCCCTTATGTTAATAGAAGAATAAGAAGCCTCACTTCATAGATCAGTTTGTTGTATGATTTAGAATGATTTAATATTGCATATTTATTGTTCAATAGATTGATTGGTAAGTACTATGTGGTGCGTATCTAATAATTGAGTAGATTAATTGGTTGATGCATGTTCACCTTAAGTACTATGTTTACCTTTATTGTTCAGTGATTTTATTGGTCGATGCTTGTACATTTCTTCTTTGACTGCTTCAATAATTTGATTGGCCGATGCTTATGCATTGCCTCTTTTACTGTTCAGTGACTTGATTGGTTGATACTTGTGCATTGCCTCTTTTACTGTTCAGTGACTTGATTGGTCGATGCTTGTTCATCGTGCATTGCCTCTTTTATTGCTCATTGAATTGTTAATATTTAAATGCTTCTCGTGGTATGATTTATTTACTGGTTCATTATGACTATTAATTGATAAGTAAATAATTGTCATTATAATAGTATGTACTATGTACCATTATCAATATTAATTTAATGCTAAGTTATTAAGATGATATAGTTTTTTTATTATTAAATATTAATATGATTTATTAAGTGGCATTTATACTCTATATGGATTTTGGATTTTCTATTGATGGTATGCTTTTATAGGATTATTTATGCCACTTGGATGGTGGTGGTTACATTGATGAGTAACTCGTGTATTTTGGGTAAATAGGACACTTGTCTTAATAGTGGTTAGACTTTTCTTTTTCTTTTTCTTTATTTATTTATTTTCAATGTATGTGAGTAATTCCTTGTCTATTTTTGGAGGAAATGAGCCACTTGTCTTTAATGGTGTTGGTTTTACAGAATTTACTTCAATCTGATCTAGGATCTTAACTGAGAGAACAACATGTACAACATATCAATCATGGACACAATAATGCAAGCACACAAGAGACACAGAGTTTACTTGGGGAAAACCATAAAGGTGAAAAACCCCAATAACTTCCTCAGAGATAGATAGAGCAATGATACAACCCAAGCATAAGAGATAGACATCTCCTAGCAGCAGCTTCTCCTCCTCCACAAGTGCGCCACTCCCCAAAGAGTGTGTGAGAGAATAGAATGATCAAATAGAGTGCCTCCTGCACTTTATTTATACTTGAATTGACTTGCCTAATAACCTTTACTAGGTCGGCCTTAACTTAACCACATAACATAATGTGATTGGGCCGACACCCAATAGGGTGGTCTAATAACCCTTTGACCCACATGGCCGATCCCCAATAGGGTGGTCTAATAACCCTTCGACCCACATGACTTATACAGGGATGACCCCAACAAGGTGGTCTAATAACCCATCAAGTATAAGTTACGACACTTACAATATAAATGATGATACTTCCGTATAGAGGAATAATAACATCTCTATAGGAATACAAACACTTCTGTATAGAGGAATAATACCATCTCTATAGGAGTACAATATACATATATGAAATACATTCCGAAGTTACATATACATCAACAAATGGTTCATATTCTCTTTTATTTTATTTATGGAGATGTAACTCGTCTATTTTTGGAGGAAATGAGCCACTTGTCCTTAATGGTTCATATTCTCTTTTATTTTATTTATTTTGTTTATGGGGATGTAACTCCTTGTTTATTTTTGGAGGAAATGAGCCACTTGTCCTTAATGGTTTATATTCTCTTAATTTGATTTTGTGTGTGTAAGTAGGTAGTATAGTAGTGTATGATAATGTTATATATATATATGATATACATTTAAATATGTATACCATAATATGTGATGTAAGATAGATGAGGGGTATATGATATTGAATATAACATAATATAAATGTTATATATAGTATACATAGTATACATAATATATATATATGTGTGTGTGTGTGAGAGAGAGAGATAAACATAGTAATTAAAAGTATATATATGTATAGATGTGAACGTATGTAATGAAGTAAGTGTAAACATATTTGGAATTGTTTGGAAGTGTTTGGGAGTATTTGGGAGTATTCGAAAGTGTTTGGAAGTGTTTGAAAGTATTTGGAAATTTTTGGAAGTATTAGGAAGTATAGTGTGATCATAAGTATTATGTTAGTATATATGTTATAATGCGTACCTAATATGATAGCATTGGATTAAGTAATTATACCGCTGTAATTATATGGATATTATGGTATAACATAATAATTATACGGGTGTATATGATATATAGGTTATATGACTAATATGATGTGTATATGATTAATAATAATATGATATATGATTGAATAATTATAATATATATGTAGACAAATGGGCGTATGTATATAAATAATACATAGTAATAGTAAGTATGGTGTATGGTATGGGTCTATGATGGTGTGTTGTATATCTAATAATTATTTTATTATAGAATATTAAATATTTTGGTGGTAGGATGTTTGGTTGTTTGAGGTGAATGTATTTACTTTGGTTGATAGCATAAGTAGTGTGCTACATGTAAATAATTAGTAACATAATGTATGGTTAGTATATGGGTATTAGATGTGATTGATGTCAATGTATAACATTGCTATTGATGGAGTATGTATGCAAGCACGCTGTATGATTGTGTGTGTTAAGTGTTTACATGAGTATAGTATTAGTAGTGTTTGTGTGATGATGTTGGTTGTATACATGTATTATTAATATATTGATATTATATATATCGTCATGTGCTAATATATATATATATATATAATGTTATGATAAATAGTAACTATTCAATATGACTGCTATGGTCGATGTATGATGTTTGAATGGTTGATGCATGTTTTTTGATACTATTGGTTGTTAATGATTGACGTTCGTTGATTAATGGTTGATACATGTACGATATTGTCATTACTGTATGTATGGCTATTATTGGTTTCTCTTGGTTGTCATGGTGATTGATGGGTGATCGAGATATGATTAATGTAAGTATGATTATATTTGGTGGTTGTTGATGATTGAAGTATTATGGTTGATGTATTTTGCTTCCGATTGATGTATTCCGGTTGATGTATTTTGCTTCTCGTTGATGTATTCTATTTGATGTATCCTGGTTGATGTATTCTATTTGATGTATCCTATTTGATCTATTCTACTTGATGTATTCTGGTTGATGTATTTTGCTTCTCGTTGATGTATTCTGATGTGTTCTGGTTGATGTTTGTATGGTCAGTTGATGCATGTATGATTTTCATTGGTTGATATTTTTGTATGATTTTTATATGATCAAAATATGATTGATATATGGTCGAGGTATTATGAATTGATGTATTTTGGACCAACGTTTGTATGACTGATGTATGAATAATATTGGTTGATATTACTCGTTGACACTAATTACTATTAGTTGATGTATAATGGCTTTTTGAATGTTATCTAAAGAAGAATTATGTTTTGTGTGGAGATGAAAGGTAGTATGTTTAACTACTAGTCATTATGGGCCTTTTTGGTTTCATAGTTAGATTGGAATAGTTGCATATAACTTCGCTTACCTGTTACATTAAGTGCATAAAATGTTCAAGTGATCTTTGCAATCTTTGATATCTTTGTGATACTTATCTTTGCAATCTTCGTTAGAAATGTATCTTTGTTGAAAGGTATTTTGGTGGTATCTTGGTGACATTTCATGTGTAGGTATCCTGGTAATATCATGGTGGTATTTTGTATGTCTTGTTGAAAAGTATGTACTAACTATGTGATCGATTAAAGTATGATTCAAGTACCTCTGTTGAATATGTACTTCATGTATCCTTATATATATCGAATACTAATACAAGTATCCTTGTTAGAAAAACATCCTTGTGATATTTGCTGAAAGTATCTTGTTAGAATATCCTTACGGTATATCAAATACCTTTGTTGAAAGGCATCTTTGTAAAGTATCATGGTAAATCTCATGCATCCTTGTAGGGAAAGTATTTGGGTCATAAATCATGTAAAAGCATCTTGGTAATGCATATAATGTGATTGACTAATTGGAATGTATTCCATACATCTTAGATTCATTTCATGTATTCTATTGATAAAGCATATGCATGTTGCATTTCATGTATCTGTAGGTAAAATATATGCATTTCATGTGATTGATTGACTGGATTGCATTTCATGAAGAAATAGTACACACTTGATGCACTTCATGAGATTGAATGGTATACTTGATGCACTTCATGAGATTGAATAGTATACCTGATGAACTTCATGAAATTGATTGATACACCTGATGCATTTCATATGATTAAAATTGATTAGAGTAAGATTTAGGTAGATGCATTTCAAGTATTTTGTTGAAGAATTATCTATATCTCATGTACCTTGTATATACTAATGTATTTCATTTCATTTATTTAATGTATCATGTATCTTGAAGATGTATTTTATGTATCTAGATGAACAATATATATATATATATATATTTGTTGCTAACCGCGTGTTGTTGGAATGTGAAGAAGTTATTCTTGATGAAGAATATCATGTATCATATATTTTTATGCATGATGTTAATCATATGGGTGATTGAAATATGATTTTCAGGTGTATGTACCTTTGTTGAAGTTTGAAGGCCTTGTAAATAGTTTTGAAGACCCTGTCATGGGGATTGAAGATCGACCGTTGCTTCCTTGAGTCCACTCTACTAGTCTCGGTTCTCCCATGAACAGTAGAGACAGAAAAGAAAGTAGGCGGAAGTGGGAAGTATTATGGTTATAAAGATGTTATCTTTCCGAGGCATGTATGGGCATGTCTGTTATCCTTTTGTAAAGGCATGTATGTAATATGCATCGGGGACGATGCAAGGTTTAAGGGGAGGGGTATGTAATACCCTCTGGTTTAACCCCTGGACATATGTTGTGGTTATTATTTGTGTTGTGATGTGGCCCGAGGTGCCAGGACTATGGTTTGCACATTATTATTATTATGTTGGACATTATTAATTAATTAATAAAATAAAACAACCGGATCAACCGATGCCACATAAGAGAGTATGAGGAACCATGATGTTACGAGCAAGGGGTTGTGGGAAAAGTGTTACCTTTGTGTTTGTGTCTATGTTGATGTTGTACACCCTTCTTGTAGACTTGGTGGACCCTCTTTCCTGTGCAACTTCTTATTTTGTGTTACTCCTTGATTTTATTTTATTTCGGGATTGTTTTTATTAAAATTGGAGTCACTCTCTCTCTCTCTCTCACCTAGTGCACCCTCTTGAGTTGGGTTAGTGTGTCTCTTGGTGTAGCCTCATGATGTATAACTCCTATTTTCTATTTTTGGAATGTAACTCTCATGCTTGTGCCTCTCTCTCTCCCAATTCGAATTGCTCATGAAGGAATTCAATTTGCTTGTGTTGGCTAGTCACACTTGAATGTTGGTTATGCATGCTCTTGTCTCTTGTTTTTGTTATGGTACTGGTGTGATTGGTTTTGGTTTCTCTTGACATGATTTTTTGCTGGTTGGTGCGCACTTGATAATCCTATTCCCAAGTTGAGTTACTATGGAATTTCCTCTGTTTTGTCCTGGAATTGCCTCTGGAGATCCGGGATTGGAAGTGATGTGGAATCCACTTGCCATTGGATTTGAGGTTGGATTGATATATTTATAAATATTTTGTCCTGGAGCCACTGGAATTTCCCTGGAGTGGAAGTCGAGGAATACTTTCCATTGGGTTGTGGTTGGATTAATTTCTCCTGAAAACTTTGTCCTGGAATTGCCATTGAGATCGTGGATTAGAAGTGATGTGGAATCCACTTTCCATTGGATTGTGGTTGGACCAATGTTAGACGGGTTTTGTGGTTGAGTGCACTCTTTCTTGTGGAATCATGGTTCCAGCTTGGGGGTGACCATTGCAAAGGGAGTTTTGGATTGCATTGTGTCTACAGTTGGGTGGAACATGGCACGGTCGATTTCAGTTTGTGTATTTTGCAAGATAAGTACTTTATTTAATGTTTATTTGAATTAATTGGATATGATATGATTATTATATGGTTTCACATGAAATGTATG
Source organism: Larix kaempferi (assembly GCA_027924585.1). Classification (NCBI taxonomy): domain Eukaryota; kingdom Viridiplantae; phylum Streptophyta; class Pinopsida; order Pinales; family Pinaceae; genus Larix; species Larix kaempferi. Next base: position 304,305 of record BSBM01000734.1, on the reverse strand, counting down.
AGGAAATATATGAGATAATTATGGAATAAATATCTCATAGATTTTAGTTACATTATGCTATTAGTTTTTGGGAAAAAATAACTAACTAGTTTTTGGTATTTTATGAGCAAGTGCTTGAGAGAAATGTTTATTTGGCACCTATGCTACAGATATGAGAATTGTGCCTCTGTTATTTATATTATGTGTACTTTTATTGTGCAATATATTATGAATGATTTGAAACACCTCTCTACAATGTTTCTAGCCTCTATTCGAAAACAAGTTCACCGGTTGGGTTGTTTTATGTAGTTTCGAGACTTGGCATGTGAAATGTTTGAGAAAATGTTTGAGTGACATAACTGATATTATATATGTTAATTACACTTGAAATTTATGAAGAAATGCGTGGAATAGTTTCTATATAGTTCTAGATTTGCTTATCGAAATCCTAGTTTTGTTTCCATTCACTAGCTCCTTCGAAAGAATAATTTTAAATGGATTTATGACTTTGCATGAGAAGTGTTTGAAGAAATGTTTACATGAGTTATAACTCTGATTAGACTAATAATACATGGTATTTATATTTGGAATGGATTCCGAGTGACTCTGAAAATTGTTTACGCATTTATCTTACTTGATTCCTCAATTTCTAGCCAATTTGGAGAAGTAGATTTAACTAGTTTGATGAATTAATAAGAGGATTGTTTATGAGCTGAAATATACAGCCATTTGGATGTAGTGGACCTCTGATATGATTTCCATGAGCTACAATATTCAATACTTTCTTATTTTTTTGCATTTGGAAACTAGAAACATAAACTATTTTCAAATCAGTGGAAATTGGTAACTAGTTTGTAGATTGAATCTATGTTTTCGTAATTTTTGGAATGTATGGCCATATTCTCTGTTTTTGGTACTTTTTTTGTTTGTTTGTATAATTCTATTTTCCATATATTTACCCTCTCCTATGTGTTCTCTGGAACTCACTACAATTGATTGGGTTAAATTCCTAGCAGTGTTTATTAGCTAGTTGCATTGATTTAGCTTGAAAGAATCATCCTTTATGTTAAAGGATCTAACTTGCAAATGAAAATTATTTGGCTGTATGTACATGCTTAAATATATGTATAATGGCTGTAGGTTCATTTTTGGTTCATTGGCATGTTTGTGTGTTGAATTTGTGCAAGACTCGCTGTTTGTGTTAAATACTAGTTAACTAGTCTCGTGGAGTCATTTTCGTAATTGTTTTGTTTAATTAATTGAAAAATGACAATTATGCCTTATTTACATGATATTAGGTGTTAATTATCCATTTAGATTGATAAATTATGATTAGGTGATAAACAAATGAAGTTATGTTAAGTGTCGTCGGTTATGTGCTAAGTGTCACAATTAGTACACAAATTACTAGTTAATCATGATTAAGTGAAAATGAACTTTTTAGGTGCAAGTAACCTGTGTTATGGCTTGGGATGGATGAATAATGATGTTATATAGTGTTGTATAAACTTTCCCAACCTTGGTTCAATTTTATTGATCAATTATGAATTTATTTGGAATTATTGATATTTTGTCATAATTAAAATGTAGAAAATGAAATTAAATATTTATTAAAATTATCCGCTATGCTAAAATATTCTAAATATCCCTAGAGAGCTAATTATATGTCCCTAATACCCTTTTATATCCTCAAGGGACATTACAGGAATTTAGTAGTGATTAATAACAATACCCCCCCATGGTTTTCTGTGAAGAATGAACATCTTATGCTGGCTCTTATAGTCCCTAGTAAAAGACAAGTGAAGAATATGGATGTTTACCTACAACCATTGATTGATGAATTCGAGGAATTATGGGAATGGATACAAGTATATGATGTGTCGAGACCCATCCCATCACATAATAGTTTTACACTGTATGGCATATGTGCGTACACCACACATGATTATATGGGGTTAGGAGTTTGCTCAGGTAAATATGTTTTTTTATTTGTTTTTATATTCGAAGCAATAATTTTTGACATTTTTAATTCAATGCAATTGTCTTCATCTTCAACACTAACGTTCTCTCTTTACTATAACATCGCAGGTCTTGTAACAAAAGTTTCTATGGATGTAAATGTTGTGGACCTTCTATGAAGGCTAGATGGTCCAAAGACCTATGAAAGTCAATGTACGACTTCTATAGGGTATTCCTCCCAGAAAACCACTCTTATAGAACATAAAAATATGCTTTCAATGGTAAACGAGAGAGAGCCCAAAGTATTGAAATAATGACACTGACTGACTGGCTTAGGGCATATGACAGAGAGAAGGAGAAGGAATATACAAAGATGTTCGATTCAAATGTGTAACCTGTGATTGATGATCCTGAATTCTTCAACACCTACATTGAGAAAATTCCTAAAGAGATGAAAATGAAATCGATATTTTATGAGTTCCCATATTGGGAGCATCTTAAGATTTCCCACTTACTAGATCCCATGCATATATTTAAAAATGTTTCATGTTCTTTGTGGTGTCACATATCATCCAAAAAAAGTGACAAGATGAAAGTCAAGAAAGATCTTATTTCGTCAAATACTAAAAGGAAGCATTGGCCAAAACAAGAAAATAGAGGAGAGGATGGCCCCTCTTTTTCATTTAAAAAAGGCGATGTCACATGGATTTTGAATAAATATGATCTTAATTTGGAAAAGGAAGTTATATTGGGCGTGAAGGCACCTTCTTTTTATGGGTCTACTCTACGACGCTGCTTCATTGCAGACGAAAAGTTATCGGGTTTGAAATCACATGACCATGTCAACCTTCTAAGGGTACGTATAATGCCAAATAAATGTTTTTACTATTTATTTATATCTTTTTCCACAAAATTTAAAATACAATTAACTTTTTCTGTTTACTTTGTAGTGTTATTATCCGTTTCGTGCGTGGGTGTGTGAACCATGAATTTCTTGATGACCTGCTGTGTGCCATATCTAAACTATCTGCATTTGTACGGTGGATCACATCAAAGGAGATTTACATCGCTAACATTCAACAGTGGCATGAAGACATAGATGAGATTGTTTGTATATTTGAGAAGGAACTACTGTTGAGTTTCATTGACTTATAGGTTCATCTTCTAATTCACATAGTCGATGAGGTTGAATTAGTCAGGGTGGTCTCATGTCGCTGGATGTTCTTCTTAGACAGGTTCATGAAAAAAGTGAAGGGATTTATTCGATAAAGGGAAAACCCCGAGAGGTCTATGGAAGAGGGGTACATAGTATATGAGTTGTTCTATTATTCCTGTGAGTATATCAAGCAAATCGACCACACACCAGGCGTAGTGATTTGGGATGATGAATGTGATGAGGACAAAAGAGAAGGGGAGGTATTAGAAACGAATGGAAAAAGGCGCATGTTAAAGAGTAAGTAACTTATTTTGAGATCTTCAAATTTACACATAGTAACTATTCACAACAAACTTCAAAATCTATATTTGATCCCATCCGTAGTGAATGTGGTTTCGTTTCCATGAATACAACAACGGATTCAAAAATTGACGCAATCAATAAATTCATTCTTTACAAGGCGGAGGCAACACAACCATGGGTTGCATTGTATGAATATAATAGGAGAAAATGGGACATTGAAAGAAAAGAATTCAGGAGGTTGCACGGTGACATTTTTTAACAAATCCTAAAATAGTGCGTTTTAGTATTCTACATGCACAGGGGCGTTTATTAATAATGAACGACCTGTGTTTAGTTTTTTTATTTATTTTGTTTTTAATAAAACAACCCATGGAATTTATTTATATTAGGCGCACTGATGCGTTGAGATTACACAAACACACCGTGTCGTATTTAAAAAATTTCTTCGCGTTTTGCATATTTTTTTTTAATTGATGTTTTTTATCAGAGGGTGACATTGTTTTTGGCGGTCACAGTGCTTTGGTTTTGGAGACACACCAGGGTGTTATGGTTACAAAAGTACACCGCTATGGTTGCACCAAAATTACGGCGCATTTCACATAAAGTTTATTTTAATTGATGTTTTTATGGGGCGCGACATTGTTTTTTGGCGTTTCTGGTGCGTTTTTCATGTTGACGCACCAGTGCGTTTGATGTACCAAAATGCACCGTGAATGTTTTACAAAATTTATTGCCTTTTTGAATATTGTTTTTTGAATTCATTTTTTTTTCGCTGTGCGACATTGTTTTTTTTGGCCGTACGGTGCCGGTTGGTTAGAGACACACCCTGAAAAAAACATCGTCTACAACCTCTGGCCACGCGCCTCTGTTAGTGACCTCCGCTATAAATGGATATTTGAGCTCTTTTGAGAGGAGCATCCACTATAACCTACACTATATGGCCTTTTCCTTGTAATGATGGGTGATAGACATGGAGACCTTGTTGAAGAGAAAAGGACCGTGGTAGTTGATCTCTTTGGAACCTCTTTCCTTTGATCAGATCGAGGACTATTTGGCTCACATCAAGGAGATACAATTGAAATTGGGTGAATGTGGCAAGAATGTTCCAAAGAAGGATGGACAACTCATTGAGATAGTTCTAATGAGTTTGAAGACACCATATGATGTTTTTTGTTCCTCCTTTCATGCTAATTGGATGTCACGCAAGCAAGATGGTAAGGATTTTACCTTTGATAATTTATGTGATTTGTTGATCAAGGACCAACAAAATTTTCTTGAAGAAGGGAAGCTTGGTAGAAAACACTGAGCTCACTTGCTGAAAAGCAAGGTCAAGCCAAATATTAAAGAACATGGTTGATAGGATCACCAACCATAATGTATTGACCAACCTACTAAGGGGAAGACTGAAAAATTCATCATTGAAAAAGAAGGATTGAAAGAAGAAGAACTGTTGGTATTGTGCAAATGTAGGACATGTCGAGAGGAATTGTTGGAAAATATGAAGGAATTAGAAGGCAAGATCAAGCACCTTCAGGATAGTGCATCGAATGGATAGTAGACCAATCGACCTGCTGAAAATTATAACTTCTCTGTTAGCACTTCCTAGGAATTACATGCCCATACTAATATGAACAAATGGATACTCAACTCTAGATGTACTCATCATATGACTAAGGATGCTTCTTTCTTCTTGTCCTTAAGTGGAGCTCCTGAAAAAATATATATGTTGCTGATGATTACCCTCTCACTGTTGCTGGAAATAGTGTTGTTGAATGTCAGCATGGTCACATATCCAACGTCTATAATGTACCTAGTTTGAGTGCAAACCTTCTTTTGGTTGCTTAACTGACAAAGACAAAAAAGGATATTGATTTTTGGTCGGATCGCTTTATCATAAAGGATCTGAGGATTGGGGGGGGGGATATTGATTTAGGGTATTTGGATCCCAAATATGGACTTTATAAGTTCTGTGATCCTCCCGTGAATGTTTCCTGTATGACTAGACAGAATGCACTCATTGCTCATACAAACGAAAAAATTTGAATTTGGCATGAATGACTTGGATATCTAAACTTTTGAAGTTTGAAGATGATGGTAAATCACAACATGGTTACTGGTATCCCAAAGAATGTTCCACCTGATGGAGTTTGTAGAGGACGTATGCTTTGAAAGCATCATTTGGAACCCTTTGATTAGGGGAAATCTTGGTGACCACAAAATTGACTGGAGCTTGTTCACAGTGATCTCTGTTGCATGAACAAACCATCAATGGCAGGCACGCAATATATTTTGATATTTATTGATGATTTATCTAGATTTACGTGGGTAAATTTCTTGAAGAATAAGAGTCAAGTATTTGAAAAATTCAAGGAATTTAGAACACTATCTGAGAAGCAGTGTGGCTAACCCATTAAATGTTTGAGATCAAACAATGGTGGTGAATATGTGAGTCGTCATTTTGAAGAATATCTCATGCAAAATGGTATTTCTTCGCAGATATTTGTCCCTCACACCCCTCAGCAGAATGTTGCTGCAGATAAGAAGAATCAAAATTTGGTAGAAATGGCCAGGTGGCTACTGCAGACCAAAGATCTCTTGACGAAGTTTTGTGAAGAAGCTGTTTACTACTCCAATTATCTCTTGAACCTCGTTCTGACCACAGAAGTCGCTGACATGACTTCTGTCGAGAAGTGGAGTGGATGGAAACCCTTTGTTGCACATGTCAAAACCTTTGGATGTATTGGTTGGGATCATATCAGTGCTAACTGCAGAAAGATGCTAGTTGCAAAAAGTCATTCTTGCATCATGATGGGCTACTCCAATGAGTCAAAATCCTATAAATTGTTTGATTCTGTGAAACACCAAATCATCTTAAGCAGAAGTGTGATATTTGATGAGACAATTTCAGGTAATAAGCTATTAAATTCCTCCTTTGGTCCATTGAATAGTGATCTATTTGACATTCTTGAAGAATCTAGATCGACTAAGCTCGTAATTGGAGTCCAGAACGGACAAATGAATTATGCTCCTGAATCAACTGGTAGTCAGTCTATTGTGATAGCTAAAGTTGACAATCTGACTTCCTCGATGCCCATGACTGAGGATAGTTTCCCTGAATCATCCTCGAGTTGCTTACCTTGGTGGGTTGTTAAGATGATTGAAGCTATTGGATTGGATGCTAGCGATGCTCGTATTAGTCGGCATACTCACAGTCAGAAATAATGTGGCAGTGTTGCCTTGATGGTGCATGTTATTGACACCTGTGATCCTAATACGTATGCTGATGCTCAGGGTGTGCTAGAGTGGGAAACTGCTATGACTACTAAAATTGACTCTTTGAAGAAGAATCAAATGTGGGATCTTGTTCCCCGACCACAAGGGAAGAATGTTGTGAAGTGTCAATGGGTCTATAATACCAAGTTTACCTCCGGCAGTGCTGTTGAACGCCATAAGGCTTGTTTGGTCACCAAGGGCTTCTCTCAGCAAGAAGGCATAAACTACATTGAAACCTTTGGCCCTATTGAAAATATGAATTCTTTTCAACCAATCCTTTCCCTTCCTACTCATTTTGGGTGGGAGGTTCATCAAATGGATGTTAAAATTTCCTTTCTTCACGACGATCTCATTGAAGGAATATATATGGAACAACCTACTGGTTTTGTGTCAGATTCTAGTCTTGTTTTCTGACTGAAGAAGTCGTTGCATGGTCTGAAAGGAACCTTGTGCTTGGTATGAGAATATTGATCGTTTCTTTGTCAATCTTGGCTTCAAACGCTGTGAATATGATCACAGTATTTATGTATTGCATGCTCATGGTGATACTTTATGTTAGGAACTCGTGTCAACCCTTCTCTTTACTTTGTTAGTATATTGTTGTTGGACGCATATGCTTTGTAAGTCGTCCTGTAGTATTATATGTTGATCCATAGTTTGTATTAGTCCATAGTATTGGACCCATATGCTTTGTAAGTCATCTCGTAGTATTATATGTTCCATGGTATTGATCCATAGTATTGGCGCCTAGACTTCGTATATAAGTTTGTGTTGAGGCCAATGAAGGCTGCTAGTTTTTCAGCATTTAATTCAATCTGATCTAGGATCTTAACTGAGAGAACAACATGTACAACATATCAAACACAAGAGACAAGAGACATAAAGCATTTCACCGGGGAAAACCAAGAAGGTGAAAAACCCCGCAACTTCCTCAGAGATAGAATGAGCATCAATACAAAGATCAAACCCCACAACAAGAGATATTCTCCTAGTAGCTGCTCCTCCTCCACTTATGTGCACTCCTCCTCTCTCTCACTAATGCGAAGTGAGTGAGTGTGTGAATGAATAGAATGAGAGAGACACACTCTCTATTTATACAATGACTTGACTTGCCTTTTACTCTAACTGGGCCGACCTCCCTTAGGAGAGTCTAATAACCCATTACCACTTGTTACTGGGCTGACCCCACTAGGGTGGTCTAATAACCCTTTAACCCACACGACTCATACAGGTCTGACCCCACTAGGGTGGTCTAATAACCCATCAAATACAAATGACGACACTTCCAATCGGAGGAATAATACATCTCCGTTGGGGATACAATAAAGTACAAATGTAATACATACAATATACAAGTGAATATCTTCCGAAGTTACAAATACATCAACAAAGGCACGGTGAAGTTATTTGTATTGAGCTTGCTCAAAGGAAGTTTCCCCCTCGAAGTGGCCCGCGATCAATAAACATATATCATGCATTTTATCAATTAATTGTTGCAGGTACCTCTCATCTAGTATTAGAGCACTTTCTTGGGCTCGTTGGGTGGAATTTCTGTCAATTTTTTTCGCATCTGTTGTAGGTTCGGATCTTGGAATAATCCCTATCTGCTTAATTGTGGGAAGTACTTGGGCATAAGCCCTAAAAATCATTGTGAAGAGTACCACAGGAACCTCGAAGTAGCTGGCCCATTGAGAGGACCTACCTACGAAAAGGGCAATGACCCCTACCTGATTGACTAGTTCCCACCCGTGAGGTAAACCAAGAGCTGTCGTTTGTGACAAAGTAGTTATAAGTTTTACCTGAGCCGTGGAGTGAGGGGTACTTCCCCAATACGCAAGCCATCAGATAACATTGGTGGCCGAGTGAATCCCCTAAACCGATAGGAAGCCGAGCATAACTGGGGTCCATATCTATTGTCAACTGATAAATCGTAGATTACATCTATCCAAAGTTGTTGAAGATCAATTCCAAGCCATTTCAAATCCATTCCGAAAGCTGTTTCAGATTCCGTTGTTTTAGATCCATTCTGATCCATTTTAGATCCAACTGTTTTCGATCCATTCCGAAAGTCATTTCAGATCCAACCGTTTTAGATTCATTTCGAGCCGTTTCAGATCCATTCCGAAATCCATTTCAGATCCACTCCGAAAGTCGTTTCTGTTCCATTTTGAAAAGATATATTTTTTTAGATCCATTCCTAGCCGTTTCAGATCCACCTGTTTCTGATCCATTCCAAAATTCGTTTCAGATCCAATCCAAGTCGTTTAAGATCCAACTGTTTCAGATCCATATTTTCCTTTTTTTAACTCCGTTTCCCTTGAAACTTCACTGACACCTCTGCAATCCAATTCGACATATTTCATTCATGAGGACCCTATCCCTAGTTCCACTTCCTGAAGCCCGAAATCCACCATTTGTCTATTTTTAGGGTTTGAAATAACTTCTTCGATTTTCACCCAATCGCCTTCAAATTTTGCCACAGTGTTCATTTCCCATTTCTGCTTCTTTGTCCCTCTCTGAAAAAGTTTCTCATTCTTTCACCCCGCTTCTTAAATCCCCATTTTCTGCTTTCCTGTCCATCAAAAAGTGTCCAAGACCTAGTCAAACCCCAGTTACCCATCAGAGTTTTTCCCAAATCCAAATTTTCCTTTACTAAAGAAGCTTCTGTTTTTGTTTTTCTACCCTTCACAAAAAAAAAACTCTTGATTATGGTTGTCACCCGCGCAGGAGCACAAATCATGGATGAAGAACTTGTAGCCCTCAAAACCAAACTCTAAGATCTGGATGAAAAATTTCTCAGCCTCTATCTTCAGCATTCAACCATGAATAATAAACAACACCCATAATATTTTGCAGCCACTAGGTTCTCTTCTTCCAACAATTTTCGTGGGACGAAGCTTGATTTTCCTCGCTTCAATGGTATTGATCCGACTAGATGGATATAACAGGAATACAAATATTTCAGTCTGCATAATACTTTTGATGTCTACAAAGTTCCACTTGCATCATTTAATTTGGAACAAGAATCCCTTCAATGGTACCATTGGTACATCAAGTTATACATACCTCGTAAGTAGAGCTTCTATGTGATCCATGACTATGGATGAGTCTTTGTCTTCATGTAACCATGGTCATATGTTCTTGATCTAAAGCTTGATTTGTCTTTCTTGATGTACCCTTCATGTTAGTGGACAACATCATCCACTAACATGATGTACCCTTCATTTCCCATTTCTGCTTCTTTGTCCCTCTCTGAAAAAGTTTCTCATTCTTTCACCCCGCTTCTTAAATCCCCATTTTCTGCTTTCCTGTCCATCAAAAAGTGTCCAAGACCTAGTCAAACCCCAGTTACCCATCAGAGTTTTTCCCAAATCCAAATTTTCCTTTACTAAAGAAGCTTCTGTTTTTGTTTTTCTACCCTTCACAAAAAAAAACTCTTGATTATGGTTGTCACCCGCGCAGGAGCACAAATCATGGGTGAAGAACTTGTAGCCCTCAAAACCAAACTCTAATATCTGGATGAAAAATTTCTTAGCATCCATCTTCAGCATTCAGCCATGAATAATAAATGACACCCATAATATTTTGCAGCCACTAGGTTCTCTTCTTCCAACAATTTTCGTGGGCCGAAGCTTGATTTTCCTCGCTTCAATGGTACTGATCCGACTGGATGGATATACCAGGAATAAAAATATTTCAGTCTGCATAATACTTTTGATGTCTACAAAGTTCCACTTGCATCATTTAATTTGGAACAAGAATCCCTTCAATGGTACCATTGGTGCATCAAGTTATACATACCTCGTAAGTAGAGATTCTATGTGATCCATGACTATGGATGAGTCTTTGTCTTCATGTAACCATGGTCATATGTTCTTGATCTAAAGCTTGATTTGTCTTTCTTGATGTACCCTTCATGTTAGTGGACAACATCATCCTCATACAACACCACAATGTATTAGTACAATCATAAGTGTCATACCCCTAATCAATGAATGTATTCTATCATTCACATGCATTCATACTTTTACTAGGGTGATAAGACAAGTCTAAAATGAATCAAGATTGTAATAACCTCAATAATATGAAGAAAAACATATCATAAACTTAATCATGAACATATTTCAAAACATACCTGTATCTCCTCAAGTCATACCTGTCGGGATTGCTTGTAGTCTTCTTATGAAAGGCCTTAGCCTCATCTCCCTCTGGAATTGGAATCTCTTAACTTATGTAGGTGTCCAAATCATTCTCTTCGAGTATTAACCCAATGCTATACTTCCATGCACTGAAGTTATCAGCCCCACTTGATTTGTTGAATCTGGATCTAGAGCTGGCTAGGGTTTGACAAAGAAACCCTAAAAATCCAAACTTGGAATTTCAAACTTCTGTCTGGAAAGGGAGATGCATTTGAATGAGGCGAGCAAGATGGTGTGCTCAGATTTTGAAAACTCCAAAAATTGACCCTCCAAAAATGATCTGCGAGTTTCGGATCTACAGCTTCTGTCAAATTCTGGTTTTCTGGTCAAAATCCTGAACTAGGGTTTGATAGAGCCTGGGGTTCTACCGAACCAAAAAATTCGATCTTGGTCTCTAAATTTTGATTTTGATGAGGATCATCCAGCCGTGGTATCATATTCAAGAAATTCCAACTTTCTCTAAAACCCTATTTTCCTGCAGCAGTGACAAACCAAAAATGAAAGTGCTCAGAATCCAAATCTGTTTGGACATAAATATATGGCATGTTGTTTCTGAAATTTCAGATCCTCATGGTCGAAAACGTCGGCCTGTGGTAGATTGACTTGTCATCTTTCCAACCCCACATATCTGAGCTCAAGTGGATTCTCTGAGAGAGAGATATGCAAAGTGTCGCAATGTGACCTGTTTATGGGATGAAACAATATAACGAACTTGTACGGAGTGCCACGTGTCACTGTTTCAACTTAGCACTTTGAAACCCAAAACTGTGAAACTAAAGTTCGTGCCCTAACTATCACTTTTTACGAAATTTCATTTGGAGATTCCTAGCCCAAGATATGACCTTTTTTCCTAGGTCACCTGTTTAGGACTGCATTCTCAAAGAGGCAGAAACCCTAACTTGTACGGATCATATCTCACAAAGTACAATGAATCTGAGTCTTTCCTTCGGACAAAAGGTACATGGAAATTTCATATTCGACCTGTCAAAGTTTCAGATCATGAACCCTCGCCAAAACGGGTTTATAGCGAAAGTTCCACGATGACTGGTTTTTACTATACCAAGCCGTAGCTTCCAATTTGTCGCAAGTGCAACAAGTGTCATAAATGCCATACCATGCCTTCCTTCAGGCTAGCTCTGATACCATGTTAGTTTTTCAGCATTTAATTCAATCTGATTTAGGATCTTAACTGAGAGAACAACATGTACAACATATCAAACACAAGAGACAAGAGACACAAAGCATTTCACCGGGGAAAACCAAGAAGGTGAAAAACCCCGCAACTTACTCAGAGATAGAATGAGCATCAAGAAAAAGATCAAATCCCACAAAAAGAGATATTATCCTAGAAGCTTCTCCTCCTCCACTTGTGTGCACTCCTCCTCTCTCTCACTAATGCGAAGTGAGTGAGTGTGTGAATGAATAGAATGAGAGAGACACACTCTCTATTTATATAATGACTTGAATTGCCTTTTACTCTAACTGGGCCGACCTCCCTTAGGAGAGTCTAATAACCCATTACCACTTGTTACTGGGCCGACCCCACTAGGGTGGTCTAATAACCCTTTAACCCACATAACTCATACATGGCCGACCCCACTAGGGTGGTCTAATAATTGTAGAACCAAGTTATACATACCTCGTAAGTAGAGCTTCTATGTGATCCATGACTATGGATGAGTCTTTGTCTTCATGTAACCATGGTCATATGTTCTTGATCTAAAGCTTGATTTGTCTTTCTTGATGTACCCTTCATGTTAGTGGACAACATCATCCACTACCATGATGTACCCTTCATTTCCCATTTCTGCTTCTTTGTCCCTCTCTGAAAAAGTTTCTCATTCTTTCACCCCACTTCTTAAATCCCCATTTTCTGCTTTCCTGTCCATCAAAAAGTGTCCAAGACCTAGTCAAACCCCAGTTACCCATCAGAGTTTTTCCCAAATCCAAATTTTCCTTTACTAAAGAAGCTTCTGTTTTTGTTTTTCTACCCTTCACAAAAAAAAAACTCTTGATTATGGTTGTCACCCGCGCAGGAGCACAAATCATGGATGAAGAACTTGTAGCCCTCAAAACCAAACTCTAATATCTGGATGAAAAATTTCTCAGCCTCCATCTTCAGCATTCAGCCATGAATAATAAACGACACCCATAATATTTTGCAGCCACTAGGTTCTCTTCTTCCAACAATTTTCGTGGGCCGAAGCTTGATTTTCCTCGCTTCAATGGTATTGATCCGACTGGATGGATATACCAGGAATAAAAATATTTCAGTCTGCATAATACTTTTGATGTCTACAAAGTTCCACTTGCATCATTTAATTTGGAACAAGAATCCCTTCAATGGTACCATTGGTGCATCAAGTTATACATACCTCGTAAGTAGAGCTTCTATGTGATCCATGACTATGGATGAGTCTTTGTCTTCATGTAACCATGGTCATATGTTCTTGATCTAAAGCTTGATTTGTCTTTCTTGATGTACCCTTCATGTTAGTGGACAACATCATCCTCATACAACACCACAGTGTATTAGTACAATCATAAGTGTCATACCCCTAATCAATGAATGTATTCTATCATTCACATGCATTCATACTTTTACTAGGGTGATAAGACAAGTCTAAAATGAATCAAGATTGTAATAACCTCAATAATATGAAGAAAAACATATCATAAACTTAATCATGAACATATTTCAAAACATACCTGTATCTCCTCAAGTCATACCTGTCGGGATTGCTTGTAGTCTTCTTATGAAAGGCCTTAGCCTCATCTCCCTCTGGAAATGGAATCTCTTAACTTATGTAGGTGTCCAAATCATTCTCTTCGAGTATTAACCCAATGCTATACTTCCATGGACTGAAGTTATCAGCCCCACTTGATTTGTTGAATCTGGATCTAGAGCTGGCTAGGGTTTGACAAAGAAACCCTAAAAATCCAAACTTGGAATTTCAAACTTCTGTCTGGAAAGGGAGATGCATTTGAATGAGGCGAGCAAGATGGTGTGCTCATATTTTGAAAACTCCAAAAATTGACCCTCCAAAAATGATCTGCGAGTTTCGGATCTACAGCTTCTGTCAAATTCTGGTTTTCTGGTCAAAATCCTGAACTAGGGTTTGATAGAGCCTGGGGTTCTACCGAACCAAAAAATTCGATCTTGGTCTCTAAATTTTGATTTTGATGAGGATCATCTAGCCGTGGTATCATATTCAAGAAATTCCAACTTTCTCTAAAACCCTATTTTCCCGCAGCAGTGACAAACCAAAAATGAAAGTGCTCAGAATCCAAATCTGTTTGGACATAAATATATGGCATGTTGTTTCTGATGTATTTCTGAAATTTCAGATCCTCATGGTCGAAAACTTAGGCCTGTGGTAGATTGAATTGTCATCTTTCCAACCCCACATATCTGAGCTCAAGTGGATTCTCTGAGAGAGAGATATGAAAAGTGTCGCAATGTGACCTGTTTATGGGATGAAACAATATAACGAACTTGTATGGCATGCCACGTGTCACTGTTTCAACTTAGGACTCTGAAACCCAAAACTGTGAAACTAAAGTTCGTGCCCTAACTGTCACTTTTTACGAAATTTCATTTGGAGATTCCTAGCCCAAGATATGACCTTTTTTCCTAGGTCACCTGTTTAGGACTGCATTCTCAAAGAGGCAGAAACCCTAACTTGTACGGATCATATCTCACAAAGTACAATGAATCTGAGTCTTTCCTTCGGACACAAGGTACATGGAAATTTCATATTCGACCTGTCAAAGTTTCAGATCATGAACCCTCGCCAAAACGGGTTTATAGCGAAAGTTCCACGATGACTGGTTTTTACTATACCAAGCCGTAGCTTCCAATTTGTCGCAAGTGCAACAAGTGTCATAAATGCCATACCATGCCTTCCTTCAGGCTAGCTCTGATACCATGTTAGTTTTTCAGCATTTAATTCAATCTGATTTAGGATCTTAACTGAGAGAACAACATGTACAACATATCAAACACAAGAGACAAGAGACACAAAGCATTTCACCGGGGAAAACCAAGAAGGTGAAAAACCCCGCAACTTACTCAGAGATAGAATGAGCATCAAGAAAAAGATCAAAGCCCACAAAAAGAGATATTATCCTAGAAGCTTCTCCTCCTCCACTTGTGTGCACTCCTCCTCTCTCTCACTAATGCGAAGTGAGTGAGTGTGTGAATGAATAGAATGAGAGAGACACACTCTCTATTTATATAATGACTTGAATTGCCTTTTACTCTAACTGGGCCGACCTCCCTTAGGAGAGTCTAATAACCCATTACCACTTGTTACTGGGCCGACCCCACTAGGGTGGTCTAATAACCCTTTAACCCACATAACTCATACATGGCCGACCCCACTAGGGTGGTCTAATAATTGTAGAACCAAGTTATACATACCTCGTAAGTAGAGCTTCTATGTGATCCATGACTATGGATGAGTCTTTGTCTTCATGTAACCATGGTCATATGTTCTTGATCTAAAGCTTGATTTGTCTTTCTTGATGTACCCTTCATGTTAGTGGACAACATCATCCACTAACATGATGTACCCTTCATTTCCCATTTCTGCTTCTTTGTCCCTCTCTGAAAAAGTTTCTCATTCTTTCACCCCGCTTCTTAAATCCCCATTTTCTGCTTTCCTGTCCATCAAAAAGTGTCCAAGACCTAGTCAAACCCCAGTTACCCATCAGAGTTTTTCCCAAATCCAAATTTTCCTTTACTAAAGAAGCTTTTGTTTTTGTTTTTCTACCCTTCACAAAAAAAAACTCTTGATTATGGTTGTCACCCGCGCAGGAGCACAAATCATGGACGAAGAACTTGTAGCCCTCAAAACCAAACTCTAAGATATGGATGAAAAATTTCTCAGCCTCCATCTTCAGCATTCAGCCATGAATAATAAACGACACCCATAATATTTTGCAGCCATTGGGTTCTCTTCTTCCAACAATTTTCGTGGGCCGAAGCTTGATTTTCCTCGCTTCAATGGTACTGATCCGACTGGATGGATATACCAGGAATAAAAATATTTCAGTCTGCATAATACTTTTGATGTCTACAAAGTTCCACTTGCATCATTTAATTTGGAACAAGAATCCCTTCAATGGTACCGTTGGTACATCAAAGCTCATTTGGAACAAGAATCCTTTTGCAACGATTTGGTCCTAGTTCTTTTGATGACTTCACTTGAGCACTCACTAAAATTCTCCAAATTGGCACTGTGAGAGAGTATCAGACATAATTTGATAAACTAGCCAATCACACAGAAGGATTGTCTGATGAATTCTACAGGAGTTGTTTTATCAGTGGTCTCAAGGATGAAATCTGCTCAGAGGTTAAAATGTTCCATCCCAACACAATGATGGAAGTACTAGGGTTGGCTAAGTTGGCGGAGGACAAGATCACAGCCCAACAACGCTCCAAATCCACTTTTCTTCCATTCAGAAATATGTTTTCCCAACGACCTCCCATCACGCCAGCTCCTCGACCAAATCCTATCAAGCATTTATCTGAAGCATAAATGCGGGCACGTAGAGAAAAAAGGGATTTGTTATAATTGTGATGAGAAATTCACTCGGGGACATAGATATGTTGAGTAACAACTCTATCTCTTGGATGTGGATTATCCACTTGCCTCTGAACTTGGTGAAGAAGCTCCATATACCATAGATGACCAAGTCGACATTCAACAGCCGCCTGTTGACCCTCCATCTCCGGACGACCACCCAGAGATATCTCTCCATGCTTTAGCTGGAGTCACCACCCTACAAACAATGTGGGTCAGGGGTTAATTCAAGAAGCTCCCTCTTATAGTACTCATTGATTCTGGTAGCACTCATAACTTCATTGACCCTCAGATCTCTAAACAGGTTGATTGTTTTGTCCATCCTTACTCCAACTTTGAAGTCATGATTGCCAATGGGGGCACCTTACCTTGCAAGGGGAAGTGCCACAATGTGCGTATCTCTATGGAAGATTATACCCTACGCTCTGACATGTTTTCCTTGTCCTTAAGTGGATGTGATGTGGTTTTAGGCGCTCAATGGTTACGCACACTTGGCCCCATCTTATGGGATTTTGCTGAACTTTGGATGCAGTTTTCAATCAATGGGAAAAAACACACATTAACGGGCTTACAACTAGGGTCTCTTTGCATCATCAGTTCACATCGCCGGAAAAGATCCTTAAGAAGAATTCACATGGTGTCATCGCTCATCTCCATTCCATTCAGATTGACCCATCAACGATCTCCACTACTCCCTTGGATTTACCACACATTTTGGATAGATATGCAGGTGTCTTTGCTGAACTAGTGGGATTGCCGCCTTCCAGCGACCCTTCCGATAAGAATTTAGCCGCCTCTACATCTGAGAAGGAAATGACGGCTATTTTGCATGCAGTACAAAAGTGGAAACCATACCTATTAGGGAATTATTTCTGCATCAAGACTGCTCACCAGAGTCTGAAATATTTCCTAGAACAACGGGTTTCCTCCCCAACACAACTAAAATGGGTTAGCCAAATCATGGGTTATTCCTATGAGATCACTTACACGAAGGGTAAGGACAATCTAATGGTAGATGCTCTTTCTCGCACAATTGATGACCAAGTTTCTCTTTCAGCTATTTCTATGCATGTTCCAAATTGGTTGCAATCTATTCAACATGGCTATGTCAATGACTCCTCCTTATCTCAACTCATCCAACGGTTGGCTAACAACCCTTCTATTGTACCACATTACTCTTGGAATGGTACTTCCCTGAGATACAAGGGTCATCTCGTGCTTCCCCAAAGAACAGATCTTCAACATGCTGTCTTCTCTGAAATCCATGCTTCTCCATTGGCAGGGCACTCTGGGTTCTTGAAAACATATGAGCGGGCACAACATAACTTCTTTTGGAAGGAAATGAAAAGGACAATTCAACAGATGGTGGCTGAATATGATACTTGCCAGGTCCTTTCGGGATTGCTCGAACCCTTTCCCATCCCTACACGGATTTGGACAGATATTTCTATGGAATTCATTGAAGGGCTCCCTAAATCTGGAGGGAAGATTGAAATTACCAATAAATATTTGGAAACTTATCTTCGTTGCTTCACCTCTGAACAACAACCTCTGTGGGCGAAGTGGATCCCTCTCGCTAAATGGTGGTACAATACTACATCTAAAATGAATCCATATGAAGCAATCTATGGTCAGGCACCCCAATTTCTTCTTCCATACACCCTCAGCAGTACACCATTTCAGGAAATTGACACGCTTCTTCGAAACCGCGACCTGATTCTTTGCATTTTGCAGGACAATATTCACATGGAAAGAATTCAAATGAAACAACAAGCCAATCAATACCATTTTAAGCGCACTTTTCAAGCAGTTGATATGGTTTTTCTTCATCTACAGCCTTCCAAGCAATCCTCCCTGACACTCATAGGGCATCCGCTTCTCTCTTGATCTATCATAGAGGTATTAATTCAGTGGCACAACATGCAACTAGAGGATGCTGCATGGGCACCACTCCATATTCAACATCAATTTCCACATCTAAAGCTTTGAGGACAAAGCTTTTTCTAAGGGAGAGGGGATTTTAGGAACCCGTGTCAACCCTTCTCTTTACTTTGTTAGGATATTGTTGTTGGATGCCTGCATATGCTTTGTAATTTGTCTCGTAGTATTATATGTTGATCCATAGTTTGTATTATCCCATAGTATTGATCCATAGTATTGGACGCATATCCTTTGTAAGTCGTCCCGTAGTATTATATGTTCTATGGTATTGACCCATAGTATTGGCGAGAATTAGTATATAAGTTTGTGTTGAGGCCAATGAAGGCACGGTGAATTTATTTGTATTGAGCTTGCTCAAAGGAGGTTTCCCCCTCGAAGCGGCCCGCGATCAATAAAAATATTCTGTGATCTAATATATTGTGCATTTTATCAATTAATTGTTGCAGGTTCCTCTCACTTTAATTGTGGCATTGTATGTTGATGATTTAGTCATTACTAGTAATAATGTCAATCGAATTTTGGGTTTGAAGAAACCACTTGGAGATACCTTTGAAATGATTGACCTTGGTCTTTTGCATTTCTTCCTTAGTATTCAAGTTATTCAAATGGGTGATGGTATCTTTCTTTCTCAACCAAAATATGCCTCGGATCGTTTGAAATGGTTCAAGATGGACAAATGTAAGTCATGTGCTACACCTTATCAATCGAGCATAATGTTGTCGAAAGAGTGTGACTCTCCCCGAGTTGACACCACACTTTATCACCAATTTGTCAGTAGCCTAATTGATTTGACACATAGTTTACCAGACCTTTCCTTTTCTATTAGTGTGGTTTCCCGGTATATGCAAGATCCGCGAGAAATCCATTGGAAGGCTGCGAAGAGAATTGTTCACTACATTAATGGAACTTATCAGTATGGTATTAAGTATTGTTGTAGTATAGATCCACTAGTTGGATACATTGATTCCAACTGGGGCTACAACATTGACGACCGAAAGCCTAATTCTAGTTATGTGTTTTGACTAAGTTCTAGACCCTTGGTATGGTCGTGTAAGAAGCATAAGGTAGTCTGGATTTCGAATACTGAAGCCGAGTATCATGTTGTTGTCAATGTTGGTATAGAGGCACTTTGGATTCATCAGCATCTTGACGAACTTGGGTTTCTAATTTAGGCCTCCACTATTATTTACTATGATAATCAAGGTGCTATTCAAGTTGCTGATAATCATGTTTCTCATAGCAAAATGAAACATGTTGAACTTCATGTTCATTATTTGAGACAACTGGTACAAGCGAATGTTGTCTCACTTGTTTATCGCAGGACAAATGATCATGTCGTTGATATCTTCATGAAGCCATTACTAGAAACTACGTTTGTCAAACTTCAGGCTATGATTGGGCTTGAGGAAGCTGCAATTATGGAGGAGTGTTTAGAACAAGTAATTTCACCTCCTGAATATCCAGAGCATTGTGCTAATGGGGGGTGTTGGAACCTATGGTTTTGATGGTTCATCACACCTATGGAACTTGTAGAGACAATTAGTCGTGATATGACATGTAACTATCAGAGCAGTACACTAGAGTCCCGAATAGGAAAGTCTACATAGTGACTCTACAATCGGTTGAACCAACAATTGGATGGTTGGAGCAACCATGGTCAACACGACTACAATAACTGACTAAAGTATGGGATGTTGCATATTTTTTGGAAACAATTAGGACCAAAGACCCTCTTTGTGGACTAGATTTTCCTCACTTCCATGGATTTTTTTAGATCTGGGAACTATAAAAGGACAAACCTATGGGTTGTGTTGTGCATGATTTCGAGATGTATTTCATGCTCAACATGCATTGTGATGTTCTTATCATAATGCCCCGTGCTTAAGTGCTATAAACGTTGTTTTTAGACACCACCTCTTCTTGGAATACTATTCCCTTATGTTCTATCTTTTATGTTCTATGGTTCAAGGTTAAGAGGTTCCCTAACACTAAAAATCCATTGCCAAGTATAAACAACAACATGACCAACATCGAGTTCCACACAAGTTTCATGTTGGGGATAAGGTGTTTTTGCATTTGGAGAAGGAGCGCCACACGTGCCCCTATATAAAGACCAGGACACTTTGATATGGGCCTTACACCATCATGAAGGCTGTGGGTGAGAATGATTTTGAATTAAATATTCCCCCTTTCCTTAGCTTGCACCCAATATTTAATGTGGAATTACTTTGACCATATTTTCCACCTCTCTTGGATACCTTAGAGGTGGTTGAGAATTTGTACCATAGGGAACTTAATCCATACTGTCTTGAACAAGATATAGTGGATCAGATCATGGACACATAGATGAAGGGAACCCGCCAACAAAACATTCAACTCTACCGGGTCGTCAAAGTAGGGAAGCTTCTTCACCAAGGAAAGTGTCTCACTATGAGTCAAATTTAGTAGAAGTTTCCCCATCTGACGAGGGATATTAACAAAATGGATGCCATTGCATCCTAAGGGAGGAGAATGATCTAGATGGACATTAGTGGCCACCCACCTAATGCACTGGCTCAAAGACATAGTTTACCATCTTGGAAATTTTTTTATGGTTTTTTCCAGGTCTTGATCTTCCAGGGTCGTTTTGAGGCCCTAAACGACGTTTTTTTTGCCACAGCAGTGCCAAGGCGATTACTATGGCAACTTGGTACTGACACCACGAAGTCCTTCTTAGTCAGACATTTTCAACGGGATATCGAGTGCCCCAAACGAAGACCGTGTTCAAATGTTGTGCCCCTGGGACGTTGACATATCAAGTAACCACATCAGGTCCCACATACCTTTTGGTGTTTCATCTCTCGGGGTTAGGGTTTTTGATGTTTAGGGTTTTATCATTTATGCTTTATGTTAAAACGCCTTTCTAGCCTCATTAACTCAGTTCTTGTGGATGAGCATTGCCGACACATCTATTTTAAGAGATAAGCTACCACCATCTAGAGCTAGTTTGCATTACTTTATAGTTTACAGTGTTTTTATATCCCATTCATTAATAGAATTTGGGTTTTACTATACTACTATATTTTCTGTAAAATATTCGTGCGTGTTTTTGTTTATATCACTGCCTTCATTTCATTCTCCAATCTACTCTTGGTGTTTCTAGATTAGTGGTATCAGAGCAATCTACTCTTGTTGTTTATGAGTACATGTCCCCAATGAGATCTGAAAATCAAGAGTTGGGTCTTGAATTAGTTGAGCTTGGGGAAAACCACCCTCGTTAGCCCAAGTAGCCTCACATGGTGGGATAAGAAAAGAGATACAATGGATCAGGAGTTCGTATTAATTTGTTGCTCGATGAAGCTCTCGCACGACAGACGAATGAGATGATGGATAATTTCACGTAGATCCTTTGATGAATGCCGACGGTGGTGGATGCACCTTCAATGAGAATTCGTTTAAGAGGTTCGACTCCCTTCAAGGTACAAGTTAACTTTGACAATTCCTTATTTGAAGGCCAGATAGATGCATATGATTTGGAGAAATGGTTAAATCTGTTAGAGAGTTACTTCTCTATTCAAAATTGTTCCGACAACGAAAATATTTCCTTCGTGCTCCTTAAGTCCCTCCCACTTATCAAATATTAGTGGGATGGTTACTGCGAGAGACATGTGAGAGAAGAGTCTGAAATATACATGAGAGAACCCACTTGGGCGGATTTTGTCGATGCCATCAAGGAGGAATTCTACCATGTCAGAAACTATGATGACCAGTATACCAGGTGGACCACTTGGGTGGATTTTGCTGATGCCGTCAAGTAGGAATTCTACCCTGTCAGAAACTATGATGACCATTATACTAGGTGGACAACTTGGGTGGATTTTTTCGATGCCATCAAGGAGGAATTCTACCCTGTCATAAACTATGATGACCAATATACCAGGTGGATGAATTTGTGCCATGAGAGAGACTAGACAATGCTGATGTTCACCAAATATTCCCGAACTTGCGCTCAAAGCTAGATATTAGAGACTTTGAATGGAACTTGGTCCTAAATTATTGACATAGATGAATTTATCAGAATTCTCCTCATTGGGAGATGCTTATCGATATGTTGTCAAGTTCAAGCAAAATTTTAAGAAAAGAATAAGTAGAAGTTTGGGTTTGCAAATAATTAGCAGTAGAAGCCTGGCAAAGGCAGCCCAAACTTACAAAACAAAGGATAGATCAAGGATGAAAAAAATCATGATAACCAACCCAAGACATAGGAAAATAAGGGTAACAATAAATCGAAGAAGGACATCAACAAGTGGTGTGAGTTCCATAAAATCCCCTGGCACAACACTGATGAATGTCGCTCAAAGCAATCATTGTTGGTTGAGACGAAAAATCCAAAGCCGTACTCTGGCTTGGATTTTGATTTAGAGAAAGAAAGGAGAAAGAAGATAATTGATGTAGAACCTTGTGCCACCATTGCAACCACAAATATCCAACCAGAAGAGTCAGAGGAGCCAAAGGAAGGGGAGTGCCTCTTCCTTTCACAACTGTGGGTGAAGGGGAATCCGCTACATTTCATTGTTAATAATGGTAGCTAGAAGAACCTCATCACACCCCCAACCATACACCATCGGTTAGTTGAGCCATGGACGAGACATCCGTGTTTCTTATCGTATAGCATCAAGCCATTCAAAGATGCGGTATTGTGTGATGTTTCCCCACTTGAATTTTGTGATGTTCTTTTAGGACAACCCTATATGTGGAAACACCATGTTGTTTATGAGTCTAGGAACTGTAGTGTCATTGTTACTTTGGAGGGATAAATCTATAGGATATCTGAGGCAGTCCCGACTGTTGTAGTTTCTTTGATCTCCGTGAAGCAATGTTGAAAGGTCATCTCTCAGACTGGGAAATTTTTCCTTTTCATGGTTTGGTCAGAAGGTGGACAGAAGGTCACTGCAACCACCACAGTCTTAGCATAAGGTCTCTCTAAATAATAGAAGCAGGTCGACAATATTGTAGAATGGTATAGGGAAACCTTCCTTCCCCTACGGGGGTGCATTTTCTCTGCCAAGTCAAACATCCAATCGACTTCATACCGGGTGCTCCAATGGCCCAACATATAGGTTCTCTCTTATGGAGAATGATGAAATAAAATTCCAAATTCATGAGCTCATCCAAAAGGGCCACATTATACCAAGCTCCTTACCTTGGGTGAGTTCAATTGTGTTGGTGCAGAAAAGGATGGGACATGGCACTAGCACATTTGAGGAAATTTGCCACGGTTTTCTCGTCTCAATTGTGATGATCATGGGCATGATTTTGCGTGGAACCTGTTTCGTGGATATAACGACGAACTTGGAAAGCCGTCACAATAGAGATGAAAACTGGTCACCACGTGTCTTCTATAAGGTGGTCTTGAAAATGATTTTTTTTTATTCATTTTCTACAAACCGTCTCTCTATTGACGAACATTCGTCCCTATAACGACGCAAATATGTCGAAAAAGTGTTGCACATAAATTTGCTTCCATGAACAACTGTCTCTCTATCGACGGTTGTTCGTTGAAAATACCAAAACAAAGCCGGAGGCTGCAATGGTTTTTCTATACATGTGATGATGTTTCGGCGCAATTATTGACAAACATTCGTCGAAAAGACCAAAAGAAGGCTGGTGCCTTTCCACGATTTTGCTATACCTTTGACAAAATGTCGTCGATATATCGACGATACCTGGAAGTTTAAAAAAAAAACCATGGAAACTAATGTCTTATGAGTATAACCTAAATGTCCAAGCCATGTGACATTATATTAGTGAATTTTGGCATTGGACAAGAGCTTATCATCTTTTCTGAGAACAAAGATGATTTAATGAAATTGATGGTGAGTTTATCATGGTTTTTAGAATTTTCAAGTGCAAAAGAAGAGAATGAAAAAATAGATTGATCTAGTATATTCCTTTGATTTATCTAATTGTAAAGTCAACAGAGAAATGCTTCAACCTTTCATGAGCAAATGAGGTTGGAAATGAATGCTTACAAGTTACAACAAATTGAATTCAAAACTAGCATTAGCAGTGGATTTCATGCCCAAAACATTTCAATTTGGTGTAATATTAAGTTGTTTTGGGTTCTAAAATTGTCACAACAACACTGAAGTTTGAGCCAGAGTTGATCTAAATCTGGTGAAAGCATGGATATTTTTATTTTCTAACCGACAGATTTAGTTGTTTATATTGTTGTTGTTAATGCCCCACAATGTTCCTAGGAGGATAAAGTACTCCATGATAGTTTTTGTGCTACGAATCCCCATGTTTCATGTTTTTTCTTTTCAATATGGTAACCACCTTTAACCAAAAGAAATGGAAACTAGTTGGAAATTGTCGAAATGTTAGGATGGGATTAGATTCATTTCCTTAAGGGAGGAAGAGATTCTACAATCGTGGAAGTTGGAACATGTTGTCACATGCATTTTGTACAATAAATTCCACTGGAAAAGTTTTAAATATTGTACATACATATAGGATATGGAACATTATAGTGACCTTAACTCAACTCCTAGGGGAAAAGAGTAGTTGTTCACCTAGAAAATATTTGTAGGCTCTTTGTAGTGCCAACTAGTGGTAAGATGTTTTGAATTTGCACATTACTGGAAGAGAAGACAATGAAAAATTGATCCTTCTTATGCAACCAGCTCAAGCATGGCCAAAATCAGTCAAAGTTAGTACCAAATATGCCCAAAAGAAAAAAAAATTCCCTTGAGCACATGATAGGAAAGAGACATGTTAATCAACAAAAAATTGAAAACTTATTTCTATTCTTTTACTATGCATGATCTCATATAACAAAAATTCATCATAGATCACCTTTTGGCATTGATCAGAAGCAGGTTGCACAATTGAGCATGCAATTTGTAGTTTAGAAACCATATCATAATTTCTTGGGAGACACTCCTCGTGAAATAGCATCACTTGCTCTACTACATGTGAAGAGCTACTAGTGAGAATTCATCATACTACAAAAAACATAAGGTGCACTGAATTCGTCTTTATTGAAAAATAAAAAAATAATAAAAAAATAACTCAACCCCTAGGAAAAAAGAGTAGTTGTTCACCTGGAAAATTTGTGTAGGATCTTTGTAGTTCCAACTGGTGGTAGGTTGTTTTGATGTTGCTCATTATTGGAAGAGGTGAATATGAAAATTTGATCGTTCTTATGCAACCACTTCGAGCATGGCCAAAATTGGTCAAGTTAGTATCAAATATGCCCATAAGATAAAAACAGTCCCTTGAGCACATGATGGGAAAGAGACATGTTAATCAACAAAAAAATGACAACTTATTTCTATTCTATTACTAGGAATGATCTCATGTAGCAAAAAATTCATCATAAATTACCTTTTGGAACAGAGAAGTAGGTTGAACAGTTGAGCATGCAATTTGTAGTTTAGAAACCATATCATAATTTCCTTGGAGACACTCCTCATGTAATAACATCACTTTATCTGCTACCTTTGAAGATCTAGACATATCAATTTATGAAGGGCTCACCATAGTTAATGATAAAAATTCCAAACAGATTGAGGAAAGCAACCACAGAACCAATCACATTGCTTTTCTTAGGCCCTAGCGAGTATGAATAATTGAAATATTCTTAAGGGATATTGTAATTCAATTCGATCATTAGAGATTCTAGCTTTTGCATCATTTTGAGAAATTAACAACGTATATATACACTTGTAGAAGAATTACAGCTGGTTAGGTTTAACGATTGTGTCAATTCTTGTCCTAGTAGTAGTGTGTCCACTGTAGATGCAAAACTTTGCCAAACAATGTTTGAGTCGAAGTTGTAGAGAACAAATCTGCCTGAATATTGCATCTTTCCTAACTCAACAAACAATATTATGGTCTCATCCATCTAGATTGTTGATTTTCCATATCCCAGCTAAATATTCCCATCTTGACCAAGAGTGAGGAATCCTTCTTCACTTACTGGTTGGCTTCTGATAAACCTAAAACCCAAAACCTTCAAATTTTACAAATACATAAACGTTGCAGTAATAAAAATCAATCATCACTACAATCCAAGAACTTATGTATCCAAATAGGAAATTTCACAATATAAAATAAATATAGAAGATGATTTGGCTAATACAAAAGAAATACAATAACAAACATAAAAATGCAAAACATATTTGTTTGATTTTTTTGGGCTACTTTCTCATGCATTCAAATTGGAACTTTGTTGACTAGTCTTTGTACTTGATGATGATGCAATTGGAATTATCATTGACCCCATTTGGTCATCTTTGGATATTAATATAAAATCTATTCCTTTCTCTCTCACTATATTTTTAAACCACACACTCACAAGTGCTAAGGCTAATGATCACACCTTGATGAGGAATAGGGATGAATCGGCTACATGGAAACAAAATAACAAGAATTATCTATCATTAGGAAATTGTGCTAAATGCAAGGACAACATATTGAAGGCATGTGTAACCTACCTATCTCACCACCCTCCTATATTAATGCCCGCAACTCAAATGATAAATTCAAATCTTCATCCTCAAGTTTTCATTCATTTAGAAATGATTGAGATAAAACTTAGTAGGAGTAAAGTGGGAAGGATGGAGAAAATAAGGGTTGGAAGGAAATCAAGGACATCCTTGACATGATGCTAAAGTTACACAGATACCAGGTTTCCATGGATTATGTTATGGTGAATAAGAGAGGCAATTGTAGATCAGATGAATCATCTAGCCCAAAGTAACAAGCTACCAATGCGACAGACAATCACCAAGCCTTGGATCCTAATTGGGGGTAGTTGAAGGGTAGACATTCTCAGGTATAGGTATCAACCAACAAGAAGACCAAAAAATCAGATAATGAGTTATGAGCTCTTGGATTATGACCTGTAGTTCTCATATCTTTACTTGATGATACTCTCCTAGTATTCCATTTTTTATAATTTTTGAAGTAGGTTGATTTGATGGCTTCTTGTGGTGTTGAACTTAACCTAATATAATACTTTTCTAGTTTAAATCAAAGTTAAAGGAAGAAGAGAAAAAACATAATGCAAGCACTTTCGTTTGGCTAAGATGTTACTGGGACTTGTAACCTCAGTAGGTGGCCTAAGATACCTTGGATTTCCCATTAGCAAACATATTCTTACGTTACTAAGAAGCATTTTTGTTTTATGTAGAAGGTTGTCTCCTAGTTTGGATGATAGTCTAAAAGTAGTTATTTACTATTGGTTATATCTCTTGTATCTTAATAGAATGAAATAGAATTTAAGGATAAAGACAAACACATTAAGGATAAAGAACACGTGAAAACCCTTACCTTATCATTTTCCTTTCACCAGATCCATTCGCCCATACAACTTGATAAGAGTTGTCCGCGAGATGAATTTCCATCACCAAGACCCGCATAAATCATCGAAGACAGAATTTTTATATGAGTAAATAATATATAAGCAAATAAACAATCATTTAAATCCTACTACAAAGTCCTGTAGAAATCAATGAACCGTGAAATGTTAAATTTATTAACAATATTTTAAGAAATAGACATGCATTTAAAAATTTACAACCATCTTTAATACATAGTAATAAAAGAATATTTATACCTTATTGATCTCCTCTCTGTTTCGAGAATATTTTTATAGTCTCTACTGAACAGGGCCAACCACATGAAGGTGTAAGCTCATATGGCCCCTCCCCCCCCTCACATTGCTCTCAATTCCCCATACCCAATAAATGATGTTGTTTACATAGAAAACATATAAACATTCATGCATAACTAGGCTAGTCATCAAAACATATAAACATAAAAACATTGAAGCATAATGAGGTAATTCATATAAACAATATTTCAGACTAACAACATCGATATACATCCAAATACAAGTCATGAATTTATACAACTACTTTTTCTTTAATTTCTGTTTTTTTGCATTGTAATAACTGACGATTAGGGTATTATCATCATCATTTGGTGGAATATCTACAAAGCCATGTCCTGCTAGTGTTTGTGTTTCCATGCCCTCATGTATCATACTTCTTGTACGTCGTTGAGTAGGGCGTGGAGGCAGTTCTGAAGGGGCGTGAACTGCAACAACGAAAAATGGCATATCGATATGTTGAAATATTATTGAAATTAATAGTTCATTATTTTGATTAAAATTACAATATTTCTCTTTACCTGTCTGTGTAGCTGTGACAACTGATGTGTTAATTGTTTCTCTAATTGCTAATTCCTCTTGTGGTTCACCCTCCTGAGCTACATGGTCTTCCATTGAAAGAATAAAATTTATAAGTATATGTCAGGAAATAAATATCTATAATCACAGTAGATATTTCTATTTCCAAAGCACACATACCAGAATGGATACTCTTCTCCCCACTATCATGGGACATGCACACCCCAACATCAGCTGGTACGTGTTGAGTAGCGCTAGATTCACTGATGCGGTTGCACTATTGCTTAAAAGAAAACATAAATATTTAGTTATGGTTGATATAATCAAAACTGAATATAATTTTAATAGTATACTGCAATGATGTCCTTATTCATTTTAATTACCTGCATCTACGTCATTGGGGAGATTGGAGTCTGCCCCAAGCTTTTCCGATATTCAATCACACTTTTAAAACCATACTTGAAACCAAGCTTTAGGTCTTCCTCGATGGAAACATCTTGGAATGTATTTCCCTGCAATGCATAACAAAATTTCCAGTATATCAAAAACAAATATTTGTTCGTTACTGTCAAATAAATATAATTCCCCACAGTTAATCATTTAATTCTTACGATTTGGGCTCTTAGTTTTCTATAGCCACCCTGGCCTAGTTTATGCTTCTCGTGCTTTTCCACTCTAGCCTTGGTTGCTTTGTAGGTGTTAGGTAGCCTATATATGAAATTTTGAAAAACGTTAGATATTAGAATTCTTACTTAAAACAAAAAAGAAAAAAATAAATGAGTATACTTCACTAAAAAGATGATATGTGTTGTACCTTTCTTTTCCAGGACGTGGTTGTTTTCCTTGTCTTTTTAGCAAGTTCTCCTTTGCATCCTCTATGAGTTCCTTCCACTCTTTCTCTGGAACCATGGGAGGGCGCTCATGATTGAGGTCAAGTTGCAATTTATCGCTATATTGGGCCCTGGTATATTTTAAATTCTCGTCGGCTAACTTTGCAACCAATTTCTTGTTGAATGTATTGCCGAACAAGTTTACCATGTAGTCTATCAATTCATCTCTCTTTGTGCTATCTTGGTTATTCCACCATGTGCGAATGGTGGGTCTAAACAGATCCAATGCTTTGTCATTCAAATTCCTGTAGAAAACATTGTTTCCTGCAGAAACGAGTAATCCATTAATTTATAATAATTTCAACGTATGTCCATTTCAATTTCATGATTAAAATGAATAAATTAATTAATAAATACCTGCAATCTTTTGAATCTTGATCAGAACATAAGCGTCATCCACCAAAAAGGTGAGATCTAGTGATCTGGTGATTTTAACTCGTGCTGCTCCATGAAAATTTTCCTGGTCATCTACAGTACGTTCATCTCCGGAGTCATGTGGAATCCTATGCTCCGTCGCATCATGCTCCGGCATGTCATGCTGATCAAAATCAGTTCCCTCATCAATGGATTCGAGGCCAACTGCAGGAGTGTCAAAAAGACTCATTGGTACATTGCTTTGTCGACGATGTTGCTGCATTGGAGCATCACTGCTACCTATACCTGTCTCGGAAGTTTCTCTAGTCACGGGTTGTAAAAAATCCTACAAACGAAAACTTTACTTTATCAGATCACTTGGAAAAATAGAAAACATAATTTCAGATATGAAATCATGTCATAGCTTAAAAAAAATGTGAAGATGCCACTTACCCCATTATATTTTATTTGTTCTTTCAGCTCTTCAATCCTTGCCCTGATCTCCTGCGTCATGGGCTGTATGCGAGCCAAGGCAAGCATTTCTATGTTTTCCTTTTTCAGGTCCTTGTTTATAGTTTCCATTGGGTCTACGGAATAGTAAATTTCATCCTCAAGCTCCTCATCACCCAGATCAAGTGCACTGGACTAAATTCATCAAACAATAAAATTAAGCAAAATAATTTTAACATCATTCAAACATTGTTATTGTAATGAAATTTAGTTACTATTAGGAACTAACACTTACATGATGCGGTGTTGTGGCTGGTGACTTCCCATGGTCACCCCGTACTGATCTACTTCTAGTGGGTGACTATCCACGGTCACCCTGGACCGTGGAAGCAGCAGGTTCCTTTCCACGGCCCTCACCCTGACACGCTAAATCAATCAATAATTCATCATAAGCACATAAAAATGTGAATGTCAACAGTGGAAATCGAATGTTAACAGAAAAAATCAAAACATTTAGTTATTATATTTAACACTTACCTGACGGGGCACAGAGTGTGACCTTCCAAGGTCACCTTGGACCATGGAAGCAGCAAGTGCCTTTCCACTGACGCCACCCTGACACAATAAATCAATAAATAAACGTTATGAAAATAATTGTAACATAATAAAAAATGAGATATTGCAATAATATTTATTTTTACCTTAGAAGTAGAGGACACGTGTTCTGTTCCATGACGAACATGGGAAGACCCCTGCCATAGTGTAATAAGCATGTTGTCACATGGAAATATTCAGGGGTTGGAGTTTCTAGTTATTGTAGTCATATTTAGTTACTATATTTAGTTGAGTCAATAATTGTAACATAAACATAAATGAGATATTGCAATAATATTTACTTTTACCTCTGAAGGAGAAGATACACGTTCTGCTGCATGGTGATGAGAAGACCCCTACCATCGTGTAATAAGCATGTTATCATATGAAAATATTCACAATAAGCATGAAAAAAGTGAATTGTAACAGTAAAAATTGAATGTTAACAGAAAAAATCAGAATATTTAGTTATTGTAGTCATATTTATTTACAATATTTAACATTTACCTGACAAGGCATAGCTTGTGAAATTCCACGGTCACACTGGACCATGGAAGCAGCATGTGGCTTTCCACTGCCCCCACCCTGACAAAATAAATCAATCAATAAAATTTGAGTCAATAATTGTAACATAAACACAAATGAGATAAGCATAACAGTGTAATAAGCATGTTATCACATGGAAATATTCATAATAAGCACGAAAAAAGAAAATGTCAACGGTGGAATTTGAACGTTAACAGAAAAAATTGAAACATTTAGTTATTATATTTAACAGTTACCTGACAGAGAACAGAGTGGTACCTTCCACGGTCACCTTGGACCATGGAAGTAGGAGGTGCCTTTCTACTGGCGCCACCCTGACACAATAAATCATAAAAAAACGTTATGAAAATAATTGTAACATAATAAAAAAAGAGATATTGCAACAATATTTATTTTTACTTAAGAAGTAGAGGACACATGTTCTGTGCCATGATGATCATGGGCATGCCCCTGCCACATTGTAATAAGCATGTTGTCACATGGAAATATTCTGGGGTTGGAGTTTCTAGTTATTGTAGTCATATTTAGTTACTATATTTAGTTGAGTCAATAATTGTAACATAAAAAAATGAGATATTGAAATAATATTTACTTTTAACTCCGAAGG
This sequence comes from Larix kaempferi, assembly GCA_027924585.1. Taxonomy (NCBI): domain Eukaryota; kingdom Viridiplantae; phylum Streptophyta; class Pinopsida; order Pinales; family Pinaceae; genus Larix; species Larix kaempferi. The sequence goes on along the minus strand of BSBM01000734.1, from coordinate 272,289 downwards.
AGAATATACATGTTCTGCTCCATGGTGATGATCAGACCCCTACCACAGTGTAATAAGCACAAACATAACAAGACGGCTAACCACAAGTCAACACACAAACATCTAACCACAAGAGGGATAACCACAAGTCAACAAACATAACAAAACAAGTGGGATAACCACAAACATGGCTAACCACAAACATAACAGAACAAGTGGGATAACAACAAAGTCAACATAACATAACACATGGGGTAACCATAAACATAACATCAAAAGTGGGCTAACCACAAATTCAACATAACATAACAAGTGGGCTAACCACAAATTCAACATAACATAACAAGACTCTCTCTCAAAGATATGTGGTCCACATATGTGCCACACAACAATTGAAATTTTATCATCACTGTATAGGAAGGGTTCAACTTGGAAGATGTGATCCCCTCATTCTCATTTAGGTTATGCCGGAATCCGACTTTCAAAATACCCAACCAAGTGGAAACCAAACATGGAAGCACACTTGCACCAACAAAATTAGTGAACCAAGATAGCACAGTTGTAACATTAAAACATAATTTTCATCTCTTTCAACTACTCCATTAAAACATAATGTTCATCTCTTTCAACTACTCCATTAAAACATAATGTTCATCTCTTTCAACCTTAATACTCCCAACGGACAAGAGGTCCTTGTGTTAAAGTTGAAAGAGATGAAAATTATGTGTTGAAATGGAGCACCCATGAATGAAGTGTTGTACATTGATGAAGAGTGTGGGAACCTTAGTGTTTATAAATACAAATTCCTTAGCACCTGAAAAATTAGAAACCAATAACAAGGAATCATACTACCACCTACCAAGACATACCATGCTGCAAGACTACCATTAAATATTGTATGCGCCATTAAACAACAAACAACGCAGCAAAACCGCAGAACAAACATGTCAAAATCATATCTGATGACTTACGTGATGGGAAGAACCATCCTTGTACTCAGATTTTAACTTTTAGATCAAATATTTCCTCTCAGAGGCAAATCAATAACTATAACAAATTGGCCCTTAGTAAAGGGCATAAACATAGATGAGAGAGAGAGATCATAAATGTTGATAAGAAGAATATACAAGTACAATAGAAGAACCAACCACTCAAAGAGGTATGGCACAGTAAATATCAACCCCAAAAAATCAACCAGCACACCAAGTATCCCTCAAAACAGACAAAGACCGTCAACGCAACAAAAAACACAGCCATAGAAAGCAACAATATGGACTCGCACGCATGAAGTGGGAGAACCCAAATTGATGTAGAAACCCTCATAAAGGATAGTGCTAACTTCTAAGTAAGGAAAGGTTCGGTGTTGCAAGTAGACCCAAGCTCAAGCAGAGACAACCTTCAAACCCTTGATGTCATAAACAAGTGTTCCTAAAAAATCTAGATCAATCGTGCCAAAACAGATCTCAAAGTGCCATAAAGCACGAAAAAAGTGAATGGTAACAGTGAAATCGAATGTTAACTGAAAAAATCGAAACATTTTTTTATTGTAGTCATATTTAATTACTATATTTAACATTTACCTCATGAGGCATAGACTGTGACCTTCCACGGTCACCCTGGACAGTGGAAGCAGCATGTGGGTTTCCACTGCTGCCACCCTGTCAAAATAAATCAATCAATAAAAGTTGAGTCAATAATTGTAACATAAAAAAAAATAGATAAGCATAACAGTGTAATAAGCATGTTATCACATGAAAATATTCATAATAAGCACGGGAAAAGCGAATGTCAATGGTGGAAATAGAATTTTAACAGAAAAAATAGAAACATTTAGTTATAGTAGTCATGTTTAGTTACTATATTTAGCATTTACCTGATGAGGCATAGCGTTTGACCTTCCATGGTTACCCTGGACCGTGGAAGCCACATCTATTCGATTTAAGATGTAATCGATCAACAACTCTTCACCTGGAAGTATTGTTTTTGTTTCACATACAAATATACGATGTTCTTCGCGTCCCTAAAATTTGCAATTCGACTGCTTAGTTGCTGTCACTGGCCGTGTACTATTTATAAAGCCAGCAACATTTCCGGATGCTTTTGGTATCCCATCAATATGCATAGTCGCCCCTTTGTTTTTATTGTTTTATGCTAGTTGTATATAATTTGCGGCAACTCCGTATCTCCACATAATTCGAGTATATTGGACCAAGATCAACCAATTATTGTATCTGTATAATGGTCCGACATACTCCATGAATTCAGTTACAATTCCATAGCCGACCTTTATGCCATCCATGGAAAATAGCCCCAATCCATGTAAGTGTTAGTTTTTTAGAAATTAATACATTCTGATCTAGGATCTTAACTGAAAGAACAACATGTACAACATATCAAGCATAAGAGACAAGAGACAAGAGACACAAAACATTTCACCGGGGAAAACCAAGAAGGTGAAAAACCCCGCAACTTCCTCAGAGATAGAATAAGAATCAATACAAGGATCACCATTATCAAACCCAAGAGATAGATATCTTCAGCAGCATGCTCCTCCTCCACTTGTGTGCACTCCTCCTCTCTCTCACTAATACGAAGTGAGTGAACAATAGAATGTGTAAAATGAGAGAGAAACACTCTCTATTTATACACTAACTTGACTTGACCTTTACTCAACTAGGTCGGCCTCAACTTAACCACTTAACATAATGCTGACTGGGACGACCCCTACTAGGGTGGTCTAATAACCCTTTGAACCACATGACTCATACAGGGCCAACCCCATCAAGGTGGTCTAATAACCCATCAAGTATAAGTTACAACACTTACAATATAACTTGTGACACATGCAAGTACACATGACGACACTTCCAATCAGAGGAATAATACATCTCCGTTGGGGATACAATAAAGTACAAATGTAATACATAGAAGAATATCTTCTGAAGTTACAAATACATCAACACTCCCTCTTAACTAGGAAGGTATTCTCTAGACACAAGTCATCAATACACATAGGCACAAGTCTTCAATTCTGGAGCTGGATCATCATCACTGGATTACGAAGCATCATCATCATCACTGATGCTGTACTCGACATATCGATCACTGGGATATCTCTGAATTCTTCTCGTCATAGGAAGTTCTACAGAGCCAACCCTTTTTCATGCTGGATGTAGGCCCACCACCTGTAGGTCTTCATCAACATTGGCCATGCTGTGGAATCCTCAGTACTGATTACGTGAGTCAACAAAACCTCGAAAGAGCATCCTAGGAATTTTACGAGCACACAGCTCAACCTATTGGATCTCCCAGGACCTCTTACATGCCACTGCACAACCTTTCCACGGCCATAGAGTATCATCCTGATACTCATGATCATACTGATCATGTCATCTCATCATCCACGAAGCACAACCCAGATGCACATCACACAACACTTACATTCACCGGCATTGGAAGACACACTTCAACCATCCGTGAAAGGCTCAACACTTATATCTACGCCATGGGAAGACACACTTCAACCATGTGAGAATGGCATCGCACTTATATCCATATCCATGGGAAGACACACTTCAACCATGCTAGGAATGGCACATCACTTATATCGCAGCCATGGGAAGACACACTTCAACCATGCTCGAATGGCTCAACACTTATATCGCAGCCATGGGAAGACACACTTCAACCATGCTCGAATGGCACAACACTTATATCAACGACCATGGGAAGACACACTTCAACCATGTTGCAATGGCCCCAGCCCTTATATCTGCACTATGGGAGGACACACCTACCACCATGTGAGAATGGCTCATGTGCATCTGTGTCTTCAGAACTCATCACACATGATCCAACTGATCATGCAATGCATCCACCCGATACATATCATCACATACGATCGTCCTGATCATCATCATAGCATCGTCCTGATGCATATCATCCAGAGTATCATCCTGATACTCATCACACATGATCATCCTAATCACCGTCATTGCATCGTCCTGATGCATGTCATCCTACATGATCCAAATGATCATACAAAGCATCCAACTGATGCATATACATATACATGATCCAACTGATGTATATACATATACATGATCCAACTGATCATACAAAGCATCCAGCTGGTGCATATACATATACATGATCCAAATGATCATACAAAGCATCCAACCGATGCATATCCAAAGCAATAACTGGAGCATCGTCTTGATGCTCCTCACACAGCGCTTACATCCACAACCATGGGAAGGATCCTCTTCTCACCATGCTTGGAATGGCTCCTGCAAATGTGTCCCATCACTTCTTCCTCAAAGTATCTTCAATTTGAAGAACACCAAGCCTCTCTCTGAAGTACTCAAACTTCACTCTGGCTAGTGGTTTCGTCAACACATATGCAACTTGCTCATCTGTCGCAACATACAGGAGCTTTACTGCTCCTCTCTGCACCATATCCTTGATATAGTGATATTTTATCTCAATGTGCTTCGACTTGTCATGGAACACCGGGTTCTCAGACAAATTCACACAACTCTGGTTGTCACAGAAGATACAGGTATCATCCAACGAGAGATCAAATAACTTAGACAATAGATTCCTAAGCCATACTATCTCACAACTAGCCGAACAAGCTGCGACATACTCTGCTTCGGCTGTACTCAGTGCTACGTAGGACTGCTTCCTGCTAAAACAAGAGATCACACCTGATCCCATACTGAAGCAACACCTCGAAGTGCTCTTTCGATCAATGGCACTGCCTGCCCAATCTGAATCAACATAACCCTCCAGGTTAAACTTTTGATTCGCATCATACTTGAGCCCATAATCAACCGTACCCTTCAGGTACCTTAGAATATGCTTTACAGCAATCAGGTGAACATGTCTAGGATCCGTCAAGAACTGGCCCAAAGTTTTCACCGCAAAGCAAATATATGGTCTTGTGTTCGCCAGGTACATCAAGGACCCAATCATCTGATGATACACCATGACATCAACTGTTGATGTATATGTAACTTCAGAATGTATTTCTTATATATATTTATTGTACCCTTATAGAGATGTGTTATTACTCTATAAGGAAGTGTCGTCATTTGTATTGACATGTGTCGCAAGTGTGTTAACTTGCCGATGGGTTATTAGACCACCTTGTAAGGGGTCGGCCCGGATTTATGTAATATGTGGTTATTGTACCTAGCTAGACAAGTCGGCCCCATAAGGTTATTTGGCAAATAGAACAAGTATAAATAGAGATCGGGAGATCTCTATTTGTATCACTCAGAAAATCACTCATCCTTCTCTCCGAAAGTGTGCACATGTGAGGAGGAAGATCAGCACATAGACGAAGTCTATCTCTTGTATTTTGGTTGTACTATTGCTCTATCTATCTCTGAGGAAGTTGTGGGGTTTTTCACCTTAGGGTTTTCCCAACGGAAACTCTGTGTGTCTATTGTCTCTTATGCTTTTGCTTCTTGTGATGATTGCCATGCTTGACATGATTTATATGCATTGATATACTATACATGTTATTCCCTCAGTAAAGATCCTATAGCATATTGAATTAATGCTCAAAATCTAACATGGAATCAGAGCTAACCTGAGAAGAAGACACTGTGCAGTTACGGAAACCAAAGTTTCTTGTTTATTGGGTTTCTCTCCACAGTTTTTGGAAAAGCACTATAGTAGATTGACTCTACTCATCAAGTAGAATCTATCTGTCCAATCAAAATTCAATTCTGAGCATTTTCAGATTTGGCCCTAAAAATTAGGGTTTCCACAAAAATAGGAATTTCTGAAATCTGAAGACATAGTTGGAAGCTCCTTGGAAAAATCAAAGTTTAGAGCTTTGGATCGAGATTTTTGGCTGGGTAGATCTCCGAGAAACTCAAACCCTAATTCAGAGTTCTCCTTAGTGAATGCGGGAAGACTAAAAGACATTTCTAAAGTGTGAAACTTTGCAGATCTGAATTTCTGAATATACCAGGCTGATCAGTTCATCAAGGAGCATCTTTCTATCCTTTCAGAAAGTTGAAATTCAAAGTTTGAAATTTTAGGGTTTCTCTGACAAACCCTAATCCGGCACCAGATCTAGTTTTCAACAAATCAAGTGGTAAGACCTAAATATTTTCTATTTCCATTTGAAGTACTCTTTAAGATGTCTCACCACACCAAGCTTGAGGATAAGCTTGAAGGGGCTGATAACTTCCGAGCATGGAAGTATAGAATTGGGTTAATCCTTGAAGAGAATGATTTGGATACTTATATAAGTGAAGAGGTCCCTGTCTGAGAGGGAGAAGAGGCTAAAGCTCTTCATAAGAGGAAATTGGTTAAGGCAAAGAGGATCATTGGTATTTCTATTAAAGATCATCTCATCCCTCATGTGTCATCCCTAAAGACACCAAAAAAGATGTTTGATTCCTTGACCAAACTATTTGAAGGCAAGAACATAAATCGGAAGATGACCCTGAGGAATCAATTGAAGAATATCAAGATCCAGAGTGCAGAGACTATGCAGTCATATTTCTCAAGGGTCTCCCAGATAAAAGAACAACTTGAAGCTGTGGGTGAAGATATAGAAAATGGAGAAGTGGTGATGACCACACTTAATGGCCTTCCTAGGTCACGGGATTCCTTCATCCAAGGAATTTGTGCTAGAAAGAAACTCATCACATTCAGTAGGCTGTGGGAAGAATGCTCACAAGAAGAAGCTCGAATTGTAGCTCGAGAAGAGAAGATAGGGAATGAAGATCAAGCTCTCACAGCACACTCCAAGAAGTATGATGATAAGAAGGGACATCACCACAATAAGAAAGAAAAGCAACACCATCAAAATCAAAGAGGTAACACCAAATCTCGAAGACACATGTCCTATGCTCGTTGCTATACATGTGATGAAAAGGGACACTATTCCATAGACTATCCCAGAAATAAGAAAGATGGTTCTCACAAGAAGAAGAACTTCAAAAGAAAACATCATGCTCATGCTGCAGAGGATGATGAATCTCCCAGGAAGAGGGCTAGAGAAGATAGTGAAGATTCTTCAAGTGATGAAGAATATGTTTTGATTTCTGCTCTCACTAGAACCATTACTCATGGAAGTAATGATTGGCTAATAGATAGTGGGGCTTCCAAACATATGACAGGATTCAAAGAATTCTTTGTGGATCTATCTGAACATGATTCACCCCACAAGGTGAAACTTGGGGATGGCTACCAGTATCCCATAAAAGGGAGTGGTGAAGCCTCCTATAAACTAGACTCTGGAAAGTCTATGAAGATGAAAGATGTACTTTATGTTCCCGGTCTCAAGAAGAATCTACTCTCCATATCTACATTGGATGCAAAAGGCATGAGGGTTACTTTTATAGATGGCCAAGTCCTAATGTGGCCAAAAGGTAAGACTATAGATGATGCAGTTGTGATTGGAGAGAAAGAGGGAGGATTATACAAATTAAAGGGCCAACCAGAACAAGCCATGGTCCATGAATCGGTAGAGCCAAGTGAACTTTGGCACAGAAGGCTTGCACACATGAACTATAGAGAACTACCAATTGCAAGCACAGCAGCGGAAGGTCTTCCTGAAATACAGACAAAGCATGAAGGCATTTGCAAAGGTTGTGCAAAGGGAAAGAACACCAAGAAGACATTTCCAAGTAGTGAAGGCAAGGCATAAGTAATCTTGGAAATTATCCACTCTGATGTATGTAGTCCAATTTCATCCAATTCTCTAAGTGGAAGATTTCAAGAAGCTATGCAGCGATTCAAGGATTAAGAGGGAGTTGTCCACTCTCTACATTCCACAACAGAAAGGTGTAGAAGAAGCTACTTTAGAATAGGACTCCAACAACTCCTGCAAGGAAGCAAAGATTCAGAGGGAGTCCACCCAACAAACAAACAAAGATAAGTATTTGAATTATCATTTCTTGTATATCTGATTGTTTAAATTCAATGATGTATATACTTATGTTCCTAGACTTAGGTTATGTATTATGCATATTAGAATAATTGCATTAATGAACAATATACTACTAATATGCATGTGATGGGTAAGTGGCCTTTGGCACTGTACAACATTCCATTGCTACTTTTCTAGAATGAAACCTCTTTGCTAACATGTTGGGAGTTGTGCACACTCTTAACAATGTTCTGGTAGAGATTGGAAAGCATCTATAAAGTTACGGGATATGGATAAATGTTGTATTGAAACATTGGCTAAAATAATTGCATGACTGTATGACATATTTCTTTATGTATAAGAAATTGTTCTGAAAACTATGAGATGTTTCTAATTATGCAATTTAACTTGTCTTGTAGGAATGATCGTATACCATCACCTACAAAAGAAGGACTACAACATTTGTTCCAGCAACAAAGCTATCTATTGAAGATATTGAAGAATATGAAGTTCCCAGGATTTGGGATGCAGTATTGGAAGAATGCCATGATCCGTCGATCATGAAGAATGATGTGGTCCCAAGACCAAATGGGAAGTCTGTTGTGACTTCCAAATGGATCTATAAGATCAAGCATGCTGCAGATGGCAGCATAGAGACATATAAAGCTAGGTTTGTAGCTCGTGGCTTCTCCTTGAAAGAAGGGATTGATTATGAAGAAACTTTTTCTCCTGTGGCCAGATACACTTCCATTAGATCAGTACTTGCTCTGGCTGCAGTGATGAAATGGAAGGTACACCAGATGGATGTCAAGATAGCTTTCTTGAATGGTGTAGTTGAAGAGGAAGTGTATGTGGAGCAGCCACTCGGGTTTTAGACACATGACAGAGGAACACATGTGTGCAAACTGAAGAAAGCCCTGTATGGTTTGAAACAGGCACCCAGGACCTGGTATGGGAGGATAGATGGCTTCCTATCTAGTTTGGGCTTTACCAAGAGTAAAGCAGATTCCAACCTTTACTACAAGGTTGAGGAAGGAAATCCAGTGATACTATTATTATATGTGGATGACTTGTTTCTGACAGGTGAGGATATATTGATTGCCGACACAAAGAGGAAGATGGCTACCGAGTTCGAGATGAAAGACTTGGGTATGATGCACTACTGTCTTGGTATGGAGGTGTGGCATAGTGCAGATGGAATTTTCCTTGGACAAGGGAAGTATGCAGTAGATATCCTGAAGAGGTTCGGGATGATGGAATGCAAGGCCATGGCCACACCTATGGCATCGAACCTGAAGCTTATGTGTGATGCTTCATCTGAGCCGGTTGATGCTACGATGTATTGTCATATGATTGGGTCCTTGATGTACCTGACGAATAAGATACCAGACATTTGCTTTGCGGTGAACACCTTGAGCTAGTATCTGACAGATCCGAGACATGTTCACCTAATAGCTGCAAAGCATGTTCTGAGGTACCTGAAGGGTACAGTGGATTATGGGCTCAAGTATGAGGCGAATCAAAAGTTTAACCTAGAGGGTTATGTTGATTCGGATTGGGAAGGCAGTGCCATTGATTGAAAGAGCACTTAGGGGTACTGCTTCAGTATGGGATCAGGTGTGATCTCCTCGTTTAGCAGGAAGCAGCCCTGTGTGGCACTGAGTACAGCTGAAGCAGAGTATGTCGCAGCTTGTTCAGCTAGTTATGAGGCAGTATGGCTTAGGAAGCTACTGCCTGATTTGTTTGATCTCCAGTTGAGTGCTACTTGTATATATTGCGACAACCAAAGTTGCGTGAAGTTGTCAGAGAACCCAGTGTTCCATGACAAGTCGAAGCACATTGAGATCAAGTTCCACTATATCAGGGATATGGTGTAGAGAGGAGTAGTGAAGCTTATGTATGTTGCTATAGACGAGCAGATAGCTGATGTGTTGACCAAGCCGCTTTCCAGAGTGAAGTTTGAATACTTCAAAGGGAGACTTGGTGTACTTCAGATCGAGATGCCTTCCAAGGGGAAGTGATGAGTCCTGAGACACAGATGCACACGAGCCGTTCCGACATGGTGGCAGGTTAGTCCTCCCATGGTCGTTGATGTAAGTGTTGGGGCCGTTCCGACATGGTGGCAGGTTAGTCCTCCCATGGTCGTTTATGTAAGTGCTGGGGTCGTTTCGACATGGTGGCAGGTTAGTCCTCCCATGGTCGTTGATGTAAGTGCTGGGGCCATTCCGACATGGTGGCAGGTTAGTCCTCGCATGGTCGTTGATGTAAGTGTTGGGGCCGTTCCGACATGGTGGCAGGTTAGTCCTCCCATGGTCGTTGATGTAAGTGTTGTGAGCCTTTCACATGGTGGTAGGTTAGTCCTCCCATGGTGAGTGTAAGTGTTGTGTGTGTGCATCTGGGTTGTGCTACGTGGACTATGTGGTGATATGAAGACATTGATGTGACAGTTTGGTACACAGGTTTTGCAGAGGCATATAATCAGTCCTGAGATGCTCTTGTAGGTTTTGCAGTGGTAGTGTAATCAGTCCTGAGAGATCTTGCAGGTTTTGCAGAGGCAGTGTAATCAGTCCTGAGGTGTACCTACTTGTTGGCTATCTCGCAGAGATGATGATGATCAGGATGATCATGTGATGATATACATTAGGTAGATGTATGGTGAGTATCAGGTTGATACTCTGTGGTTGTGGACAAGTTGTGTAGTGGCATGTAAAAGATCCTGGGAGATTCGATAGGTTGAGATGTGTGCTTGTAAAAGGCCTAGGATGCTCTTACGAGGTTTTGCAGATGCACGTGATGAGTCCTGAGGATTCCACAGTATGACCAGTGATGATGAAGACCTACAGGTGGTGGGCCTACATCCAGTATGAAAAAGGAATGGCTCTGTAGAACTTCCTATGACGAGTAGATTCAGAGATTGGACGAGATAGAAGCAGATGTGACGATGATGATGATTCGATGACAATGCATCGATGATGATGATCCGAAGAAGAAGACTTGTGCTAGCAGATCTGTGTCGAGAAATACCTTCCTAGTTAAGAGGGAGTGTTGATGTATATGTAACTTCAAAATGTATTTCTTATATATATTTATTGTACCCTTATAGAGATGTGTTATTCCTCTATAAGGAAGTGTCGTCATTTGTATTTACATGTGTCGCAAGTGTGTTAACTTGCCGATGGGTTATTAGACCACCTTGTAAGGGGTCGGACCGGATTTATGTAATATGTGGTTATTGTACCTAGCTAGACAAGTCGGCCCCATAAGGTTATTGGGAAAATAGAACAAGTATAAATAGAGATCGGGAAATCTCTATTTGTATCACTCAGAAACTCACTCATCCTTCTCTCGGAAAGTGGCTCACATGTGAGGAGGAGGATCAACACATAGAAGAAGTCTATCTCTTGTATTTTGGTTGTACTTTGGTTGTACTATTGCTCTACCTATATTTGAGGAAGTTGTGGGGTTTTTCATCTTAGGTTTTTCCCCACGGAAACTCTGTGTGTCTATTATCTCTTATGCTTTTGCTTCTTGTGATGATTGATATGCATTGATTTACTGTACATGTTATTCCCTCAATAAAGATCCTATAGCATATTTAATTAATGCTCAAAATCTAACATCAACCGACTCTGATGAAGCATCACTCAATAGCTTCAGGTTCGATGCCATAGGTGTGGCCATGGCCTTGCAGTCCATCATCCCAAACCGCTTCAAGATCTCTACTACATACTTCCATTGTCCAAGGAAGATTCCATCTAAACTCTGCCACACCTCCATGCCTAGAAAGTAGTGCATCATCCCAAGTCCTTCATCTCGAACTCGGAAGCAAGCTTGATCTTGCAGATTCACTTGGAAGTCACAACAGACTTCCCTTCTTGTCTTGGGACCACATCCCAGACATCATTCTTCATGATCGACCGGTACTCCTCGATCATGGCATTCTTCCATTACTGCATCCTGGATCCTGGGAACTTCAGATTCTTCAATATCTTCAATAGATAGTTTTATTTGATCTTCGTTGCTAGAACAAGTGTTGTAGTCCTTTTTGTAGATGATGGTACATGGTCTTTCCTACAAGTCAAATTCAATTGCATGATTAGAAACTTCTCATAGTTTTTTCAGAACAAAATTTTGCACATAAGAATATATGTCATACAGTCTTGCAATTATCTTAGCCAATGATTCAATACAACATTTATCCATATCTCGTAACTTTCTAGATGCCTTTCATCTCTACCATAACATTGTTAAGAGTTTGCACTACTCCCAACATGTCAGCAAAGAGGTTTCATTCTAGATAAGTAGCAATGGAATGTTGTACAGTGCCATAGGCCACTTACCCATTACTTACATATTAGTAGTATCTTGTTCATTAATGCAACTTTTCTAAAATGAAAAATGTACATCCTAAATCTAGGAACATAAGTATGTACATGAAATGAACAACATCATTTAAGTAATCATAAAGGAAAATTCAAATACTTATCTTTGTTTAGTTGTAGGGTGGACTCCCTCTCAATCTTTGCTTCCTTGCAGGAACTACTGGAGTGTTCTCCCTCTTGATCTTTGCTTCCTGGATTACCTATCCTTGAACTTATATTCATCCTGGACCACTATGCATGCTTAAGTGTGCACTAGTGTCATCCTCAAGATCTCATACATGATCATAAATCCATTAGTATAATCTCAATACTATCAAAACATTATGATCCTAATTAAACTTAACATGTATGGTCATGATCATTTCATACATAGGTAATAAGCGTTAGCATTTTCAGGGAAAACTTATTTTACTCATGCATACTCTTATTTGACCATAGGAATCTTCTGGTTAGTCATATCATCAATCAAAGTAAGAAACATATTATGCATAAACCCTTGATTACTTAAACTTCTAACTTCAAGAATAAATATTATCATTCATACAAAAGTATAATATCCTAACACAAGGTAGGATTCTAACTTGATATAGGAAAAACATACCTGGTTATCATGTTTGCTAGTTATGACTAACATACCCAAACAATGCCTTCTTTTTCTCTTTAATGACTTGTGCTTAGTAACCTGCATAACTCATAAATTAACCATTGTAGAACCATATTATACATACCTCGTAAGTAGAGCTTCTATGTGATCCATGAGTCTTTGTCTTCATGTCACCATGGTCATATGTTCTTGATCTAGAACTTGATTTGTACCTTTCATGTTAGCGGACAACATCATCCTCATACAATACCACAGTGCATTAGTACAATCATATAACCCTAATCAATGAATGTCTTCTATCATTCACATACATTCATACTTTTACTAGGGTGATAAGACAATTCTAAAAATAATCAAGATTGTACTAACCTCAATAATATGAAGACAATCATATCATAAAATTAATCATGAAAGATTTAAACACATACCTGTATCTCCTCAAGTCATACCTGTCGAGATTGCTTGTAGCCTTCTCATGTAAAGCCTCAGCCTCATCTCCCTCTGGAACTGGAACTTCTTCACTAATGCAGGTGTCCAATTCATTCGTTTCTAGGATTAACCCAATCCAATTTGATTTGCTGAAACTGGATCTAGTGCTGGATTAGGGTTTGTTAGAGAAACCCTAAAAATTCAAACTTTGAGTTTCAAACCTCTGAATGGATGGAAAGATGTGGCTTGCTGAGCTAATCAAGCTGGTATACTTCAATTTTTAAAACTGCAAAATTTGACCCCTCAAAATTGCCTTTGAAACTTCCAGATGCACTAGACAGGATCCCGAACTAGGGTTTGATAAAGCCCAGTATTCTGCCCATCCAAAAGGTTCGATCTTGTGTTCTAAACTTCGATTTTTCTGAGGATCTTCCAGCCGTGGTCACATATTTCAAAAATTCCAACTTTTGCAAAAGCCCTAATTTTCCATCTTTCCGATCAAAATCCCGAACTAGGGTTTGATCAAGTCCGACCTTCTTCCCAACCAAAAAATTCGATCTTGGTCTCTAAATTTCGATTTTGATGAGTATCATTCAGCCGTGGTCTCCGATTCCAAGAATTTCAACTTTCTCTGAAACCCTAATTTCCCACAGCAGTGATGATCCAAGAATGAAGGTGCTCAAAATCCAAATATGTTTTGACAGAAATATGCACCTGATTTTTTCTGGTGTAACTCATAAATAACGAATCCACAGGGTCAGAAACTTTGGCCTGTGGTATCCTTACCTGTCATCTTTCGAACCCCACAGGTTTGACCTTAATTGGATTCTCTGAGAGAGAGTTATGCCAAGTGTCGCAACGTGACCTGTTTATGGGATAAAACAGAAGAGCGAACTTGTACGGTGTGTCACGTGTCACTGGTTCAATTTCGGCCTCTGAAAAACTTACCTGTGAAAGTAAAGTCCGTGCCCTACCTATTACATTTTATGAAATTTCATTTGGAGCTTCCTAGCCCAAGTTGTGACCTTTTTTCCTAGGTTACTCGTTTATGATTGAGATCTGGAAGAGGTAGAAACCCTAGATTGTACTGATCATAAATCACAAAGTGCAGTGAATTGGAAGTTGTGCTTTGGACACAAGGTACATGGGAATGTTATCTATGACCTGTAGAATTTTTCAGAACCTGAACCTTCTCCAAAATGTATTTATAGCGAAAGTTCCACGATGACTGGTTTTTTCTATATCAAGCCCTAGATTTTGATTTGTCATAAGTGAAACAAGTCTTATAAATGCCATAGCATGCCTTCCTTCAGGATAGCTCTGATACCATGTTATTTTTTCAGAATTTAATACATTCTGATCTAGGATCTTAACTGAAAGAACAACATGTACATCATATCAAGCATAAGAGACAAGAGACACAAAACATTTCACCGGGGAAAACCAAGAAGGTGAAAAACCATGCAACTTCCTTAGAGATAGAATAAGCATCAATACAAGGATCACCATGATCAAACCCAAGAGATAGATATCTTCAGCAGCATGCTCCTCCTCCACTTGTGCGCACTCCTCCTCTCTCTAACTAATACGAAGTGAGTGAACAATAGAATGTGTAAAATGAGAGAGAAACACTCTCTATTTATACATTAACTTGACTTGACCTTTACTCAACTAGGTCGGCCTCAACTTAACCACTTAACATAATGCTGAATGGGATGACCCCTACTAGGGTGGTCTAATAACCCTTTGAACCACATGACTCATACAGGGCCGACCCCATCAAGGTGGTCTAATAACCCATCAAGTATAAGTTACAACACTTACAATATAACTTGAGACACATGCAAGTACACATGACGACACTTCCAATCGGAGGAATAATACATCTCCGTTGGGGATACAATAAAGTACAAATGTAATACATAGAAGAATATATTCCGAACTTACAAATACATCAACAGTAAGGACGACAAATCAATGCAATACATCCTCCCATTGATGAAGAAATATGTGTCCACTTGAGGTAGCTTATTAGGTACCCATCGTTGCACTATATGCCTATACCTCAAGTGAAACTCAATGTCACCTATGCTCTCAACATCATAATTACATGACCCTCCGTTGGCAATAAAATATTGCATGTGTCTGCGAAATCTTTTCCTTACCTTTTCATATCTAAATGATATAGAACCGATAGATCTAGTACAACACGTCTCACTTTCAAGCTCTCCGAGTATATATTCATCATCACTCGAGGAAGATAGGTCTGACAGATACCTATTTGGTGGTACCTACACTCGATAAAACAAGAATATAAGTTACCAAGCAGATATAATTTAGCGTGCAAATATATTTACTTGTAATGTTTTAATATCAAAAGTTATTTCTTCCCATTTTTTTTATCAAAAGCTATTTTTCTCTCAAAGGTGCAATTTCTTTTAGAGTTATTTATATTTGAATTATTTTTAAGTATAAGACACGATTTGATTTGATTTGGAAAATGCTCACAACATGGATATAGAAGTGTGTTTCTTGGGCCACTTGACTAGTTAATGCATGCAAAGAGGTATGGGGTTCCCCCTCATATAGATCATGTTGGGGATTCAATTTGGAACGTGCGGTGGTCATATTGCTTCATTCATGGATTTCCCACCGAAACTCGATGACGTTAGTCTAACACTCCCTATTCCACAGTGGTTTGATATGCAAGTTTCCTCATGCAAGGTACTCCTTCTCTAACTATGTGCTACATGTGCGCAATGGTACTCTATTGTATGAAAATATGGTCACAAAGGTCCACCTCTCCTCCTCAACATAGGTCCTTGGTTCCATCACCAACCTCCATGAAGTATCCTCCTCAACCCAAGAATCATCAAATCAAATGTCCAACTTGCAAGGTGTGTAGGTCTCAAGCTCTAAGGGTTAAGTGCCCAATGCTCCTCCTCCTAGGTAAGTACCTCCCTTGATCAAGCAATCGAATCCCCCATTATGGGAACCCAATGAGTTTATCAACATGTCGATTATGTAACAATCTCCTAAGGGTACCATGTCAACACACTAACCAAGGCCAAGCATCCACCCAAACTGAGACATTGATATGACCATGAAGCATCACAAGGGGCTAAGAGACCTATTGCTCGTCTACCGAGGTGAGAACACTTTTGTAGTAATCCCAAAAGCTAACACATAGTTTTCCCTAAAATGAATAATTATATCTAAAAACTAGGTGGCCATGTGTATTACTTACTCATTATCCTTTCCAAATTTTTTAGGTGCATGCAGTTAATACACATGAAATTTATAACATCATGTCCATAAAAGACAAATGAGTATGGAGTAACATAATTCTCTACAAAAATTCTTTTTGCTTCAAAGTGAAATTCTCAATGTAGATATGAGTTTTGATTGCTTGAAGTTGAATGAACAAAAAACTTTACAAATTTAATCGTCAACAAGAAAATGTGTTACCCATTTTCGTGTTTGCACCCTTATACCAACGGAGACAACCACATGAAAGTGGTGTCTTCCAATAACATATTGGTTGATTGGTTGGGGGGTCAGTATGCTTTCTTGGTATACAATGTTAAATAGTTAGAAACCCCTATAATATGGCACCTTAGAATAGCTTAGACTGCTTTAACTTACACCAAATTTGGCCATGTTTTGCCTATTTTTTCCACATTTCATGCAATTTCATACATGGAGGGAAAGTGGGCCCATACACAAAATTGTCCAAAATTGGGCTAGATTTGGTCAATTTTGCCAAAAAAACACCATATTTTTTTAATTTCAAGCATGAAATGAGGTGGAATAGCATTGGGTATGACTCCCACTCCCTACCATGCATGTTTGAAATTGTAGCATGTGGACAAATTTGGAACATTTTGTTAGTGATTTTAGCTATGGGGAGAGGGTTTAAATGATAAGAATCAACCTTGGTGGAGGGGGTGGATTCTAGACATCATTTACCCTCTCTCCATACAAGAAAACTCACAAAAATTGGTGAATTTTTCCCTCCCTCCATGCCTTATTTTTTTAAAATAGGATAACATGGTGAAATGTCACCAAATTTAGACAAATTTTAGGTAGTTTTGAGTGGTTTTGCACATGGACGCGGATAGGGTGATGTTGGATCTACAATCCTCTTATCACAACCCTGAATCGTCTTACACTACCCAAGACCATTTTCTTACCATTGATACGGTGTTCTGCAACACAAAAATCCTGAATTTGTTTGGTCGTGATGGTAGGGTTCAGGCCCGTTCTCTATCAAATGGGCGATGGATGGGTTCAGGGCTGGAGTTTGACGGGTAAAATGCCCGTCATGGGTCATTTCCCCCCTCAAATACGGCCTATATTTCATATAAACCCTCAGAAAAACAAAGTAAATAATGAAACGTCTGTATATAGTGTGGAAACAGTCAAAACCGTGGGATTTTCCCCAAATTCCTACGTGATGCAGGAGCATAGGCTCAAAGGATGAAGTCATTTGTGAATTCATAAAGACAAATGTGATCTTCTAGAAGAGACTTGGAGTCTCATTTAAAATTTCTTATTTTCATAAAATATTGAATAAAGTGGAGAAGGATTTGATCCTTTCCAAGTGTAATAGTTAGGATAGGGTTGGTTATTCTATTGAGTAATTTTAGCAATCAGTTAGAGAGTCAGTAGATGAGTCATAAGTATCGATCCTATCTTCATGGATCTGAAATAGAACTTTATTTGTTTTTAAAGACAATCAAGGTTTATGGGAAGGGCGGCTGGAGTAGGTTGGAGAGATGAGAGTAGCTCAATAGCTTGATAGCTCGCAGAAACTTAGTACAACTCACAAAGATTGGGGGAATAGCTCGCATAGCTTGGATACAATTCGCAGAAGTTTTTTCTTTGGACAGCTCGCAGAGCTTGAGTAAAGAGGAGAGTTTTAGAAACTCGAGAGAAGGATCAAAGAGGAGGGATCAGTTCCTATTGGTTTCCTAGAGAAAACATAAACAAATTTGCGGCATTTGTTTCTGAGAATCGATCCGTGACTGAATTTCAAAGCTTTGTAAGATATTTTATGAAGAAACAGAGTGATTCCGGTGTATATGTATATGTTGTGTTTGAATAAACAAATTGTTATAAGGAACTTTTGATTTCTTTACTGGGTATGTGAATTTCTAATTAAATGCCTGAAATTTATGCAAGTATTGCCGAACAATACAAATACACAAAGAATATGTATCTAAATCATTTACAGACTTCATGGGTATAGTTTGATTGGGGGTGAATTCCTGTTTAAATCCTAATACATGCTCGAATAAGCTGATTTCTATAAGAAATGGGTAGAGGATTCATGTGCAGAGCGCAAAGGTCCATTAGATTTCCCAAGGGCCTGCATCACTACACTGCTAGGGTTAATGGGATTACCAAATTCATTGGGCCCTTTTTTATCCTCTGGACTGACGCCAGATTACCTCCCCTGGGAATGCCGGTATCCTCTGGACTGGTATCCCCTGCTCTTCAATTTACCACTGCTCTGCTCATCAAATTACCAGTGCTCTGGATGCTACTAATGAACTAGTGCATGAGAGTGAACTTGTTCTTTGTTGTTTTTCTCTGGATGCTGCTAATGAGCTAGTGCGCATGAGTCTTTTCCTTCTATGTTTTTTTGTATTTTTATTTGCATATTTTATATTTTGTGTTTTTTTAAGTTTATTTTCGGTTTTTTTTTATTTGCATATTTTATATTTTGTTGCATTTTAAATTAATTTTAGTTAAACAAATCTATGTTTTTAATTTAATGTAATTTAATTTAACTAGGATTTTGTCATAATTTGTATTGGTTGCATTGCTTATAGTGAGATCCTATACATAAGTCCCTTCAAGTATGAATACGATGATGATGACGATGATGATCATGATGATGATGATGAAGACCATGAAGATGATGGTGATGACGACAACAACGACGATGATGATGATCATCATCCTTGTCGTCGTCATCACCATCGTCTTCGTCTTCATCATCATCATCATCATCATCATCTTCATAATAATCATCATTGTCATCATCATCATCGTCATCATGATATTCTTCATCATCACCATCTTCCTTATCATCATCATCATAATCATCATCTTCATCATTAACATCTTCATTATCATCATCATCATATCTGTCATCAACATCATCAGCATCTTCATCTTCATCATCATATTCATCATCATCCAATTCATCATCATCTCCATTATCATGATCATCATCTTCTTCATCATGATCATCATCATCATTTTCATTATCATGATCATCATCTTCATCATCACCATCATATTCGTCATCATCATCATCATCATCATCATCATCATCATCATCATCATCATCATCATCATCATCATCATCATCATCATCTTCATCATCACAATTTTAGGGGGAGCTTAGTAAATGAAGATGTCTACATGATAGGGGGAGCATCTAGTTGAGTGAAAAATTAAGGATTGCTCCTAACACCCATTCCAAGGACTAATATGACAATTCAATATGATATGAGGAAGTAGTAAAAAAAAATACAACTTTTTGGGCCCTGTGAAGCCTCCTGTTCTTAGATTTGTGCACATGAAGAATCAAGACTTATGGACCTAGTCTGGTGTCTTAAAAGAGGAAGATCCTAACTGAGCAGTTTGGTAGTTCTATAAAGTGAATTCTTTATAGGAGTGAATAATCACTCATAACCATTCTATTATAATGTTGGACAATCTCAGAAGACTTTAGTGAAGAACAAGGTAAATATCTTGTCATCACATATTCATCATCATCATCATCACCATCACCATCATCATCATCTTCATCATCTTCTTCTTCATCATCATCATCATCATCATCATCATCATCATCATCCTCCTCATCATCATCCTCATCCTAATCATGATCATCCTAATCATGATCATGATCATCATCTTCATCATCCTCATCCTAGCCACCATCATCATCATCATCATCATCCTCATCATCATTGTCCTCATCATCATCGTCCCCATCCTCATCCTCATCGTCATCATCATCATCATTGTCATCGTCATCACCACCACCATCATTGATCATCATCATCATCATCATCATCATCTTCATCATCATCATCATCATCATCATCATCATCATCATCTCCCTCTTCCTACTCAACATCTTCATCATTGTCATCATCATCATCTTCATCATTGCCATCATCATCATCTTCATCATGATCATCATCTTCACCACCACCACCACCACCACCACCACCACCACCACCATCATCATCATCATCATCATCATCATCCTCGTCATCCTCATCCTCATCCTCCTCCTCCTCCTCCTCCTCCTCATCATCATCTTCATCATCATCATCATCATTTTCGTCATCATCATCCTCATCCTAGTCATCATCATCCTCATCCTCATCCTCATCCTCATCGTTGTCGTCGTCATCACCACCACCACCATAATCATCATCATCATCATCATCATCATATTCATCATCTTCATCATCATCATCATCGTCGTCGTCATCTCCCTCTTCCTAATCAACATCTTCATCATCGTCATCATCATCGCCATCATCATCATCTTCATCATCGCCATCATCATCATCTTCATCACCACCACCATCATCATCATCATCTTCATCATCATCGTCCTCATCATCATCAACATCTTCATGATGATGATGATGATGATCATCCTCATCATCCTCATCCTCATCCTCATCCTCATACTCATCTTCATCCTCATCCTCATCCTCATCCTCATCCTCATCATCCTCATCATCATCTTCATCATCATCATCATTTTCATCATCATCATCCTCATCCTAGTCATCATCATCATCATCATCATCATCATCATCCTCATCCTCATCATCATTGTCCTCATCCTCATCCTCATCCTCATCCTCATCCTCATCCTCATCATCATCATCATCGTTGTCGTCGTCATCACCACCACCACTATCATCATCATCATCTTCATCATCATCATCTTCATCATCTTCATCTTCATCATCATCATCATCATCATGCTGCCGCTGATGATGATGAGGAAGAAGATGATGATGATGATGATGAAGATGACGATGATCGTTGTCATCATCATCACCATCATCAGTATCGTCATCATCATCATCGTTATCATCATCTTATTCTTCGTCATCATCATCATCATCATCATCATGTTCTTCATCTCCATCATCATCATCACCATCTTCATCATCTCCATCATCATCGTCATCATCATCATCCTCATCATTATCATCCTCATCATTATCATCATCTTCTTCTTCGTCATCATCATCATCATCATCATCATCATCTTTGTCATCATCATCATCATCTTCTTCATCTCCATCATTATCATCATCTTCATCATCGTCATCATCATCTTCATCATGATGATGATGACGATGATGATGAGGCTTAAGGAAGATGAAGATGATGATGACGATCACGTTAATGATGATGATGATGATGATGATGATGAAGATGAAGATGAGGATGATGCAGTTGATGATGATGTAGTTGATGATGATCATGGCGATAAGGAAGACGATGATGATGATGATGAAGATGACTATGATCATTTTCATAATCATCATCATCATCGTATTCGTCATCATCATTATCATCATATTCTTCTTCATCGTTGTCATCATCATCATCATCATCATCATCTTCATCTTCATCTCCATCATCTTCATCATCACCGTCATCATCATCATCCTCATCATTATCATCATCTTCTTCATCATCATCATCATCATCATCATCATCATCATCATCATCATCATCATCATCATCATCATCATCATCTTCTTCATCTCCATCATCATCATCATCTTCATCATCTTCATCATCGTCGTTGTCGTCATCATCGTCATCATCATCTTCATCGTGATGATGACGATGATGATGAGACTTAAGGAAGATAATGATGATGATGATGATGATGATGATGATTACTATGAAGATGATGATGATGAGGATGATGAAGTTGATGATGATGATGATCATGACGATAATGAAGATGATGATGACAATGATCGTTTTCGTCATCATCATCATCATCATCATCGTATTCGTCATCATCATCATCATCATCATCATCATCATCATCATCATCATATTCTTCTTCGTCATCATCATCATCATCATCATCATCTTCAGCATCATCATCTTCGTCATCATCATCTTCGTCATCATCATCATCATCATCTTCTTCATCTCCATCATCATCATCGTCTTCATCATCTTCATCATCATCATCATCCTCATCATCCTCATCATCTTCTTCTTTGTCACCATCATCATCATTATCATCATCATCTTTAATTTGTTGTTAATAAATGGTCATTTTCGCCTCTTCCAAAAGGTAGGGGGCCCGCCAGGTCATCCCGGGATACAGGCTGGTGACTCCTTGTGAAGTCCAAGCACCTAGATCCCCCACCATACCTTCGCACCACGCGTCGAATACAACTAGAGAGGCCGACCCATATAAACTCTTACAAACAAGAATCCATTGCCAATGTGGGATAAATCCCAAAAAACAAATCAATTGCTACTATCAGATCCTTTGATCGAATGGTTGTTGAGTCTTCTCCATTTCTCCTACACGATCACGAGAAAGATCACAGATCTGTTCTATTTTTTGAAATGCCTTCAACTACCTGAGATAAATCTGCAACTTCCATCTCATCTAGGGATTTTTCAGGCCCATCTGATCAAGGGATTTTGGGCGTACGTATTAAGTTTCAGTCCGGTCTTGTCTAGGGCTTTTCAGGGCATGCAAAAATCTGAAAATTCATGGTTTTGATTCAGAAAACTCTGTCCTCTATGACTAGGAGAACACTAAGATTGAATACAATGTGTATTGAGATAGTTGGATTTGAAAATCTAAAGGAGTTGTATGCATAGGATAAGGACTCACATAGACTATGGAAAGGCGCAAAAGTATAGTGCCACAAGATGGGTATGAAATTATATTATTTTCTCCAAGATTGTTAATTGTTTAGAGGAAGATAGTTGTGTATGATGGACCAGGTCCTGTCACTGAGAAGGGGGGGTGAATCAGTGACACAACTTCTAAACCAAATTTTACTTAGTTAATTATGGTTTGCAAATATAACAACAAATTTGAACACAATAATTTATCGTGGAACCCAATAGGGAAAAACCACCAACACTTTTCTATTAACTGCAACATTTTTTTTTACAATTTACAATAGAAGGAAGATGTTTTCTTCCTCTTTGGATCAACACCAAATGATCAGGATGCACCCACACCCCTTTTTAGTCAGTTACAACTGACAAGGAAGCACCTACTCTCCTGCAGGCACCTACCTGCCCTAACTCCTCCCAACCACCCTTTTTTCATCAATCTGGAAATATTCTGTGTTATTCTCTGAATATCATAACTGCTGCTCTACTGTAGTCACACTTTCTCCTTCACATCTCGGCATACTTATAGTTCTTAAAAATATTCAATATAACTCTTCATAATCATCACACCTCTTCATAAAAAAAATAAATTATAAAACCATAACAAATTTGTCATTTTTAATTTTGTTCCATCGTGAATGATTCATTCTAACTAACTTTGGTGATCCTTCAGTTTATCGTTTCATTACATCTTCCGACAAATTAGTGGTCTCGACATTCTGATGTATGTTCAATTGGTAACGAACTTGGTGATCCTCCAGACTTGGCATTATGCCAAAAACTCCCAAAAAATGGCAGTCTTACTACCAACCAAAATAATGAGTGCACCTAAGCCAACAATCACTTCATATGACCATTGTGTCAACAAAAAATATTAATCTAATGGACGAGATCATCTCCTCGGTAAGTCAACGAATATTGTCACTTCTTCCAAAAAGGTAGGGGGCCTGACAGGTCGTCTCGGGCTCCAGGCTAGTGACTACTCGTGGAGTCCAAGCACCTAGAGCCGCCGCCATACCTTTGCACTATGCGTTGATTAACCATAGTGAGGCTGGCCTTTATAAACTCAATTGAACCTTTCCTCACTTCCAATGTGGGATAAATCCCACTGAATGAGTCAATCAACACCGTCGATTACTTGATCGGATGGTTGCGGAGTCTTCGTAATGGATTCTGCTGCAGATCTTCATCTCCTCTGCTTCTTGCATCGATTGAACGCTACCCATCAGAATTCCATGATAGCCATCGCTTTGTACTAGAGATTGGCCATGCTTCGTATCACAGAGATAGCCATGACACCATCGAATACTCTGTTTTGTGGATATGATTGGATTTGTTTCTTCATTAAACTTTTGCAGCTTCACAAGAAGTTCCTTGATAGTTTCCATGTCTGCTTTTATACCACCGAATTCTTCAAAGAAATGCCCAATATTTTGTTCAGTCTCTAGATCTACCATCTCCATCTCAGAACCAGCCTCAAGGTCCTCCTTCAAGGCTGCACGTTTGAGATCCACATAATTGGTGAAAGACTTTGTGAGAAGATCGTTCATTTTGTTCAATTTGGAAACAAAATTTGAATTGTACAGATACCATACCAAGTTCTCTACAAAGCTCGTTTCTCTGCTTGTCATCTGGATGCAAACACTAAGGTTTGTTTGAGCTTCCGTAGCAGTTTATTCCTAGAAATGCCTCCGTAGAAATGTTTTCCTTGGCTATTCTATGTTTTAATCCCTCCTATATAGCAACCACGTCTTCTGTGCTCAATTTCCAGCTTACAGAGGAGGTTATCTCCCAAATGGAGATGTAAAATTATTTGGCCCCGTGATGGCTAGGGCCTTCTACGAATTTGAACTTACTATCTCTTCTTGTGCCCTTCAGCTACTCTCTCTGGTCCACATCAGCTTGCTGATCTTGGATACTGCCA
Source organism: Larix kaempferi (assembly GCA_027924585.1). NCBI lineage: Eukaryota > Viridiplantae > Streptophyta > Pinopsida > Pinales > Pinaceae > Larix > Larix kaempferi. Next base: position 247,132 of record BSBM01000734.1, on the reverse strand, counting down.
TGTCCTGTTCCTTTTTCATTGCGGCCCCAAGTGTAGCAACGCCCATCAACATCCAACACAACACAATGAATTGATGGTGTAAACAAATCCATCTGAGTCCCTTTCAATTGTATGTTTCCTTCCACCTCCTGCTTTGACATCATACTACCTCATCCATGGCTCTGTCAACATAGACATGTCATCATATTCACCATAATATCAACATCAGTATCCCTATTCCAGTCATGATTATACAATAGAGGCAATACTTTCAATGACATCAATGCCTATTTTCATCATCACAAATCTATTGTCAATGCCAATGCCATCAATTCCAACCTGTATTGCCACATTGCCAACAATGTATACCTGAAACTTCATTATGTGAAGTTTGATAAGACCAAGTATTGTTGCAAGTAGAATTTGCATCCAAAAGTTCATATAGTAGATTGATAATATTTTCCATATGGGGCTCTTACAATCCAATCCAATGCCAAGATTTTCCTCCAAAATGTATATCAATGAAACATAGGTCTCCTTTGTCTTCATAAAGAGTACATATTTCCCAAGCAACGTTGTCTCTAAGGAAGCATGAATTTTCCAAACAATCGAACATAGATATTTTTTCCTCATTTTCATCTCCATAAGAACCTTCTTAAATCCAATTCCATTTTTTAATTATGATGATAAAGGTAAAAGGAAAAAATGGTTAGTTGATAGGTCCTATCCAAGATGCTAAGTTTACTTTCTAGAGATATATCTCCACAATATTCCTTTCGTAATTTACTTTCAATCTTACTTAATAATCTTTGTTGAACTAATGAGACAATGACACCCACAAGGATACTTAGGTATATAATAGCTTTACCTTGTTGGGTGATTTTTCATTTTGTAATCTCCCTCTTCCTAATAAACATCTTCATCATCGTCATCATCATCATCTTCATCATCGCCATCATCATCATCATCTTCATCATGATAATCATCTTCATCACCACCACCACCACCATCATCATGATCATGATCATCCTCATCATCCTCACCCTCATCCTCATCCTCATCATCATCCTCATCCTCATCCTCATCCTCATCATCCTCATCATCTTCATCATCATCGTCATTTTCGTCATCATCATCATCCTATTCATCATCATCATCCTCATCCTCATCATCATCATCCTCATCATCATCGTTCTCATCCTCATGCTCATCATCATCATCATCATCATCATCATCATCGCTGTCGTCATCACCACCACCACAATCATCATAATCATCATCTTCATCATATTCATCTTCATCATCGTCATCATCATCGTCATCTCCCTCTTCCTAATCAACATCTTCATCATTGTCATCATTGTCATCATCATCATCTTCATCATCGCCATCGCCATCATCTTCATCATGATGATCATCTTCATCGCCACCACCACCACCACCACCACCACCACCACCACCATCATCATCATCATCATCATCATCATCATCGACAACATCTTCATCATCAACATCATGATCATCATCCTCATCATCCTCACCCTCATCCTCATCCTCATCCTCATCATCATCATCCTCATCATCATCATCCTCATCATCTTCATCATCATCATCATTTTTGTCATCATCATCATCATCATCCTAGTCATCGTCATCATCATCATAATCATCATCCTCATCATCATCGTCCTCCTCCTCCTCCTCCTCCTCCTCATCATCATCGTTGTCGTCGTCATCACCACCACCACCACCATCATCATCATCTTCATCAACATCATCTTCATCATCTTCATCATCATCATCATCATCATCATCATCATCATCATCATCATCATCATCATCATCGTCATCTCCCTCTTCCTAATCAACATCTTCATCATCGTCATTCTATGGCTCGTTCCATCTTGCATCCCAACACCTGTTGGATACCTACTGGGGGCATAGAATTCCAACCGTGCAACAATATTGGGTTTTGGGAAGTCCTGCAAGTGTGTCTAGGAAGTTTCCAATTGGGAATTCTATCCATAAGTCCCCGGTCGAATATTTTGCAAAGTTGACCCCCATGTGCAAAAATTGCGCACTCCCTTACTGAGCAAAACCCTAGTTTCCAAAATGGACCTAAAAGATGACACCTGGTCCATGGGACTAGAGGAGAGGGGCATCCCTAGCACTATCCTGATGTACTGAATCCAACGGAGTCGACGTTTTTTTTATCTGAGCCACGGTCGTCATTCTATGGCTCGTTCCAATTCGCATCCCAAAGGCCTTTAGGGACACCCGTTGGATACCTACCAGGGCCATAGAATTCCAACTGTGCAACAAAACCGGGTTCTGGGAAGTCCTGCAAGTGTGTCTAGGAAGGTTCCAGCTGGGATCGCTATCCATAAGTCCCCGGTCGACGATTTTGCAAATTTGACCCCCATGCGCAAAAATTGCACACTCCCTTACTGAGCAAAACCCTAGTTTCCAAAATGGACCTACAAGTGATGACGTGGCATGTAATATGATGTGGCATGTGTGATAAATCTGGAAAGACACATGATGGTGTTTTGGTGCAATCATTAAGTCAATGTTTCATTCTGACATCATTCTTGAAAAGTTTGGCAAGTTTGTGAAACTTTGGAAATTGACTAAGTATGGAAAAAGTACTCAAAACTACTCTAAGAGAATGCCCACCATAATTCATGGTTTGAGAAAAATGCACGCACCATCATATCAGGCTATAGCTTGTTGAAGTGGCTATCTAGTCATGGTCTCAGTTCTCCATAAGCATGTATGAGGAGAAAGTTATAAGTCTACCAAAATAGGGTTTCCGGATAAACTTTGGAGAAGTTCTTGAAAATGGCTAAGTGTTGGAAAACTAGTCCAGGTGGGCTTGGGAAATTCCCTCCATAATTCATGGTTTGATAAAAATGCACGCACCATCATATCAAGATATATGTTGTTGAAGTGACTATATAATCATGGTCTTAGTTTCCCATAAGCATGTCTGAGGAGGAAGTTATAAGTCTGCCAAAACAAGGTTTCAAGATTTTTTGCACTAGAGGGAGTAAGACTGCCTAAGTGGCCTCAGTAAAATGCCCGCCATAATTCATGGGTTAAGGAAAATGCCCGTCCCTTCTTGTCAGGTTGTAGCTTGTTGAATAGGCTATCTAACCATGGTCTCATTTCTTCAAAAGAGTGCTTTATGACAAATTTATAGGTCTGCCAAAACAAGGGTTCAAAATAAACTTTGGAGAAATTTTGAAAAATGGCTAAGTATTGGAAAATTGGTCCAAGTTGCTTTGGGGAAATGCCCTCCGTACATCATAGGAGAATGATAAAAAATATCTGGAAGCACCAGGCTGAAGCTTGTTGATCTGTCCACCTGAACATGGTCTCATTTTGTCTTGAGAGTGTCTGAGGAGGAAGTTATAAGTTTTCCAAAACAAGTTTGTAGGATAAACTCTGGAGGAATTCCTGAAAATGACTTAAGTGTTGGAAAACTGATTGAGGTGGCCATTGGAAAATGCCCGCCGTACCTCATGGGAGAATGATAAAAATTATATGGAACTATAATGCTCTAGCTTGTCATAGAGGCTATCTCTCCATGGTCTTAGATTTCACGGAAGATGTTTGATGACAAAGATAACAGCCTTCCAAAACAGGGTCTCAGGTTACTTTTACATCAAAGTAGCAAAATTGCCCAAGTGGCCTCAGAGAAATGCCTACCCTAGTTTGCGGGTTGAAGAAAATGCCCACACCATATGGTCATCTTGTAGGTTTTTGTTTTGTCTACCTGACTATGCTTTCACATTGACTTGAAAGGGACTGAGGAAGAAGTTATGGATATGCCAAAATAGGGTTTCAAGCAGATTGGACCAAATCTAAGAAAGTGCAAAAATTGTCTAAGTGTAAACTCACTAGAACTACCTAAGTAACCTCAGTAAAATGCCCTCCATCTACTGTTGTTGACGTCTTAAAATATTTTGAGAGCATGTATCTCTAGAATGTTGTATGGGGCATCCAACCATATCATTGGATTGACCAAAGAGTCTCTGAGGAAGAAGATATTGATCTGCCAAAAGTGTCTCCCAAGTTGATTTGCACTACTTCAGTAAAATTCCCGCCGAGGAGAGAGAAATAGGATTCAAGGGGTGAAATTGGTTTGGATAGAATCCCCTAGTTTGCCCCTTATACAGTGGGTGTCTCACACTTCAAAATTGATGAAAATAAAAATCTCATTATATTAACCTAGGGTTTGGTAATTTTTCCTGAGTGGCAAATCAACAGTTTGGAAGGCCACTTTCAAATGCCCTCCAGATGATGGGTATGTGTTACTTAGTTCATATTTTGACATGGTCTTGTTCATCATTGAAGTAGCTATCCATTCATGCTTGTAGTTTTCTCTATGGTGATCACATGAGGAAGAAATCAATCTTCCAAAGTGAAAGAAAAAGTGATTTGCATATTAAAGACAAAGATTTCTCTAAGTGTCAAACTCACATGGCTCAGAGTCCATTTGGAAATGCCCACAAGGAGGTGTTCATGAGCTGATAAAACTAATCAGATGGCATAGTACTGTTCTTTGATGAACTGGCTATCCATCCATGGAGTCATCTTTCTATTTTGTGCTCTCACGTGCGAGATTTTGGCCTGCCAAAATCAGTGAAAAATAAGGTTGAAAGACACTTTATATTATGCACGCAAAGGCTTAGGAAGATACGGGCATATGATTTTAGTATTTGAAATCCTAAAACATTTTGTTTTTCAAAACATTTTAAATCATAAATATTTTTTGAAATGAAGAAATGTAAAGTGAAGGTACAATGATTGAGTGGAGTCTCACTCTAATGAGTAGTTCTTTTTTTCTTCTTTCATTTTTCTAGTCCAGTACAACTTTCATTGACATCTTTTCTTTCTTTTTTCCAGTCCAGTACAACTTTCATTGACATCTTTTCCATCTTTTTCTTTAGCTCAGAGGTATTCAACTAAAACACGTTGTGATAAATAAAAATCTACAATGTAATACATTTTATTGATAAACATCAGAAGTATTTATATACATACAAAAACAAGAAGAGATAGTTATGTCTTTGTAACTTATTAACTAAATAAAATTTTTAACTAGCTATAAATGATATAACTAGCCCTGAAATATTAGTCAACATTACCCCCTTAAACTAAAGGGACACCTGACATGCCAAGCTGCATTTTGAATTTTTCAAAATTTTCATGACCCACTGCTTTAGTAAATATATCTGCAATTTGATCTAAAGTAGAACAATGTGTCAAATGAATGTTGTTGGCCTCAACATGATGTTGAATCAAGTGATATTTAGTGTTTATGTGTTTGGTTCGATCATGGAATTTGGGATTCTTGGCCAATTAAATTGCAGAAGCGTTGTCAACAAAGAGAGGCGTTGAAGGAAGTGATGACATGGAATATATGATGACATGGCATGTGTGATGAAGCTGGAAAGACACATGATGGTGTTCTGGTGCTATCATGAAGTGAGTGTTACAATTTGACATCATTCTGGAAAAGTATGGCAAGTTTGTGAAGATTTGGAAATTGACTATGGAAAAAGTAGTCAAAACTGCTCTAAGAGAATGCCCGCCATAATTCATGGTTTGAGAAAAATTCCCGCACCAGCATACCAAGCTATAGCTTGTTGAAGTGTCTATCTATCCATGGTCTCAGTTTTCCTTAATCATTTCTGAGGAGAAATTTATAAGTCTGCCAAAATAGGGTTTCAGGATAAACCTTGGAGAAATTCTTGGAAATGGTTGTGTTGGAAAACCGGTCCAGATGGCCTTGGGAAAATGCCCGCCGTACCTCATGGGAGAATGATAAAAATTATCTAGAACTATCATGCTCTAGCTTGTCAAAGAGGCTATCCAACCATGGACTTATTTTTCACAGAAAGTGTTTGATGACAAAGATAACAGCCTGCCAAAATAGGGTTTTAGGTTGCTTTTACACCAAAGTAGCAAAACTGCCTAAGTGGCCTCAGGGAAATGCCCGCCATAGTTTGTGGGTTGAAGAAAATTCCCGTACAATATGGTCATCTTGTAGGTTGTTGTTTTGTCTACCTGACCATGTTCTCATATTGACTTGGAAGTGTCTAAAGAAGAAGTTATGGATCTTCCAAAACATGCACTTATGCAGATTGGACCAAGTCTAGGAAAGTGCAAAAAATGTCTAAGTGTAAAATCACTAAAAATGCCTAAGTTACCTTAGTAAAATGACTTCCATGTCTTGTGGTTGATGTATTAAAATATTTTGAGAGTATGGCTCTCTAGAATTTTGTTTGGTGCATCCAACCATGGCCTTAGATTGTCCAAAGAGTCTTTAAGGAGGAATATATCAATTTGCCAAAAGTGCCTCCCAGCTTGATTTGCACTACTCTAGTAACATGCCCGCCGAGGAGAGAGAAAGAGGCTTTAAGAGGTGAAATTGGTTTAGATGAAGTCACCTTGTTGGCCTCTATCGATTGGGTGTCTCTCACTTAAAAATTGGTGAAAATAAAAATCTCATGTTACCCTAGGGTTTGACAATTTTTGTCTAAGTGTTGAATTAGCAGTTTAAAAGGCCATTTGGAAATTCCCACAAGGAGGTGTCCTTGTGCTAATAAAACTCATAGGGTGACATAGATCTGTTCCTTGTTGAAGTGGTTATCCACCTAAGCTTTCAGTTTTCCTTATGATGGTCACATGTGCAAGAAATCAATCTTCCAAAGTAGGAAAAATATTGTTTTGCATATTCAGAAATTTGGCTTAAGTGTTGAATTCACAAGGCTAAGGGGCCATTTGGAAATGCCCGCAAGGAAGTGTCCTTGTGCTGAGAAAATTCATCAGTTGGCATGGTATTTTCCTTTGATGAACTGGTCATCTAGTCATGGGTTCAGATTCTCCTCTAGAGTTCACAAGTGCAAAATAGAAGCCTGCCAAAATGAGAAAAAGGTTGTTTTCTTGTTCAAATGTAGGTTGGTAAGGAATTTGGAAATGCCTGCAAGGAGGTGTCTTTTTGCTGATAAAATTCATCAGTTAGCATGGTCTTATTCCTTGATGAAATGGTTATCCATCCATGGAATCAGATTCATATTTGGTGCTCTCACGTGCGATATTTTGGCCTGCCAAAATAGGTGAAAAATAAGGTTTAATAACACCTTATGATATGCCCGCAAGGGCTTGTATAAAGACCGCAAGGGCTTATGGAATGCCCACAAGGGGATTAAGGAATAAAAATCTCACAAGAGATTTATTATGCCCACAGGGGCTAAAGAAATGTCCGCAGGGGCATAATTATTCCTGCAGGGGCTAAATAAATGACTGCAAAGGCTTAAGAATGCCCGCACGGGCTAATATTAAAGCTCACAGGGGATAAGAAATGCCCACAGGGGCTTAGGAATGTATGCAAGAAGAAGCATATTCCTGCAAGGAAGGGCTTGAAGACCTATTCCCATAGGAAGAGGTGTATGCCCGCGAAGGAAGGGATTATGCCCACGGGGCTTAAATATATTCCCACAAGCACTTGGAAATGCCCGCATACCATGCCCGTAGACTGACATGCCCGCAGGACTTATATGAGCCTGATGAGATTGAATTTATCTTGTTGATTCCATGTTTTAATTAATATCAAAAAGTGGTTTAAATTGTTAAAAATATAACAATACTGATTCACTCCCCCCTCTCAGTATTGACCAATATTCCAACATGTCATACGAAACCATGTCAAATTTTAGCTATATATGTTAAACACCCCAATTTTGAGCTTCTCTTGGTTTCAAGAATAGTTCATTCTCTACTAAACAAGGGAAACCACGTGAAGGTGGAAGCTCTAATTATGCCCCCCCCTCATATCACTCTCAATTTCTCCATACCCAGTTTGAAATATTAAAGAACATGCAACATACTCTATTATACAAAATAAAAACATATAAAGATCATCATGATATAAAAGATATAAACACGTGCCTCTACTTTTCAACAATTAAATTTCATTCATCTTATTCTTCATCCAACTCAACATCTGTATCAGGATCTGGTTCGGAATAGATATTGATGAAAGACTCATTCACATCAACATCATCATCAACGTCATCTTCGCTAATATAGTCATCGACGTCGTCAATGAGATCATCGTTTGCTACATTTGGATGATCAACCTCTTCAACTTATTCATCTAACACATCGAATGCAGCCACCTGCTCCTGATCTGAATCATCATCATCATCTTCTTCTTCGTGATTATCTTCATCATCTACACGATTATACGTTACTGGTCTTCCTCTTGGATCGTATCTAACAATGTATGACCAACCTACTTTACTCGGTACCTCTGAGTAAAAAACTTGCTCACATTGACTTGGAAGAACATAAAGCTCTATACCCGGTTCAAATTCCATTGTATTAACCATGGTAAATCCATTAGAATGATCAATAATAGTTATTTTAGGATCACGTTCATGCATCCGTATCCTGTACCACTTCACCTCAAACGAAACTATTTTAAAGGAATTAAAATCACACTCAATTATGTCCTCCAAATGCCCATAGTACCTATTGGAAACATTGGTGACCTTAAACACTGTAGTTATCCCACAATCCAAGGTTTTCATCTTATCATCCAACATTTTGATACGAAATTTACGACCATTACACCACATAGCCTTGTGATGTTTCAACTGCAACATTGACAACAAGTAAAAAATACATTGTGAATTAATAAACGTCATATAGGACTTAGAAAATATATTTGAAAACTTAAAGAAACCAAATACATTGAAAAAATGGGAAGTGACTAGAAAAATGTGGGTAAACAATTTACTTGCCTTTTTATCTTTTAAACCATAGGCTAAATCAACTTCCCTTTGCGACATAAGATCATGAAATTGATGTCGATGACGATGAGCTGTTTTAATCATCTTACCGACCCCTTCCCATGATAACCTACTGAAGTATTCTTCACAACCTTATATCCAATTCTCCATCCAATCAAGGTTGTTTTCAATGTATAAATGTAAAGCATCCCACACTCGAGCAACTATATGAAAACATAACAATTCAATATCATTAAAGGAATAGTTGAATATAGTTGAATATGTAGGATTAATAAAAAAATAAAAAATCAGTATGATAAAATAAAATTGGAAAAATACATGTGTAATATATTAATTCCACAAAATCTAATAATTACCTTTCACGGTCCTCATTGTACCTTTCCCCAATATGACCTCCCCTTCGAATTTGTTGATGGAGTCAAGATGCCAAATCTGAGGCACATTCATATTTTCTGCTAATTTAGGTAGATATTCACTAATATACACCATACATTGATATACCATATATCCCTCAACCATATAACCTTCAGGACGTGCTCTTTGTCTAACAAAATCCTTCAATGACTTCAACTGCCTCTCCACCATCCACATCGACCTTGTGTGTATTGGTCCACATAATTCAATCTCCTCAACTTGGTGTATGAGGTAGTGTTCTTGTGCATTGAAAAATGTTGGAGGTAGATACTGTTGCATTTCACACATTAGTCGAGGAATTTCTCTCTTCCAATACCTTATACCTTCTTTATGGATTTCTTTTGATGAAAGCCACTTACAAATGATGCAATAAAATAATATCAAGCCATATATAAAATTTGCGGGGAAAACATAATATGTCAATAAGTTCCTCTACAAATCACAGACCAAGTACATTTTCCATATAAAACATTACTTACCTCATGTATTTTCCAAGAACATAAATAATTTGTTTTATGTTGTTGTCAAAGTCATCCGGGAGAGATAAAGGTAGAACATACTGTATCAAAAAACACATAATTATTATTTATTTCCAAATAAGAGAATAAAATTAATAAAATAGTGCATACCAATGAGGAAATATATTATAAACTCATAATTACCTTAATGAATGTATGCCAGTCATGTGTTTTAACCCCACCAAAATCACCTTTTTTCGTTAAGATATTCTTTATGTTAGATGAAAACCCCGTCGGAAACCTGATTTTTCTGATGGCCTATTTTACAATATTGCTCTGTTGCTCCGTCAAGCACCAAGGAAGATTAATATTCTGTTGACGGCCATCACCATTAGAATTAATGATCACACTTTGCAATGCGTGATTAGCTTCTTGGATGTCACTACAAATCTTTTCAATTCTTTCTTTATTAGCCCTTCCATCTAATATTCGCCATAACATTTATATTATGTTCTTCCCGATATGCATTGTATCAAACAAATGAACTATTTGTAGGTGCTCGTAGTATGGCAACCTACTCAATTGCATCGGGTAAATTTTCATTCCTCGTGGAATCCCATTCGTGCCTTAACGACATTCATGAAACATCAACAAAATCAAATTAACACTAATTAATCAATATAGGTACATACCGCACTGAACATAATTCACTAAAAAAAAACAAAGATTTATATAATATATGATACATGTTGAATGTGATTGTCATTGATGTCAAAGGAGTTTAGTGAATGACAAAAGGATAACCAAAGACATGATGGCAAGGTAAACTCGGTGAAAGACAAAGGAATGACAAAGGAAATAATGACATGGAAAGTATGATGATGTGGCATGTATGATGAGGCTGGAAAGACACATGATGGTGTTCTGGTGCTGTCAGGAAGTCAGTGTTGTAATCTGACATCGTTCTGGAAAATTATGGCAAGTTTGTGAAACTTTGGAAATTGACTAAGTATGAAAAAGTAGTCAAAACTACTCTAAGAGAATGCCCGCCATAATTCATGGTTTGAATAAAATGCACGGACCAACATATTAGGCTATAGATTGTTGAAGTGGCTATCTAGCTATGGTTTCATTTTGCATTAATCATTTATGAGGAGAAAGTTATAAGTCTTCCAAAATAGGGTTTCAGGATAAACCTTGGAGAAATTCTTGGAAATGGCTAAGTGTTGGAAAATTGGTCCAGGTGGCCTTGGGAAAATTCCCGCCATACCTCATGGGAGAATGATAAAAATTATTTGGAACTATCATGATCTAGCTTGTCAAAGAGGCTATCCAACCATGGACTTATTTTTCACAGAAGGTGTTTGATGACAAAGATAACAGCCTGCCAAAATAGGGTTTCAGGTTGCTTTTACACCAAAGTAGCAAAACTTCCTAAGTGGCCTCAAGGAAATGCCCGCCATAGTTTGTGGGTTGAAGAAAATGCCCGCACCATATGGTAATATTGTAGGTTGTTTTTTTTATACCTGACCATGTTCTCATATGGACTTAAAAGTGTATGAGGAAGAAGTTATGGATATGCCAAAACAGGGTTTCAGGCAGATTGGACCAAGTCTAGGAAAGTGCAAAATTGTTTAAGTGTAAAATCACTAAAAATGCCTAAGTGACCTCAGTAAAATTCCCACCATTTCTTAAGTGTGATGTCTTAAATCATTTTTAGAGTATGGATCTCTATAATGTTGTTTGGTGCATCCAACCATGGTCTCAGATTGTCCAAAGAGTCTTTGACGAGGAAGATATCAATCTGCCAAAAGTGCCTCTCAGCTTGATTTGCACTACTCCAGTAAAATTCCCGTCGAGGAGAGAGAAAGAGTCTTCAAGAGGTGAAATTGGTTTATATTAATTCACCTTGTTGGCCTCTATCCATTGGGTGTCTCACACTTCAAAATTGGTGAAAATAAAAATCTCATGTTACCCTAGGGTTTGACAATTTTTGTCTAAGTGTTGAATTAGCAGTATTAAAAGGCCATTTGGAAATGACTACAAGGAGGTGTCCTTGTGATAATAAAATTCATAGGTTGGCATAGATATGTTCCTTGTTGAAGTGGTTATCCACCCACGCTTTCAGTTTTCCTTATGATGGTCACATGTGCAAGAAATCAATCTGCCAAAGTAGGAAAAATGTTGTTTTGCATATTCAGAAATTTGGCTAAGTATTGACCAATATTCCAACAATACATAAATAATTTGGCATACCTTGATGATTTCTATTATATTCCAACTTCCATAGGTGAGGTGTCATTCTTCATGGTTTTTTTTCCATTCTCTTCTTTACCATTGAATTTTGTTTTGTCTGTAGTTCGATAAGTATGGTTCTTAGGCAGAAAGTGCCTATACTCATCAAACACTTCCTTTACTAAACTCCTTGAACGACGAGATTTTATCCTGGGACCGCAAAATGGACATGCAAATTTACCCTTTGTTTGAATACCTACAAGATATATGAATTAGTGTAGCGAATTAGAATTACCATTTAAAATAATGCATGATATTTTCAATAGATATATATAATATTAAAGAACAAAAGAAAGTAACAATATGCCACAAAAATGTGTTAACTCGGGAGCATCATGAATTGTCCATGCAAGTATTCCATGGAATTGAAATCGTTTTTTCCCTTTTGGTCTAGATATGTCATACATAGTGACGCCAGCCCATAACTTCAACAACTCATCGATAAGAGGTTCAATATATACGTTCATATCTTTAACCTGGTACTTACCTAATTGGTCCAACATACATGATTAATTATATATAGCTATATGTCATTATATATAAAAGACATAATTATCATGCACAAAACAAAGAAATGAAATATTTAGTGATCAAACTTTCAAGGAAAAAAATACAAATTAATTAAATACCTGGAACAATCATTGCCAACATTGTGTGCTCTCTCTTGATCGACATCCAAGGAGGAAGGTTATTGTTTATAAAAAAAATAGGCCACACTGAGTAGGTAGAACGAATCTCTCCAAATGGATTGACACCATCAGCTGCCAATGAAAGTTTAACATTATGAGGTTCTTCTTTGAAAATTGGCCACTTTTCTTCGATGTACCTCAATGCATAACCATCTGCAGGCATTCGAAGAACATCGTCTCGACTTCTGTTCTTTGCATGGAAATCCATAAAATGTGCTATACTTTGACACTTGAATAACCGCTGCAAACGTGGAATTATAGGAATATAACGAAGAACTTTGTGAGGCACCTTTTTTGTCACTTTATCGATTCGATACCTACTTGTTTGACATTGTGGGCATTCATTTTCTAATGCATATTGTCCATAGTATATGATATGAGCATTAGGAAATGCATCAATAGCTTGATACTCCATTCCAAATTATTTCATAATCACATATATCTCTCCATATGTGCGTGATAAATATTTGATGTTGGTAATAGAAATTCACCTAACAATCTACAAAATTCAAAAGAATAAGTCAATGTAAACAATATTAATCATCAATATCGCATCCATACTTTACAAATTAGATAAAAATAGCAATATAGGAAAAAATTCAACCCTTTATGTACATGTGAAAGTGCAGACATAAATAATTAACAAATTACATACCTTAGTATCCGTGTGAGATAGGTGTTTGATAAACCATTCAAAACCTTCAAGTTCACTAACAACAATATAGCAAATAGAAGATTTGTTTTTGAGCCTTCATAAAGAGGTTGACGTGACTTCTCGAGTAGAGGATCAACATCATGACTATCATCTTGGTTGTCCTCATCCATTGGAGCAAATGTGTCTTGGATCAATCTATGTATCTCATCTTACTGATTTGTATCACTAACGTTATCTCCATCCATATTATCATTAAGAACTTGATCAGCTTCAATATTCTGATCTAGAAATTCGTCACCCTATAAATGAGTATTTTTGTTAGTACTTGGCAAATAACTCTCTGGAGGGCGACATTTTGGGGGCATTTTCTATATATTTACAAACAACATAGTAAAATTAGTGTGTATAGAACATATAATAAAATGATAAGACATTTTACTGAAATTCATGACATGATGACTATTATAGAGAATACATTAATAATTGAATAACCTCTTACCAAGGGACGATATTCATAACCCCCTTCGGCGTGCCCCTTCTCCCTACAATGTATTTCAACTGTTGTTATTAAAAGTATTCTTCTTTGCAAGCCCCTGCAATCAGAGAAAGGGAAATAACATTTTCCATCTCCCCTCACCTCTAATGCCGCTCTAAACTGAGGAAGATTCCTTGCATTTTCATTCATAGTGACAAATCCTTGTAGTGACAAGTAATTGTCTTACCTACACCATACCAAATAGTAACTTGTCAAATACATTAGATATAAGTATATTTCTAAATACAGTATATTATATACCAATTTCTATAAAGAAAAAACATGAAGAGTGAAGTTTTCATTGATGCCAACAAGTGTTGTGCAATGGCCTTTGATTTACTCACAAGGAGACCTTGATAGTTTGGGCATTGGAACACTAGGTGGCCCAAATGGTCCAAATGAAATTTGTCCTTGATGCATGCTTACCTTTTATGAATTTACCAGATGATTGTTGAGTATGACTCTCTCTAGTTTTGGATATGGTTGATAAAGAATGTATTTAGGAAGCACTTGTTGTTGGTATCTCATTGTATGGCTTATATTATTGGACAAACATACAAGAGAAAACAAAGAACAAGGGCGAAAAAACCATGTGACACAGTTGAAGCTCGCAGTTCAAGTGTTGAAGAATCCAAGGAAATCACAAGCATAACTGGAAGTTCTTGGATACTACTGAGGTGGTTTTCAATTATGATTTCGTGTTTAATAGAACTATAGAAAAAAGAAGAGGTTTAATTAGTAATTAATATATAATCATCGTATGCAAATCCTATAAAAACATGTAAGTATAACTAATTAATCACACGAAATATATGTAGCAATGCTAAATTAAAAAAAAAAAAAACAAAAGAATTAAATTTCATTCAAACATGCATGTTTAAAAAAATCTTGATTTTTTTTCTTCTTAACATAGAGACAAAAAAATATAAAAATACTAACCTTGCAAGTTCAAAATCCGAGCTATGTAGAATATCCAAGCTCAAACAATCACCACGAAATTTTTCACAAGTTCAAAATCCGGGCTCAATCAATCACCGGGAACCTTGTCACAACTATAGCAAATGTAAGTATAACTAATTAATCACACGAAATATATGTAGCAATGCTAAATTAAAAAAAAAAAAAAAACAAAAGAATTAAATTTCGTTCAAACATGCATGTTAAAAAAAATCCTGTTTTTTTTTTCTTAACATATAGACAAAAAAATATAAAAATACTAACCTTGCAAGTTCAAAATCCAAGCTCAAACAATCACCACGAAATTTTTCGCAAGTTCAAAATCTGGCCTCAATCAATCACCAAGAACCTTGTCGCAACTATAGAAAATGTGTCAAAAATTGTCTTAAAGTATGTATTTATAGATTGACGATCGTCGATCTATCGACGCAAATGCATGAGTTGACCCACATGTAAAAATCCAAGAGCCGTTGGAAGCTAGCATTGGTTTGGCAGGTGTGCAAAGATATCCATAGGTCGTCGATATAGAGACAAAAGTTCGTTGAAAATTAGAAAACGTTGATATTGCCACGGTTTTTCCGCCATGATAAAAAAATGAAAAGAAATCTTAAATTTCATTGTATTTTTCCACGAATGTTCAAAACGTGGAAATATTTCGTGGAAAAATCTACCCATATGTACTAGTGTGGCGACTCTCTATCGATTACATAGCCTTGAAAAAAATCACTGTAAAGAATCGATTCTTGATCCCCCAGATCGATGATCTTCTTGATCAACTTGAGGGTGCCAATGTTTTTAGCAATATTGATCTAAATTCGGGCTACCACTAGGTTCCAACTGAATAAACCGATGTATGGAAGACAACCTTAAGGTGTAAAGAATGACCTTTTGAATGGTTGGTCATTCCTTTTAGCTTGATTAATGCTCCAGTGATGTTCACGAGGATGATGGATGATATCTTGCTTTCGTTCACAAACTCCTTTGTGGTTGTATATTTGTATCACATCCTCATATACAATAGAACTTGGGAAGAAAATCTACAACACCTTCAATACGTCTTAAGTACCCTGCGGAAACAAAAGCTATATGCTAGCTTGGAGAAATGCTCGTTTGACATGCAAATAATTCAATATTTGGGATACATCGTGGATGAACATGGGTTTCATGTGGACCCAGCTAAGATCCAAGCCATTCACAATTGGGTAGCCTTAACAATCCTGACAGAGCTCCACAACTTCTTGGGCATTGCTAAATTCTATCGTAGGTTTGTGTTGGGGTTATCTTAAATCGCTTGGACCTAGATCCAAATGACCAAGGGAGATGCTAAATCCAACTTCACCTGGTTGGGGTCACAAAAGAAAGTATTCGAGGATCTGAAACACTGCCTTTGCTTAGTACTAGTCCTCACTCTACCAGACGTATAACAACATTTAGATATTGATATAGATGTCTTGGATTATGTTATCGGTGCATTCCTCACTCAACAAGGACATTTGATGGCTTATCACATTGAGGCACTATCTGATACTATTCGTAGCTATCCCACCTATGACAAAGAGATGTAATATATTGTGCAGGCATGCCGACAGTGGAAGCATTACATTCTTGAAAATGAAATGATTATCCACACTAATAAAAATCGCTACAATTAATGAAGAAATACAGAAAGTTAAAGAATGACCACCATCATAAGTGGTCCACGTACTTGCAACAATTTCATTTGAATATTAAGTACACAAATGGTAGCATGAATTATGTTGCAGACTGCCTCAACTGGCCCCCGGTAGTGGCACTAACCATGGCCCTCAAATATTGTGGTCACGAGACCTCTCTGTGGCCCCAATTATATAGTATTGACCCTAACTCTGCTACTACATATCAGACGTTGGGCGCAGGTAAACAAATTCCAGACTTTCACCTCCAACATGCACTTTTGTGCTATCTGGGCCATCTTTGTGTTCCATAAAGAAAACATGTAAAGCTAATTTGGGATGCACACTATAGTATGGTGGCCAGGCACTTTGGCATGGAGAAGACAATAGCAGTGCTTCAGAATTATTTCTACTGGCCAAAAATCTGGCAGGATGTCGGCAGGTATATCCGATCATGTACTACCTATGCCATTGCTAAACCTGCCATCAAGAAGGAAGGGATGTACACTCCTCTTCCTATACTAGACAAGGCTTGGGAGTTAGTCTCAATGGATTACCTATCATGTTTTCCCTCCACCAAGCATGGTCACAATTGTGCTTTTGTGGTTGTTGACCGGTTCTCTAAGATGGCCATTCTAGCACCATGTACTAAGAGTATCAATGCCAAAGCCACTAATAAGATTTTCTTTGAGCATGTTTGGTTTCATTTCGCGTTTCCATGGACAATTGTTTCAAATCAGGACAATAGGTTCCTTATCACCTTCTAGTCCTCCTAATGTTATCTAATGGACACCAAGCTGACCAAATTGACTGCCTTCCACCCCCAAATGGATGGGCAGACAAAAGTGGTCAACATGATCATTGTGCATATCCTACGCATGTACAACTCAATGATTGTGCATATCCTATGCATGTACAACTCCAAAAATCCATGTACATGGGATAATAGCCTTCCATATGTTCAACATAGTTACAATATATCCCTCTAGAGCTCTATTGGCTATAGCCCCATTCAGGTGTGCTTGGGGTTCCAACCATTAGCCCCTGTTGATGTAGTTATACCCATTGCATCTACATAGGATGATTCCTCCCATGCTCAGACCGAGGCAGATAAGGAAACCAAATTCATTGAATGGATCCACCCTATCCAACAACATGTTCATGACATCATGGACAAAGCTATTGCCAAGTACAAACATCCACATGACCAACATTAGGATCCACACAAGTTTCAAGTTGGGGATAAGGCGTGGTTTCATTTGTAGAAGAAGCGACTTATAGGCCCCCACATAAAGACCAGGTCACTCCGATATGGGCCTTACACCATCACGACGGCTATGGGTGAGAATTCTTTTGAATTAAATATTCCCCCTTTCCTTGGCTTGCACCCAGTATTTAATGTGGAATTGTTTCGACCATATTTTCCACCTCTCTTGGAGACCTTAGAGGTGGATGAGCATTTGGACCCTAAATAAATCAATATAGAATTCCTTGAATAATCTACAGTGGATTAGATCATGAACACATATATATACGACACCCGCCAATAGAACATTCAACTCTACCAATTTGTTAAAGCAGGATAGCTTCTTCATCAAGGAAAGTGGCTCATAAGGAGTCAAATTCAATAGAAGTTTCCCCATATGATGAGGGATCTTGAATCAATGGATACAATTGCTTCCTAAGGGGGGAGGGATGATCCATATAGACATAGGTGCCCACCCACCTAGTCCATTGGCTCAAAGACACTGTTTTCCAACTTGGCAGTTTTTTTACGGTTTTTTAGGTCTCGATCTTCTAGGGCCATTTTGAGTCCCTTCTCATCTAGACCTTTCCAACAGGACATAGATCACACCCAAAAAATATTGTATGCAAAATTTGCACCCTAGGAAGTTGACATATCAACTAACCACATCGGGGCCCACAAACCTTTTGGCGTTTCATCTCTTGAGGTTAGGGTTTTTATGTTTAGGGTTTTCTCATTTATGCTTTATGTTAAAAAGGAATTTATGGCCTCATTGTAACTTAGTTCTTGTGGATGAGCATAGCTGACACATCTCTTTTCAGAGATAAGCTACCACCATCTAGAACTACTTTGTATTGCTTTACAATTTACAGTGTTTTTCTAGTCCACTCATTAATATAATTTAGGTTTTACTGTACTAATGTACTATTCGTGTGTATTTATATTTATATCACTACCTTCATTTCATTCTCCAAATAATCTAAATTAGTGATCCACAAAGTGAGGTGCTTGGTCAAATTACTCCCAGCTCCAACAGTTGCAACAATTACTTCTTCACTTCTTTTGCTTCTAGAATTGATTATCTATAAAGTCCAATATTTGGCAATGGAGAATCAGGAATTTGTTGTGTCTTGTGCTCCTTTTCCCTCTTAGGAGTTATCCCTTTAAACTCTTGGAATACTTTGTTCTATGCTAACAAAATCTTCTTCAATTGGTGTTAATTTTCTCTAATACATCCCTCCAAAGATGCCTTTACTTTTACCAATTCACCTTCTTGTCGATTACATCTTAAGAAAACCAATACAAACTTTCACCTGAAGTAATTAACTTCTTGTCTTGGTTGGTACTTACCAGAGAGATATTTTATTTACCTTTGTGCACATTGATGTTGAAATATTTCCCATCCTTGGCTTTCTCTCCTCGTGAAGATTGCATCCCTCATATACATGTAGGGGATTCCAAACACTACACTAAAACATTAAGTGGTAATACATTTACCTCCAATTCATCAATATAATCTGCACTTATAGAAAATTTAATCTTTCAATGCTTTGTAGACCCAAGTTCTACATTATTACTTACCCATCCCAATGGGTAGGGGCTAGGATGATCATGATATTCCAATCCATGCTTACTTACCAAGTCTTCTGTTATGAGATTGAACTTCTGCTATGAGATTGGTCTTGTTGTTTATCTGAATCTTGATGTGGAAGAGTTTCGTCATCTCCTTCTCTTCCTTGGGATGGAGGCTACTCAAATTCACCTCCTTTTGCACTGTTTTGCAAACAATATTCTCATCTGCATTTGAGATACTCTCTACCTAGTTGCTTGAATCCATATATAGCATGTTATTCTTCTTGGCATTCTTCTTGCAGTTCTTTGGTTTCATCTCTAGATGTAGCTTCCAACACTTGTCTTCAATGTTGCAATGATTGCGGTGGTTTTTCATATCCTTGCACTGATGTGTCATGGCTTTAGTATTCTTATCATTTTATTTCGCCTTCTTATTCCCATCCTTTTAATCATCTAGGTGTTCTTTTTTCTTGGAACTACCTAGATTCCCTTTCTTCCTGTCCATATTCTCTATAAACAATGCTTGCACACAAGCCTCACCAACAGTTCTAGGCTTGAAGAGCATCACTTGCCTCCTTGAATGACTATGGAGACCACCCATATACTTGAGAAGTACATCCTAGTTCTTGGGAGATATACCCAACATAATGGCCATTTTTATAAACTTGGTGGTGTACTCTTGTACACTTTTCCCTTGCCTTTGTCGGATGTAATGCCAACAAATCCATTGGTCCTCTTCATATCCAATAGGGAAAAACTGGGACTTCATGAAAATTTTATAGTCCTCCCACTTAATTAGTAGGGGATCACCCTCCAACCTAAGTGCCTCGATGTGGCTTTCCCACCAAGTTATGGCATGGTCCTTCAACTTCAATTCAACAAATATATTTTACTCCTTTATTGTGTTATGAACAATAAAATAAACTTCCAATTAATGCAACCATGACTCAACTTAATAGCAACGATCTCACCTTGATAGGGATTAATGTCTACTTTTTCTTCCACTTTAAATAGATATTGGGAAGAACTGTTCTTGTTGGAACTTAGTTTCTCTTTCTATGGCATTTTTTCAACTCATTTTATGGGTCTTTAGTGTCCCTCAATTTCCTGTCTGAGCCTACCTCCATGTTAAATCCACCAAACTCTCTCTCCAAATCCTCCATGAGCTGCAATGGATAGGGTTCAAAAACTTATCTTATACCAATATGATCTATAAATTGTTGTGGATATTCCACTAGAATAGTTTGTCACAACATATCTTACAAATTTATGCAAACTCTTAGTTATGCAGTGTTTAGTGAAGATTTAAGATTTAATGTGTTAGATTATCTTGCTCCATAATCAAAGAATCACAGAAGGATTTTGATTTGACTTTGTGGACACATAAGTTGGAACATTAATGGCATAATACTAAAATATAATTTTAGTGATTATGATATTGAGGAAGTTTTGATTGGTAGCTCAAGTAGGATGCGTGTACAACCTCCACTTAAAGGTGGGGATGGGAGAATTCTAAAGATGAGTCTATGGAAATTCCCAATCACAAAACTGTTGTAGGTACTCCAAATCAGAAAAATGATAGTGTTGATATGGAAAATGAGGATCATAACAAGATACCAAAATGGTGGCACAATACCATTGGAGATGTCTATCTAGATGAGATGAGGGAAGTAGGAAAACCAAGAAGATGTAAGAATATGATATAGTTAATTATGCTTTGATGGATAACATTCTAGACTTATATGAACCTCAAGAATATGAAGAGGTAAAAATAAAACCATAATGGGAAAAGGCCATGCAAGCCAAACATGAGACTCACATGAAAAATTAGGCATGGGTTTGTATAGAGCTACCTCTACGGAAGAAACTCATTGGTTGAAAATGGGTTTATAAATTCAAGGTAAAGAAGATGGGACACTTGAAAAGCATAAGGAAAGAGTGGATGCATAGTACTTTGCATGGAAAGAAGGAACTGATTATGAAGAGACCTTTGCTCCCACAACAAAGATGAACACGAACCATTTAGTGTTGGTTGTGGAGCCAGATCTTCTAGTCTCATAGATGATATTGTATCAGCCATGTTTGTACCCCAGTTCTATATGATATGTAGGTGGACTGTACACTCACCCCAGCGGGGTTCTAGTGGGGACCATCCCCCCTGGCTGGGGGGTCTGGGGGCAGCGCCCCTGAGAAATGGGGGTTCGGGGGCAATGCCCCCGAAGAAAATTTTGGGGCTGTTTTCGCCAGCTGTTTTGCGGGCCCATGGTTTTGGGTATCTCGTGGTATTTTCCCATTGTATTTACCTTATAAAAGAAAGACATTGTAATACGGCTAGGGTAGTTGATGTATTAGGTTTTATGCATTGTAAAGATCTTTGAGATCAGGAGAGAGACTGTGAAACAGAGAAGAGGAAGTGCAGCGGTTGTGCTGCAGGTTGTATCCCTTCGACTTGCTAGATGGTAATAATAATAAGGACTGGCAAATTCAGTGTGGACGTAGCCCAAGTTGGGTGAACCACGATATATCTGTGTCTCTCTTGTAATGTGTATGTGTGATTATATTTGCATCTCTGTTTATTGTTATTGCTCTGCGATCCTGTTTTTCTAACATTTAGTTCTATCCATGGCAATGCAATTTGGTGTTGATGTATATGTAACTTCAGAATGTATTTCACATATATGTATATTGTATTCCTATAGAGATGTTATTATTCCTCTATATGAAAGTGTTTGTATTCCTATAGAGATGTTATTATTCCTCTATATGGAAGTGTCGTCATTTATATTGTAAGTGTTGTAACTTATACTTGATGGGTTATTAGACCACCTTGTTGGGGTCGGCCCTGTATAATTCATGTGGGTCAAAAGGTTATTAGACCACCCTATTGGGGGTCGGCCATGTGGGTCAAAGGGTTATTAGACCACTCTAGTGGGGGTCGGCCCAGTCAACATTATGTTAAGTGGTTAAGTTGAGCCCGACCTAGTTGAGTAAAGGTCAAGTCAAGTTAGTGTATAAATAGAGAGTGTATCTCTCTCATTTTACACATTCTATTCTCTCACTCACACTTTGGAGAGTGGCGCACTTGTGGAGGAGGAGGCTCTGCTGCTAGGAGAAGACTATCTCTTGTATTCTGGTTGTATCATTGCTCTATCTATCTCTGAGGAAGTTATTGGGGTTTTTCACCTTTATGGTTTTCCCTAAGTAAACTCTGTGTCTCTTGTGTGCTTGCATTATTGTGTCCATGATTGATATGCCGTAGATTTGTTGTACATGTTGTTCTCTCAGTTAAGATCATAGATCATATTGAATTAAATTCTGAAAATTTAACATGGTATCATAGCTAACCTGAAATAAGGCATGATATGGCATGTATGACACTTGTTGCACTTACGATGCTAGGGCTTGATATAGCAAAAACCAGTCATCGTAGAACTTTCACTATAAATCCATTTTGGTAATGTTTTCGGATCTGAAACTTTTACAGGTCGAAGATAAGATCCCCATGTACCTTTTGGCCAAAGGAAAACCTCTAATTCGTTGTACTTTGTGATTTATGATCTGTACAATATAGGGTTTCTGCCTCTTCCAGATCTGAGTCAAAATCAGGTGACCTTGGGAAAAAGATCATAACTTGGGCTAGGAAGCTCCAAATGAAATTTAGTAAAAAGTGACAGGTAGTACACAGACTGTAATATCTCAGGAAAAGTTTTTAGAGGCCGAAGTTGAACCAGTGACACGTGGAACTCCGTACAAGTTCGCTATCCTGTATTATCCCATAAACAGGTCACGTTGCGACACTTGGCATAAATCTCTCTCAAAGAATATAATTGAGGTCAGACCTATCGGGATGGAAAGATAACAGGTCGGGATATCTCAGGAAAAATTTTCAGACCCTGTGGATCGAAAGGTTCGGAGTTACACCAGAAACAATCAGGTACATATATATGTCAAAACATAATTATTTTTTAGCACCTTCATTCATGGCTTCCGAAATTTAGGCTTCGGAGAAAGTTGGAATATTTGTAATCGGAGACCACAGCTGGATGCTACTCATCAAAATCGAAATTTAGAGACCAAGCTCAGATTTTTTGGTTGGGCAGAAGGCCGGGCTTGATCAAACCCCAGTTCGGGACTTTGATCGGAAAGATGGAAAATTAGGGCTTCTGCAAAAATTAGAATTTTGGAAATCTGTGACCACGGCTCGAAGCTCCTAAGAAAAATCGAATCTTAGAGCTTTGAATCAAATCTTTTGGTTGGGTGAAGCTCCGGGAAACTCAAACCCTAATTCAGGGTCCTCCCTAGTGAATCCGGAAATCTAAAAGGCAATTTCGAGGGGCGAAACTTTGTAGTTTTCAAATTCTGAATATACCAACTTGATCAGCTCATCAAGGCGCATATTTCTAAACCCTAATCCAACTCCAGGTCCAGTTATTGCAAATCAAGTGGATTGGGTTAATCCTAGAAGAAGATGGATTGGTCACCTGCATAAGTGAAGAAGTTCCTGTCTCAGAGGGAGATGAGGCTAAGGCCTTCCATAAGAAGATTACAAGCAATCTTGACAGGTATGTTTCATGGTTAAGTTTATCATATGTTTGTCTTCATATCATTACAGTACAATCTTGATTAATTACTAGACTTGTCGTATCACCTTAATAGAATATATTCATTGATTAAGGTTTTGACACTTATGAATGTACTAATGCATTGTGATGTTGTATGAGGTTTATGTTGTTCACTAACATAAAAGGTACACCAAGAAAGACAAATCATGTTCTACTTCAAGAACATATGATCACGGTGACATGAAGACAAAGATTCATCCATTGTCATGGATCACATAGAAGATCTACTTTCAAGGTATGTATAACTTGGTCCTAGAATGGTTAACCTATGAGACATGCAGGTTACTAGCACAAGTCACTGAAGAGAACCAGAAGACATTATGCAGGTATGTTAGACATAACTAGCTAGCATGCTAATCCAGGTATGTTTTTCCTATATCAAGCTAGAATCCTACCTTGTGTTAGGATCTTATACTGTTGTGTTGTTGATAATGATTGTTCATGAAGTCATAGGTTTGAATAGTCATGGTTGTATGCATATTATGTTTCCTACCATAATTGATGATATGACTAACCAGAAGAATCATGAAGGTATAGGTTGGAGTAATCACGGGTTTATGCTTTGATGATTTAACTAATCAGAAGAGTCCTATGATCAAATAAGAATATGCATGAGTAAAATAAGACTTCCCTGAAACCTTGAATACTAATGTTTGTTATCTGTGAATGATCATGACTATACATGTTTAAGATTATTGTGTTTTGATAGTATTAATATTATACTAACAAATGTGTCATTATGTATGAGACCTCAAGGATAACACAATGATGATACTAATAAGCATGCATAGTGATTAAGGATGGATGTAAGTTCAAGGACAGGTAATCCAAGAAGCAAAGATCAAGAGGGAGCACACTCCAGTTGTTCCTGCAAGAAAGCAAAGGAGCACACTTCAGTAGTTTCTGCAAGGATGCAGATATTCAGAGGGAGTTGACCACTTCTCACAATCCACATCATAATGGAGTTGCAAATATTCAGAGGGAGTCCACCTAGCAACCAAACAAAGATAAGTATTTGAATTGTCATTTATTACATAATGTTATTCAATGATGTATATGCTTATGTTCCCAGAATTAGGTTGTGTATTATGCATATTATAATAGTTGCATTGATGAACAGTATACTACTAATATACATGGGTAAGTGGCCTATGGCACTGTACAACATTCCATTGCTACTTATCTAGAATGAAACCCCTTTGCTGACATGTTAGGAGTTGTGCACACTCTTAACAATGTTCTGGTAGAGATTGGAAGGAATCTAGAAAGTTACGGAATATGGATAAATGTTGTATTGAAGCATTGGCTAAGATAATTGCATGACTATATGACATATTTCCTTATGTGTAAGAATTTGTTCTGAAAACTATGAGATGTTTTCTAATCATGCAATTTAACTTGTTGTGTAGGAAATATCGTATACCATCACCTACAAAAGAAGGACTACAACATTTTTTCAGCAACAACATTATCTATTGGAGATATTGAAGTTCCCAGGATATGGGAAGAATGCCATGATCCGTCGATCATGAAGAATGATGTTTGGGATGTAGTCACAAGACCTGGAGGGAAGTTTGTTATGACTTCCATATGGATCTATCAGATCAAGCATGCTGCAGATGGAAGCATAGAGAAATATAAAAGTGATGAAATTGCAGATACACCAGATGGATTTCAAGACAACTTTCTTGAATGGTGTAGTTGAAGAAGAAGTGTATGTGGAGCAGTTACTTGGTTCTGAGACACTTGACAGGGAATCATATGTGTGCAGAACTTGGTATCCAGTTTGGGCCTTACCAAGAGTAAAGCGGATTCCAACCCTTACTACAAAGTTGAGGAAGGGAATCATGTGATTCTACTCCTGTATGTGGATGACCTGTTTGTAACAGGAGACGACAAATTGATTGTCGACACGCAGCGGAAGCTTGCTGCCAAGTTCGAGATGAAGAACTTGGGGATGATGCACTATTTGTTTTTGGCATGGAAGTGTGGCAGAGTGCAGATGGAATCTTCCTTGGACAAGGGAAGTATACAGTAGATATCCTGAAGAGATTCGGGATGATGGATTGCAAGGCCATGGACACACCTATGGCATCGAATTTGAAGCTTCTATGTGATGCTTCATCTGAGCCGGTTGATGTCTCTATGTATCGTCAGATGATTGGGTCCTTGATGTACCTGATGAACACGAGACCAGATATTTGCTTTGTTGTGAACACATTGAGCCAGTTCCTGATGGATGCGAGGAGTGTTCACCTGGTTGCTGTAAAGCATGTTCTGAGGTACCTGAAGGGTACAGTGGATTATGGGCTCAAGTATTACGCGAATCAAAATTTTAACCTGCAGGGTTATGTTGATTCAGATTGTGCAGGCAGTGCTGCAGATAGGGATCAGGTGTGATCTCTTGGTTTAGCAGGAAGCAGTCCTACATAGCACTAAGTACATCCGAAGCAGAGTATGTTGCGACGGATGAGCAAGTTGCAGATGTATTGACCAAGCCGTTGGAAAAAGTGCAGTTTGAGTACTTCAGAGAGAGGCTTGGTGCACTTTAGATCGAGGTTCCTTCCAAAGGGAAGTGATGAGTCCAGAAGATGTAGATGCACATGAGCTTTTCTGACATGGTTGATGTGTTCTCCCTTGGTCGTGATGTAATTGCTGAGCCATTTTTCACATGGTGGTAGATGTGTTCTCCCATGGTGAAAAAGTAAGGGCTGGAGCCTTCCCCGAATGGTGGTAGATGTGTTCTCCCATGTCGGTGGTTTAAGTGCTGGATGATGTGCATATGGGATGTGCTTTGTGGACGATGAGATGATCTGAAGAGGACAATGCTATGATGATCAGGAGGATCATGGATGATGAGCATCAAGACGATGCTCCAGTTACTACTCTGTATATGTATATGCATCATGTTGGATGCTTGTTATGATCAGTTGGATCATGTATATATATATGCATCATGTTGGATGCTGGATATGATCAGTTGAATCATTTATGTATGTATGCATCATGTTGGATGCTGGATATGATTAGTTGGATCATTTGTATGTATTTTGTATATGCATCATGTTGGATGCTTGGACCATGTATCTGTATATGTATCAGGTGGATACTGAGATCATGTATGTGATATTGATCAGGTGGATACATTGTGTGGATCATGTATCTGTGTATGTATCAGGTGGATACATTGTATGATCAGGTAGATCATGTATGATGATATGTATCAGGTAGATACTTGGTATGCATCAGGTGGATGCATTGTATGATCAGGATGATCGTGGATGACGAGCTTCTCCAGATGACATGCATCACGACGATGTAGTGATGATGATCAGGATGATCATGTGTACATAAGGATGATGTATGGTGAGTATTAGGATGATACTTTGTGGCTGTGGATCAGGTTGTGTAGATGAGCATGTCTGGGAGATCCTATAGGTCGGAGTTTTGTACCCGTAACAGCCTGGGATGCTCTTTCGATACATTGCTCTGGGAGGACATCTAATTTGTGCCCTGGGAGATCTTCAGGTCGGATTTGTGTACCCGTAACATCCTTAGATGCTCTTGCGAGGTTTTTCCCTATGGCATGTAATTTTCTCTTGGGATATCTAGACAAGATGAAAAAGGCCTCAGATGCTTCAGCCAGGTTTTGCCATGACCACATGTAATTTTCTCCTGGGAGATCTGGACAGGATGAAAAAGGCCTCAGATGCTTCAACCAGGTTTTGTGGTGGACCACATGTAATGTGCTCCTGGGAGATCCAACAAGTAGAGCTGTGTGCTCGTAACATCCTGGGATGATTCAACCAGGTTTTGTGGTGAGATCACATGTAATGTGCTCCTGGGAGATCCGACAGGTAGAGCTGTGTGCTTGTAATAGCCTGGGATGATTCAGCCAGGTTTTGTGATGGGTCACATGTAATGTGCTCCTGGGAGATCCTACAGGTAGTGCTGTGTGCTCGTAATAGTATGGGATGCTGTAGCCAGGTTTTGTGATGCATGTAATAAGTCCCGAGGATTCCACAGTATGGCCAGTGATGATGAAGACCTGCAGGTGGTGGGCCTACATCCAGTATGAAAAAGGAATGGCTCTGTAGAACTCCCTATGACGAGTAGATTCAGAGATTGATTGAGATAGCAACAGCAGTGACGATGTTGATGACTCGATGATGATTATCCAGTGACGATGATCCAGAGAAGATGACTTGTGCTAGAAGACCTGTGTCGAGAAATACCTTCCTAGTTAAGAGGGAGTGTTGATGTATATGTAACTTCGGAATGTATTTCACATATATGTATATTGTATTCCTATAGAGATGTTATTATTCCTCTATACGGAAGTGTTTGTATTCCTATAGAGATGTTATTATTCCTCTATATGGAAGTGTCGTCATTTATATTGTAAGTGTCGTAACTTATACTTGATGGGTTATTCGACCACCCTATTGGGGGTCGGCCATGTGGGTCAAAGGGTTATTAGACCACCCTAGTGGGGGTCGGCCCAATCAGCATTATGTTAATTGGTTAAGTTGAGGCCGACCTAGTTGAGTAAAGGTCAAGTCAAGTTAGTGTATAAATAGAGAGTGTGTCTCTCTCATTTTACACATTCTATTCTCTCACTCACACTTTGGAGAGTGGCGCACTTGTGGAGGAGGAGGCTCTGCTGCTAGGAGAAGACTATCTCTTGTATTCTGGTTGTATCATTGCTCTATCTATCTCTGAGGAAGTTATTGGGGTTTTTCACCTTTATGGTTTTCCCCAAGTAAACTCTGTGTCTCTTGTGTGCTTGCATTATTGTGTCCATGATTGATATGCTATAGATTTGTTGTACATGTTGTTCTCTCAGTTAAGATCCTAGATCAGATTGAAGTAAATTCTGAAAATTTAACATTTAGTTGGAAACTATACCAGATGGGTGTGTAGAGTTTCTTCCTCAATGGAGAACTGGAGGAAGAAATATACATGTACCAGCCATAGGGTTTTTAAGTTCCAAGGAAAGAATATCTAGTTTTTCAACTAAATAAAGCTCTCTATATCTTGAAGCAAGCACCCAGAGAATGGCACATCAAAGTTGACAAGTATTTGGGTGAGCACTGGTTCCAACATAGTCCTTCAGAACCCAATCATTACATCAAAAGCACTGGAGATTATGTAATTATTCTAGTCATATATGTAGATGACATTATCATCATAGGTAGCGAAGTAGGGTCAATATCACAAGTAAAATCCAATTTATGTGCAACTTTTGACATCACTAACTTAAGCCTCCTACATTATTGCTTAGGTTTAGAAGTTTGTAAAATAAATAAATATATTCCTCTTTCACAAACAAAGTATGCCAAAAGTTTGTTAGACAAGTTAGGATGGTAGATTGCAAATATTCATCTACACCTATGGAGAAAGGGCTAAATTTTTTATCCAAGATTGATTCTACAATAGTTAATGAATCAATATATATATGGACACATGGATTAGGGTCTCCTAACCAGACTCATGTTTATGCTTTATAGAAGGTGATTGCGCATGTAAGGGTTGTCATAGCCATCTTAGCACACCTCATTATGCCCACTTGGACCTATTTTTATTATATATAGACCCTCCTCATGGCTCAAGCAAGCCAATATGATGATGATGCCATCCTTTGAAGAAGCCATACCACCAAAAATAGGAGGGTGTTAAGGGAAAACGCACAATGTTTGGGTTAGATGGGGAATGACACCCTCCTCCCATGCTCAACATTCCATCAAAGTTGCATCAATTCATCACATTTATCATTACTTTATGTTGTATGAGGTTTTGTCCCCGACTTGTGGATGACAAACCCTAAGAAACTCATTGAAAGTTATTTTAGATAGTTTAGGCTGGTAGGATTGTAAAAGAGGTTAGTTTGTACTAAAAATAATATAAATAAGGCAACTCCCCGTCATTTTGAATAAATATTAGGGGATCAAATGAAGCACTACTTCTCTTTTCTTTCACTCTACTTGGGGTAAAGTGATGCACACCTCCTTCCCTTTGTGATTTTTTGGGTTTTAAAGGATGTAATGAAGTGTTTTGGTGTTGTTATTGGTGATTTTTTCAAGGCTTTTTCTAGTGAATGGATTCTTTGGAGGATGTATGCTCTCTTCTCCTTTCCTCTACAATTGTAGTAAGATCTCTTGTGTTTCCTTCTCTTGTTATGCCAAGAGGTGACCAAGGTAAGGTTAAATTATAGGTTTTTATGCACAATTGTTTGTCTTGTTAATTGGGATTATTTATCCATATCTCTTTGGATATTATTCTATAGTAAAAGGCCTTTGAATTTTATTTTTTTCTAACTAGGAGCTTAATCAACATAACCTAGTTTTTGGGTTGCTTGGTTTTGTCCTAGTTCATACAAAGTACAATTGTCAAAATTCATGGAAGATGCATTGATCACGATCCCTTGTAGCCTTAAAATAGGAATAATTAGGGTTTTAAAATCCCTTATATTCAATAGATATAATATTTTTATGAAATTCCTTTCCTTTTATGCAAAAATTATAAAAAATGGAAAATTGGAAAAACCCTAAAAATAGTATTTTTCTTTGAAAATTTTCAAAAAATAGTGAGTTTTATGCTTGGTTATTTAGATATGATTTTTTTTAGTGTTAATTTACTTTTTTTAACTTTGGAGCTTTGGAATAATATTGAAAATTTCATAAAAAGTGGAAAATTTGGTACAAGGTTATTTTTGGTCAAATTCTAGATCACTTGGGAGGACCCTAGGAGGATTTGTCCTATCTTATTTTTCTAATATGGTTTGAATGTGGTAATAGTGGTTTACTGTATATTTCTTGTTCCCATTTTAGTGCCTAAAATTTCTCTATAGAGGGTCACTCTATTACAAACAAGTGCTCCCTCCTCTCCTCTTTGTCGTGAGCTTTGGTTCACTGTTTTCCGAGCAATTTGGGAGATATCATCATTTTTGTCTCGATGTTTTACATAGAGGTTTTGCTGTACAAATATAAGATATACAGTTTTTATTAACTCCCTTAGTCATCTGGTTAATGGTTCATATCTTTTGGTGACTCCATTTAGGCACTGGTTTACTATCTTTCAAGGATATTTTGTGGGGATAGTCTTGCTTTCTTGACTTGATTTTGTATGGTTATTTCTACCATATTCCAGGGATCCTCTTGTGTCCCATAAGGTAAGGGTTTAAAGAGAAAGGGGGATGCATAGAGGTGACATTGGGTGCACTTCCTTTAATTGTTCCAATCATTAGCACCGATTCCACTCATTTCAACTGGATCCACTTACGACATTTGGGTCCACATAAGTAATTTGGTTCCACATATATTCTGACATTGGCCAAGTGCTAGTTTATGAGGTAACAATCAAGAATCCAATTTTTTTCAATACATCAACAAATCGAACGAGAATTTCATGATATTTTGTAAAAATCCAATCCCAATTACAAGTAGCACCGTGATCAACATTAGGTTCAACACAAGTTTTAGGTGGGAGATAAGTTAAAGGATTTAGATAGCCCTGTGATATATGTTGGTCAATCTTCTTATAAAGTTATTCTTATTAAAAATTTCTTGTATGTGTATTAAGCAGTCGTAAAAAATCGAGGTAAACCCAATTTCCTTAATTCGCTATCAAAATGTAACGATGTGGAAAAAAAGGGACAAGGAAGAGAAGTTGAACAAGAAGGTTTTGAATCCAGGGGAAGGTGGGGATTTAAGTAAGGAGTATATCCCTATCTATGCTTGTTTGTATGGTTTAGCTTCTATTTCTCCTCATAGTATAGATTCTATGGAACAAAGTGTTGGAACCTAAGGTTGTGCAGGTTCATCACACTCCTAGATCTTGTGGAGACAGTAAATCAATAGACTACAGTCGCATATCAATCGAAAGGAGGCTCAAATGAGAGAGTTGAAGAATCGAATCAATGGTCAGTAAGATTTTGGTCGTAACGACTACAACAAACGAATACACTTTGGGACATTGTGGATTTCTTGGAAATTGTTACAACCAACAACCCCTATTTGTGGACCAAATCTTCCCCACTTCTAGGGATTTCATTAGATATGGATACTATAAAAGTACAACCCTATGGGTTGTGTTTATATTCTCGATCGTAATATGTAAAGTATGCATTGTGGTGTTCTCATCACGATGCACCATGCTCAAGTGTTGTAATGGTGTTTTTAGACACCACCTTTCTTCTTGGAACGTTGTTCCCTTCTATCATTTCTTTTGTATTCTATAGTTCAAGGTAAAGAGGTTCCCAAACATGGTATCATAACTATTGGTTTTGACCTAGACCTATTGTCTACGAATCGTGCTAAGTCAAATCTAGGGTTGATCGACTCTGGTCTGAAGATTTATTGTCTGATACCTCTTCTTGAACTTTTATCAGAACTATTTGATTAGAAGGATGAATTCCAAGGTAGATCATATTGTTCTTAATGGATATAATTATGCAATCTGGGAGACAAACATGGAGACTTTTTGAATATCAAGGAACTATGGAAGTATACGAATATTTCTAATGTTGATCCAATAAATGATAGTGCTAATTTGATCATCGATGTAAACAAGGATGAATATTTTGGGGTCATCATGACCTACATTTCGAGGGATATTCGATTTCACACAAGCAGGATCGACTTTACTCATGCCATCGAGACTAAGATGAAGACTCTATTCGACAAGGAAAATGAAGTTGAGTCGATGAAGATAAATAAAGAGTTGATCTCTCTGGAACCTCTTTCCTTTGATCAGATTGAGGGCTATATAACTTGTGTCAAGGAGCTATAACTGAAATTGGGTGAATTTGGAAAGGATTTTACAAAGAAGGATGGACAACTCATTGAACTAGTTCTGATGAATTTGAAGACACCATATGATGTTTATGTTCCTCCTTTCACACCAACTACATATCACACAAGCAATATGGTAAGGATTTTACCTTTGATACTTTATGTGATCTATTAATTAAATACCAACATTGGTAGCAAGCACCTGGCTCACTTTCTTAAAAGAAAGGTCAAGCAAAGTTATAAAATTCATGCTCGACCAGATCATTGAATATAATGTATCGACCAACACACAAAAGAGTCATCATTTTCGAAGAAGGATCGAAAGAAGAATACTTATCGACATTATGGAAAAGTGGGACATGTCAAGAATAATTGTTGAAAGAAGATGAAGGATTTGGAAGAAAATTTCAAGCACCTCGAGGATAGTGCATCGAATGGTCCATCAATCAATCGAACTGTTGAAAATTATACCTTCTCTATAATTACTTATCTAGCATCACATGCCCATACCACTCGGATAGAATGTAGTTGATTTTGGATGAACTCCTCATATGTCTAAATATGCTTCTCTGTTGTCATTCTTAATTGGAGCTCCATAAAAAAATATTTATGTAGCTGATGACTATGCTCTCATTGTCATTGGAAGTGGAGATGTTGAATGTCAGCATGGTCTAATATCAAATGTCTATCATGTGCCTAGTCTGAGCGCGAACTTGTTGTCGGTTGCTCAACCTACATAGACTAAGAAGGTTGTGGAGTTTTGGCTATATCACTTTATCGTAAAGGATATGAGGATTGGGGGGGAAACTATTTCTTCAGGGAATATAGATCCCAAAGAAAAACATTATAATTTCCATGATTTCTCCCGATCAATTGAATTAACGAAAGAAATTTTAGTGACTGGATCGACTGCACTCATTGCAGAGACATATGACATAAGTCAAATTTGGAATGGACGACTTGGACATCTAATTTTTCGATGTTTAAAGATGATGGTAACTCACAACATGGTTACTGGCCTCCCAAATAATGTCCCACCTGAATGGAGTTTGTAGAGCATGTATGCTTGGAACACATTATCAGGCACCCTTTGATTCCAGGAAAGCATGACAATCACATAATCGACTGTAACTTGTTCACAATGATCTCTGTTGCATGAAAAAGCCTTCATTAGAAGGTACAAAGTATATTTTAACCTGTATTGATGATTTATCTAGATTTAGATGGGTATGTTTCTTGAAGAATAAGATTCAAGTCACTGAAAGATTCAAGGAATTGAGAGCATTGGATGAGAAGAAATGCGGTCATCCCATTAAATGTTTGAGATCAAACAATGGTGGTGAATATGTGAGTCGATAGTTTGAAGAGTATCTCTTGGAAAATGGTATTTATTGGTAGAGATATATCCCTCACACCCCTTAGTAGAATGGATTCATAAAGAGGAAGAATCATAATTTGGTGGAAATGTCTAGGTGCCTAATGCAGACCAAAGATCTTCCGACAAAGTTTTGGGAAAAAATTGTTTACTATTCAAAATATCTCATAAACCTTGTACCAACTAGAGGAGTCGCTGACATGACTCTAGTTGAGAAGTGGAATGGAAAGAAACCCTCTGTCAGACACCTTATATCCTTTGGATGTGTTTATTAGGTGCATATTAGTGATAACCGCAGGAAGAAACTGGATGCAAAGAATCATGCACTTGCATCATGATGGGATACTCTGATGTGTCGAAATCCTAATATTGTTTGATCCTGTCAAACAACAAGTTATCTTAAGCAGAAGTGCGATATTTGATGAAATGATTTCAGGTAATAAGCGATTGAAGTCCTCGTATGGTCTCTTGGATAGTGATCCATTTGACAATCTTGAAGTATTTTGATCGACTATACCCATCTATGGAGTTTGGACCATATCGAAAAATTCTGAGTCAATTGGTAGTATTTCTACCATGACTGTAGAATTCAATAGCCTGACTTCCCCAACTCATTCGACTGTTGATAACCGACTTGAATCATCGCCAACGTGTTTACCTAAGTGGTATGTTAAGACAATTGAATCTGTTGGATCAAATGTTGGAGATTCTAGTACTGGTCGAAAGACTCATAGTCATAAACAATGTGGAAGCATTTCATTAATGGTGCGTGTTCTTGAAACGTATTATCCTGACACTTATGTTGATGCTCAGCATGTTCCAAAATAGGAAAACACTATGACTGCTGGAATTTATTCCTTGAAGAAGAATCAAACATGGGAATTTGTTCCTCGACCAAAAGGAAAGAATGTCATGAAGTGTTGATGGGTCTATAAGACCAAGTTTACTTCTGATGGTGATTTTGAATGCCACAAGGCTTGTTTGGTCACTCTCATTAAGAAGGCATCAGCTACATTGAAACCCTTTCCCTTGTTGCAAAGATGAAGTATGTTCGACTAATAATTTCCCTCACTACTTGTTTTGAATAGGAGCTTCATCAAATGAATTTTACTAAGTTCTTTTATTCATGGAGATTGGATTGAAGAAATATATATGGAGAAACCTCTTGTATTTGTAACATATTCTAGTCTTGTTTGTCGACTCAAAATTTCATTGTATGGTTTGAAATAATGATGGCAAGGGCTCAAACTACCCTTACCTCGAGGATCTTTCAACTCAATTAAACCAACAAGATAGCCTAATTTATAACATAATACATAGAAAGTCACAGGCCTACGCTCTTTTGCTAACTTCAATAGTCATTCACCAATATTTAGCAAGTACCATCAAAGCATTTCTGAATCTCACTAAAACTCTTGCCACATTTGGCAAGTCATAACCTCGCCAAATCTTCTAGCGCTCCCACTATACTTGTCTGCAGTTCATTACACCAATCATTTGGGTCTGTCCGTTCTCACCTGTTTCTACAAGATTTATCAACCTGAGGCTGCAGCAGAATATTAACATATCTAATTCCCCAATCTTCAATGCAACCTTCAACAACTCACCATGATTTCCAGATTTGGGCGCATTCCTAAATCTGGAAACAACTTATCAACTTATGTAGAGGTCCATAACCACTTCCAGCATTCCAGACTTGGAAATTCCTTCAATTTGCTTACTATTTCTTAAGGAAATTCAATCCCTCAGACATTCGATCATTAATCCCTATTATCTGATCGCTACTCTCGTCTTCCAGACTGCAAATGTTCAGTCTCTACATGAATTAAATGCGAATCATGTGTTCTTCCTGGTCGTCTCTTGCTCAGACTTCAAGCACCTAGCCTATAGGTGATTACGATGTTCCTTCTGTCAAATAGAGAAATATTT
This sequence comes from Larix kaempferi, assembly GCA_027924585.1. Taxonomy (NCBI): domain Eukaryota; kingdom Viridiplantae; phylum Streptophyta; class Pinopsida; order Pinales; family Pinaceae; genus Larix; species Larix kaempferi. The sequence continues at coordinate 211,137 of BSBM01000734.1, read as the reverse complement.
ACGCCCTTCTATTCCAGTTCGCTCAAAATATCGATTCAACGCCGGTAAATCGCCTTACCAATTATTCATGAGTTGGAATCTAATTCCCAAGGCTTAGACCCCTACGATCCACTTTTATTACTTGCTATTGCACAGATAACCTTCTTCTATCGATTGGTTCTTCTGATAAAGAGATCCACCCTGTCGGCTCTCACATTTACAAAGTGAAATTTCCTCTATCGAGCCTTCAAAAAAACCTAATATGTCTATCCACACTCACAGGCATCTATTTGATAATGAGTCTTTCTTCCTTATCCTGTACAAGGTTGGATTTATACCGAATCCCAAGCTTGATTTCCCAAATTGAATTCAGCTCTACTCTGTCTATACAAGAATTTATCATGCTTGTCTCATCCACAGAAAACTACATGTACTCATCTTCAATCCTTAAACTAGGATCCGTTCTCTTTTCATGATAGAACAATTCCAGTCACGCGTACAATATACAAGGTAAATTGAATAAGAAACTCTTGGCCTTCTTCATACAGTCATCCGCACATCCGACGGGTTCCTTTACAGGAATTTTCTAAAGTCTTTGACAAACTTTCTACAGAAATTGGAATCTCTTCTGCCCAATTTCATATGAACTGGAACCTCTTGCAGAGATTCTACCCGGCTCTGTTCTTCTTAGTTTACTATCAGGATTCATGCACAGAGTTAACCAATCACACCACTAACTAATATTCATCATTAGATTAACATTTAGAGGTGCATAAGCATACACATGAATGGCGAATCTACCTCTTCATTAATAAAAATAAACTGTACATACATCCAAGAGAAACCTGATTAACTTCTTCTTTGGCCTGCACCCTCTATTTGGAATTCACCAGATGCATAAATATATACACAGAAAGCGATGATTCTTCCCCTTTCATTAATCATGAAAACTGTACAAAATCAAAACCCTAATCTATTCTATGTCTCCCTCCTCTTCTTGGACATCTTTTTATTTTTATAAGTGTCCGTAGGATTACATTCCTCTCTACAAGACTGAGCTTCAATTTCATTAGAACTAACTCCCCCACTCACTATACTGTTCCCAAATTGAAGCAACAGTTCCTAAAAATAGAACTTCGATCCTATCTTACTAATGACTCATCAAAACAGACTCTTATCTCTCCTCGAGTCACTCCTTTTCTTAAGGAATCAGTTATCATGACTCATACTATAATGACACCTAATACAATTTAAAACCTTCTTACTAACTATGAGAAAACTTAAACATTATACAAAGGATTTACAATTCAACCCCTCGTTAGGCCAGTGTCATGAAATTTAGAATCTGACCCAGCTTTAAAGTTTTTATTGAGTGCAAATTCCCCTGCATCAAATAGGAACCTCATGCTTGGTATGAGAAGATTGATCGTTTATTTGTCAATCTTGGCTTTAAACATTGTGAATCTGATCACAATATTTATGTAAAGAGGGTCCTCAACACAAAGGTCCTTTAGAGAATTTCCCTTGGAGTTTTTTTCTCCATGATCTTGACAACTTTTGACATTCAAGGAGTTTGGGGCACTCCAAAATCTATCACCCTTAAGAGTATTGTTTACCTTACTAATCCAGATATCATGTTGATACATGAGACGATGTGTAGTGGCATAAAACCTTGTGAAATATTTCTTAAAATTTTCTTTGGGTGGGAATGTCATTTAACTGATGCAGATGGTCTCTCTAGGGGATTATTTTTTGTCTAGAAACATTTAGTTTTTTATTTGAAACCCTTCTCTACATGTGTAATCATTTTACTAGAAGGGAGGAGTATAGAGTTGGAAATACTGATAAGGGTAGTTAATTGTTATGGCCCTTATGCCGATAGACATAGGTTCTGGGATTGGGTCGATGCTAGTGGTATCTTGAAGGATTCTTTTTTTATATTTGGTGGTGATCTGAATATGACAACGTCGACTTGTAAAATTTTGGGGAACTATCCTTGTTGGATACTATCGCTAGTTATTCTCATCAGTTGTTTCAGGGGGATAATCTAATTAACACCAGTCCTTCTTCCTTATCTCGTACTGGGTGAAATGGGAGGCTAGGTGAGGAAGGGGTTTCCAAGTGTCTCGAAAGATTCGTCAATGGTTCATTTTGATTATATCTTTAAGGATTCTATCCATTCTAATATAATTTCTCAACTACAAGTTGTTCATAACTACCCCATATTTTTATCTCCTGAAGAGGTTTAAATGATCGAAATGGAAGTATTGTTGAATGAAATTGAAGAGGCCTTAAAGAAATTTTCTAGATAAAAAATTATTGGGACAGATGGTTGGACAATTTAATTCTTTTGGATTTTTTTTATCTTGTAGGGAATGATCTTTTGGAGGTGGTGGAGGAATCTATAATTCAAGGGTATGTTTCAGGATCTTTAAACTCCACATTTATTGCACTAATTCCTAAGAATGTAAATCCTGAAACCTTTAATGGTTACATACCTATCTCCCTTTGAAATTTGGTCGATAAGATCATCACTAAAGTAATCTCTAACATGATAAAACCAAAATTGGCAGAGTTCATGTCTAAAGAGGAGTTCAATTTCCTTTCCAAAAAAAAATATTGGATTCTAGTGGGGTTACATAAGAGTGTTTACACTCAATTAAAATAAATAAATTGGCATATTTGATATTAAAAATGGATTTGGTCAAATATTATGACAAAGTGATTGGTCTTGTAGCATATTCCCCCTAGAAGTAACTGGTTGGATTACGGCATGTGTATCCTCGGCCAGTTTTGCAATGTTAGTGAATGGATCTGGTTTGTGGTGTAAGATATTGAAGGAAAAATACCTTAAAAAATATTGGGTGTTGGAGTGGATTAGACTTCCAAATAAAACTCCTTCAAATGCATTAAACTTCTAGAAAGGTTTTATAAATTCTTATCCTTGGCTAGGTTCTTGGTTGGCCTAGAGAATTGGAAATGGAGAGAAGGTTCTCCTTGGAATCGATCCCTTTCTGGGGGGTGAGGATTTCTACAAACTCTCTCATTCTCTCACCTCATTTCTTTCAGCAAATGGCATTAGGCGTTTATTTTAGGTGAAGAAATATGGTCATGAGGTATTTTTTGAGTCATATTGGATACCAGCAAAAGACTTGGGCTTGTTGGGTGATTATGCTGCAGAATGGAACTCTTATATTGCGGGTTTAAGGCATGTTGGTATCAGATTGTTAGATGAAGAAGATGAGCTATTGTGGTCTTGGAATGGCTCAACTTGACAGGTCATTGCAAAATTAGCATACAAAGCTATTTCCAATACTTCCATAAATTGTGTGGGAAAATGGTGGCATAAAAAAATATGGAGGTGGAACATCCCTCTAAAATTAAAATGTTTCACTTGGCTATGCTTAGAAAGTAGAATCATGACATGGGATAATATTATTAAACGAGGAAGAAGTGGCCCCAATTTATGTAGCTTATGCTCAAAGGATGTTGAATCGGTGAATCACTTATTTATCCATTGTATTTTTACTAAAAAAGTTTGGAATAATATTAAAATTTATCTTCAACTAATTGAGAATTGGGAATCATTTTCATTTGAAAAAAGTATGGCGAATTGGTGTAAGAATGTTCCCGTTTCTAAAGTACTTCCTATTTTCTCCAGCTAGGGGATTTGGATGTCTTGAAATGCTGTAATTTTTTAATATTTATCATTAAATTCCTCTGTTGTCAATTCTAAGATTCTTAGGGTTTTTAAAGAACATTTCAAACAGTTGAAGTCAAAGATGCCTAGAATTATTTTTTAGCACTTTCTGTTACTTGAGTATGCAATTGTATATTTAGATGTTGCAACACAGTTAGGTTGGTATGGTGGTGGGATGATATTATATCTTACCAATAACCATTGTTTTCTCTTATGGATGGGTAGTTGAGCTGGTACTAATACCAAAGATGAAATCTTGGCCCTTTGAGGTCTTCTGAGATTTGCCACTTACAAAGGAATTATGTCCCTTGAGGTGTTGGGAGATTCTAGAGTTGTTGTTGATTAGGTTGCGGGGACCTCTTCTCTTCAGGTGACTGTTTTGGAACATTGGTGTAACCGGTTCAAATCATTACAAACAACTTTCAACTACATATTCTTTGAACATATTTATAGATAGTTTAATACCGAGGTGGATAGACTTTCAAAAAAAATTATTGGCTCACTGGAAGGATTACTATTTATTGAAGAAATAAAGGACAAATATGTGTTGTCAAAGGGATCCCTCCATTTTTATTAATGCGTTTTGTTAGAGGGTTTTATCTTGGTCCAACTTTTGGCATGGTTTTTTTTTTTTTGATTGGAAGAGTGTAACTAAGTTTCTATCATCCCTATGTGGTACTATTTTCAAATAGATTGTTAGATTATGTCTTTATATTTTGAACAGTATAAATAATGAAGTTAGATTTATATGGAAATATCAGATTTTGATGTATGCAATATGGCATGACAAAAACATATGAACAATCATTTTTTAAGGTTATAAATTGTTATAAACAATTTTATATTTGATTCACCTATTAATAACAAGAAACTGTTTTCTTCTCCTCGAAAAAAAAAAACAAACAAACAAACAAACAAACACTTCTACCAATAAAATAGATATGTCCTCTAAACTTTCAAGTAAATTTGAATAAAAATTTATTTTGTCATTGTGCAATAAATATAAAAATATTGAAATTTATTTACAAAGTAATCCTTCTAAATCTTTTTGATACTTTTCATATATATATATATATATATATATATATATATATTCATTTTAACATTGGTGTTTAATGATTTGTATTTATAACAACACCCCACTTTGACATCCAAACCAATATCATCTTCCCACCCACATCCATGCCCTCTTTTAACATCCTACTTCCAATGATATCCAATTTTTTTTTGACACGCTTCCTTCCTTTATATTGGGTCAGCCATAGGAACTTTCAATTTCTTATTTTTTGCAATGTCATCATAATGATTCATCATTGAACCATGACTTACATATGAGGGATTTGAGCACATAATAGAGATTTACATATTAAACCAGTATTCATGCATCTCCAACCTAATATCCCACTTCCACCAAACTCCAATTACAAGTCCATTGACCTTTAATGAGTTGCATGTAGAAAGGAGAATTTATAACATGTAAAATAAACTATTTTAGTGTAAAATTTATTATTTAAAAAAAAAAATTAATATTATCACCCTAATTTATTTATTTTGTAAATTTCATTTTCCTACTTATTAACTTACACCACTAATGTGATTATAAGCATGGAATATATATAAAAGAAATACTATAGATTTTTTAGAAAAAGTACTAACACAAGTTCAGGTCAAAAATTTACCTTTGAAAGATTCAAACCTTAAAAAGGTAATAACAACACCTCACTTTGACCTCAAGTCAATATCCTCTTTCAATTGACATCCATGCCCTCTTTTAACATCCTACTTCCAACTACATCCAAACAATCTTTAACACAATTCCTTTCCTTTTTGTATATTCTTAAATGCATCTTTTTAATAGTGATATTTACTAATTTGCATGTATAACGACACTCCATTATCATGCATCTCCAACCTATTATTGCACTTCCACTAACCAAGGAACCTTCTTTGAGAGGCCTCTCATCTTTTAATACTGGACATTGACCTTTAACGAGTTACATCCAAAATGAAGAATTTATAATAGGTAAAATAAACTATTTTGGTGTCAAAATTTACGCTTTACCATTTTCAAAAAAAATATATTAATATAATTATTACCCTAACTTATTTATCTTTTAATTTACTTTTTCTATTTATTAACTTACACCAATATTGTGAGGAATATATAAATAAATATTAAATATTTTTTGGATACTAGTGAAAGGTCACACTTCCACCTACTCAAGAAATTTGATGTAAATTGTAGTCATTATGCAATTTAACCATAATTATAGAAAACTATCCACAATAGGGCTTGGAATATGTAAATTTTTTAATAAGCTGGTTATAACCATCAATTTTGACATATCTAAGCAATTCAAAATTCTAACCATGCTTCCACCCACCTCCAACTTTCCAAACTTTTTTTGATACGGCTTGGAATATGTAAATTCTTTAATAAGCTGGTTATTATAACCATCAATTTTGACATATGTAAGCAATTCAAAATTCTAACCATGCTTCCACCCACTTTCAACTTTCCAAACTTTATTTGATATTCTTATTTTATTTGAAAAGAAAAAGAGAATTTAAAATTTAAAATCAATTTGAAGATGCCACAAAACAAACCTAAAAGTAATGACAAGTATGATTAGGTCAAAAGTTGAATATTTTCGAGCCCTCTTTAATACATTTCTTATATATATATATATATACTATAGATTATTTTTAACATTTCTCTTTAAAGAGTTGCATGTAAAATGGAGGAAATGAATTAGAGTTATAAAACTAAAATCAATTATTTTAGTTTCTCATAAATAATTTCCATCAATAAAATAAATACTTTTGATTATTATTTTGTAATTAATATATTAATGTTATTACTTTGACACGGAATAACAACACCCCACTTTGTCATCAAATCAACATTTTCTTATAATTGACATTTATGTCATCTTTTAACATCCAAATATATCCAAACCCTCTTTGACACTATTCCTTTCCTTTTTATATATTCTTAGAGGCATCTTTAACAAATTTGTATTTAATAAGGTACATGTATCATAACACTCCACTTTGCATCTCCAACCTATTATCTCACTTTCACTAAGGTGGAAATCTTATTTTTAACCTCTGTTAGTACTTCCACTAACCTCGTAACCTTCTTTGACACACCTCTCATCTTTTAATACTTAATGCTAGACATTGAATTTTAATGAGTTGCATGTCAACATTGAGATTATAACCACTAAATATATATAATAATAACTTTTAATACTTAATGCTAGACATTGAATTTTAATGAGTTGCATGCTAACATTGAGATTATAACCACTAAATATATATAACAAATTATTAGATATTTTTTTTGATACTAGTAAAAGGTCATACTTCCATTCATCAAAGGAATTTGAGATAAATTTTAGCCCTTATATAATTTAGCTATAAATATGGTATCCACAAAATGGTTTGAAATGTGTGAAATTCCAACTTTCCAAACTTTATATGATATTCTTGTTTTATCTATATTGTTAACATTGTACCATTGGTGTTTAATAGGATATATACTATCAATTTATGTTAACATTGTACAATTCGTGTTACCATGGTGTTTAATAGGTTGTATTTAGAGAGGAGAGGAGAATTTATAGTTTAAAATCAATTCCAACATTTTCTTTTAAACTCAATTGTGGCTCAGGATCAAATATGAAAGCGGAGTTAATGGCACTCTGGTGCGTGCTCAAAGTTGCTAATATCTTTGGATTGGTGAATATCAAGGTATATGGCGACTCTAGGGTTACAATTAAATGGGCTGCGGGTGATTTCAAGCTTAATGTTCTAAATTTAAGGCACTGGCCTCTTCGGACTCATTCGGAAATTACTAAACTTCAGGGTGTCCATTTTGAGCATATCTATAGAGAGCAGAACTCTCTTGCTGACAAGCTCTCAAAGCAAGCTTTATCAGGTATAGAAGGCCACCTGATTTGGGAGGAGGAATGGTTTGAGAATTGTCTCCAGGACTGTGGCACTACTTTTTGTTTTTTACTGATCTGAGCTGATGAATTTCTCTGAATATCTTCCGATCTGTTGAAGTGCTTCTTGTGTATTTTTGAAATTTTGCTTGGATAATATGTAATGATGCTTGCTGATATTTTGTCATCAGGGTGACATGAGATTGTAAAAGAGATCTTTGAAGCTATTTTGCTTGGCAGATCCAATGTACTTGATTCATCTGATGAATCTTGAACCTCTTTGTACTATTTGATTCATTTTGGAATATCAATAGTAGTTTTTTTGGCTGGAAAAAAAAAATATATATATATATATATATATATATATATATATACTATAGATTCAGTTTTACAATTAATTTTTAAAGAGTTGCGTGTAGAATGGAGAAAAGGAAATATAGTCGTAAAAGCTAAAATAAATTATTAATAATGATGCTAATAAGATAAATATTTTTTATTCATATTTTTTAAATAATATATTATTGATATTATCTTGAAAGATTCAAAACATGAAATAACAACAATACACTTTGACTTCAAGTCAATATCGTCCTACCACCGACCTCCATGCCCTCTTTTAACATCCATACCCTTTTTGACACGTTTGTTGTTATTTTTATATATTTTTAGATGCATCTTTAACATTCTTATTCAACCTCGAAACCTTCTTTGACAAGTTTCATCTTTTACATTGACCACTTCCACTAACCTCGAAACCTTTATTTCGGAAATTTTTCAAAATCATGCCCGAAAAATTCATCTATCCAATTTAATTAAATAACCAATTTTTTAAAATGGTTACACTACACTCATAAAAAACTAAAATTTATAACCCTAAAAGCACTTTCCAAAACGGCACCAAAAAAAGCCTATAAATAGAAATATATTGGCAAGATGGAAGAACATAACAAAAGCATACTTTTCATTTTTTAACCTCTTTGAGTACTTGGCTGTTTTCTTGGCCTGTTTTTTTTTATATTTTTAACCTCTGTTAAGTACTTGGCTGTTTTTTTTAACAGTAACCTCTGTTAGTGCTTTGCTGTTATGTACTTAGCTGTTTTTTAACAGAGAGCTGTTTTTTTAACCTCTGTTAGTGCTTTGCTGTTATGTACGTTAGTAAAGGAGAGATCCATTTTTCCCTCGAAGCTTTTACGTTGTTGCTAAGTTCTTGATAAACTATCACAGTTAGCAGAGTTCTTGATAAGTTATGGACAGACTGTCTGCATTGCCAGACAGTCTCCTATGCGTCATCCTTAACAAACTCCACTGGAGTAGCTCCCTGAGAGAGGTAGTCAAATGCTCCGTGCTTTCTAAACGTTGGAGTCCTTCACAGAGAACTGCAGAGCCTGTTCCTCGATCCCTATCTTCTCACACCGCCCCATCTCCGACCTCCCACTCCCGATGATCCCCTCTACGTGGCAGCCGTGGAGAATATAATATCCAACGTCTTGCAGTCGCAATCGGCAGATCTCTTGACCGTTCGCCTCACCAACGACATGGCTTCCTCATGGGATCTCCATGCGACTTCGATCCAATGGCGGTTTACCCGCCAAAGCGTATCGAATTGGTTGGAGTGCATTGCCAGGAAGAATGTAAAAGTACTCATTCTGAGAGATTCCCCGGAAAAGGAAATCCCGGCCCCGGCCTTTTTCTCCTGCACTTGTCTCACTGTGCTCGTACTCTACAACTATATTCTCACTCGTCTTCCAACCCAATTCGCCGGATTTAAGGATCTCTTGGACTGCGCCTTCGTCTCTATCGACCTGACAGATGAGTCTTTAGCGACCTATATTTCACACTGCCCTCGTCTCTCGAGACTTCAGTTAGTGAATTGTGATGGTCTGCGAAGGCCTGTGATTTCCAGTCTCTCCCTTACAGATTTAGTTGTGTTTGTCTATGGCATGGAAGTTTTAACTGTGAATTGTCCCAGACTTAAAAAACTTCGGGTCTTCACAAAAATAAATGACATAAGAGTGAATGGAGTGTTGTTTGGCGAGCTATCCCCGGCTATCAAAACGATGGAACTGCATATTGGAAATAATTTGAATGCCTTGTTGTTGGATTCAAGTTATACAAATTGTTCGGCAGACAAATTTCTTGAGATAATGGGAAGCTTGAAATCGTTGAAGGTGCTTGAAATTTCTCTCTCTGGACTGCGAAGGGCGGCTGTTCCTGTTCTTAACCTACTTGGTAGGCTTCCTAATCTGGAGCGTTTTGCCCTGAAGGGACACCTTATTTTGGTAAGATCCATATGAGCCTTGAATTTGAATTTATTATTAAGCATCAAAGCATGCATGTTTAAATGATTTTAGTTTCTGAGCATTACCATTTGCTATGTAGGAGGAGTTACAGGGAAATTCAATGCCATCATATTTAACTTTTATAGTTGCCAATCTTCAGTCACTAGAGATACATATCAACAACTGTGATGAGACAGAAATTGGTTTTTTGAGTTGCCTGCTCCAAAGATCCCCTCTGCTCAAAAACTTTAATTTTGCATTTCCAAATGATCCTGAAGGTGAACAAAGGAACCTGTTTTTAAATAACTGGACCAATGTGAAGAAAGCTCATGAAGAAGGAAAGATACCAGAAAAGATATGCGAATTTATCTTTTATTTCTAACATTTTTTTCCAGACAGCTGCATGATCAAAATGCAAGAATATACACTACTACATTTTGTTTGTGTTTTTCAAAAAGCCAGGACTGCTAATTGGCAAGGGTTTAAGGGTTTTTATTGGACACTATATTCTGTTATTAAAATGTCAAGGGGTTTACAATGCCAGGACTGTTAAATGGTAAGGACTGTTAAATGGCAAGGGTTTTTATTGGACACTATTTTCTGTTATTAAAATGTCCAGGGGTTTAGAAAGCCACGACTGTTAAATGGCAAGGACTGTTAAATAGCAAGGGTTTTTATTGGACACTATTTTCTGTTATTAAAATGTCAAGGCCTTTACAATGCCAGGACTGTTAAATGGCAAGGGTTTTTATTGGACACTATATTCTGTGTTTCTAAAATGTCAAAACTGGATTGCTTAATGGCAAGGAGTTTTATGGGATACTCAGCATATATATGAATTTTATTGCTAATAATATTATTAATTTGTGTTAAAACATATTGTTTTTCGACTAAATAAAGCTCTCTATAGCTTGAAGCAAGCACCCAGAGAATGGCACATCAAAATTGACAAGTATTTGGGTGAGCACTGGTTCCAAAGTCCTTCATAACCCAATCATTACATCAAAAGCACTGGAGATTATGTAATTATTCTAGTCATATATGTAGATGACATTATCATCATAGGTAGCGAAGTAGGGGCAATATCACAAGTAAAATCCAATTTATGTGCAACTTTTGACATCACTAACTTAAGCCTCCTACATTATTACATTATTGCTTAGGTTTAGAAGTTTGTAAAATAAATAAACATATTCCTCTTTCACAAACAAAGTATGCCAAAAGTTTGTTAGACAAGTTAGGATGGTAGATTGCAAATATTCATCTACACCTATGGAGAAAGGGTTAAAATTTTTATCCAAGATTGATTTTACAATAGTTAATGAATCAATATATATATGGACACATGGATTAGGGTCCCCTAACCAGACTCATGTTTATGCTTTATAGAAGGTGATTGCGCATGTAAGGGTTGTCATAGCCATCTTAGCACACCTCATTATGCCCACTTGGACCTATTTTTATTATATATAGACCCTCCTCATGGCTCAAGCAAGCCAATATGATGATGATGCCATCCTTTGAAGAAGCCATACCACCAAAGACAGGAGGGTGTTAAGGGAAAACGCACAATGTTTGGGTTAGATGGGGAATGACACCCTCCTCCCATGCTCAACATTCCATCAAAGTTGCATCAATTCATCACATTTATCATTACTTTATGTTGTATGAGGTTTTGTCCCTGACTTGTGGATGACAAACCCTAAGAAACTCATTGAAAGTTATTTTAGATAGTTTAGGCTGGTAGGATTGTAAAAGAGGTTAGTTTGTACTAAAAATAATATAAATAAGGCAACTCCCCGTCATTTTGAATCAATATTAGGGGATCAAATGAAGCACTACTTCTCTTTTCTTTCACTCTACTTGGGGTAAAGTGATGCACACCTCCTTCCCTTTGTGATTTTTTGGGTTTTAAAGGATGTAATGAAGTGTTTTGGTGTTGTTATTGGTGATTTTTTCAAGGCTTTTTCTAGTGAACGGATTCTTTGGAGGATGTATGGTCTCTTCTCCTTTCCTCTACAATTGTAGTAAGATCTCTTGTGTTTCCTTCTCTTGTTATGCCAAGAGGTGACCAAGGTAAGGTTAAATTATAGGTTTTTATGCACAATTGCTTGTCTTGTTAATTGGGATTATTTATCCATATCTCTTTGGATATTATTCTATAGTAAAAGGCCTTTGAATTTTCATTTTTTCTAACTAGGAGCTTAATCAACATAACCTAGTTTTTGGGTTGCTCGACTCTGGTGTGAAGATTTATTGTCTGATACCTCTTCTTGAACTTTTATCAGAACTATTTGATTAGAAGGATGAATTCCAAGGTAGATCATATTGTTCTTAATGGATATAATTATGCAATCTGGGAGACAAACATGGAGACTTTTTGAATATCAAGGGACTATGGAAGTATACGAATATTTCTAATGTTGATCCAATAAATGATAGTGCTTATTTCATCATCGATGTAAACAAGGATGAATATTTTGGGGTCATCATGACCTACATTTCGAGGGATATTCGATTTCACACAAGCAGGATCGACTTTCCTCATGCCATCGAGACTAAGATGAAGACTCTATTCGACAAGGCAAATGAAGTTGAGTCGATGAAGATAAATAAAGAGTTGATCTCTCTGGAACCTCTTTCCTTTGATGAGATTGAGGACTATATAACTTGTGCCAAGGAGCTATAACTGAAATTGGGTGAATTTGGAAAGGATTTTACAAAGAAGGATGGACAACTCATTGAACTAGTTCTGATGAATTTGAAGACACCATATGATGTCTTATGTTCCTCCTTTCACACCAACTACATATCACACAAGCAATATGGTAAGGATTTTACCTTTGATACTTTATGTGATCTATTAATTAAATACCAACATTGATAGCAAGCACCTGGCTCACTTGCTTAAAAGAAAGGTCAAGCAAAGTTATAAAATTCATGCTCGACCAGATCATTGAATATAATGTATCGACCAACACACAAAAGAGTCATCATTTTCGAAGAAGGATCGAAAGAAGAATACTTGTCGACATTATGGAAAAGTGGGACATGTCAAGAATAATTGTTGCAAGAAGATGAAGGATTTGGAAGAAAATTTCAAGCACCTCGAGGATAGTGCATCGAATGGTCCATCAATCAATCGAACTGCTGAAAATTATACCTTCTCTATAATTACTTATCTAGCATCACATGCCCATACCACTCGGATAGAATGTAGTTGATTTTGGATGAACTCCTCATATGTCTAAATATGCTTCTCTGTTCTCATTCTTAATTGGAGCTCCATAAAAAAATATTTATGTAGCTGATGACTATGCTCTCATTGTCATTGGAAGTGGAGATGTTGAATGTCAGCATGGTCTAATATCAAATGTCTATCATGTGCCTAGTCTGAGCGCGAACTTGTTGTCGGTTGCTCAACCTACATAGACTAAGAAGGTTGTGGAGTTTTGGCTATATCACTTTATCGTAAAGGATATGAGGATTGGGGGGGAAACTATTTCTTCAGGGAATATAGATCCCAAAGAAAAACATTATAATTTCCATGATTTCTCCCGATCAATTGAATTAACGAAAGAAATTTTAGTGACTGGATCGACTGCACTCATTGCAGAGACATATGACATAAGTCAAATTTGGAATGGACGACTTGGACATCTAATTTTTCGATGTTTAAAGATGATGGTAACTCACAACATGGTTACTGGCCTCCCAAATAATGTCCCACCTGAATGGAGTTTGTAGAGCATGTATGCTTGGAACACATTATCAGGCACCCTTTGATTCCAGGAAAGCATGACAATCACATAATCGACTATAACTTGTTCACAATGATCTCTGTTGCATGAAAAAGCCTTCATTAGAAGGTACAAAGTATATTTTAACCTGTATTGATGATTTATCTAGATTTAGATGGGTATGTTTCTTGAAGAATAAGATTCAAGTCACTGAAAGATTCAAGGAATTGAGAGCATTGGATGAGAAGAAATGCGGTCATCCCATTAAATGTTTGAGATCAAACAATGGTGGTGAATATGTGAGTCGATAGTTTGAAGAGTATCTCTTGGAAAATGGTATTTATTGGTAGAGATATATCCCTCACACCCCTCAGTAGAATGGATTCATAAAGAGGAAGAATCGTAATTTGGTGGAAATGTCTAGGTGCCTAATGCAGACCAAAGATCTTCCGACAAAGTTTTGGGAAAAAATTGTTTACTATTCAAAATATCTCATAAGCCTTGTACCAACTAGAGGAGTCACTGACATGACTCCAGTTGAGAAGTGGAATGGCAAGAAACCCTCTGTCAGACACCTTATATCCTTTGGATGTGTTTATTAGGTGCATATTAGTGATAACCGCAGGAAGAAACTGGATGCAAAGAATCATGCACTTGCATCATGATGGGATACTCTGATGTGTCGAAATCCTAATATTGTTTGATCCTGTCAAACAACAAGTTATCTTAAGCAGAAGTGCCATATTTGATGAAATGATTTCAGGTAATAAGCGATTGAAGTCCTCGTATGGTCTCTTGGATAGTGATCCATTTGACAATCTTGAAGTATTTTGATCGACTATACCCATCTATGGAGTTTGGACCATATCGAAAAATTCTGAGTCAATTGGTAGTATTTCTACCATGACTGTAGAATTCAATAGCCTGACTTCCCCAACTCATTCGACTGTTGATAACCGACTTGAATCATCGCCAACGTGTTTACATAAGTGGTATGTTAAGACAATTGAATCTCTTGGATCAAATGTTGGAGATTCTAGTACTGGTCGAAAGACTCATAGTCATAAACAATGTGGAAGCATTTCATTAATGGTGCGTGTTCTTGAAACCTATTATCCTGACACTTATGTTGATGCTCAGCATGTTCCAAAATAGGAAAACACTATGACTACTGGAATTTATTCCTTGAAGAAGAATCAAACATGGGAATTTGTTCCTCGACCAAAAGGAAAGAATGTCATGAAGTGTTGATGGGTCTATAAGACCAAGTTTACTTCTGATGTTGATTTTGAATGCCACAAGGCTTGTTTGGTCACTCTCATTAAGAAGGCATCGGCTACATTGAAACCCTTTCCCTTGTTGCAAAGATGAACTATGTTCGACTAATAATTTCCCTCACTACTTGTTTTGAATAGGAGCTTCATCAAATTAATTTTACTAAGTTCTTTTCTTCATGGAGATTGGATTGAAGAAATATATATGGAGAAACCTCTTGTATTTGTAACATATTCTAGTCTTGTTTGTCGACTCAAAATTTCATTGTATGGTTTGAAATAATGATGGCAAGGGCTCAAACTACCCTTACCTCGAGGATCTTTCAACTCAATTAAACCAACAAGATAGCCTAATTTATAACATAATACATAGAAAGTCACAGGCCTACGCTTTTTTGCTAACTTCAATAGTCATTCACCAAGATTTAGCAAGTACCATCAAAGCATTTCTGAATCTCACTAAAACTCTTGCCACATTTGGCAAGTCATAACCTCGCCAAATCTTCTAGCGCTCCCACTATACTTGTCTGCAGTTCATTACACCAATCATTTGGGTCTGTCCGTTCTCACCTGTTTCTACAAGATTTATCAACCTGAGGCTGCAGCAGAATATTAACATATCTAATTCCCCAATCTTCAATGCAACCTTCAACAACTCACCACGATTTCCAGATTTGGGCGCATTCCTAAATCTGGAAACAACTTATCAACTTATGTAGAGGTCCATAACCACTTCCAGCATTCCAGACTTGGAAATTCCTTCAATTTGCTTACTATTTCTTAAGGAAATTCAATCCCTCAGACATTCGATCATTAATCCCTATTATCTGATCGCTACTCTCCTCTTCCAGACTGCAAATGTTCAATCTCTACATGAATTAAATGTGAATCATGTGTTCTTCCTGGTCGTCTATTGCTCAGACTTCAAGCACCTAGCCTATAGGTGATTACGATGTTCCTTCTGTCAAATAGAGAAATATTTACGCCCTTCTATTCTAGTTTGCTCAAAATATCGATTCAACGCCGGTAAATCGCCTTACCAATTATTCATGAGTTGGAATCTAATTCCCAAGGCTTAGACCCCTACGATCCACTTTTATTACTTGCTATTGCATAGATAACCTTCTTCTATCGATTGGTTCTTCTGATAAAGAGATCCACCCTGTCGGCTCTCACATTTACAAAGTGAAATTTCCTCTATCGAGCCTTCAAAAAAACCTAATATGTCTATCCACACTCACATGCATCTATTTGATAATGAGTCTTTCTTCCTTATCCTGTACAGGGTTGGATTTATACCGAATCCCAAGCTTGATTTCCCAAATTGAATTCAGCTCTACTCTGTCTATACAAGAATTTATCATGCTTGTCTCATCCACAGAAAACTACATGTACTCATCTTCAATCCTTAAACTAGGATCCGTTCTCTTTTCATGATAGAACAATTCCAGTCACGCGTACAATATACAAGGTAAATTGAATAAGAAACTCTTGGCCTTCTTCATACAGTCATCCACACATCCGACGGGTTCCTTTACAAGAATTTTCTAAAGTCTTTGACAAACTTTCTACAGAAATTGGAATCTCTTCTGCCCAATTTCATATGAACTGGAACCTCTTGCAGAGATTCTACCCGGCTCTGTTCTTCTTAGTTTACTATCAGGATTCATGCACAGAGTTAACCAATCACACCACTAACTAATATTCATCATTAGATTAACATTCAGAGGTGCATAAGCATACACATGAATGGCGAATCTACCTCTTCATTAATAAAAATAAACTGTACATACATCCAAGAGAAACTTGATTAACTTCTTCTTTGGCCTGCACCCTCTATTTGGAATTCACCAGATGCATAAATATATACACAGAAAGCGATGATTCTTCCCCTTTCATTAATCATCAAAACTTTACAAAATCAAAACCCTAATCTATTCTATGTCTCCCTCCTCTTCTTGGACATCTTTTTATTTTTATAAGTGTCCGTAGGATTACATTCCTCTCTACAAGACTGAGCTTCAATTTCATTAGAACTAACTCCCCCACTCACTATACTGTTCCCAAATTGAAGCAACAGTTCCTAAAAATAGAACTTCGATCCTATCTTACTAATGACTCATCAAAACAGACTCTTATCTCTCCTCGAGTCACTCCTTTTCTTAAGGAATCAGTTATCATGACTCATACTATAATGACACCTAACACAATTTAAAACCTTCTTACTAACTATGAGAAAACTTAAACATTATACAAAGGATTTACAATTCAACCCCTCGTCCTCGTTAGGCCAGTGTCATGAAATTTAGAATCTGACCCAACTTTAAAGTTTTTATTGAGAGCAAATTCCCCTGCATCAAATAGGCACCTCATGCTTGGTATGAGAAGATTGATCGTTTATTTGTCAATCTTGGCTTTAAACGTTGTGAATCTGATCACAATATTTATGTAAAGAGGTTCCTCAACACAAAGGTCCTTTAGAGAATTTCCCTTGGAGTTTTTTTCTCCATGATCTTGACAACTTTTGACATTCAAGGAGTTTGGGGCACTCCAAAATCTATCACCCTTAAGAGTATTGTTTACCTTACTAATCCAGATATCATGTTGATACATGAGACGATGTGTAGTGGCATAAAACCTTGTGAAATATTTCTTAAAATTTTCTTTGGGTGGGAATGTCATTTAATTGATGCAGATGGTATCTCTAGGGGATTATTTTTTGTCTAGAAACATTTAGTTTTTTATTTGAAACCCTTCTCTACATGTGTAATCATTTTACTAGAAGGGAGGAGTATAGAGTTGGAAATACTGATAAGGGTAGTTAATTGTTATGGCCCTTATGCCGATAGACATAGGTTCTGGGATTGGGTCGATGCTAGTGGTATCTTGAAGGATTCTTTTTTTATATTTGGTGGTGATCTGAATATGACAACGTCGACTTTTAAAATTTTGGGGAACTATCCTTGTTGGATACTATCACTAGTTATTCTCATCAGTTGTTTCAAGGGGATAATCTAATTAACACCAGTCCTTCTTCCTTATCTCGTACTGGGTGAAATGGGAGGCTGGGTGAGGAAGGGGTTTCCAAGTGTCTCGACAGATTCTTCAATGGTTCATTTTGATTATATCTTTAAGGATTCTATCCATTCTAATATAATTTCTCAACTACAAGTTGTTCATAACTACCCCATATTTTTATCTCCTGAAGAGGTTTAAATGATCGAAATGGAAGTATTGTTGAATGAAATTGAAGAGGCCTTAAAGAAATCTTCTAGATAAAAAATTATTGGGACAGATGGTTGGACAATTTAATTCTTTTGGATTTTTTTTATCTTGTAGGGAATGATCTTTTGGAGGTGGTGGAGGAATCTATAATTCAAGGGTATGTTTCAGGATCTTTAAACTCCACATTTATTGCGCTAATTCCTAAGAATGTAAATCCTGAAACCTTTAATGGTTACATACCTATCTCCCTTTGAAATTTGGTCGATAAGATCATCACTAAAGTAATCTCTAACATGATAAAACCAAAATTGGCAGAGTTCATGTCTAAAGAGGAGTTCAATTTCCTTTCAAAAAAAAAATATTGGATTCTAGTGGGGTTACATAAGAGTGTTTACACTCAATTAAAATAAATAAATTGGCATATTTGATATTAAAAATGGATTTGGTCAAATATTATGACAAAGTGATTGGTCTTGTAGCATATTCCCCCTAGAAGTAACTGGTTGGATTACGGCATGTGTATCCTCGGCCAGTTTTGCAATGTTAGTGAATGGATCTGGTTTGTGGTGTAAGATATTGATGGAAAAATACCTTAAAAAATATTGGGTGTTGGAGTGGATTAGAATTCCAAATAAAACTCCTTCAAATGCATTAAACTTCTAGAAAGGTTTTATAAATTCTTATCCTTGGCTAGGTTCTTGGTTGGCCTAGAGAATTGGAAATGGAGAGAAGGTTCTCCTTGGAATCGATCCCTTTCTGGGGGGTGAGGATTTCTACAAACTCTCTCATTCTCTCACCTCATTTCTTTCAGCAAATGGCATTAGGCGTTTATTTTAGGTGAAGAAATATGGTCATGAGGTATTTTTTGAGTCATATTGGATACCAGCAAAAGACTTGGGCTTGTTGGGTGATTATGCTGCAGAATGGAACTCTTATATTGCGGGTTTAAGGCATGTTGGTATCAGATTGTTAGATGAAGAAGATGAGCTACTGTGGTCTTGGAATGGCTCAACTTGACAGGTCATTGCAAAATTAGCATACAAAGCTATTTCCAATACTTCCATAAATTGTGTGGGAAAATGGTGGCATAAAAAAATATGGAGGTGGAACATCCCTCTAAAATTAAAATGTTTCACTTGGCTATGCTTAGAAAGTAGAATCATGACATGGGATAATATTATTAAACGAGGAAGAAGTGGCCCCAATTTATGTATCTTATGCTCAAAGGATGTTGAATCGGTGAATCACTTATTTATCCATTGTATTTTTACTAAAAAAGTTTGGAATAATATTAAAATTTATCTTCAACTAATTGAGAATTGGGAATCATCTTCATTTGAACAAAGTATGGCGAATTGGTGTAAGAATGTTCCCATTTCTAAAGTACTTCCTATTTTCTCCAGCTAGGGGATTTGGATGTCTTGAAATGCTGTAATTTTTTAATATTTATCATTAAATTCCTCTGTTGTCAATTCTAAGATTCTGAGGGTTTTTAAAGAACATTTCAAACAGTTGAAGTCAAAGATGCCTAGAATTATTTTTTAGCACTTTCTGTTACTTGAGTATGCAATTGGATATTTAAATGTTGCAACACAGTTAGGTTGGTATGGTGGTGGGATGATATTATATCTTACCAATAACCATTGTTTTCTCTTATGGATGGGTAGTTGAGCTGGTACTAATACCAAAGATGAAATCTTGGCCCTTTGAGGTCTTCTGAGATTTGCCACTTACAAAGGAATTATGTCCCTTGAGGTGTTGGGAGATTCTAGAGTTGTTGTTGATTAGGTTGCGGGGACCTCTTCTCTTCAGGTGACTGTTTTGGAACATTGGTGTAACCGGGTCAAATCATTACAAACAACTTTCAACTACATATTCTTTGAACATATTTATAGATAGTTTAATTCCGAGGTGGATAGACTTTCAAAAAAAATTATTGGCTCACTGGAAGGATTACTATTTATTGAAGAAATAAAGGACAAATATGTGTTGTCAAAGGGATCCCTCCATTTTTATTAATGCGTTTTGTTAGAGGGTTTTATCTTGGTCCAAATTTTGGCATGCTTCTTTGTTTTTGATTGGAAGAGTGTAACTAAGTTTCTATCATCCCTATGTGGTACTATTTTCAAATAGATTGTTAGATTATGTCTTTATATTTTGAACAGTATAAATAATGAAGTTAGATTTATATGGAAATATCAGATCTTGATGTATGCAATATGGCATGACAAAAACATATGAACAATCATTTTTTAAGGTTATAAATTGTTATGAACAATTTTATATTTGATTCACCTATTAATAACAAGAAACTGTTTTCTTCTCCTGCTGAAAAAGAAACAAAAAAAAAAACAAAAAAAACAAAAAAACAAAAAAAAAACAAAAAAACAAAAAAAACAAACAAACTTCTACCAATAAAATAGATATGTCCTCCAAACTTTCAAGTAAATTTGAATAAAAATTTATTTTGTCATTGTGCAATAAATATAAAAATATTAGAAATTTATTTACAAAGTAATCCTTCTAAATCTTTTTGATACTTTTCATATATATATTCATTTTAACATTGGTGTTTAATGATTTGTATTTATAACAACACCCCACTTTGACATCCAAACCAATATCATCTTCCCACCCACATCCATGCCCTCTTTTAACATCCTACTTCCAATGATATCCAAATTTTTTTTGACAGGCTTCCTTCCTTTATATTGGGTCAGCCATAGGAACTTTCAATTTCTTATTTTTTGCAATGTCATCATAATTGATTCATCATTGAACCATGACTTACATATGAGGGATTTGAGCACATAATAGAGATTTACATATTAAACCAGTATTCATGCATCTCCAACCTAATATCCCACTTCCACCAAACTCCAATTACAAGTCCATTGACCTTTAATGAGTTGCATGTAGAAAGGAGAATTTATAACATGTAAAATAAACTATTTTAGTGTAAAATTTATTATTTAAAAAAAAAAATTAATATTATCACCCTAATTTATTTATTTTGTAAATTTCATTTTCCTACTTATTAACTTACACCACTAATGTGATTATAAGCATGGAATATATATAAAAGAAATACTATAGATTTTTTAGAAAAAGTACTAACACAAGTTCAGGTCAAAAATTTACCTTTGAAAGATTCAAACCTTAAAAAGGTAATAACAACACCTCACTTTGACCTCAAGTCAATATCCTCTTTCAATTGACATCCATGCCCTCTTTTAACATCCTACTTCCAACTACATCCAAACAATCTTTAACACAATTCCTTTCCTTTTTGTATATTCTTAAATGCATCTTTTTAATAGTGATATTTACTAATTTGCATGTATAACGACACTCCATTATCATGCATCTCCAACCTATTATTGCACTTCCACTAACCAAGGAACCTTCTTTGAGAGGCCTCTCATCTTTTAATACTGGACATTGACCTTTAATGAGTTACATCCAAAATGAAGAATTTATAATAGGTAAAATAAACTATTTTGGTGTCAAAATTTAGGCTTTACTATTTTCAAAGAAAATATATTAATATAATTATTACCCTAACTTATTTATCTTTTTAATTTACTTTTTCTATTTATTAACTTACACCAATATTGTGAGGAATATATAAATAAATATTAAATATTTTCTGGATACTAGTGAAAGGTCACACTTCCACCTACTCAAGAAATTTGATGTGAATTGTAGTCATTATGCAATTTAACGATAATTATAGAAAACTATCCACAATAGGGCTTGGAATATGTAAATTTTTTAATAAGCTGGTTATAACCATCAATTTTGACATATCTAAGCAATTCAAAATTCTAACCATGCTTCCACCCACTTCCAACTTTCCAAACTTTATTTGATACGGCTTGGAATATGTCAATTCTTTAATAAGTTGGTTATTATAACCATCAATTTTGACATATGTAAGCAATTCAAAATTCTAACCATGCTTCCACCCACTTCCAACTTTCCAAACTTTATTTGATATTCTTATTTTATTTGAAAAGAAAAAGAGAATTTAAAATTTAAAATCAATTTGAAGATGCCACAAAACAAACCTAAAAGTAATGGCAAGTATGATTAGGTCAAAAGTTGAATATTTTCGAGCCCTCTTTAATACATTTCTTATATATATATATATATATATATATATATATATATATATATATATATATACTATAGATTATTTTTAACATTTGTCTTTAAAGAGTTGCATGTAAAATGGAGGAAATGAATTAGAGTTATAAAACTAAAATTAATTATTTTAGTTTCTCATAAATAATTTCCATCAATAAAATAAATACTTTTGATTATTATTTTGTAATTAATATATTAATGTTATTACTTTGACACGGAATAACAACACCCCACTTTGTCATCAAATCAACATTTTCTTATAATTGACATTTATGTCATCTTTTAACATCCAAATATATCCAAACCCTCTTTGACACTATTCCTTTCCTTTTTATATATTCTTAGAGGCATCTTTAACTAATTTGTATTTAATAAGGTACATGTATCATAACACTCCACTTTCAGGCATCTCCAGCCTATTATCTCACTTTCACTAAGGTAGAAATCTTATTTTTAACCTCTGTTAGTACTTCCACTAACCTCGTAACCTTCTTTGACACACCTCTCATCTTTTAAACTTAATGCTAGACATTGAATTTTAATGAGTTGCATGTCAACATTGAGATTATAACCACTAAATATATATAATAATAACTTTTAATACTTAATGCTAGACATTGAATTTTAATGAGTTGCATGCTAACATTGAGATTATAACAACTAAATATATATAACAAATTATTAGAGATTTTTTTGATCATAGTAAAAGGTCATACTTCCATTCATCAAAGGAATTTGAGATAAATTTTAGCCCTTATATAATTTAGCTATAAATATGGTATCCACAAAATGGTTTGAAATGTGTGAAATTCCAACTTTCCAAAACTTTATATGATATTCTTGTTTTATATATATTGTTAACATTGTACCATTGGTGTTTAATAGGATATATACTATCAATTTATGTTAACATTGTACAATTCGTGTTACCATTGGTGTTTAATAGGTTGTATTTAGACAGGAGAGGAGAATTTATAGTTTAAAATCAATTCCAACATTTTCTTTTAAACTCAATTGTGGCGCAGGATCAAATATGAAAGCGGAGTTAATGGCACTCTGGTGCATGCTCAAAGTTGCTAATATCTTTGGATTGGTGAATATCAAGGTATACTGGCGACTCTAGGGTTACAATTAAAATGGGCTGCGGTTACTAAACTTCAGGGGTGTCCATTTTGAGCATATCTATAGAGAGCAGAACTCTCTTGCTGACAAGCTCTCAAAGCAAGCTTTATCAGGTATAGAAGGCCACCTGATTTGAGAGGAATGGTTTGAGAATTGTCTCGAGGACTGTGGCACTACTTTTTTTTTTTACGGATCTGAGCTAATGAATTTCTCTGAATATCTTCCGATCTGTTGAAGTGCTTCTTGTGTATTTTTGAAATTTTGCTGGGATAATATGTAATGATGCTTGCTGATATTTTGTCATCAGGGTGACATGAGATTGTAAAAGAGATCTTTGAAGCTATTTTGCTTGGCATATCCAATGTACTTGATTCATCTGATGAATCTTGAACCTCTTTGTACTATTTGATTCATTTTTGAATATCAATAGTAGTTTTTTTTCGCTGGAAAATATATATATATATATATATATATATATATATATATATATATATATATATAGATTGAGTTTTACATTTAATTTTTAAAGAGTTGCGTGTGTAGAATGGAGAAAAGGAAATATAGTCGTAAAAGCTAAAATAAATTATTAATAATGATGCTAATAAGATAAATATTTTTTATTCATATTTTTAAATAATATATTATTGATATTATCTTGAAAGATTCAAAACATGAAATAACAACAATACACTTTGACTTCAAGTCAATATCCTCCTACCACCGACCTCCATGCCCTCTTTTAACATCCAAACCCTTTTTGACAAGTTTGTTGTTATTTTTATATATTTTTAGATGCATCTTTAACATTCTTATTCAACCTCGAAACCTTTTTTGACAAGTTTCATCTTTTACATTGACCACTTCCACTAACCTCGAAACCTTTATTTCGGAAATTTTTCAAAATCATGCCCGAAAAATTCATCTATCCAATTTAATTAAATGACCAATTTTTTAAAATGGTTACACTACACTCATAAAAAAACTAGAATTTATAACCCTAAAAGCACTTTCCAAAACGGCACCAAAAAAAGCCTATAAATAGAAATATATTGGCAAGATGGAAGAACATAACAAAAGCATACTTTTCATTTTTTAACCTCTTTGAGTACTTGGCTGTTTTCTTCGCCTGTTTTTTTTTATTTTTAACCTCTGTTAAGTACTTGGCTGTTTTTTTTTCAACAGTAACCTCTGTTAGTGCTTTGCTGTTATGTACTTAGCTGTTTTTTAACAGAGAGCTGTTTTTTTAACCTCTGTTAGTGCTTTGCTGTTATGTACGTTAGTAAAGGAGAGATCCATTTTTCCCTCGAAGCTTTTACGTTGTTGCTAAGTTCTTGATAAACTATCACAGTTAGCAGAGTTCTTGATAAGTTATGGACAGACTGTCTGCATTGCCAGACAGTCTCCTATGCGTCCTCCTTAACAAACTCCACTGGAGTAGCTCCCTGAGAGAGGTAGTCAAATGCTCCGTGCTTTCTAAACGTTGGAGAGTCCTTCACAGAGAACTGCAGAGCCTGTTCCTCGATCCCTATCTTCTCACACCGCCCCATCTCCGACCTCCCACTCCCGATGATCCCCTCTCCGTGGCAGCCGTGGAGAATATAATATCCAACCGTCTTGCAGGTCGCAATCGGCAGATCTCTTGACCGTTCGCCTCACCAACGACATGGCTTCCTCATGGGATCTCCATGCGACTTCGATCCAATGGCGGTTTACCCGCCAAAGCGTATCGAATTGGTTGGAGTGCATTGCCAGGAAGAATGTAAAAGTACTCATTCTGAGAGATTCCCCGGAAAAGGAAATCCCGGCCCCGGCCTTTTTCTCCTGCACTTGTCTCACTGTGCTCGTACTCTACAACTATATTCTCACTCGTCTTCCAACCCAATTCGCCGGATTTAAGGATCTCTTGGACTGCGCCTTCGTCTCTATCGACCTGACAGATGAGTCTTTAGCGGCCTATATTTCACACTGCCCTCGTCTCTCGAGACTTCAGTTAGTGAATTGTGATGGTCTGCGAAGGCCTGTGATTTCCAGTCTCTCCCTTACAGATTTAGTTGTGTTTGTCTATGGCATGGAAGTTTTAACTGTGAATTGTCCCAGACTTAAAAAACTTCGGGTCTTCACAAAAATAAATGACATAAGAGTGAATGGAGTGTTGTTTGGCGAGCTATCCCCGGCTATCAAAACGATGGAACTGCATATTGGAAATAATTTGAATGCCTTGTTGTTGGATTCAAGTTATACAAATTGTTCGGCAGACAAATTTCTTGAGATAATGGGAAGCTTGAAATCGTTGAAGGTGCTTGAAATTTCTCTCTCTGTACTGCGAAGGGCGGCTGTTCCTGTTCTTAACCTACTTGGTAGGCTTCCTAATCTGGAGCGTTTTGCCCTGAAGGGACACCTTATTTTGGTAAGATCCATATGAGCCTTGAATTTGAATTTATTATTAAGCATCAAAGCATGCATGTTTTAAATGATCTTAGTTTCTGAGCATTACCATTTGCTATGTAGGAGGAGTTACAGGGAAATTCAATGCCATCATATTTAACTTTTATAGTTGCCAATCTTCAGTCACTAGAGATACATATCAACAACTGTGATGAGACAGAAATTGGTTTTTTGAGTTGCCTGCTCCAAAGATCCCCTCTGCTCAAAAACTTTAATTTTGCATTTCCAAATGATCCTGAAGGTGAACAAAGGAACCTGTTTTTAAATAACTGGACCAATGTGAAGAAAGCTCATGAAGAAGGAAAGATACCAGAAAAGATATGCGAATTTCTCTTTTATTTCTAACATTTTTTTCCAGATTGCTGCATGATCAAAATGCAAGAATATACACTACTATATTTTGTTTGTGTTTTTCAAAAAGCCAGGACTGCTAAGTGGCAAGGGTTTAAGGGTTTTTTATTGGACACTATATTCTGTTATTAAAATGTCAAGGGGTTTACAATGCCAGGACTGTTAAATGGTAAGGAAATGGTAAGGACTGTTAAATGGCAAGGGTTTTTATTGGACACTATTTTCTGTTATTAAAATGTCCAGGGGTTTTACAATGCCACGACTGTTAAATGGCAAGGACTGTTAAATAGCAAGGGTTTTTATTGGACACTATTTTCTGTTATTAAAATGTCAAGGCCTTTACAATGCCAGGACTGTTAAATGGCAAGGGTTTTTATTGGACAATATATTCTGTGTTTCTAAAATGTCAAAACTGGATTGCTTAATGGTAAGGAGTTTTATGGGATACTCAGCATATATATGAATTTTATTGCTAATAATATTATTAATTTGTGTTAAAACATATTGTTTTTCGACTAAATAAAGCTCTCTATAGCTTGAAGCAAGCACCCAGAGAATGGCACATCAAAATTGACAAGTATTTGGGTGAGCACTGGTTCCAACAAAGTCTTTCAG
Organism: Larix kaempferi; assembly: GCA_027924585.1. Classification (NCBI taxonomy): domain Eukaryota; kingdom Viridiplantae; phylum Streptophyta; class Pinopsida; order Pinales; family Pinaceae; genus Larix; species Larix kaempferi. Next base: position 184,308 of record BSBM01000734.1, on the reverse strand, counting down.
AACCCAATCATTACATCAAAAGCACTGGAGATTATGTAATTATTCTAGTCATATATGTAGATGACATTATCATCATAGGTAGCGAAGTAGGGGGCAATATCACAAGTAAAATCCAATTTATGTGCAACTTTTGACATCACTAACTTAAGCCTCCTACATTATTACATTATTGCTTAGGTTTTGAAGTTTGTAAAATAAATAAACATATTCCTCTTTCACAAACAAAGTATGCCAAAAGTTTGTTAGACAAGTTAGGATGGTAGATTGCAAATATTCATTCTACACCTATGGAGAAAGGGGCTAAATTTTTTATCCAAGATTGATTTTACAATAGTTAATGAATCAATATATATATGGACACATGGATTAGGGTCTCCTAACGAGACTCATGTTTATGCTTTTATAGAAGGTGATTGCGCATGTAAGGGTTGTCATAGCCATCTTAGCACACCTCATTATGCCCACTTGGACCTATTTTTATTATATATAGACCCTCCTCATGGCTCAAGAAAGCAATATGATGATGATACCATCCTTTGAAGAAGCCATACCACCAAAAACAGGAGGGTGTTAAGGGAAAACGCACAATGTTTGGGTTAGATGGGGAATGACACCCTCCTCCCATGCTCAACATTCCATCAAAGTTGCATCAATTCATCACATTTATCATTACTTTATGTTGTATGAGGTTTTGTCCCTGACTTGTGGATGACAAACCCTAAGAAACTCATTGAAAGTTATTTTAGATAGTTTAGGCTGGTAGGATTGTAAAAGAGGTTAGTTTGTACTAAAAATAATATAAATAAGGCAACTCCCCGTCATTTTGAATCAATATTAGGGGGATCAAATGAAGCACTACTTCTCTTTTCTTTCACTCTACTTGGGGGTAAAGTGATGCACACCTCCTTCCCTTTGTGATTTTTTGGGTTTTAAAGGATGTAATGAAGTGTTTTGGTGTTGTTATTGGTGATTTTTTCAAGGCTTTTTCTAGTGTGAACGGATTCTTTGGAGAATGTATGCTCTCTTCTCCTTTCCTCTACAATTGTAGTAAGATCTCTTGTGTTTCCTTCTCTTGTTATGCCAAGAGGTGACCAAGGTAAGGTTAAATTATAGGTTTTTATGCTACAATTGCTTGTCTTGTTAATTGGGATTATTTATCCATATCTCTTTGGATATTATTCTATAGTAAAAGGCCTTTGAATTTTCATTTTTTCTAACTAGGAGCTTAATCAACATAACCTAGTTTTTGGGTTGCTTGGTTTTGTCCTAGTTCATACAAAGTACAATTGTCAAAATTCATGGAAGATGCATTGATCACGATCCCTTGTAGCCTTAAAATAGGAATAATTAGGGTTTTAAAATCTTTTATATTCAATAGATATAATATTTTTTATGAAATTCCTTTCCTTTTATGCAAAAATTATAAAAAATGGAAAATTGGAAAAACCCTAAAAATAGTATTTTTCTTTGAAAATTTCCAAAAAATAGTGAGTTTTATGCTTGGTTATTTAGATATGATTTTTTTTAGTGTTAATTTACTTTTTTTAACTTTGGAGCTTTGGAATAATATTGAAAATTTCATAAAAAGTGGAAAATTTGGTACAAGGTTATTTTTGGTCAAATTCTAGATCACTTGGGAGGACCCTAGGAGGATTTGTCCTATCTTATTTTTCTAATATGGTTTGAATGTGGTAATAGTGGTTTACTGTATATTTCTTGTTCCCATTTTAGTGCCTAAAATTTCTCTATAGAGGGTCACTCTATTACAAACAAGTGCTCCCTCCTCTCCTCTTTGTCGTGAGCTTTGGTTCACTGTTTTTCGAGCAATTTGGGAGATATCATCATTTTTGTCTCGATGTTTTACATAGAGGTTTTGCTGTACAAATATAAGATATACAGTTTTTATTAACTCCCTTAGTCATCTGGTTAATGGTTCATATCTTTTGGTGACTCCATTTAGGCACTGGTTTACTATCTTTCAAGGATATTTTGTGGGGATAGTCTTGCTTTCTTGACTTGATTTTGTATGGTTATTTCTACCATATTCCAGGGATCCTCTTGTGTCCCATAAGGTAAGGGTTTAAAGAGAAAGGGGGATGCATAGAGGTGACATTGGGTGCACTTCCTTTAATTGTTCCAATCATTAGCACCGACTCCACTCATTTCAACTGGATCCACTTACGACATTTGGGTCCACATAAGTAATTTGGTTCCACATATATTCTGACATTGGCCAAGTGCTAGGTTATGATGGTAACAATCAAGAATCCAATTTTTTTCAATACATCAACAAATCGAACGAGAATTTCATGATATTTTGTAAAAATCCAATCCCAATTACAAGTAGCACCATGATCAACATTAGGTTCCACACAAGTTTTAGGTGGGAGATAAGTTAAAGGATTTAGATAGCCCTGTGATATATGTTGGTCAATCTTCTTATAAAGTTATTCTTATTAAAAATTTCTTGTATGTGTATTAAGCAGTCGTAAAAAATCGAGGTAAACCCAATTTCCTTAATTCGCTATCAAAATGTAACGATGTGGAAAAAAAGGGACAAGGAAGAGAAGTTGAAATATTTACGCCCCTTCTATTCCAGTTCGCTCAAAATATCGATTCAACGCCGGTAAATCGCCTTACCAATTATTCATGAGTTGGAATCTAATTCCCAAGGCTTAGACCCCTACGATCCACTTTTATTACTTGCTATTGCATAGATAACCTTCTTCTATCGATTGGTTCTTCTGATAAAGAGATCCACCCTGTCGGCTCTCACATTTACAAAGTGAAATTTCCTCTATCGAGCCTTCAAAAAAACCTAATATGTCTATCCACACTCACAGGCATCTATTTGATAATGAGTCTTTCTTCCTTATCCTGTACAGGGTTGGATTTATACCGAATCCCAAGCTTGATTTCCCAAATTGAATTCAGCTCTACTCTGTCTATACAAGAATTTATCATGCGTGTCTCATCCACAGAAAACTACATGTACTCATCTTCAATCCTTAAACTAGGATCCGTTCTCTTTTCATGATAGAACAATTCCAGTCACGCGTACAATATACAAGGTAAATTGAATAAGAAACTCTTGGCCTTCTTCATACAGTCATCCACACATCCGACGGGTTCCTTTACAGGAATTTTCTAAAGTCTTTGACAAACTTTCTACAGAAATTGGAATCTCTTCTGCCCAATTTCATATGAACTGGAACCTCTTGCAGAGATTCTACCCGGCTCTGTTCTTCTTAGTTTACTATCAGGATTCATGCACAGAGTTAACCAATCACACCACTAACTAATATTCATCATTAGATTAACATTCAGAGGTGCATAAGCATACACATGAATGGCGAATCTACCTCTTCATTAATAACAATAAACTGTACATACATCCAAGAGAAACCTGATTAACTTCTTCTTTGGCCTGCACCCTCTATTTGGAATTCACCAGATGCATAAATATATACACAGAAAGCGATGATTCTTCCCCTTTCATTAATCATGAAAACTGTACAAAATCAAAACCCTAATCTATTCTATGTCTCCCTCCTCTTCTTGGCCATCTTTTTTATTTTTATAAGTGTCCGTAGGATTACATTCCTCTCTACAAGACTGAGCTTCAATTTCATTAGAACTAACTCCCCCACTCACTATACTGTTCCCAAATTGAAGCAACAGTTCCTAAAAATAGAACTTCGATCCTATCTTACTAATGACTCATCAAAACAGACTCTTATCTATCCTCGAGTCACTCCTTTTCTTAAGGAATCGGTTATCATGACTCATACTATAATGACACCTAATACAATTTAAAACCTTCTTACTAACTATGAGAAAACTTAAACATTATACAAAGGATTTACAATTCAACCCCTCGTTAGGCCAGTGTCATGAAATTTAGAATCTGACCCAGCTTTAAAGTTTTTATTGAGAGCAAATTCCCCTGCATCAAATAGGCACCTCATGCTTGGTATGAGAAGATTGATCGTTTATTTGTCAATCTTGGCTTTAAACGTTGTGAATCTGATCACAATATTTATGTAAAGAGGGTGCTAGTTTTTTTCTCCATGATCTTGACAACTTTTGACATTCAAGGAGTTTGGGGCACTCCAAAATCTATCACCCTTAAGAGTATTGTTTACCTTACTAATCCAGATATCATGTTGATACATGAGACGATGTGTAGTGGCATACAACCTTGTGAAATATTTCTTAAAATTTTCTTTGGGTGGGAATGTCATTTAACTTATGCAGATGGTCTCTCTAGGGGATTATTTTTTGTCTAGACACGTTTAGTTTTTTATTTGAAACCCTTCTCTACATGTGTAATCATTTTACTAGAAGGGAGGAGTATAGAGTTGGAAATACTGATAAGGGTAGTTAATTGTTATGGCCCGTATGCCGATAGACATAGGTTCTGGGATTGGGTCGATGCTAGTGGTATCTTGAAGGATTCTTTTTTTATATTTGGTGGTGATCTGAATATGACAACGTCGACTTGTAAAATTTTGGGGAACTATCCTTGTTGGATACTATCGCTAGTTATTCTCATCAGTTGTTTCAGGGGGATAATCTAATTAACACCAGTCCTTCTTCCTTATCTCGTACTGGGTGAAATGGGAGGCTGGGTGAGGAAGGGGTTTCCAAGTGTCTCGACAGATTCTTCAATGGTTCATTTTGATTATATCTTTAAGGATTCTATCCATTCTAATATAATTTCTCAACTACAAGTTGTTCATAACTACCCCATATTTTTATCTCCTGAAGAGGTTTAAATGATCGAAATGGAAGTATTCTTGAATGAAATTGAAGAGGCCTTAAAGAAATTTTCTAGATAAAAAATTATTGGGACAGATGGTTGGACAATTTAATTCTTTTGGATTTTTTTTATCTTGTAGGGAATGATCTTTTGGAGGTGGTGGAGGAATCTATAATTCAAGGGTATGTTTCAGGATCTTTAAACTCCACATTTATTGCACTAATTCCTAAGAATGTAAATCCTGAAACCTTTAATGGTTACATACCTATCTCCCTTTGAAATTTGGTCGATAAGATCATCACTAAAGTAATCTCTAACATGATAAAACCAAAATTGGCAGAGTTCATGTCTAAAGAGGAGTTCAATTTCCTTTCCAAAAAAAAATATTGGATTCTAGTGGGGTTACATAAGAGTGTTTACACTCAATTAAAATAAATAAATTGGCATATTTGATATTAAAAATGGATTTGGTCAAATATTATGACAAAGTGATTGGTCTTGTAGCATATTCCCCCTAGAAGTAACTGGTTGGATTACGGCATGTGTATCCTCGGCCAGTTTTGCAATGTTAGTGAATGGATCTGGTTTGTGGTGTAAGATATTGAAGGAAAAATACCTTAAAAAATATTGGGTGTTGGAGTGGATTAGACTTCCAAATAAAACTCCTTCAAATGCATTAAACTTCTAGAAAGGTTTTATAAATTCTTATCCTTGGCTAGGTTCTTGGTTGGCCTAGAGAATTGGAAATGGAGAGAAGGTTCTCCTTGGAATCGATCCCTTTCTGGGGGGTGAGGATTTCTACAAACTCTCTCATTCTCTCACCTCATTTCTTTCAGCAAATGGCATTAGGCGTTTATTTTAGGTGAAGAAATATGGTCATGAGGTATTTTTTGAGTCATATTGGATACCAGCAAAAGACTTGGGCTTGTTGGGTGATTATGCTGCAGAATGGAACTCTTATATTGCGGGTTTAAGGCATGTTGGTATCAGATTGTTAGATGAAGAAGATGAGCTATTGTGGTCTTGGAATGGCTCAACTTGACAGGTCATTGCAAAATTAGCATACAAAGCTATTTCCAATCCTTCCATAAATTGTGTGGGAAAATGGTGGCATAAAAAAATATGGAGGTGGAACATCTCTCTAAAATTAAAATGTTTCACTTGGCTATGCTTAGAAAGTAGAATCATGACATGGGATAATATTATTAAACGAGGAAGAAGTGGCCCCAATTTATGTAGCTTATGCTCAAAGGATGTTGAATCGGTGAATCACTTATTTATCCATTGTATTTTTACTAAAAAAGTTTGGAATGATATTAAAATTTATCTTCAACTAATTGAGAATTGGGAATCATCTTCATTTGAACAAAGTATGGCGAATTGGTGTAAGAATGTTCCCATTTCTAAAGTACTTCCTATTTTCTCCAGCTAGGGGATTTGGATGTCTTGAAATGCTGTAATTTTTTAATATTTATCATTAAATTCCTCTGTTGTCAATTCTAAGATTCTTAGGATTTTTAAAGAACATTTCAAACAGTTGAAGTCAAAGATGCCTAGAATTATTTTTTAGCACTTTCTGTTACTTGAGTATGCAATTGGATATTTAAATGTTGCAACACAGTTAGGTTGGTATGGTGGTGGGATGATATTATATCTTACCAATAACCATTGTTTTCTCTTATGGATGGGTAGTTGAGCTGGTACTGATACCAAAGATGAAATCTTGGCCCTTTGAGGTCTTCTGAGATTTGCCACTTACAAAGGAATTATGTCCCTTGAGGTGTTGGGAGATTCTAGAGTTGTTGTTGATTAGGTTGCGGGGACCTCTTCTCTTCAGGTGACTGTTTTGGAACATTGGTGTAACCGGGTCAAATCATTACAAACAACTTTCAACTACATATTCTTTGAACATATTTATAGATAGTTTAATACCGAGGTGGATAGACTTTCAAAAAAAATTATTGGCTCACTGGAAGGATTACTATTTATTGAAGAAATAAAGGACAAATATGTGTTGTCAAAGGGATCCCTCCATTTTTATTAATGCGTTTTGTTAGAGGGTTTTATCTTGGTCCAACTTTTGGCATGGTTTTTTTTTTTTTATTGGAAGAGTGTAACTAAGTTTCTATCATCCCTATGTGGTACTATTTTCAAATAGATTGTTAGATTATGTCTTTATATTTTGAACAGTATAAATAATGAAGTTAGATTTATATGGAAATATCAGATTTTGATGTATGCAATATGGCATGACAAAAACATATGAACAATCTTTTTTTAAGGTTATAAATTGTTATAAACAATTTTATATTTGACTAACCTATTAATAACAAGAAACTGTTTTCTTCTCCTCGAAAAAAAAAAAACAAACACTTCTACCAATAAAATAGATATGTCCTCTAAACTTTCAAGTAAATTTGAATAAAAATTTATTTTGTCATTGTGCAATAAATATAAAAATATTAGAAATTTATTTACAAAGTAATCCTTCTAAATCTTTTTGATACTTTTCATATATATATATATATATATATATATATATATATATATTCATTTTAACATTGGTGTTTAATGATTTGTATTTATAACAACACCCCACTTTGACATCCAAACCAATATCATCTTCCCACCCACATCCATGCCCTCTTTTAACATCCTACTTCCAATGATATCCAAATTTTTTTTGAGAGGCTTCCTTCCTTTATATTGGGTCAGCCATAGGAACTTTCAATTTCTTATTTTTTGCAATGTCATCATAATTGATTCATCATTGAACCATGACTTACATATGAGGGATTTGAGCACATAATAGAGATTTACATATTAAACCAGTATTCATGCATCTCCAACCTAATATCCCACTTCCACCAAACTCCAATTACAAGTCCATTGACCTTTAATGAGTTGCATGTAGAAAGGAGAATTTATAACATGTAAAATAAACTATTTTAGTGTAAAATTTATTATTTAAAAAAAAAAATTAATATTATCACCCTAATTTATTTATTTTGTAAATTTCATTTTCCTACTTATTAACTTACACCACTAATGTGATTATAAGCATGGAATATATATAAAAGAAATACTATAGATTTTTTAGAAAAAGTACTAACACAAGTTCAGGTCAAAAATTTACCTTTGAAAGATTCAAACCTTAAAAAGGTAATAACAACACCTCACTTTGACCTCAAGTCAATATCCTCTTTCAATTGACATCCATGCCCTCTTTTAACATCCTACTTCCAACTACATCCAAACAATCTTTAACACAATTCCTTTCCTTTTTGTATATTCTTAAATGCATCTTTTTAATAGTGATATTTACTAATTTGCATGTATAACGACACTCCATTATCATGCATCTCCAACCTATTATTGCACTTCCACTAACCAAGGAACCTTCTTTGACAGACCTCTCATCTTTTAATACTGGACATTGACCTTTAACGAGTTACATCGAAAATGAAGAATTTATAATAGGTAAAATAAACTATTTTGGTGTCAAAATTTACGCTTTACCATTTTCAAAAAAAATATATTAATATAATTATTACCCTAACTTATTTATCTTTTTAATTTACTTTTTCTATTTATTAACTTACACCAATATTGTGAGGAATATATAAATAAATATTAAATATTTTTTGGATACTAGTGAAAGGTCACACTTCCACCTACTCAAGAAATTTGATGTAAATTGTAGTCATTATGCAATTTAACCATAATTATAGAAAACTATCCACAATAGGGCTTGGAATATGTAAATTTTTTAATAAGCTGGTTATAACCATCAATTTTGACATATCTAAGCAATTCAAAATTCTAACCATGCTTCCACCACTTCCAACTTTCCAAACTTTATTTGATACGGCTTGGAATATGTAAATTCTTTAATAAGCTCGTTATTATAACCATCAATTTTGACATATGTAAGCAATTCAAAATTCTAACCATGCTTCCACCCACTTCCAACTTTCCAAACTTTATTTGATATTCTTATTTTATTTGAAAAGAAAAAGAGAGTTTAAAATTTAAAACCAATTTGAAGATGCCACAAAACAAACCTAAAAGTAATGACAAGTATGATTAGGTCAAAAGTTGAATATTTTCGAGCCCTCTTTAATACATTTCTTATATATATACTATAGATTATTTTTAACATTTGTCTTTAAAGAGTTGCATGTAAAATGGAGGAAATGAATTAGAGTTATAAAACTAAAATCAGTTATTTTAGTTTCTCATAAATAATTTCCATCAATAAAATAAATACTTTTGATTATTATTTTGTAATTAATATATTAATGTTATTACTTTGACACGGAATAACAACACCCCACTTTGTCATCAAATCGACATTTTCTTATAATTGACATTTATGTCATCTTTTAACATCCAAATATATCCAAACCCTCTTTGACACTATTCCTTTCCTTTTTATATATTCTTAGAGGCATCTTTAACAAATTTGTATTTAATAAGGTACATATATCATAACACTCCACTTTCAGGCATCTCCAGCCTATTATCTCACTTTCACTAAGGTAGAAATCTTATTTTTAACCTCTGTTAGTACTTCCACTAACCTCGTAACCTTCTTTGACACACCTCTCATCTTTTAATACTTAATGCTAGACATTGAATTTTAATGAGTTGCATGTCAACATTGAGATTATAACCACTAAATATATATAATAATAACTTTTAATACTTAATGCTAGACATTGAATTTTATTGAGTTGCATGCTAACATTGAGATTATAACCACTAAATATATATAACAAATTATTAGAGATTTTTTTGATACTAGTAAAAGGTCATACTTCCATTCATCAAAGGAATTTGAGATAAATTTTAGCCCTTATATAATTTAGCTATAAATATGGTATCCACAAAATGGTTTGAAATGTGTGAAATTCCAACTTTCCAAACTTTATATGATATTCTTGTTTTATATATATTGTTAACATTGTACCATTGGTGTTTAATAGGATATATACTATCAATTTATGTTAACATTGTACAATTCGTGTTACCATTGGTGTTTAATAGGTTGTATTTAGAGAGGAGAGGAGAATTTATAGTTTAAAATCAATTCCAACATTTTCTTTTAAACTCAATTGTGGCTCAGGATCAAATATGAAAGCGGAGTTAATGGCACTCTGGTGCGTGCTCAAAGTTGCTAATATCTTTGGATTGGTGAATATCAAGGTATATGGCGACTCTAGGGTTACAATTAAATGGGCTGCGGGTGATTTCAAGCTTAATGTTCTAAATTTAAGGCACTGGGCTCTTCGGACTCATTCGGAAATTACTAAACTTCAGGGTGTCCATTTTGAGCATATCTATAGAGAGCAGAACTCTCTTGCTGACAAGCTCTCAAAGCAAGCTTTATCAGGTATAGAAGGCCACCTGATTTGGGAGGAATGGTTTGAGAATTGTCTCCAGGACTGTGGCACTACCTTGTTTTTTTGACTGATTTGAGCTGATGAATTTCTCTGAATATCTTCCGATCTGTTGAAGTGCTTCTTGTGTATTTTTAAAATTTTGCTTGGATAATATGTAATGATGGTTGCTGATATTTTGTCATGAGGGTGACATGAGATTGTAAAAGAGATATTTGAAGCTATTTTGCTTGGCAGATCCAATGTACTTGATTCATGTGATGAATCTTGAACCTCTTTGTACTATTTGATTCATTTTTGAATATCAATAGTAGTTTTTTTCGCTGGAAAAAAAAAGAAAAAAAAAGAAAATATATATATATATATATATATATATATATATATATATATATATATAGATTCAGTTTTACAATTAATTTTTAAAGAGTTGCGTGTAGAATGGAGAAAAAGAAATATAGTCGTAAAAGCTAAAATAAATTATTAATAATGATGCTAATAAGATAAATATTTTTTATTCATATTTTTTAAATAATATATTATTGATATTATCTTGAAAGATTCAAAACATGAAATAACAACAATACACTTTGACTTCAAGTCAATATCCTCCTACCACCGACCTCCATGCCCTTTTTTAACATCCAAACCCTTTTTGACACGTTTGTTGTTATTTTTATATATTTTTAGATGCATCTTTAACATTCTTATTCAACCTCGAAACCTTCTTTGACAAGTTTCATCTTTTACATTGACCACTTCCACTAACCTCGAAACCTTTATTTCGGAAATTTTTCAAAATCATGCCCGAACAATTCATCTATCCAATTTAATTAAATAACCAATTTTTTAAAATGGTTACACTACACTCATAAAAAACTAGAATTTATAACCCTAAAAGCACTTTCCAAAACGGCACCAAAAAAAGGCTATAAATAGAAATATATTGGCAAGATGGAAGAACATAACAAAAGCATACTTTTCATTTTTTAACCTCTTTGAGTACTTGGCTGTTTTCTTCGCCTGTTTTTTTTTTATTTTTAACCTCTGTTAAGTACTTGGCTGTTTTTTTTCAACTGTAACCTCTGTTAGTGCTTTGCTGTTATGTACTTAGCTGTTTTTTAACAGAGAGCTGTTTTTTTAACCTGTGTTAGTGCTTTGCTGTTATATACGTTAGTAAAGGAGAGATCCATTTTTCCCTCGAAGCTTTTACGTTGTTGCTAAGTTCTTGATAAACTATCACAGTTAGCAGAGTTCTTGATAAGTTATGGACAGACTGTCTGCATTGCCAGACAGTCTCCTATGCGTCATCCTTAACAAACTCCACTGGAGTAGCTCCCTGAGAGAGGTAGTCAAATGCTCCGTGCTTTCTAAACGTTGGAGAGTCCTTCACAGAGAACTGCAGAGCCTGTTCCTCGATCCCTATCTTCTCACACCGCCCCATCTCCGACCTCCCACTCCCGATGATCCCCTCTCCGTGGCAGCCGTGGAGAATATAATATCCAACGTCTTGCAGTCGCAATCGGCAGATCTCTTGACCGTTCGCCTCACCAACGACATGGCTTCCTCATGGGATCTCCATGCGACTTCGATCCAATGGCGGTTTACCCGCCAAAGCGTATCGAATTGGTTGGAGTGCATTGCCAGGAAGAATGTAAAAGTACTCATTCTGAGAGATTCCCCGGAAAAGGAAATCCCGGCCCCGGCCTTTTTCTCCTGCACTTGTCTCACTGTGCTCGTACTCTACAACTATATTCTCACTCGTCTTCCAACCCAATTCGCCGGATTTAAGGATCTCTTGGACTGCGCCTTCGTCTCTATCGACCTGACAGATGAGTCTTTAGCGGCCTATATTTCACACTGCCCTCGTCTCTCGAGACTTCAGTTAGTGAATTGTGATGGTCTGCGAAGGCCTGTGATTTCCAGTCTCTCCCTTACAGATTTAGTTGTGTTTGTCTATGGCATGGAAGTTTTAACTGTGAATTGTCCCAGACTTAAAAAACTTCGGGTCTTCACAAAAATAAATGACATAAGAGTGAATGGAGTGTTGTTTGGCGAGCTATCCCCGGCTATCAAAACGATGGAACTGCATATTGGAAATAATTTGAATGCCTTGTTGTTGGATTCAAGTTATACAAATTGTTCGGCAGCCAAATTTCTTGAGATAATGGGAAGCTTGAAATCGTTGAAGGTGCTTGAAATTTCTCTCTCTGGAGTGCGAAGGGCGGCTGTTCCTGTTCTTAACCTACTTGGTAGGCTTCCTAATCTGGAGCGTTTTGCCCTGAAGGGACACCTTATTTTGGTAAGATCCATATGAGCCTTGAATTTGAATTTATTATTAAGCATCAAAGCATGCATGTTTAAATGATTTTAGTTTCTGAGCATTACCATTTGCTATGTAGGAGGAGTTACAGGGAAATTCAATGCCATCATATTTAACTTTTATAGTTGCCAATCTTCAGTCACTAGAGATACATATCAACAACTGTGATGAGACAGAAATTGGTTTTTTGAGTTGCCTGCTCCAAAGATCCCCTCTGCTCAAAAACTTTAATTTTTCATTTCCAAATGATCCTGAAGGTGAACAAAGGAACCTGTTTTTAAATAACTGGACCAATGTGAAGAAAGCTCATGAAGAAGGAAAGATACCAGAAAAGATATGCGAATTTATCTTTTATTTCTAACATTTTTTTCCAGATTGCTGCATGATCAAAATGCAAGAATATACACTACTACATTTTGTTTGTGTTTTTCAAAAAGCCAGGACTGCTAATTGGCAAGGGTTTAAGGGTTTTTATTGGACACTATATTCTGTTATTAAAATGTCAAGGGGTTTACAATGCCAGGACTGTTAAATGGTAAGGAAATGGTAAGGACTGTTAAATGGCAAGGGTTTTTATTGGACACTATTTTCTGTTATTAAAATGTCCAGGGGTTTACAATGCCACGACTGTTAAATGGCAAGGACTGTTAAATAGCAAGGGTTTTTATTGGACACTATTTTCTGTTATTAAAATGTCAAGGCCTTTACAATGCCAGGACTGTTAAATGGCAAGGGTTTTTATTGGACACTATATTCTGTGTTTCTAAAATGTCAAAACTGGATTGCTTAATGGTAAGGAGTTTTATGGGATACTCAGCATATATATGAATTTTATTGCTAATAATATTATTAATTTGTGTACATATTGTTTTTCGACTAAATAAAGCTCTCTATAGCTTGAAGCAAGCACCCAGAGAATGGCACATCAAAATTGACAAGTATTTGGGTGAGCACTCGTTCCAACAGAGTCCTTCAGAACCCAATCATTACATCAAAAGCACTGGAGATTATGTAATTATTCTAGTCATATATGTAGATGACATTATCATCATAGGTAGCGAAGTAGGGGCAATATCACAAGTAAAATCCAATTTATGTGCAACTTTTGACATCACTAACTTAAGCCTCCTACATTATTACATTATTGCTTAGGTTTAGAAGTTTGTAAAATAAATAAACATATTCCTCTTTCACAAACAAAGTATGCCAAAAGTTTGTTAGACAAGTTAGGATGGTAGATTGCAAATATTCATCTACACCTATGGAGAAAGGGCTAAAATTTTTATCCAAGATTGATTTTACAATAGTTAATGAATCAATATATATATGGACACATGGATTAGGGTCTCCTAACCAGACTCATGTTTATGCTTTATAGAAGGTGATTGCGCATGTAAGGGTTGTCATAGCCATCTTAGCACACCTCATTATGCCCACTTGGACCTATTTTTATTATATATAGACCCTCCTCATGGCTCAAGCAAGCCAATATGATGATGATGCCATCCTTTGAAGAAGCCATACCACCAAAGACAGGAGGGTGTTAAGGGAAAACGCACAATGTTTGGGTTAGATGGGGAATGACACCCTCCTCCCATGCTCAACATTCCATCAAAGTTGCATCAATTCATCACATTTATCATTACTTTATGTTGTATGAGGTTTTGTCCCTGACTTGTGGATGACAAACCCTAAGAAACTCATTGAAAGTTATTTTAGATAGTTTAGGCTGGTAGGATTGTAAAAGAGGTTAGTTTGTACTAAAAATAATATAAATAAGGCAACTCCCCATCATTTTGAATCAATATTAGGGGATCAAATGAAGCACTACTTCTCTTTTCTTTCACTCTACTTGGGGTAAAGTGATGCACACCTCCTTCCCTTTGTGATTTTTTGGGTTTTAAAGGATGTAATGAAGTGTTTTGGTGTTGTTATTGGTGATTTTTTCAAGGCTTTTTCTAGTGAACGGATTCTTTGGAGGATGTATGCTCTCTTCTCCTTTCCTCTACAATTGTAGTAAGATCTCTTGTGTTTCCTTCTCTTGTTATGCCAAGAGGTGACAAAGGTAAGGTTAAATTATAGGTTTTTATGCACAATTGCTTGTCTTGTTAATTGGGATTATTTATCCATATCTCTTTGGATATTATTCTATAGTAAAAGGCCTTTGAATTTTCATTTTTTCTAACTAGGAGCTTAATCAACATAACCTAGTTTTTGGGTTGCTTGGTTTTGTCCTAGTTCATACAAAGTACAATTGTCAAAATTCATGGAAGATGCATTGATCACGATCCCTTGTAGCCTTAAAATAGGAATAATTAGGGTTTTAAAATCCCTTATATTCAATAGATATAATATTTTTATGAAATTCCTTTCCTTTTATGCAAAAATTATAAAAAATGGAAAATTGGAAAAACCCTAAAAATAGTATTTTTCTTTGAAAATTTCCAAAAAATAGTGAGTTTTATGCTTGGTTATTTAGATATGATTTTTGTTAGTGTTAATTTACTTTTTTTTAACTTTGGAGCTTTGGAATAATATTGAAAATTTCATAAAAAGTGGAAAATTTGTTACAAGGTTATTTTTGGTCAAATTCTAGATCACTTGGGAGGACCCTAGGAGGATTTGTCCTATCCTATTTTTCTAATATGGTTTGAATGTGGTAATAGTGGTTTACTGTATATTTCTTGTTCCCATTTTAGTGCCTAAAATTTCTCTATAGAGGGTCACTCTATTACAAACAAGTGCTCCCTCCTCTCCTCTTTGTCGTGAGCTTTGGTTCACTGTTTTCCGAGCAATTTGGGAGATATCATCATTTTTGTCTCGATGTTTTACATAGAGGTTTTGCTGTACAAATATAAGATATACAGTTTTTATTAACTCCCTTGGTCATCTGGTTAATGGTTCATATCTTTTGGTGACTCCATTTAGGCACTGGTTTACTATCTTTCAAGGATATTTTGTGGGGATAGTCTTGCTTTCTTGACTTGATTTTGTATGGTTATTTCTACCATATTCCAGGGATCCTCTTGTGTCCCATAAGGTAAGGGTTTAAAGAGAAAGGGGGATGCATAGAGGTGACATTGGGTGCACTTCCTTTAATTGTTCCAATCATTAGCACCGACTCCACTCATTTCAACTGGATCCACTTACGACATTTGGGTCCACATAAGTAATTTGGTTCCACATATATTCTGACATTGGCCAAGTGCTAGTTTATGAGGTAACAATCAAGAATCCAATTTTTTTCAATACATCAACAAATCGAACTAGAATTTCATGATATTTTGTAAAAATCCAATCCCAATTACAAGTAGCACCATGATCAACATTAGGTTCCACACAAGTTTTAGGTGGGATATAAGTTAAAGGATTTAGATAGCCCTGTGATATATGTTGGTCAATATTCTTATAAAGTTATTCTTATTAAAAATTTCTTGTATGTGTATTAAGCTGTCGTAAAAAATCGAGGTAAACCCAATTTCCTTAATTCGCTATCAAAATGTAACGATGTGGAAAAAAAGGGACAAGGAAGAGAAGTTGAACAAGAAGGTTTTGAATCCAGGGGAAGGTGGGGATTTAAGTAAGGAGTATATCCCTATCTATGCTTGTTTGTATGGTTTAGCTTCTATTTCTCCTCATAGTATAGATTCTATGGAACAAAGTGTTGGAACCTAAGGTTGTGCAGGTTCATCACACTCCTAGATCTTGTGGAGACAGTAAATCAATAGACTACAGTCGCATATCAATCGAAAGGAGGCTCAAATGAGAGAGTTGAAGAATCGACTCAATGGTCAGTAAGATTTTGGTCGTAACGACTACAACAAACGAATACACTTTGGGACATTGTGGATTTTTTTGAAATTGTTACAACCAACAACCCCTATTTGTGGACCAAATCTTCCCCACTTCTAGGGATTTCATTAGATATGGATACTATAAAAGTACAACCCTATGGGTTGTGTTTATATTCCCGATCGTAATATGTAAAGTATGCATTGTGGTGTTCTCATCACTATGCACCATGCTCAAGTGTTGTAATGGTGTCTTTAGACACCACCTTTCTTCTTGGAACGTTGTTCCCTTCTATCATTTCTTTTGTATTCTATAGTTCAAGGTAAAGAGGTTCCCAAACATGGTATCATAACTATTGGTTTTGACCTAGACCTATTGTCTACGAATCGTGCTAAGTCAAATCTAGGGTTGATCGACTCTGGTCTGAAGATTTATTGTCTGATACCTCTTCTTGAACTTTTATCAGAACTATTTGATTAGAAGGATGAATCCCAAGGTAGATCATATTGTTCTTAATGGATATAATTATGCAATCTCGGAGACAAACATGGATACTTTTTGAATATCAAGGGACTATGGAAGTATACGAATATTTCTAATGTTGATCCAATAAATGATAGTGCTAATTTGATCATCGATGTAAACAAGGATGAATATTTTGGGGTCATCATGACCTACATTTCGAGGGATATTCGATTTCACACAAGCAGGATCGACTTTCCTCATGCCATCGAGACTAAGATGAAGACTCTATTCGACAAGGCAAATGAAGTTGAGTCGATGAAGATAAATAAAGAGTTGATCTCTCTGGAACCTCTTTCCTTTGATCAGATTGAGGACTATATAACTGAAATTGGGTGAATTTGGAAAGGATTTTACAAAGAAGGATGGACAACTCATTGAACTAGTTCTGATGAATTTGAAGACACCATATGATGTCTTATGTTCCTCCTTTCACACCAACTACATATCACACAAGCAATATGGTAAGGATTTTACCTTTGATACTTTATGTGATCTATTAATTAAATACCAACATTGGTAGCAAGCACCTGGCTCACTTGCTTAAAAGAAAGGTCAAGCAAAGTTATAAAATTCATGCTCGACCAGATCATTGAATATAATGTATCGACCAACACACAAAAGAGTCATCATTTTCGAAGAAGGATCGAAAGAAGAATACTTGTCGACATTATGGAAAAGTGGGACATGTCAAGAATAATTGTTGCAAGAAGATGAAGGATTTGGAAGAAAATTTCAAGCACCTCGAGGATAGTGCATCGAATGGTCCATCAATCAATCGAACTGCTGAAAATTATACCTTCTCTATAATTACTTATCTAGCATCACATGCCCATACCACTCGGATAGAATGTAGTTGATTTTGGATGAACTCCTCATATGTCTAAATATGCTTCTCTGTTCTCATTCTTAATTGGAGCTCCATAAAAAAATATTTATGTAGCTGATGACTATGCTCTCATTGTCATTGGAAGTGGAGATGTTGAATGTCAGCATGGTCTAATATCAAATGTCTATCATGTGCCTAGTCTGAGCGCGAACTTGTTGTCGGTTGCTCAACCTACATAGACTAAGAAGGTTGTGGAGTTTTGGCTATATCACTTTATCGTAAAGGATATGAGGATTGGGGGGGAAACTATTTCTTCAGGGAATATAGATCCCAAAGAAAAACATTATAATTTCCATGATTTCTCTCGATCAATTGAATTAACGAAAGAAATTTTAGTGACTGGATCGACTGCACTCATTGCAGAGACATATGACATAAGTCAAATTTGGAATGGACGACTTGGACATCTAATTTTTCGATGTTTAAAGATGATGGTAACTCACAACATGGTTACTGGCCTCCCAAATAATGTCCCACCTGAATGGAGTTTGTAGAGCATGTATGCTTGGAACACATTATCAGGCACCCTTTGATTCCAGGAAAGCATGACAATCACATAATCGACTGTAACTTGTTCACAATGATCTCTGTTGCATGAAAAAGCCTTAATTAGAAGGTACAAAGTATATTTTAACCTGTATTGATGATTTATCTAGATTTAGATGGATATGTTTCTTGAAGAATAAGATTCAAGTCACTGAAAGATTCAAGGAATTGAGAGCATTGGATGAGAAGAAATGCGGTCATCCCATTAAATGTTTGTGATCAAACAATGGTGGTGAATATGTGAGTCGATAGTTTGAAGAGTATCTCTTGGAAAATGGTATTTATTGGTAGAGATATATCCCTCACACCCCTCAGTAGAATGGATTCATAAAGAGGAAGAATCATAATTTGGTGGAAATGTCTAGGTGCCTAATGCAGACCAAAGATCTTCCGACAAAGTTTTGGGAAAAAATTGTTTACTATTCAAAATATCTCATAAACCTTGTACCAACTAGAGGAGTCGCTGACATGACTCCAGTTGAGAAGTGGAATGGCAAGAAACCCTCTGTCAGACACCTTATATCCTTTGGATGTGTTTATTAGGTGCATATTAGTGATAACCGCAGGAAGAAACTGGATGCAAAGAATCATGCACTTGCATCATGATGGGATACTCTGATGTTTCGAAATCCTAATATTGTTTGATCCTGTCAAACAACAAGTTATCTTAAGCAGAAGTGCCATATTTGATGAAATGATTTCAGGTAATAAGCGATTGAAGTCCTCGTATGGTCTCTTGGATAGTGATCCATTTGACAATCTTGAAGTATTTTGATCGACTATACCCATCTATGGAGTTTGGACCATATCGAAAAATTCTGAGTCAATTGGTAGTATTTCTACCATGACTGTAGAATTCAATAGCCTGACTTCCCCAACTCATTCGACTGTTGATAAACGACTTGAATCATCGCCAACGTGTTTACCTAAGTGGTATGTTAAGACAATTGAATCTCTTGGATCAAATGTTGGAGATTCTAGTACTGGTCGAAAGACTCATAGTCATAAACAATGTGGAAGCATTTCATTAATGGTGCATGTTCTTGAAACCTATTATCCTGACACTTATGTTGATGCTCAGCATGTTCCAAAATAGGAAAACACTATGACTGCTGGAATTTATTCCTTGAAGAAGAATCAAACATGGGAATTTGTTCCTCGACCAAAAGGAAAGAATGTCATGAAGTGTTGATGGGTCTATAAGACCAAGTTTACTTCTGATGGTGATTTTGAATGCCACAAGGCTTGTTTGGTCACTCTCATTAAGAAGGCATCGGCTACATTGAAACCCTTTCCCTTGTTGCAAAGATGAACTATGTTCGACTAATAATTTCCCTCACTACTTGTTTTGAATAGGAGCTTCATCAAATGAATTTTTCTAAGTTCTTTTCTTCATGGAGATTGGATTGAAGAAATATATATGGAGAAACCTCTTGTATTTGTAACATATTCTAGTCTTGTTTGTCGACTCAAAATTTCATTGTATGGTTTGAAATAATGATGGCAAGGGCTCAAACTACCCTTACCTCGAGGATCTTTCAACTCAATTAAACCAACAAGATAGCCTAATTTATAACATAATACATAGAAAGTCACAGGCCTACGCTTTTTTGCTAACTTCAATAGTCATTCACCAAGATTTAGCAAGTACCATCAAAGCATTTCTGAATCTCACTAAAACTCTTGCCACATTTGGCAAGTCATAACCTCGCCAAATCTTCTAGCGCTCCCACTATACTTGTCTGCAGTTCATTACACCAATCATTTGGGTCTGTCCGTTCTCACCTGTTTCTACAAGATTTATCAACCTGAGGCTGCAGCAGAATATTAACATATCTAATTCCCCAATCTTCAATGCAACCTTCAACAACTCACCACGATTTCCAGATTTGGGCGCATTCCTAAATCTGGAAACAACTTATCAACTTATGTAGAGGTCCATAACCACTTCCAGCATTCCAGACTTGGAAATTCCTTCAATTTGCTTACTATTTCTTAAGGAAATTCAATCCCTCAGACATTCGATCATTAATCCCTATTATCTGATCGCTACTCTCCTCTTCCAGACTGCAAATGTTCAGTCTCTACATGAATTAAATGCGAATCATGTGTTCTTCCTGGTCGTCTCTTGCTCAGACTTCAAGCACCTAGCCTATAGGTGATTACGATGTTCCTTCTGTCAAATAGAGAAATATTTACGCCCTTCTATTCCAGTTCGCTCAAAATATCGATTCAACGCCGGTAAATCGCCTTACCAATTATTCATGAGTTGGAATCTAATTCCCAAGGCTTAGACCCCTACGATCCACTTTTATTACTTGCTATTGCATAGATAACCTTCTTCTATCGATTGGTTCTTCTGATAAAGAGATCCACCCTGTCGGCTCTCACATTTACAAAGTGAAATTTCCTCTATCGAGCCTTCAAAAAAACCTAATATGTCTATCCACACTCACAGTCATCTATTTGATAATGAGTCTTTCTTCCTTATCCTGTACAGGGTTGGATTTATACCGAATCCCAAGCTTGATTTCCCAAATTGAATTCAGCTCTACTCTGTCTATACAAGAATTTATCATGCTTGTCTCATCCACAGAAAACTACATGTACTCATCTTCAATCCTTAAACTAGGATCCGTTCTCTTTTCATGATAGAACAATTCCAGTCACGCGTACAATATACAAGGTAAATTGAATAAGAAACTCTTGGCCTTCTTCATACAGTCATCCACACATCCGACGGGTTCCTTTACAGGAATTTTCTAAAGTCTTTGACAAACTTTCTACAGAAATTGGAATCTCTTCTGCCCAATTTCATATGAACTGGAACCTCTTGCAGAGATTCTACCCGGCTCTGTTCTTCTTAGTTTACTATCAGGATTCATGCACAGAGTTAACCAATCACACCACTAACTAATATTCATCATTAGATTAACATTCAGAGGTGCATAAGCATACACATGAATGGCGAATCTACCTCTTCATTAATAAAAATAAACTGTACATACATCCAAGAGAAACCTGATTAACTTCTTCTTTGGCCTGCACCCTCTATTTGGAATTCACCAGATGCATAAATATATACACAGAAAGCGATGATTCTTCCCCTTTCATTAATCATGAAAACTGTACAAAATCAAAACCCTAATCTATTCTATGTCTCCCTCCTCTTCTTGGACATCTTTTTATTTTTATAAGTGTCCGTAGGATTAAATTCCTCTCTACAAGACTGAGCTTCAATTTCATTAGAACTAACTCCCCCACTCACTATACTGTTCCCAAATTGAAGCAACAGTTCCTAAAAATAGAACTTCGATCCTATCTTACTAATGACTCATCAAAACAGACTCTTATCTCTCCTCGAGTCACTCCTTTTCTTAAGGAATCGGTTATCATGACTCATACTATAATGAAACCTAATACAATTTAAAACCTTCTTACTAACTATGAGAAAAATTAAACATTATACAAAGGATTTACAATTCAACCCCTCGTTAGGCCAGTGTCATGAAATTTAGAATCTGACCCAGCTTTAAAGTTTTTATTGAGAGCAAATTCCCCTGCATCAAATAGGCACCTCATGCTTGGTATGAGAAGATTGATCGTTTATTTGTCAATCTTGGCTTTAAACGTTGTGAATCTGATCACAATATTTATGTAAAGAGGGTCCTCAACACAAAGGTCCTTTAGAGAATTTCCCTTGGAGTTTTTTTCTCCATGATCTTGACAACTTTTGACATTCAAGGAGTTTGGGGCACTCCAAAATCTATCACCCTTAAGAGTATTGTTTACCTTACTAATCCAGATATCATGTTGATACATGAGACGATGTGTAGTGGCATACAACCTTGTGAAATATTTCTTAAAATTTTCTTTGGGTGGGAATGTCATTTAACTGATGCAGATGGTCTCTCTAGGGGATTATTTTTTGTCTAGACACGTTTAGTTTTTTATTTGAAACCCTTCTCTACATGTGTAATCATTTTACTAGAAGGGAGGAGTATAGAGTTGGAAATACTGATAAGGGTAGTTAATTGTTATGGCCCTTATGCCGATAGACATAGGTTCTGGGATTGGGTCGATGCTAGTGGTATCTTGAAGGATTCTTTTTTTATATTTGGTGGTGATCTGAATATGACAACGTCGACTTGTAAAATTTTGGGGAACTATCCTTGTTGGATACTATCGCTAGTTATTCTCATCAGTTGTTTCAGGGGGATAATCTAATTAACACCAGTCCTTCTTCCTTATCTCGTACTGGGTGAAATGGGAGGCTGGGTGAGGAAGGGGTTTCCAAGTGTCTCGACAGATTCTTCAATGGTTCATTTTGATTATATCTTTAAGGATTCTATCCATTCTAATATAATTTCTCAACTACAAGTTGTTCATAACTACCCCATATTTTTATCTCCTGAAGAGGTTTAAATGATCGAAATGGAAGTATTCTTGAATGAAATTGAAGAGTCCTTAAAGAAATTTTCTAGATAAAAAATTATTGGGACAGATGGTTGGACAATTTAATTCTTTTGGATTTTTTTTATCTTGTAGGGAATGATCTTTTGGAGGTGGTGGAGGAATCTATAATTCAAGGGTATGTTTCAGGATCTTTAAACTCCACATTTATTGCACTAATTCCTAAGAATGTAAATCCTGAAACCTTTAATGGTTACATACCTATCTCCCTTTGAAATTTGGTCGATAAGATCATCACTAAAGTAATCTCTAACATGATAAAACCAAAATTGGCAGAGTTCATTTCTAAAGAGGAGTTCAATTTCCTTTCCAAAAAAAAATATTGGATTCTAGTGGGGTTACATAAGAGTGTTTACACTCAATTAAAATAAATAAATTGGCATATTTGATATTAAAAATGGATTTGGTCAAATATTATGACAAAGTGATTGGTCTTGTAGCATATTCCCCCTAGAAGTAACTGGTTGGATTACGGCATGTGTATCCTCGGCCAGTTTTGCAATGTTAGTGAATGGATCTGGTTTGTGGTGTAAGATATTGAAGGAAAAATACCTTAAAAAATATTGGGTGTTGGAGTGGATTATACTTCCAAATAAAACTCCTTCAAATGCATTAAACTTCTAGAAAGGTTTTATAAATTCTTATCCTTGGCTAGGTTCTTGGTTGGCCTAGAGAATTGGAAATGGAGAGAAGGTTCTCCTTGGAATCGATCCCTTTCTGGGGGGTGAGGATTTCTACAAACTCTCTCATTCTCTCACCTCATTTCTTTAAGCAAATGGCATTAGGCGTTTATTTTAGGTGAAGAAATATGGTCATGAGGTATTTTTTGAGTCATATTGGATACCAGCAAAAGGCTTGGGCTTGTTGGGTGATTATGCTGCAGAATGGAACTCTTATATTGCGGGTTTAAGGCATGTTGGTATCAGATTGTTAGATGAAGAAGATGAGCTATTGTGGTCTTGGAATGGCTCAACTTGACAGGTCATTGCAAAATTAGCATACAAAGCTATTTCCAATACTTCCATAAATTGTGTGGGAAAATGGTGGCATAAAAAAATATGGAGGTGGAACATCCCTCTAAAATTAAAATGTTTCACTTGGCTATGCTTAGAAAGTAGAATCATGACATGGGATAATATTATTAAACGAGGAAGAAGTGGCCCCAATTTATGTAGCTTATGCTCAAAGGATGTTGAATCGGTGAATCACTTATTTATCCATTGTATTTTTACTAAAAAAGTTTGGAATAATATTAAAATTTATCTTCAACTAATTGAGAATTGGGAATCATCTTCATTTGAACAAAGTATGGCGAATTGGTGTAAGAATGTTCCCATTTCTAAAGTACTTCCTATTTTCTCCAGCTAGGGGATTTGGATGTCTTGAAATGCTGTAATTTTTTAATATTTATCATTAAATTCCTCTGTTGTCAATTCTAAGATTCTTAGGGTTTTTAAAGAACATTTCAAACAGTTGAAGTCAAAGATGCCTAGAATTATTTTTTAGCACTTTCTGTTACTTGAGTATGCAATTGGATATTTAAATGTTGCAACACAGTTAGGTTGGTATGGTGGTGGGATGATATTATATCTTACCAATAACCATTGTTTTCTCTTATGGATAGGTAGTTGAGCTGGTACTAATACCAAAGATGAAATCTTGGCCCTTTGAGGTCTTCTGAGATTTGCCTCTTACAAAGGAATTATGTCCCTCTAGGTGTTGGGAGATTCTAGAGTTGTTGTTGATTAGGTTACGGGGACCTCTTCTCTTCAGGTGACTGTTTTGGAACATTGGTGTAACCGGGTCAAATCATTACAAACAACTTTCAACTACATATTCTTTGAACATATTTATAGATAGTTTAATACCGAGGTGGATAGACTTTCAAAAAAAATTATTGGCTCACTGGAAGGATTACTATTTATTGAAGAAATAAAGGACAAATATGTGTTGTCAAAGGGATCCCTCCATTTTTATTAATGCGTTTTGTTAGAGGGTTTTATCTTGGTCCAACTTTTGGCATGGTTTTTTTTTTTGATTGGAAGAGTGTAACTAAGTTTCTATCATCCCTATGTGGTACTATTTTCAAATAGATTGTTAGATTATGTCTTTATATTTTGAACAGTATAAATAATGAAGTTAGATTTATATGGAAATATCAGATTTTGATGTATGCAATATGGCATGACAAAAACATATGAACAATCTTTTTTTAAGGTTATAAATTGTTATAAACAATTTTATATTTGACTCACCTATTAATAACAAGAAACTGTTTTCTTCTCCTCGAAAAAAAAAAAAAACAAACACTTCTACCATTAAAATAGATATGTCCTCTAAACTTTCAAGTAAATTTGAATAAAAATTTATTTTGTCATTGTGCAATAAATATAAAAATATTAGAAATTTATTTACAAAGTAATCCTTCTAAATCTTTTTGATACTTTTCATATATATATATATATATATATATATATATATATATATATATATTCATTTTAACATTGGTGTTTAATGATTTGTATTTATAACAACACCCCACTTTGACATCCAAACCAATATCATCTTCCCACCCACATCCATGCCCTCTTTTAACATCCTACTTCCAATGATATCCAAATTTTTTTTGAGAGGCTTCCTTCCTTTATATTGGGTCAGCCATAGGAACTTTCAATTTCTTATTTTTTGCAATGTCATCATAATTGATTCATCATTGAACCATGACTTACATATGAGGGATTTGAGCACATAATAGAGATTTACATATTAAACCAGTATTCATGCATCTCCAACCTAATATCCCACTTCCACCAAACTCCAATTACAAGTCCATTGACCTTTAATGAGTTGCATGTAGAAAGGAGAATTTATAACATGTAAAATAAACTATTTTAGTGTAAAATTTATTATTTAAAAAAAAAAATTAATATTATCACCCTAATTTATTTATTTTGTAAATTTCATTTTCCTACTTATTAACTTACACCACTAATGTGATTATAAGCATGGAATATATATAAAAGAAATACTATAGATTTTTTAGAAAAAGTACTAACACAAGTTCAGGTCAAAAATTTACCTTTGAAAGATTCAAACCTTAAAAAGGTAATAACAACACCTCACTTTGACCTCAAGTCAATATCCTCTTTCAATTGACATCCATGCCCTCTTTTAACATCCTACTTCCAACTACATCCAAACAATCTTTAACACAATTCCTTTCCTTTTTGTATATTCTTAAATGCATCTTTTTAATAGTGATATTTACTAATTTGCATGTATAACGACACTCCATTATCATGCATATCCAACCTATTATTGCACTTCCACTAACCAAGGAACCTTCTTTGACAGACCTCTCATCTTTTAATACTGGACATTGACCTTTAACGAGTTACATCCAAAATGAAGAATTTATAATAGGTAAAATAAACTATTTTGGTGTCAAAATTTACGCTTTACCATTTTCAAAAAAAATATATTAATATAATTATTACCCTAACTTATTTATCTTTTTAATTTACTTTTTCTATTTATTAACTTACACCAATATTGTGAGGAATATATAAATAAATATTAAATATTTTTTTGGATACTAGTGAAAGGTCACACTTCCACCTACTCAAGAAATTTGATGTAAATTGTAGTCATTATGCAATTTAACCATAATTATAGAAAACTATCCACAATAGGGCTTGGAATATGTAAATTTTTTAATAAGCTGGTTATAACCATCAATTTTGACATATCTAAGCAATTCAAAATTCTAACCATGCTTCCACCACTTCCAACTTTCCAAACTTTATTTGATACGGCTTGGAATATGTAAATTCTTTAATAAGCTGGTTATTATAACCATCAATTTTGACATATGTAAGCAATTCAAAATTCTAACCATGCTTCCACCCACTTCCAACTTTCCAAACTTTATTTGATATTCTTATTTTATTTGAAAAGAAAAAGAGAATTTAAAATTTAAAACCAATTTGAAGATGCCACAAAACAAACCTAAAAGTAATGACAAGTATGATTAGGTCAAAAGTTGAATATTTTCGAGCCCTCTTTAATACATTTCTTATATATATACTATAGATTATTTTTAACATTTGTCTTTAAAGAGTTGCATGTAAAATGGAGGAAATGAATTAGAGTTATAAAACTAAAATCAGTTATTTTAGTTTCTCATAAATAATTTCCATCAATAAAATAAATACTTTTGATTATTATTTTGTAATTAATATATTAATGTTATTACTTTGACACGGAATAACAACACCCCACTTTGTCATCAAATCAACATTTTCTTATAATTGGCATTTATGTCATCTTTTAACATCCAAATATATCCAAACCCTCTTTGACACTATTCCTTTCCTTTTTATATATTCTTAGAGGCATCTTTAACAAATTTGTATTTAATAAGGTACATATATCATAACACTCCACTTTCAGGCATCTCCAGCCTATTATCTCACTTTCACTAAGGTAGAAATCTTATTTTTAACCTCTGTTAGTACTTCCACTAACCTCGTAACCTTCTTTGACACACCTCTCATCTTTTAATACTTAATGCTAGACATTGAATTTTAATGAGTTGCATGTCAACATTGAGATTATAACCACTAAATATATATAATAATAACTTTTAATACTTAATGCTAGACATTGAATTTTATTGAGTTGCATGCTAACATTGAGATTATAACCACTAAATATATATAACAAATTATTAGAGATTTTTTTGATACTAGTAAAAGGTCATACTTCCATTCATCAAAGGAATTTGAGATAAATTTTAGCCCTTATATAATTTAGCTATAAATATGGTATCCACAAAATGGTTTGAAATGTGTGAAATTCCATCTTTCCAAACTTTATATGATATTCTTGTTTTATATATATTGTTAACATTGTACCATTGGTGTTTAATAGGATATATACTATCAATTTATGTTAACATTGTACAATTCGTGTTACCATTGGTGTTTAATAGGTTGTATTTAGAGAGGAGAGGAGAATTTATAGTTTAAAATCAATTCCAACATTTTCTTTTAAACTCAATTGTGGCTCAGTATCAAATATGAAAGCGGAGTTAATGGCACTCTGGTGCGTGCTCAAAGTTGCTAATATCTTTGGATTGGTGAATATCAAGGTATATGGCGACTCTAGGGTTACAATTAAATGGGCTGCGGGTGATTTCAAGCTTAATGTTCTAAATTTAAGGCACTGGGCTCTTCGGACTCATTCGGAAATTACTAAACTTCAGGGTGTCCATTTTGAGCATATCTATAGAGAGCAGAACTCTCTTGCTGACAAGCTCTCAAAGCAAGCTTTATCAGGTATAGAAGGCCACCTGATTTGGGAGGAATGGTTTGAGAATTGTCTCCAGGACTGTGGCACTACCTTTTTTTTTTGACTGATCTGAGCTGATGAATTTCTCTGAATATCTTCCAATCTGTTGAAGTGCTTCTTGTGTATTTTTGAAATTTTGCTTGGATAATATGTAATGATGGTTGCTGATATTTTGTCATCAGGGTGACATGAGATTGTAAAAGAGATATTTGAAGCTATTTTGCTTGGCAGATCCAATGTACTTGATTCATGTGATGAATCTTGAACCTCTTTGTACTATTTGATTCATTTTTGAATATCAATAGTAGTTTTTTTCGCTGGAAAAAAAAAAAAATAAAAAAAAATATATATATATATATATATATATATATATATATATATATATATATATACTATAGATTCAGTTTTACAATTAATTTTTAAAGAGTTGCGTGTAGAATGGAGAAAAAGAAATATAGTCGTAAAAGCTAAAATAAATTATTAATAATGATGCTAAGAAGATAAATATTTTTTATTCATATTTTTTAAATAATATATTATTGATATTATCTTGAAAGATTCAAAACATGAAATAACAACAATACACTTTGACTTCAAGTCAATATCCTCCTACCACCGACCTCCATGCCCTTTTTTAACATCCAAACCCTTTTTGACACGTTTGTTGTTATTTTTATATATTTTTAGATGCATCTTTAACATTCTTATTCAACCTCGAAACCTTCTTTGACAAGTTTCATCTTTTACATTGACCACTTCCACTAACCTCGAAACCTTTATTTCGGAAATTTTTCAAAATCATGCCAGAAAAATTCATCTATCCAATTTAATTAAATAACCAAT
This sequence comes from Larix kaempferi, assembly GCA_027924585.1. NCBI lineage: Eukaryota > Viridiplantae > Streptophyta > Pinopsida > Pinales > Pinaceae > Larix > Larix kaempferi. Next base: position 155,407 of record BSBM01000734.1, on the reverse strand, counting down.
TTTTTAAAATGGTTACACTACACTCATAAAAAACTAGAATTTATAACCCTAAAAGCACTTTCCAAAACGGCACCAAAAAAAGGCTATAAATAGAAATATATTGGCAAGATGGAAGAACATAACAAAAGCATACTTTTCATTTTTTAACCTCTTTGAGTACTTGGCTGTTTTCTTCGCCTGTTTTTTTTTATTTTTAACCTCTGTTAAGTACTTGGCTGTTTTTTTTCAACTGTAACCTCTGTTAGTGCTTTGCTGTTATGTACTTAGCTGTTTTTTAACAGAGAGCTGTTTTTTTAACCTGTGTTAGTGCTTTGCTGTTATATACGTTAGTAAAGGAGAGATCCATTTTTCCCTCGAAGCTTTTACGTTGTTGCTAAGTTCTTGATAAACTATCACAGTTAGCAGAGTTCTTGATAAGTTATGGACAGACTGTCTGCATTGCCAGACAGTCTCCTATGCGTCATCCTTAACAAACTCCACTGGAGTAGCTCCCTGAGAGAGGTAGTCAAATGCTCCGTGCTTTCTAAACGTTGGAGAGTCCTTCACAGAGAACTGCAGAGCCTGTTCCTCGATCCCTATCTTCTCACACCGCCCCATCTCCGACCTCCCACTCCCGATGATCCCCTCTCCGTGGCAGCCGTGGAGAATATAATATCCAACGTCTTGCAGTCGCAATCGGCAGATCTCTTGACCGTTCGCCTCACCAACGACATGGCTTCCTCATGGGATCTCCATGCGACTTCGATCCAATGGCGGTTTACCCGCCAAAGCGTATCGAATTGGTTGGAGTGCATTGCCAGGAAGAATGTAAAAGTACTCATTCTGAGAGATTCCCCGGAAAAGGAAATCCCGGCCCCGGCCTTTTTCTCCTGCACTTGTCTCACTGTGCTCGTACTCTACAACTATATTCTCACTCGTCTTCCAACCCAATTCGCCGGATTTAAGGATCTCTTGGACTGCGCCTTCGTCTCTATCGACCTGACAGATGAGTCTTTAGCGGCCTATATTTCACACTGCCCTCGTCTCTCGAGACTTCAGTTAGTGAATTGTGATGGTCTGCGAAGGCCTGTGATTTCCAGTCTCTCCCTTACAGATTTAGTTGTGTTTGTCTATGGCATGGAAGTTTTAACTGTGAATTGTCCCAGACTTAAAAAACTTCGGGTCTTCACAAAAATAAATGACATAAGAGTGAATGGAGTGTTGTTTGGCGAGCTATCCCCGGCTATCAAAACGATGGAACTGCATATTGGAAATAATTTGAATGCCTTGTTGTTGGATTCAAGTTATACAAATTGTTCGGCAGCCAATTCTTGAGATAATGGGAAGCTTGAAATCGTTGAAGGTGCTTGAAATTTCTCTCTCTGGAGTGCGAAGGGCGGCTGTTCCTGTTCTTAACCTACTTGGTAGGCTTCCTAATCTGGAGCGTTTTGCCCTGAAGGGACACCTTATTTTGGTAAGATCCATATGAGCCTTGAATTTGAATTTATTATTAAGCATCAAAGCATGCATGTTTAAATGATTTTAGTTTCTGAGCATTACCATTTGCTATGTAGGAGGAGTTACAGGGAAATTCAATGCCATCATATTTAACTTTTATAGTTGCCAATCTTCAGTCACTAGAGATACATATCAACAACTGTGATGAGACAGAAATTGGTTTTTTGAGTTGCCTGCTCCAAAGATCCCCTCTGCTCAAAAACTTTAATTTTTCATTTCCAAATGATCCTGAAGGTGAACAAAGGAACCTGTTTTTAAATAACTGGACCAATGTGAAGAAAGCTCATGAAGAAGGAAAGATACCAGAAAAGATATGCGAATTTATCTTTTATTTCTAACATTTTTTTCCAGATTGCTGCATGATCAAAATGCAAGAATATACACTACTACATTTTGTTTGTGTTTTTCAAAAAGCCAGGACTGCTAATTGGCAAGGGTTTAAGGGTTTTTATTGGACACTATATTCTGTTATTAAAATGTCAAGGGGTTTACAATGCCAGGACTGTTAAATGGTAAGGAAATGGTAAGGACTGTTAAATGGCAAGGGTTTTTATTGGACACTATTTTCTGTTATTAAAATGTCCACGGGTTTACAATGCCACGACTGTTAAATGGCAAGGACTGTTAAATAGCAAGGGTTTTTATTGGACACTATTTTCTGTTATTAAAATGTCAAGGCCTTTACAATGCCAGGACTGTTAAATGGCAAGGGTTTTTATTGGACACTATATTCTGTGTTTCTAAAATGTCAAAACTGGATTGCTTAATGGTAAGGAGTTTTATGGGATACTCAGCATATATATGAATTTTATTGTCAATAATATTATTAATTTGTGTTAAAACATATTGTTTTTCGACTAAATAAAGCTCTCTATAGCTTGAAGCAAGCACCCAGAGAATGGCACATCAAAATTGACAAGTATTTGGGTGAGCACTGGTATCAAAAGCACTGGAGATTATGTAATTATTCTAGTCATATATGTAGATGACATTATCATCATAGGTAGGGAAGTAGGGGCAATATCACAAGTAAAATCCAATTTATGTGCAACTTTTGACATCACTAACTTAAGCCTCCTACATTATTACATTATTGCTTAGGTTTAGAAGTTTGTAAAATAAATAAACATATTCCTCTTTCACAAACAAAGTATGCCAAAAGTTTGTTAGACAAGTTAGGATGGTAGATTGCAAATATTCATCTACACCTATGGAGAAAGGGCTAAAAATTTTATCCAAGATTGATTTTACAATAGTTAATGAATCAATATATATATGGACACATGGATTAGGGTCTCCTAACCAGACTCATGTTTATGCTTTATAGAAGGTGATTGCGCATGTAAGGGTTGTCATAGCCATCTTAGCACACCTCATTATGCCCACTTGGACCTATTTTTATTATATATAGACCCTCCTCATGGCTCAAGCAAGCCAATATGATGATGATGCCATCCTTTGAAGAAGCCATACCACCAAAGACAGGAGGGTGTTAAGGGAAAACGCACAATGTTTGGGTTAGATGGGGAATGACACCCTCCTCCCATGCTCAACATTCCATCAAAGTTGCATCAATTCATCACATTTATCATTACTTTATGTTGTATGAGGTTTTGTCCCTGACTTGTGGATGACAAACCCTAAGAAACTCATTGAAAGTTATTTTAGATAGTTTAGGCTGGTAGGATTGTAAAAGAGGTTAGTTTGTACTAAAAATAATATAAATAAGGCAACTCCCCGTCATTTTGAATCAATATTAGGGGATCAAATGAAGCACTACTTCTCTTTTCTTTCACTCTACTTGGGGTAAAGTGATGCACACCTCCTTCCCTTTGTGATTTTTTGGGTTTTAAAGGATGTAATGAAGTGTTTTGGTGTTGTTATTGGTGATTTTTTCAAGGCTTTTTCTAGTGAACGGATTCTTTGGAGGATGTATGCTCTCTTCTCCTTTCCTCTACAATTGTAGTAAGATCTCTTGTGTTTCCTTCTCTTGTTATGCCAAGAGGTGACCAAGGTAAGGTTAAATTATAGGTTTTTATGCACAATTGCTTGTCTTGTTAATTGGGATTATTTATCCATATCTCTTTGGATATTATTCTATAGTAAAAGGCATTTGAATTTTCATTTTTTCTAACTAGGAGCTTAATCAACATAACCTAGTTTTTGGGTTGCTTGGTTTTGTCCTAGTTCATACAAAGTACAATTGTCAAAATTCATGGAAGATGCATTGATCACGATCCCTTGTAGCCTTAAAATAGGAATAATTAGGGTTTTAAAATCCCTTATATTCAATAGATATAATATTTTTATGAAATTCCTTTCCTTTTATGCAAAAATTATAAAAAATGGAAAATTGGAAAAACCCTAAAAATAGTATTTTTCTTTGAAAATTTCCAAAAAATAGTGAGTTTTATGCTTGGTTATTTAGATATGATTTTTTTTAGTGTTAATTTACTTTTTTTAACTTTGGAGCTTTGGAATAATATTGAAAATTTCATAAAAAGTGGAAAATTTGGTACAAGGTTATTTTTGGTCAAATTCTAGATCACTTGGGAGGACCCTAGGAGGATTTGTCCTATCCTATTTTTCTAATATGGTTTGAATGTGGTAATAGTGGTTTACTGTATATTTCTTGTTCCCATTTTAGTGCCTAAAATTTCTCTATAGAGGGTCACTCTATTACAAACAAGTGCTCCCTCCTCTCCTCTTTGTCGTGAGCTTTGGTTCACTGTTTTCCGAGCAATTTGGGAGATATCATCATTTTTGTCTCGATGTTTTACATAGAGGTTTTGCTGTACAAATATAAGATATACAGTTTTTATTAACTCCCTTGGTCATCTGGTTAATGGTTCATATCTTTTGGTGACTCCATTTAGGCACTGGTTTACTATCTTTCAAGGATATTTTGTGGGGATAGTCTTGCTTTCTTGACTTGATTTTGTATGGTTATTTCTACCATATTCCAGGGATCCTCTTGTGTCCCATAAGGTAAGGGTTTAAAGAGAAAGGGGGATGCATAGAGGTGACATTGGGTGCACTTCCTTTAATTGTTCCAATCATTAGCACCGACTCCACTCATTTCAACTGGATCCACTTACGACATTTGGGTCCACATAAGTAATTTGGTTCCACATATATTCTGACATTGGCCAAGTGCTAGTTTATGAGGTAACAATCAAGAATCCAATTTTTTTCAATACATCAACAAATCGAACTAGAATTTCATGATATTTTGTAAAAATCCAATCCCAATTACAAGTAGCACCATGATCAACATTAGGTTCCACACAAGTTTTAGGTGGGAGATAAGTTAAAGGATTTAGATAGCCCTGTGATATATGTTGGTCAATCTTCTTATAAAGTTATTCTTATTAAAAATTTCTTGTATGTGTATTAAGCTGTCGTAAAAAATCGAGGTAAACCCAATTTCCTTAATTCGCTATCAAAATGTAACGATGTGGAAAAAAAGGGACAAGGAAGAGAAGTTGAACAAGAAGGTTTTGAATCCAGGGGAAGGTGGGGATTTAAGTAAGGAGTATATCCCTATCTATGCTTGTTTGTATGGTTTAGCTTCTATTTCTCCTCATAGTATAGATTCTATGGAACAAAGTGTTGGAACCTAAGGTTGTGCAGGTTCATCACACTCCTAGATCTTGTGGAGACAATAAATCAATAGACTACAGTCGCATATCAATCGAAAGGAGGCTCAAATGAGAGAGTTGAAGAATCGACTCAATGGTCAGTAAGATTTTGGTCGTAACGACTACAACAAACGAATACACTTTGGGACATTGTGGATTTTTTGGAAATTGTTACAACCAACAACCCCTATTTGTGGACCAAATCTTCCCCACTTCTAGGGATTTCATTAGATATGGATACTATAAAAGTACAACCCTATGGGTTGTGTTTATATTCCCGATCGTAATATGTAAAGTATGCATTGTGGTGTTCTCATCACTATGCACCATGCTCAAGTGTTGTAATGGTGTCTTTAGACACCACCTTTCTTCTTGGAACGTTGTTCCCTTCTATCATTTCTTTTGTATTCTATAGTTCAAGGTAAAGAGGTTCCCAAACATGGTATCATAACTATTTGTTTTGACCTAGACCTATTGTCTACGAATCGTGCTAAGTCAAATCTAGGGTTGATCGACTCTGGTCTGAAGATTTATTGTATGATACCTCTTCTTGAACTTTTATCAGAACTATTTGATTAGAAGGATGAATCCCAAGGTAGATCATATTGTTCTTAATGGATATAATTATGCAATCTGGGAGACAAACATGGAGACTTTTTGAATATCAAGGGACTATGGAAGTATACGAATATTTCTAATGTTGATCCAATAAATGATAGTGCTAATTTGATCATCGATGTAAACAAGGATGAATATTTTGGGGTCATCATGACCTACATTTCGAGGGATATTCGATTTCACACAAGCAGGATCGACTTTCCTCATGCCATCGAGACTAAGATGAAGACTCTATTCGACAAGGCAAATGAAGTTGAGTCGATGAAGATAAATAAAGAGTTGATCTCTCTGGAACCTCTTTCCTTTGATCAGATTGAGGACTATATAACTTGTGTCAAGGAGCTATAACTGAAATTGGGTGAATTTGGAAAGGATTTTACAAAGAAGGATGGACAACTCATTGAACTAGTTCTGATGAATTTGAAGACACCATATGATGTCTTATGTTCCTCCTTTCACACCAACTACATATCACACAAGCAATATGGTAAGGATTTTACCTTTGATACTTTATGTGATCTATTAATTAAATACCAACATTGGTAGCAAGCACCTGGCTCACTTGCTTAAAAGAAAGGTCAAGCAAAGTTATAAAATTCATGCTCGACCAGATCATTGAATATAATGTATCGACCAACACACAAAAGAGTCATCATTTTCGAAGAAGGATCGAAAGAAGAATACTTGTCGACATTATGGAAAAGTGGGACATGTCAAGAATAATTGTTGCAAGAAGATGAAGGATTTGGAAGAAAATTTCAAGCACCTCGAGGATAGTGCATCGAATGGTCCATCAATCAATCGAACTGCTGAAAATTATACCTTCTCTATAATTACTTATCTAGCATCACATGCCCATACCACTCGGATAGAATGTAGTTGATTTTGGATGAACTCCTCATATGTCTAAATATGCTTCTCTGTTCTCATTCTTAATTGGAGCTCCATAAAAAAATATTTATGTAGCTGATGATATGCTCTCATTGTCATTGGAAGTGGAGATGTTGAATGTCAGCATGGTCTAATATCAAATGTCTATCATGTGCCTAGTCTGAGCGCGAACTTGTTGTCGGTTGCTCAACCTACATAGACTAAGAAGGTTGTGGAGTTTTGGCTATATCACTTTATCGTAAAGGATATGAGGATTGGGGGGGAAACTATTTCTTCAGGGAATATAGATCCCAAAGAAAAACATTATAATTTCCATGATTTCTCCCGATCAATTGAATTAACGAAAGAAATTTTAGTGACTGGATCGACTGCACTCATTGCAGAGACATATGACATAAGTCAAATTTGGAATGGACGACTTGGACATCTAATTTTTCGATGTTTAAAGATGATGGTAACTCACAACATGGTTACTGGCCTCCCAAATAATGTCCCACCTGAATGGAGTTTGTAGAGCATGTATGCTTGGAACACATTATCAGGCACCCTTTGATTCCACGAAAGCATGACAATCACATAATCGACTGTAACTTGTTCACAATGATCTCTGTTGCATGAAAAAGCCTTCATTAGACGGTACAAAGTATATTTTAACCTGTATTGATGATTTGTCTAGATTTAGATGGGTATGTTTCTTGAAGAATAAGATTCAAGTCACTGAAAGATTCAAGGAATTGAGAGCATTGGATGAGAAGAAATGCGGTCATCCCATTAAATGTTTGAGATCAAACAATGGTGGTGAATATGTGAGTCGATAGTTTGAAGAGTATCTCTTCGAAAATGGTATTTATTGGTAGAGATATATCCCTCACACCCCTCAGTAGAATGGATTCATAAAGAGGAAGAATCATAATTTGGTGGAAATGTCTAGGTGCCTAATGCAGACCAAAGATCTTCCGACAAAGTTTTGGGAAAAAATTGTTTACTATTCAAAATATCTCATAAACCTTGTACCAACTAGAGGAGTCGCTGACATGACTCCAGTTGAGAAGTGGAATGGCAAGAAACCCTCTGTCAGACACCTTATATCCTTTGGATGTGTTTATTAGGTGCATATTAGTAATAACGGCAGGAAGAAACTGGATGCAAAGAATCATGCACTTGCATCATGATGGGATACTCTGATGTGTCGAAATCCTAATATTGTTTGATCCTGTCAAACAACAAGTTATCTTAAGCAGAAGTGCCATATTTGATGAAATGATTTCAGGTAATAAGCGATTGAAGTCCTCGTATGGTCTCTTGGATAGTGATCCATTTGACAATCTTGAAGTATTTTGATCGACTATACCCATCTATGGAGTTTGGACCATATCGAAAAATTCTGAGTCAATTGGTAGCATTTCTACCATGACTGTAGAATTCAATAGCCTGACTTCCCCAACTCATTCGACTGTTGATAACCGACTTGAATCATCGCCAACGTGTTTACCTAAGTGGTATGTTAAGACAATTGAATCTCTTGGATCAAATGTTGGAGATTCTAGTACTGGTCGAAAGACTCATAGTCATAAACAATGTGGAAGCATTTCATTAATGGTGCGTGTTCTTGAAACCTATTATCCTGACACTTATGTTGATGCTCAGCATGTTCCAAAATAGGAAAACACTATGACTGCTGGAATTTATTCCTTGAAGAAGAATCAAACATGGGAATTTGTTCCTCGACCAAAAGGAAAGAATGTCATGAAGTGTTGATGGGTCTATAAGACCAAGTTTACTTCTGATGGTGATTTTGAATGCCACAAGGTGCAAAGATGAACTATGTTCGACTAATAATTTCCCTCACTACTTGTTTTGAATAGGAGCTTCATCAAATGAATTTTTCTAAGTTCTTTTCTTCATGGAGATTGGATTGAAGAAATATATATGGAGAAACCTCTTGTATTTGTAACATATTCTAGTCTTGTTTGTCGACTCAAAATTTCATTGTATGGTTTGAAATAATGATGGCAAGGGCTCAAACTACCCTTACCTCGAGGATCTTTCAACTCAATTAAACCAACAAGATAGCCTAATTTATAACATAATACATAGAAAGTCACAGGCCTACGCTTTTTTGCTAACTTCAATAGTCATTCACCAAGATTTAGCAGGTACCATCAAAGCATTTCTGAATCTCACTAAAACTCTTGCCACATTTGGCAAGTCATAACCTCGCCAAATCTTCTAGCGCTCCCACTATACTTGTCTGCAGTTCATTACACCAATCATTTGGGTCTGTCCGTTCTCACCTGTTTCTACAAGATTTATCAACCTGAGGCTGCAGCAGAATATTAACATATCTAATTCCCCAATCTTCAATGCAACCTTCAACAACTCACCACGATTTCCAGATTTGGGCGCATTCCTAAATCTGGAAACAACTTATCAACTTATGTAGAGGTCCATAACCACTTCCAGCATTCCAGACTTGGAAATTCCTTCAATTTGCTTACTATTTCTTAAGGAAATTCAATCCCTCAGACATTCGATCATTAATCCCTATTATCTGATCGCTACTCTCCTCTTCCAGACTGCAAATGTTCAGTCTCTACATGAATTAAATGCGAATCATGTGTTCTTCCTGGTCGTCTCTTGCTCAGACTTCAAGCACCTAGCCTATAGGTGATTACGATGTTCCTTCTGTCAAATAGAGAAATATTTACGCCCTTCTATTCCAGTTCGCTCAAAATATCGATTCAACGCCGGTAAATCGCCTTACCAATTATTCATGAGTTGGAATCTAATTCCCAAGGCTTAGACCCCTACGATCCACTTTTATTACTTGCTATTGCATAGATAACCTTCTTCTATCGATTGGTTCTTCTGATAAAGAGATCCACCCTGTCGGCTCTCACATTTACAAAGTGAAATTTCCTCTATCGAGCCTTCAAAAAAACCTAATATGTCTATCCACACTCACAGTCATCTATTTGATAACGAGTCTTTCTTCCTTATCCTGTACAGGGTTGGATTTATACCGAATCCCAAGCTTGATTTCCCAAATTGAATTCAGCTCTACTCTGTCTATACAAGAATTTATCATGCTTGTCTCATCCACAGAAAACTACATGTACTCATCTTCAATCCTTAAACTAGGATCCGTTCTCTTTTCATGATAGAACAATTCCAGTCACGCGTACAATATACAAGGTAAATTGAATAAGAAACTCTTGGCCTTCTTCATACAGTCATCCACACATCCGACGGGTTCCTTTACAGGAATTTTCTAAAGTCTTTGACAAACTTTCTACAGAAATTGGAATCTCTTCTGCCCAATTTCATATGAACTGGAACCTCTTGCAGAGATTCTACCCGGCTCTGTTCTTCTTAGTTTACTATCAGGATTCATGCACAGAGTTAACCAATCACACCACTAACTAATATTCATCATTAGATTAACATTCAGAGGTGCATAAGCATACACATGAATGGCGAATCTACCTCTTCATTAATAAAAATAAACTGTACATACATCCAAGAGAAACCTGATTAACTTCTTCTTTGGCCTGCACCCTCTATTTGGAATTCACCAGATGCATAAATATATACACAGAAAGCGATGATTCTTCCCCTTTCATTAATCATGAAAACTGTACAAAATCAAAACCCTAATCTATTCTATGTCTCCCTCCTCTTCTTGGACATCTTTTTATTTTTATAAGTGTCCGTAGGATTACATTCCTCTCTACAAGACTGAGCTTCAATTTCATTAGAACTAACTCCCCCACTCACTATACTGTTCCCAAATTGAAGCAACAGTTCCTAAAAATAGAACTTCGATCCTATCTTACTAATGACTCATCAAAACAGACTCTTATCTCTCCTCGAGTCACTCCTTTTCTTAAGGAATCGGTTATCATGACTCATACTATAATGACACCTAATACAATTTAAAACCTTCTTACTAACTATGAGAAAAATTAAACATTATACAAAGGATTTACAATTCAACCCCTCGTTAGGCCAGTGTCATGAAATTTAGAATCTGACCCAGCTTTAAAGTTTTTATTGAGAGCAAATTCCCCTGCATCAAATAGGCACCTCATGCTTGGTATGAGAAGATTGATCGTTTATTTGTCAATCTTGGCTTTAAACGTTGTGAATCTGATCACAATATTTATGTAAAGAGGGTCCTCAACACAAAGGTCCTTTAGAGAATTTCCCTTGGAGTTTTTTTCTCCATGATCTTGACAACTTTTGACATTCAAGGAGTTTGGGGCACTCCAAAATCTATCACCCTTAAGAGTATTGTTTACCTTACTAATCCAGATATCATGTTGATACATGAGACGATGTGTAGTGGCATACAACCTTGTGAAATATTTCTTAAAATTTTCTTTGGGTGGGAATGTCATTTAACTGATGCAGATGGTCTCTCTAGGGGATTATTTTTTGTCTAGACACGTTTAGTTTTTTATTTGAAACCCTTCTCTACATGTGTAATCATTTTACTAGAAGGGAGGAGTATAGAGTTGGAAATACTGATAAGGGTAGTTAATTGTTATGGCCCTTATGCCGATAGACATAGGTTCTGGGATTGGGTCGATGCTAGTGGTATCTTGAAGGATTCTTTTTTTATATTTGGTGGTGATCTGAATATGACAACGTCGACTTGTAAAATTTTGGGGAACTATCCTTGTTGGATACTATCGCTAGTTATTCTCATCGGTTGTTTCAGGGGGATAATCTAATTAACACCAGTCCTTCTTCCTTATCTCGTACTGGGTGAAATGGGAGGCTGGGTGAGGAAGGGGTTTCCAAGTGTCTCGACAGATTCTTCAATGGTTCATTTTGATTATATCTTTAAGGATTCTATCCATTCTAATATAATTTCTCAACTACAAGTTGTTCATAACTACCCCATATTTTTATCTCCTGAAGAGGTTTAAATGATCGAAATGGAAGTATTCTTGAATGAAATTGAAGAGGCCTTAAAGAAATTTTCTAGATAAACAATTATTGGGACAGATGGTTGGACAATTTAATTCTTTTGGATTTTTTTTATCTTGTAGGGAATGATCTTTTGGAGGTGGTGGAGGAATCTATAATTCAAGGGTATGTTTCAGGATCTTTAAACTCCACATTTATTGCACTAATTCCTAAGAATGTAAATCCTGAAACCTTTAATGGTTACATACCTATCTCCCTTTGAAATTTGGTCGATAAGATCATCACTAAAGTAATCTCTAACATGATAAAACCAAAATTGGCAGAGTTCATGTCTAAAGAGGAGTTCAATTTCCTTTCCAAAAAAAAATATTGGATTCTAGTGGGGTTACATAAGAGTGTTTACACTCAATTAAAATAAATAAATTGGCATATTTGATATTAAAAATGGATTTGGTCAAATATTATGACAAAGTGATTGGTCTTGTAGCATATTCCCCCTAGAAGTAACTGGTTGGATTACGGCATGTGTATCCTCGGCCAGTTTTGCAATGTTAGTGAATGGATCTGGTTTGTGGTGTAAGATATTGAAGGAAAAATACCTTAAAAAATATTGGGTGTTGGAGTGGATTATACTTCCAAATAAAACTCCTTCAAATGCATTAAACTTCTAGAAAGGTTTTATAAATTCTTATCCTTGGCTAGGTTCTTGGTTGGCCTAGAGAATTGGAAATGGAGAGAAGGTTCTCCTTGGAATCGATCCCTTTCTGGGGGGTGAGGATTTCTACAAACTCTCTCATTCTCTCACCTCATTTCTTTCAGCAAATGGCATTAGGCGTTTATTTTAGGTGAAGAAATATGGTCATGAGGTATTTTTTGAGTCATATTGGATACCAGCAAAAGGCTTGGGCTTGTTGGGTGATTATGCTGCAGAATGGAACTCTTATATTGCGGGTTTAAGGCATGTTGGTATCAGATTGTTAGATGAAGAAGATGAGCTATTGTGGTCTTGGAATGGCTCAACTTGACAGGTCATTGCAAAATTAGCATACAAAGCTATTTCCAATACTTCCATAAATTGTGTGGGAAAATGGTGGCATAAAAAAATATGGAGGTGGAACATCCCTCTAAAATTAAAATGTTTCACTTGGCTATGCTTAGAAAGTAGAATCATGACATGGGATAATATTATTAAACGAGGAAGAAGTGGCCCCAATTTATGTAGCTTATGCTCAAAGGATGTTGAATCGGTGAATCACTTATTTATCCATTGTATTTTTACTAAAAAAGTTTGGAATAATATTAAAATTTATCTTCAACTAATTGAGAATTGGGAATCATCTTCATTTGAACAAAGTATGGCGAATTGGTGTAAGAATGTTCCCATTTCTAAAGTACTTCCTATTTTCTCCAGCTAGGGGATTTGGATGTCTTGAAATGCTGTAATTTTTTAATATTTATCATTAAATTCCTCTGTTGTCAATTCTAAGATTCTTAGGGTTTTTAAAGAACATTTCAAACAGTTGAAGTCAAAGATGCCTAGAATTATTTTTTAGCACTTTCTGTTACTTGAGTATGCAATTGGATATTTAAATGTTGCAACACAGTTAGGTTGGTATGGTGGTGGGATGATATTATATCTTACCAATAACCATTGTTTTCTCTTATGGATGGGTAGTTGAGCTGGTACTAATACCAAAGATGAAATCTTGGCCCTTTGAGGTCTTCTGAGATTTGCCACTTACAAAGGAATTATGTCCCTTGAGGTGTTGGGAGATTCTAGAGTTGTTGTTGATTAGGTTGCGGGGACCTCTTCTCTTCAGGTGACTGTTTTGGAACATTGGTGTAACCGGGTCAAATCATTACAAACAACTTTCAACTACATATTCTTTGAACATATTTATAGATAGTTTAATACCGAGGTGGATAGACTTTCAAAAAAAATTATTGGCTCACTGGAAGGATTACTATTTATTGAAGAAATAAAGGACAAATATGTGTTGTCAAAGGGATCCCTCCATTTTTATTAATGCGTTTTGTTAGAGGGTTTTATCTTGGTCCAACTTTTGGCATGGTTTTTTTTTTTGATTGGAAGAGTGTAACTAAGTTTCTATCATCCCTATGTGGTACTATTTTCAAATAGATTGTTAGATTATGTCTTTATATTTTGAACAGTATAAATAATGAAGTTAGATTTATATGGAAATATCAGATTTTGATGTATGCAATATGGCATGACAAAAACATATGAACAATCATTTTTTAATGTTATAAATTGTTATAAACAATTTTATATTTGATTCACCTATTAATAACAAGAAACTGTTTTCTTCTCCTCGAAAAAAAAAAAAAACAAACACTTCTACCAATAAAATAGATATGTCCTCTAAACTTTCAAGTAAATTTGAATAAAAATTTATTTTGTCATTGTGCAATAAATATAAAAATATTAGAAATTTATTTACAAAGTAATCCTTCTAAATCTTTTTAATACTTTTCATATATATATATATATATATATATATATATATATATATATATTCATTTTAACATTGGTGTTTAATGATTTGTATTTATAACAACACCCCACTTTGACATCCAAACCAATATCATCTTCCCACCCACATCCATGCCCTCTTTTAACGTCCTACTTCCAATGATATCCAAATTTTTTTTGACAGGCTTCCTTCCTTTATATTGGGTCAGCCATAGGAACTTTCAATTTCTTATTTTTTGCAATGTCGTCATAATTGATTCATCATTGAACCATGACTTACATATGAGGGATTTGAGCACATAATAGAGATTTACATATTAAACCAGTATTCATGCATCTCCAACCTAATATCCCACCTCCACCAAAATCCAATTACAAGTCCATTGACCTTTAATGAGTTGCATGTAGAAAGGAGAATTTATAACATGTAAAATAAACTATTTTAGTGTAAAATTTATTATTTAAAAAAAAAAATTAATATTATCACCCTAATTTATTTATTTTGTAAATTTCATTTTCCTATTTATTAACTTACACCACTAATGTGATTATAAGCATGGAATATATATAAAAGAAATACTATAGATTTTTTAGAAAAAGTACTAACACAAGTCAAAAATTTACCTTTGAAAGATTCAAACCTTAAAAAGGTAATAACAACACCTCATTTTGACCTCAAGTCAATATCCTCTTTCAATTGACATCCATGCCCTCTTTTAACATCCTACTTCCAACTACATCCAAACAATCTTTAACACAATTCCTTTCCTTTTTGTATATTCTTAAATGCATCTTTTTAATAGTGATATTTACTAATTTGCATGTATAACGACACTCCATTATCATGCATCTCCAACCTATTATTGCACTTCCACTAAAACCAAGGAACCTTCTTTGAGAGGCCTCTCATCTTTTAATACTGGACATTGACCTTTAACGAGTTACATCCAAAATGAAGAATTTATAATAGGTAAAATAAACTATTTTGGTGTCAAAATTTACGCTTTACCATTTTCAAAAAAAATATATTAATATAATTATTACCCTAACTTATTTATCTTTTTAATTTACTTTTTCTATTTATTAACTTACACCAATATTGTGAGGAATATATAAATAAATATTAAATATTTTTTGGATACTAGTGAAAGGTCACACTTCCACCTACTCAAGAAATTTGATGTAAATTGTAGTCATTATGCAATTTAACCATAATTAATAGAAAACTATCCACAATAGGGCTTGGAATATGTAAATTTTTTAATAAGCTGGTTATAACCATCAATTTTGACATATGTAAGCAATTCAAAATTCTAACCATGCTTCCACCCACTTCCAACTTTCCAAACTTTATTAGATACGGCTTGGAATATGTAATTTTTTTAATAAGTTAGTTATTATAACCATCAATTTTGACATATGTAAGCAATTCAAAATTCTAACCATGCTTCTACCCACTTCCAACTTTCCAAACTATATTTTCGAGCCCTCTTTAATATATATATATATATATATATATAACTCTTTAAAGACAAATGCTAAAAATAATCTATAGTATATATATATATATATATATATATATATATATATATATATATACTATAGATTATTTTTAGCATTTGTCTTTAAAGAGTTACATGTAAAATGGAGGAAATGAATTACAGTTATAAAACTAAAATCAATTATTTTAGTTTCTCATAAATAATTTCCATCAATAAAATAAATACTTTTGATTATTATTTTGTAATTAATATATTAATGTTATTACTTTGACACGGAATAACAACACCCCATTTTGTCATCAAGTCAACATTTTCTTATAATTGACATTTATGTCATCTTTTAACATCCAAATATATCCAAACCCTCTTTGACACGATTCCATTCCTTTTTATATATTCTTAGAGGCATCTTTAACAAATTTGTATTTAATAAGTTACATGTATCATAACACTCCATTTTCAGGCATCTCCAACCTATTATCTCACTTTCACTAAGGTAGAAATCTTATTTTTAACCTCTGTTAGTACTTCCACTAACCTCGTAACCTTCTTTGACACACCTCTCATCTTTTAATACTTAATGCTAGACATTGAATTTTAATGAGTTGCATGTCAACATTGAGATTATAACCACTAAATATATATAATAATAACTTTTAATACTTAATGCTAGACATTGAATTTTAATGAGTTGCATGCTAACATTGAGATTATAACCACTAAATATATATAACAAATTATTAGAGATTTTTTTGATACTAGTAAAAGGTCATACTTCCATTCATCAAAGGAATTTGAGATAAATTTTAGCCCTTATATAATTTAGCTATAAATATGGTATCCACAAAATGGTTTGAAATGTGTGAAATTCCAACTTTCCAAACTTTATATGATATTCTTGTTTTATATATATTGTTAACATTGTACCATTGGTGTTTAATAGGATATATACTATCAAGTTATGTTAACATTGTACAATTCGTGTTACCATTGGTGTTTAAGAGTTGCGTGTAGAATGGAGAAAAGGAAATATAGTCGTAAAAGCTAAAATAAAGTATTAATAATGATGCTAATAAGATAAATATTTTTTATTCATATTTTTTAAATAATATATTATTGATATTATCTTGAAAGATTCAAAACATGAAATAACAACAATACACTTTGACTTCAAGTCAATATCCTCCTACCACCGACCTCCATGCCCTCTTTTAACATCCAAACCCTCTTTGACAGGTTTGTTGTTATTTTTATTTATTTTTAGATGCATCTTTAACATTCTTATTCAAACTTGAAACCTTCTTTGACAAGTTTCATCTTTTACATTGACCACTTCCACTAACCTCGAAACCTTTATTTCGGAAATTTTTCAAAATCATGCCCCAAAAATTCATCTATCCAATTTAATTAAATGACCAATTTTTTATCCAATTTAATTAAATGACCAATTTTTTATCCAATTTAATTAAATAACCAATTTTTTAAAATGGTTACACTACACTCATAAAAAAGGAGAATTTATAACCCTAAGAGCACTTTCCAAAAGGGCACCAAAAAAAGCCTATAAATAGAAATATATTGGCAAGATGGAAGAATAAATAGAAATATATTGGCAAGATGGAATAACATAACAAAAGCATACTTTTCATTTTTTAACCTCTTTGAGTACTTGGCTGTTTTCTTCCCCTGTTTTTTTTTATTTTTAACCTCTGTTAAGTACCTGGCTGTTTTTTTTCAACAGAGCGCTGTTTTTTTAACCTCTGTTAGTGCTTTGTTGTTATGTACTTAGCTGTTTTTTAACAGAGAGCTGTTTTTTTAACCTCTGTTAGTGCTTTGCTGTTATGTACGTTAGTAAAGCAGAGATCCATTTTTCCCTCGAAGCTTTTACGTTGTTGCTAAGTTCTTGATAAACTATCACAGTTAGCAGAGTTCTTGATAAGTTATGGACAGACTGTCTGCATTGCCAGACAGTCTCCTATGAGTCATCCTTAACAAACTCCACTGGAGTAACTCCCTGAGAGAGGTAGTCAAATGCTCCGTGCTTTCTAAACGTTGGAGAGTCCTTCACAGAGAACTGCAGAGCCTGTTCCTCGATCCCTATCTTCTCACACCGCCCCATCTCCGACCTCCCACTCCCGATGATCCCCTCTCCGTGGCAGCCGTGGAGAATATAATATCCAACGTCTTGCAGTCGCAATCGGCGGATCTCTTGACCGTTCGCCTCACCAACGACATGGCTTCCTCATGGGATCTCCATGCGACTTCGATCCAATGGCGGTTTACCCGCCAAAGCGTATCGAATTGGTTGGAGTGCATTGCCAGGAAGAATGTAAAAGTACTCATTCTGAGAGATTCCCCGGAAAAGGAAATCCCGGCCCCGGCCTTTTTCTCCTGCACTTGTCTCACTGTGCTCGTACTCTACAACTATATTCTCACTCGTCTTCCAACCCAATTCGCCGGATTTAAAGATCTCTTGGACTGCGCCTTCGTCTCTATCGACCTGACAGATGAGTCTTTAGCGGCCTATATTTCACACTGCTCTCGTCTCTCGAGACTTCAGTTAGTGAATTGTGATGGTCTGCGAAGGCCTGTGATTTCCAGTCTCTCCCTTACAGATTTAGTTGTGTTTGTCTATGGCATGGAAGTTTTAACTGTGAATTGTCCCAGACTTAAAAAACTCCGGGTCTTCACAAAATAAATGACATAAGAGTGAATGGAGTGTTGTTTGGCGAGCTATCCCTGGCTATCAAAACGATGGAACTGCATATTGGAAATAATTTGAATGCCTTGTTGTTGGATTCAAGTTATACAAATTGTTCGGCAGACAAATTTCTTGAGATAATGGGAAGCTTGAAATCGTTGAAGGTGCTTGAAATTTCTCTCTCTGGACTGCGAAGGGCGGCTGTTCCTGTTCTTAACCTACTTGCTAGGCTTCCTAATCTGGAGCGTTTTGCCCTGAAGGGACACCTTATTTTGGTAAGATCCATATGAGCCTTGAATTTGAATTTATTATTAAGCATCAAAGCATGCATGTTTAAATGATTTTAGTTTCTGAGCATTACCATTTGCTATGTAGGAGGAGTTACAGGGAAATTCAATGCCATCATATTTAACTTTTATAGTTGCCAATCTTCAGTCACTAGAGATACATATCAACAACTGTGATGAGACAGAAATTGGTTTTTTGAGTTGCCTGCTCCAAAGATCCCCTCTGCTCAAAAGCTTTAATTTTGCATTTCCAAATGATCCTGAAGGTGAACAAAGGAACCTGTTTTTAAATAACTGGACCAATGTGAAGAAAGCTCATGAAGAAGGAAAGATACCAGAAAAGATATGCGAATTTATCTTTTATTTCTAACATTTTTTTCCAGATTGCTGCATGATCAAAATGCAAGAATATACACTACTATATTTTGTTTGTGTTTTTCAAAAAGCCGGGACTGCTAATTGGCAAGGGTTTAAGGGTTTTTATTGGACACTATATTCTGTTATTAAAATGTCAAGGGGTTTACAATGCCAGGACTGTTAAATGGTAAGGACTGTTAAATGGCAAGGGTTTTTATTGGACACTATTTTCTGTTATTAAAATGTCCAGGGGTTTACAATGCCACGACTGTTAAATGGCAAGGACTGTTAAATAGCAAGGGTTTTTATTGGACACTATTTTCTGTTATTAAAATGTCAAGGCCTTTACAATGCCAGGACTGTTAAATGGCAAGGGTTTTTATTGGACACTATATTCTGTGTTTCTAAAATGTCAAAACTGGATTGCTTAATGGTAAGGAGTTTTATGGGATACTCAGCATATATATGAATTTTATTGCTAATAATATTATTAATTTGTGTTAAAACATATTGTTTTTCGACTAAATAAAGCTCTCTATAGCTTGAAGCAAGCACCCAGAGAATGGCACATCAAAATTGACAAGTATTTGGGTGAGCACTGGTATCAAAAGCACTGGAGATTATGTAATTATTCTAGTCATATATGTAGATGACATTATCATCATAGGTAGGGAAGTAGGGGCAATATCACAAGTAAAATCCAATTTATGTGCAACTTTTGACATCACTAACTTAAGCCTCCTACATTATTACATTATTGCTTAGGTTTAGAAGTTTGTAAAATAAATAAACATATTCCTCTTTCACAAACAAAGTATGCCAAAAGTTTGTTAGACAAGTTAGGATGGTAGATTGCAAATATTCATCTACACCTATGGAGAAAGGGCTAAAATTTTTATCCAAGATTGATTTTACAATAGTTAATGAATCAATATATATATGGACACATGGATTAGGGTCTCCTAACCAGACTCATGTTTATGCTTTATAGAAGGTGATTGCGCATGTAAGGGTTGTCATAGCCATCTTAGCACACCTCATTATGCCCACTTGGACCTATTTTTATTATATATAGACCCTCCTCATGGCTCAAGCAAGCCAATATGATGATGATGCCATCCTTTGAAGAAGCCATACCACCAAAGACAGGAGGGTGTTAAGGGAAAACGCACAATGTTTGGGTTAGATGGGGAATGACACCCTCCTCCCATGCTCAACATTCCATCAAAGTTGCATCAATTCATCACATTTATCATTACTTTATGTTGTATGAGGTTTTGTCCCTGACTTGTGGATGACAAACCCTAAGAAACTCATTGAAAGTTATTTTAGATAGTTTAGGCTGGTAGGATTGTAAAAGAGGTTAGTTTGTACTAAAAATAATATAAATAAGGCAACTCCCCGTCATTTTGAATCAATATTATGGGATCAAATGAAGCACTACTTCTCTTTTCTTTCACTCTACTTGGGGTAAAGTGATGCACACCTCCTTCCCTTTGTGATTTTTTGGGTTTTAAAGGATGTAATGAAGTGTTTTGGTGTTGTTATTGGTGATTTTTTCAAGGCTTTTTCTAGTGAACGGATTCTTTGGAGGATGTATGCTCTCTTCTCCTTTCCTCTACAATTGTAGTAAGATCTCTTGTGTTTCCTTCTCTTGTTATGCCAAGAGGTGACCAAGGTAAGGTTAAATTATAGGTTTTTATGCACAATTGCTTGTCTTGTTAATTGGGATTATTTATCCATATCTCTTTGGATATTATTCTATAGTAAAAGGCCTTTGAATTTTCATTTTTTCTAACTAGGAGCTTAATCAACATAACCTAGTTTTTGGGTTGCTTGGTTTTGTCCTAGTTCATACAAAGTACAATTGTCAAAATTCATGGAAGATGCATTGATCACGATCCCTTGTAGCCTTAAAATAGGAATAATTAGGGTTTTAAAATCCCTTATATTCAATAGATATAATATTTTTATGAAATTCCTTTCCTTTTATGCAAAAATTATAAAAAATGGAAAATTGGAAAAACCCTAAAAATAGTATTTTTCTTTGAAAATTTCCAAAAAATAGTGAGTTTTATGCTTGGTTATTTAGATATGATTTTTTTTAGTGTTAATTTACTTTTTTTAACTTTGGAGCTTTGGAATAATATTGAAAATTTCATAAAAAGTGGAAAATTTGGTACAAGGTTATTTTTGGTCAAATTCTAGATCACTTGGGAGGACCCTAGGAGGATTTGTCCTATCCTATTTTTCTAATATGGTTTGAATGTGGTAATAGTGGTTTACTGTATATTTCTTGTTCCCATTTTAGTGCCTAAAATTTCTCTATAGAGGGTCACTCTATTACAAACAAGTGCTCCCTCCTCTCCTCTTTGTCGTGAGCTTTGGTTCACTGTTTTCCGAGCAATTTGGGAGATATCATCATTTTTGTCTCGATGTTTTACATAGAGGTTTTGCTGTACAAATATAAGATATACAGTTTTTATTAACTCCCTTGGTCATCTGGTTAATGGTTCATATCTTTTGGTGACTCCATTTAGGCACTGGTTTACTATCTTTCAAGGATATTTTGTGGGGATAGTCTTGCTTTCTTGACTTGATTTTGTATGGTTATTTCTACCATATTCCAGGGATCCTCTTGTGTCCCATAAGGTAAGGGTTTAAAGAGAAAGGGGGATGCATATAGGTGACATTGGGTGCACTTCCTTTAATTGTTCCAATCATTAGCACCGACTCCACTCATTTCAACTGGATCCACTTACGACATTTGGGTCCACATAAGTAATTTGGTTCCACATATATTCTGACATTGGCCAAGTGCTAGTTTATGAGGTAACAATCAAGAATCCAATTTTTTTCAATACATCAACAAATCGAACGAGAATTTCATGATATTTTGTAAAAATCCAATCCCAATTACAAGTAGCACGATGATCAACATTAGGTTCCACACAAGTTTTAGGTGGGAGATAAGTTAAAGGATTTAGATAGCCCTGTGATATATGTTGGTCAATCTTCTTATAAAGTTATTCTTATTAAAAATTTCTTGTATGTGTATTAAGCAGTCGTAAAAAATCGAGGTAAACCCAATTTCCTTAATTCGCTATCAAAATGTAACGATGTGGAAAAAAAAGGACAAGGAAGAGAAGTTGAACAAGAAGGTTTTGAATCCAGGGGAAGGTGGGGATTTAAGTAAGGAGTATATCCCTATCTATGCTTGTTTGTATGGTTTAGCTTCTATTTCTCCTCATAGTATAGATTCTATGGAACAAAGTGTTGGAACCTAAGGTTGTGCAGGTTCATCACACTCCTAGATCTTGTGGAGACAGTAAATCAATAGACTACAGTCGCATATCAATCGAAAGGAGGCTCAAATGAGAGAGTTGAATAATCGACTCAATGGTGAGTAAGATTTTGGTCGTAACGACTACAACAAACAAATACACTTTGGGACATTGTGGATTTTTTGGAAATTGTTACAACCAACAACCCCTATTTGTGGACCAAATCTTCCCCACTTCTAGGGATTTCATTAGATATGGATACTATAAAAGTACAACCCTATGGGTTGTGTTTATATTCCCGATCGTAATATGTAAAGTATGCATTGTGGTGTTCTCATCACGATGCACCATGCTCAAGTGTTGTAATGGTGTCTTTAGACACCACCTTTCTTCTTGGAACGTTGTTCCCTTCTATCATTTCTTTTGTATTCTATAGTTCAAGGTAAAGAGGTTCCCAAACATGGTATCATAACTATTGGTTTTGACCTAGACCTATTGTCTACGAATCGTGCTAAGTCAAATCTAGGGTTGATCGACTCTGGTCTGAAGATTTATTGTCTTATACCTCTTCTTGAACTTTTATCAGAACTATTTGATTAGAAGGATGAATTCCAAGGTAGATCATATTGTTCTTAATGGATATAATTATGCAATCTGGGAGACAAACATGGAGACTTTTTGAATATCAAGGGACTATGGAAGTATACGAATATTTCTAATGTTGATCCAATAAATGATAGTGCTAATTTGATCATCGATGTAAACAAGGATGAATATTTTGGGGTCATCATGACCTACATTTCGAGGGATATTCGATTTCACACAAGCAGGATCGACTTTCCTCATGCCATCGAGACTAAGATGAAGACTCTATTCGACAAGGAAAATGAAGTTGAGTCGATGAAGATAAATAAAGAGTTGATCTCTCTGGAACCTCTTTCCTTTGATCAGATTGAGGACTATATAACTTGTGTCAAGGAGCTATAACTGAAATTGGGTGAATTTGGAAAGGATTTTACAAAGAAGGATGGACAACTCATTGAACTAGTTCTGATGAATTTGAAGACACCATATGATGTCTTATGTTCCTCCTTTCACACCAACTACATATCACACAAGCAATATGGTAAGGATTTTACCTTTGATACTTTATGTGATCTATTAATTAAATACCAACATTGGTAGCAAGCACCTGGCTCACTTGCTTAAAAGAAAGGTCAAGCAAAGTTATAAAATTCATGCTCGACCAGATCATTGAATATAATGTATCGACCAACACACAAAAGAGTCATCATTTTCGAAGAAGGATCGAAAGAAGAATACTTGTCGACATTATGGAAAAGTGGGACATGTCAAGAATAATTGTTGCAAGAAGATGAAGGATTTGGAAGAAAATTTCAAGCACCTCGAGGATAGTGCATCGAATGGTCCATCAATCAATCGAACTGCTGAAAATTATACCTTCTCTATAATTACTTATCTAGCATCACATGCCCATACCACTCGGATAGAATGTAGTTGATTTTGGATGAACTCCTCATATGTCTAAATATGCTTCTCTGTTCTCATTCTTAATTGGAGCTCCATAAAAAAATATTTATGTAGCTGATGACTATGCTCTCATTGTCATTGGAAGTGGAGATGTTGAATGTCAGCATGGTCTAATATCAAATGTCTATCATGTGCCTAGTCTGAGCGCGAACTTGTTGTCGGTTGCTCAACCTACATAGACTAAGAAGGTTGTGGAGTTTTGGCTATATCACTTTATCGTAAAGGATATGAGGATTGGGGGGGAAACTATTTCTTCAGGGAATATAGATCCCAAAGAAAAACATTATAATTTCCATGATTTATCCCGATCAATTGAATTAACGAAAGAAATTTTAGTGACTGGATCGACTGCACTCATTGCAGAGACATATGACATAAGTCAAATTTGGAATGGACGACTTGGACATCTAATTTTTCGATGTTTAAAGATGATGGTAACTCACAACATGGTTACTGGCCTCCCAAATAATGTCCCACCTGAATGGAGTTTGTAGAGCATGTATGCTTGGAACACATTATCAGGCACCCTTTGATTCCAGGAAAGCATGACAATCACATAATCGACTGTAACTTGTTCACAATGATCTCTGTTGCATGAAAAAGCCTTCATTAGAAGGTACAAAGTATATTTTAACCTGTATTGATGATTTCTCTAGATTTAGATGGGTATGTTTCTTGAAGAATAAGATTCAAGTCACTGAAAGATTCAAGGAATTGAGAGCATTGGATGAGAAGAAATGCGGTCATCCCATTAAATGTTTGAGATCAAACAATGGTGGTGAATATGTGAGTCGATAGTTTGAAGAGTATCTCTTGGAAAATGGTATTTATTGGTAGAGATATATCCCTCACACCCCTCAGTAGAATGGATTCATAAAGAGGAAGAATCATAATTTGGTGGAAATGTCTAGGTGCCTAATGCAGACCAAAGATCTTCCGACAAAGTTTTGGGAAAAAATTGTTTACTATTCAAAATATCTCATAAACCTTGTACCAACTAGAGGAGTCGCTGACATGACTCCAGTTGAGAAGTGGAATGGCAAGAAACCCTCTGTCAGACACCTTATATCCTTTGGATGTGTTTATTAGGTGCATATTAGTGATAACCGCAGGAAGAAACTGGATGCAAAGAATCATGCACTTGCATCATGATGGGATACTCTGATGTGTCGAAATCCTAATATTGTTTGATCCTGTCAAACAACAAGTTATCTTAAGCAGAAGTGCCATATTTGATGAAATGATTTCAGGTAATAAGCGATTGAAGTCCTCGTATGGTCTCTTGGATAGTGATCCATTTGACAATCTTGAAGTATTTTGATCGACTATACCCATCTATGGAGTTTGGACCATATCGAAAAATTCTGAGTCAATTGGTAGTATTTCTACCATGACTGTAGAATTCAATAGCCTGACTTCCCCAACTCATTCGACTGTTGATAACCGACTTGAATCATCGCCAACGTGTTTACCTAAGTGGTATGTTAAGACAATTGAATCTCTTGGATCAAATGTTGGAGATTCTAGTACTGGTCGAAAGACTCATAGTCATAAACAATGTGGAAGCATTTCATTAATGGTGCGTGTTCTTGAAACCTATTATCCTGACACTTATGTTGATGCTCAGCATGTTCCAAAATAGGAAAACACTATGACTGCTGGAATTTATTCCTTGAAGAAGAATCAAACATGGGAATTTGTTCCTCGACCAAAAGGAAAGAATGTCATGAAGTGTTGATGGGTCTATAAGACCAAGTTTACTTCTGATGGTGATTTTGAATGCCACAAGGCTTGTTTGGTCACTCTCATTAAGAAGGCATCGGCTACATTGAAACCCTTTCCCTTGTTGCAAAGATGAACTATGTTCGACTAATAATTTCCCTCACTACTTGTTTTGAATAGGAGCTTCATCAAATGAATTTTTCTAAGTTCTTTTCTTCATGGAGATTGGATTGAAGAAATATATATGGAGAAACCTCTTGTATTTGTAACATATTCTAGTCTTGTTTGTCGACTCAAAATTTCATTGTATGGTTTGAAATAATGATGGCAAGGGCTCAAACTACCCTTACCTCGAGGATCTTTCAACTCAATTAAACCAACAAGATAGCCTAATTTATAACATAATACATAGAAAGTCACAGGCCTACGCTTTTTTGCTAACTTCAATAGTCATTCACCAAGATTTAGCAAGTACCATCAAAGCATTTCTGAATCTCACTAAAACTCTTGCCACATTTGGCAAGTCATAACCTCGCCAAATCTTCTAGCGCTCCCACTATACTTGTCTGCAGTTCATTACACCAATCATTTGGGTCTGTCCGTTCTCACCTGTTTCTACAAGATTTATCAACCTGAGGCTGCAGCAGAATATTAACATATCTAATTCCCCAATCTTCAATGCAACCTTCAACAACTCACCACGATTTCCAGATTTGGGCGCATTCCTAAATCTGGAAACAACTTATCAACTTATGTAGAGGTCCATAACCACTTCCAGCATTCCAGACTTGGAAATTCCTTCAATTTGCTTACTATTTCTTAAGGAAATTCAATCCCTCAGACATTCGATCATTAATCCCTATTATCTGATCGCTACTCTCCTCTTCCAGACTGCAAATGTTCAGTCTCTACATGAATTAAATGCGAATCATGTGTTCTTCCTGGTCGTCTCTTGCTCAGACTTCAAGCACCTAGCCTATAGGTGATTACGATGTTCCTTCTGTCAAATAGAGAAATATTTACGCCCTTCTATTCCAGTTCGCTCAAAATATCGATTCAACGCCGGTAAATCGCCTTACCAATTATTCATGAGTTGGAATCTAATTCCCAATGCTTAGACCCCTACGATCCACTTTTATTACTTGTTATTGCATAGATAACCTTCTTCTATCGATTGGTTCTTCTGATAAAGAGATCCACCCTGTCGGCTCTCACATTTACAAAATGAAATTTCCTCTATCGAGCCTTCAAAAAAACCTAATATGTCTATCCACACTCACAGTCATCTATTTGATAATGAGTCTTTCTTCCTTATCCTGTACAGGGTTGGATTTATACCGAATCCCAAGCTTGATTTCCCAAATTGAATTCAGCTCTACTCTGTCTATACAAGAATTTATCATGCTTGTCTCATCCACAGAAAACTACATGTACTCATCTTCAATCCTTAAACTAGGATCCGTTCTCTTTTCATGATAGAACAATTCCAGTCACGCGTACAATATACAAGGTAAATTGAATAAGAAACTCTTGGCCTTCTTCATACAGTCATCCACACATCCGACGGGTTCCTTTACAGGAATTTTCTAAAGTCTTTGACAAACTTTCTACAGAAATTGGAATCTCTTCTGCCCAATTTCATATGAACTGGAACCTCTTGCAGAGATTCTACCCGGCTCTGTTCTTCTTAGTTTACTATCAGGATTCATGCACAGAGTTAACCAATCACACCACTAACTAATATTCATCATTAGATTAACATTCAGAGGTGCATAAGCATACACATGAATGGCGAATCTACCTCTTCATTAATAAAAATAAACTTTACATACATCCAAGAGAAACCTGATTAACTTCTTCTTTGGCCTGCACCCTCTATTTGGAATTCACCAGATGCATAAATATATACACAGAAAGCGATGATTCTTCCCCTTTCATTACTCATGAAAACTGTACAAAATCAAAACCCTAATCTATTCTATGTCTCCCTCCTCTTCTTGGACATCTTTTTATTTTTATAAGTGTCCGTAGGATTACATTCCTCTCTACAAGACTGAGCTTCAATTTCATTAGAACTAACTCCCCCACTCACTATACTGTTCCCAAATTGAAGCAACAGTTCCTAAAAATAGAACTTCGATCCTATCTTACTAATGACTCATCAAAACAGACTCTTATCTCTCCTCGAGTCACTCCTTTTCTTAAGGAATCGGTTATCATGACTCATACTATAATGACACCTAATACAATTTAAAACCTTCTTACTAACTATGAGAAAAATTAAACATTATACAAAGGATTTACAATTCAACCCCTCGTTACGCCAGTGTCATGAAATTTAGAATCTGACCCAGCTTTAAAGTTTTTATTGAGAGCAAATTCCCCTGCATCAAATAGGCACCTCATGCTTGGTATGAGAAGATTGATCGTTTATTTGTCAATCTTGGCTTTAAACGTTGTGAATCTGATCACAATATTTATGTAAAGAGGGTCCTCAACACAAAGGTCCTTTAGAGAATTTCCCTTGGAGTTTTTTTCTCCATGATCTTGACAACTTTTGACATTCAAGGAGTTTGGGGCACTCCAAAATCTATCACCCTTAAGAGTATTGTTTACCTTACTAATCCAGATATCATGTTGATACATGAGACGATGTGTAGTGGCATACAACCTTGTGAAATATTTCTTAAAATTTTCTTTGGGTGGGAATGTCATTTAACTGATGCAGATGGTCTCTCTAGGGGATTATTTTTTGTCTAGACACGTTTAGTTTTTTATTTGAAACCCTTCTCTACATGTGTAATCATTTTACTAGAAGGGAGGAGTATAGAGTTGGAAATACTGATAAGGGTAGTTAATTGTTATGGCCCTTATGCCGATAGACATAGGTTCTGGGATTGGGTCGATGCTAGTGGTATCTTGAAGGATTCTTTTTTTTATATTTGGTGGTGATCTGAATATGACAACATCGACTTGTAAAATTTTGGGGAACTATCCTTGTTGGATACTATCGCTAGTTATTCTCATCAGTTGTTTCAGGGGGATAATCTAATTAACACCAGTCCTTCTTCCTTATCTCGTACTGGGTGAAATGGGAGGCTGGGTGAGGAAGGGGTTTCCAAGTGTCTCGACAGATTCTTCAATGGTTCATTTTGATTATATCTTTAAGGATTCTATCCATTCTAATATAATTTCTCAACTACAAGTTGTTCATAACTACCCCATATTTTTATCTCCTGAAGAGGTTTAAATGATCGAAATGGAAGTATTCTTGAATGAAATTGAAGAGGCCTTAAAGAAATTTTCTAGATAAAAAATTATTGGGACAGATGGTTGGACAATTTAATTCTTTTGGATTTTTTTTATCTTGTAGGTAATGATCTTTTGGAGGTGGTGGAGGAATCTATAATTCAAGGGTATGTTTCAGGATCTTTAAACTCCACATTTATTGCACTAATTCCTAAGAATGTAAATCCTGAAACCTTTAATGGTTACATACCTATCTCCCTTTGAAATTTGGTCGATAAGATCATCACTAAAGTAATCTCTAACATGATAAAACCAAAATTGGCAGAGTTCATGTCTAAAGAGGAGTTCAATTTCCTTTCCAAAAAAAAATATTGGATTCTAGTGGGGTTACATAAGAGTGTTTACACTCAATTAAAATAAATAAATTGGCATATTTGATATTAAAAATGGATTTGGTCAAATATTATGACAAAGTGATTGGTATTGTAGCATATTCCCCCTAGAAGTAACTGGTTGGATTACGGCATGTGTATCCTCGGCCAGTTTTGCAATGTTAGTGAATGGATCTGGTTTGTGGTGTAAGATATTGAAGGAAAAATACCTTAAAAAATATTGGGTGTTGGAGTGGATTATACTTCCAAATAAAACTCCTTCAAATGCATTAAACTTCTAGAAAGGTTTTATAAATTCTTATCCTTGGTTAGGTTCTTGGTTGGCCTAGAGAATTGGAAATGGAGAGAAGGTTCTCCTTGGAATCGATCCCTTTCTGGGGGGTGAGGATTTCTACAAACTCTCTCATTCTCTCACCTCATTTCTTTCAGCAAATGGCATTAGGCGTTTATTTTAGGTGAAGAAATATGGTCATGAGGTATTTTTTGAGTCATATTGGATACCAGCAAAAGGCTTGGGCTTGTTGGGTGATTATGCTGCAGAATGGAACTCTTATATTGCGGGTTTAAGGCATGTTGGTATCAGATTGTTAGATGAAGAAGATGAGCTATTGTGGTCTTGGAATGGCTCAACTTGACAGGTCATTGCAAAATTAGCATACAAAGCTATTTCCAATACTTCCATAAATTGTGTGGGAAAATGGTGGCATAAAAAAATATGGAGGTGGAACATCCCTCTAAAATTAAAATGTTTCACTTGGCTATGCTTAGAAAGTAGAATCATGACATGGGATAATATTATTAAACGAGGAAGAAGTGGCCCCAATTTATGTAGCTTATGCTCAAAGGATGTTGAATCGGTGAATCACTTATTTATTTATTGTATTTTTACTAAAAAAGTTTGGAATAATATTAAAATTTATCTTCAACTAATTGAGAATTGGGAATCATCTTCATTTGAACAAAGTATGGCGAATTGGTGTAAGAATGTTCCCATTTCTAAAGTACTTCCTATTTTCTCCAGCTAGGGGATTTGGATGTCTTGAAATGCTGTAATTTTTTAATATTTATCATTAAATTCCTCTGTTGTCAATTCTAAGATTCTTAGGGTTTTTAAAGAACATTTCAAACAATTGAAGTCAAAGATGCCTAGAATTATTTTTTAGCACTTTCTGTTACTTGAGTATGCAATTGGATATTTAAATGTTGCAACACAGTTAGGTTGGTATGGTGGTGGGATGATATTATATCTTACCAATAACCATTGTTTTCTCTTATGGATGGGTAGTTGAGCTGGTACTAATACCAAAGATGAAATCTTGGCCCTTTGAGGTCTTCTGAGATTTGCCACTTACAAAGGAATTATGTCCCTTGAGGTGTTGGGAGATTCTAGAGTTGTTGTTGATTAGGTTGCGGGGACCTCTTCTCTTCAGGTGACTGTTTTGGAACATTGGTGTAACCGGGTCAAATCATTACAAACAACTTTCAACTACATATTCTTTGAACATATTTATAGATAGTTTAATACCGAGGTGGATAGACTTTCAAAAAAAATTATTGGCTCACTGGAAGGATTACTATTTATTGAAGAAATAAAGGACAAATATGTGTTGTCAAAGGGATCCCTCCATTTTTATTAATGCGTTTTGTTAGAGGGTTTTATCTTGGTCCAACTTTTGGCATGGTTTTTTGTTTTTGATTGGAAGAGTGTAACTAAGTTTCTATCATCCCTATGTGGTACTATTTTCAAATAGATTGTTAGATTATGTCTTTATATTTTGAACAGTATAAATAATGAAGTTAGATTTATATGGAAATATCAGATTTTGATGTATGCAATATGGCATGACAAAAACATATGAACAATCATTTTTTAAGGTTATAAATTGTTATAAACAATTTTATATTTGATTCACCTATTAATAACAAGAAACTGTTTTCTTCTCCTCGAAAAAAAAAAAAACAAACACTTCTACCAATAAAATAGATATGTCCTCTAAACTTTCAAGTAAATTTGAATAAAAATTTATTTTGTTATTGTGCAATAAATATAAAAATATTAGAAATTTATTTACAAAGTAATCCTTCTAAATCTTTTTGATACTTTTCATATATATATATATATATATATATATATATATATATATATATTCATTTTAACATTGGTGTTTAATGATTTGTATTTATAACAACACCCCACTTTGACATCCAAACCAATATCATCTTCCCACCCACATCCATGCCCTCTTTTAACATCCTACTTCCAATGATATCCAAATTTTTTTTGACACGCTTCCTTCCTTTATATTGGGTCAGCCATAGGAACTTTCAATTTCTTATTTTTTGCAATGTCGTCATAATTGATTCATCATTGAACCATGACTTACATATGAGGGATTTGAGCACATAATAGAGATTTACATATTAAACCAGTATTCATGCATCTCCAACCTAATATCCCACTTCCACCAAAATCCAATTACAAGTCCATTGACCTTTAATGAGTTGCATGTAGAAAGGAGAATTTATAACATGTAAAATAAACTATTTTAGTGTAAAATTTATTATTTAAAAAAAAAAATTAATATTATCACCCTAATTTATTTATTTTGTAAATTTCATTTTCCTACTTATTAACTTACACCACTAATGTGATTATAAGCATGGAATATATATAAAAGAAATACTATAGATTTTTTAGAAAAAGTACTAACACAAGTTCAGGTCAAAAATTTACCTTTGAAAGATTCAAACCTTAAAAAGGTAATAACAACACCTCACTTTGACCTCAAGTCAATATCCTCTTTCAATTGACATCCATGCCCTCTTTTAACATCCTACTTCCAACTACATCCAAACAATCTTTAACACAATTCCTTTCCTTTTTGTATATTCTTAAATGCATCTTTTTAATAGTGATATTTACTAATTTGCATGTATAACGACACTCCATTATCATGCATCTCCAACCTATTATTGCACTTCCACTAAAACCAAGGAACCTTCTTTGACAGGCCTCTCATCTTTTAATACTGGACATTGACCTTTAACGAGTTACATCCAAAATGAAGAATTTATAATAGGTAAAATAAACTATTTTGGTGTCAAAATTTACGCTTTACCATTTTCAAAAAAAATATATTAATATAATTATTACCCTAACTTATTTATCTTTTTAATTTACTTTTTCTATTTATTAATTTACACCAATATTGTGAGGAATATATAAATAAATATTAAATATTTTTTGGATACTAGTGAAAGGTCACACTTCCACCTACTCAAGAAATTTGATGTAAATTGTAGTCATTATGCAATTTAACCATAATTAATAGAAAACTATCCACAATAGGGCTTGGAATATGTAAATTTTTTAATAAGCTGGTTATAACCATCAATTTTGACATATGTAAGCAATTCAAAATTTTAACCATGCTTCCACCCACTTCCAACTTTCCAAACTTTATTAGATACGGCTTGGAATATGTAAATTTTTTAATAAGTTAGTTATTATAACCATCAATTTTGACATATGTAAGCAATTCAAAATTCTAACCATGCTTCTACCCACTTCCAACTTTCCAAACTATATTTTCGAGCCCTCTTTAATATATATATATATATATATATATAACTCTTTAAAGACAAATGCTAAAAATAATCTATAGTATATCTATATATATATATATATATATATATATATATATATATACTATAGATTATTTTTAGCATTTGTCTTTAAAGAGTTACATGTAAAATGGAGGAAATGAATTACAGTTATAAAACTAAAATCAATTATTTTAGCTTCTCATAAATAATTTCCATCAATAAAATAAATACTTTTGATTATTATTTTGTAATTAATATATTAATGTTATTACTTTGACACGGAATAACAACACCCCATTTTGTCATCAAGTCAACATTTTCTTATAATCTACATTTATGTCATCTTTTAACATCCAAATATATCCAAACCCTCTTTGACACGATTCCATTCCTTTTTATATATTCTTAGAGGCATCTTTAACAAATTTGTATTTAATAAGTTACATGTATCATAACACTCCACTTTTGAGGCATCTCCAACCTATTATCTCACTTTCACTAAGGTAGAAATCTTATTTTTAACCTCTGTTAGTACTTCCACTAACCTCGTAACCTTCTTTGACACACCTCTCATCTTTTAATACTTAATGCTAGACATTGAATTTTAATGAGTTGCATGTCAACATTGAGATTATAACCACTAAATATATATAATAATAACTTTTAATACTTAATGCTAGACATTGAATTTTAATGAGTTGCATGCTAACATTGAGATTATAACCACTAAATATATATAACAAATTATTAGAGATTTTTTTGATACTAGTAAAAGGTCATACTTCCATTCATCAAAGGAATTTGAGATAAATTTTAGCCCTTATATAATTTAGCTATAAATATGGTATCCACAAAATGGTTTGAAATGTGTGAAATTCCAACTTTCCAAACTTTATATGATATTCTTGTTTTATTTATATTGTTAACATTGTACCATTGGTGTTTAATAGGATATATACTATCAAGTTATGTTAACATTGTACAATTCGTGTTACCATTGGTGTTTAAGAGTTGCGTGTAGAATGGAGATAAGGAAATATAGTCGTAAAAGCTAAAATAAAGTATTAATAATGATGCTAATAAGATAAATATTTTTTATTCATATTTTTTAAATAATATATTATTGATATTATCTTGAAAGATTCAAAACATGAAATAACAACAATACACTTTGACTTCAAGTCAATATCCTCCTACCACCGACCTCCATGCCCTCTTTTAACATCCAAACCCTCTTTGACAGGTTTGTTGTTATTTTTATATATTTTTAGATGCATCTTTAACATTCTTATTCAACCTTGAAACCTTCTTTGACAAGTTTCATCTTTTACATTGACCACTTCCACTAACCTCGAAACCTTTATTTCGGAAATTTTTCAAAATCATGCCCCAAAAATTCATCTATCCAATTTAATTAAATGACCAATTTTTTATCCAATTTAATTAAATGACCAATTTTTTATCCAATTTAATTAAATAACCAATTTTTTAAAATGGTTACACTACACTCATAAAAAAGGAAAATTTATAACCCTAAGAGCACTTTCCAAAAGGGCACCAAAAAAAGCCTATAAATAGAAATATATTGGCAAGATGGAAGAATAAATAGAAATATATTGGCAAGATGGAAGAACATAACAAAAGCATACTTTTCATTTTTTAACCTCTTTGAGTACTTGGCTGTTTTCTTCCCCTGTTTTTTTTTATTTTTAACCTCTGTTAAGTACCTGGCTGTTTTTTCTCAACAGAGCGCTGTTTTTTTAACCTCTGTTAGTGCTTTGTTGTTATGTACTTAGCTGTTTTTTAACAGAGAGCTGTTTTTTTAACCTCTGTTAGTGCTTTGCTGTTATGTACGTTAGTAAAGCAGAGATCCATTTTTCCCTCGAAGCTTTTACGTTGTTGCTAAGTTCTTGATAAACTATCACAGTTAGCAGAGTTCTTGATAAGTTATGGACAGACTGTCTGCATTGCCAGACAGTCTCCTATGCGTCATCCTTAACAAACTCCACTGGAGTAACTCCCTGAGAGAGGTAGTCAAATGCTCCGTGCTTTCTAAACGTTGGAGAGTCCTTCACAGAGAACTGCAGAGCCTGTTCCTCGATCCCTATCTTCTCACACCGCCCCATCTCCGACCTCCCACTCCCGATGATCCCCTCTCCGTGGCAGCCGTGGAGAATATAATATCCAACGTCTTGCAGTCGCAATCGGCGGATCTCTTGACCGTTCGCCTCACCAACGACATGGCTTCCTCATGGGATCTC
Organism: Larix kaempferi; assembly: GCA_027924585.1. NCBI lineage: Eukaryota > Viridiplantae > Streptophyta > Pinopsida > Pinales > Pinaceae > Larix > Larix kaempferi. Next base: position 120,419 of record BSBM01000734.1, on the reverse strand, counting down.
CATGCGACTTCGATCCAATGGCGGTTTACCCGCCAAAGCGTATCGAATTGGTTGGAGTGCATTGCCAGGAAGAATGTAAAAGTACTCATTCTGAGAGATTCCCCGGAAAAGGAAATCCCGGCCCCGGCCTTTTTCTCCTGCACTTGTCTCACTGTGCTCGTACTCTACAACTATATTCTCACTCGTCTTCCAACCCAATTCGCCGGATTTAAAGATCTCTTGGACTGCGCCTTCGTCTCTATCGACCTGACAGATGAGTCTTTAGCGGCCTATATTTCACACTGCTCTCGTCTCTCGAGACGTCAGTTAGTGAATTGTGATGGTCTGCGAAGGCCTGTGATTTCCAGTCTCTCCCTTACAGATTTAGTTGTGTTTGTCTATGGCATGGAAGTTTTAACTGTGAATTGTCCCAGACTTAAAAAACTCCGGGTCTTCACAAAAATAAATGACATAATAGTGAATGGAGTGTTGTTTGGCGAGCTATCCCTGGCTATCAAAACGATGGAACTGCATATTGGAAATAATTTGAATGCCTTGTTGTTGGATTCAAGTTATACAAATTGTTCGGCAGACAAATTTCTTGAGATAATGGGAAGCTTGAAATCGTTGAAGGTGCTTGAAATTTCTCTCTCTGGACTGCGAAGGGCGGCTGTTCCTGTTCTTAACCTACTTGCTAGGCTTCCTAATCTGGAGCGTTTTGCCCTGAAGGGACACCTTATTTTGGTAAGATCCATATGAGCCTTGAATTTGAATTTATTATTAAGCATCAAAGCATGCATGTTTAAATGATTTTAGTTTCTGAGCATTACCATTTGCTATGTAGGAGGAGTTACAGGGAAATTCAATGCCATCATATTTAACTTTTATAGTTGCCAATCTTCAGTCACTAGAGATACATATCAACAACTGTGATGAGACAGAAATTGGTTTTTTGAGTTGCCTGCTCCAAAGATCCCCTCTGCTCAAAAGCTTTAATTTTGCATTTCCAAATGATCCTGAAGGTGAACAAAGGAACCTGTTTTTAAATAACTGGACCAATGTGAAGAAAGCTCATGAAGAAGGAAAGATACCAGAAAAGATATGCGAATTTATCTTTTATTTCTAACATTTTTTTCCAGATTGCTGCATGATCAAAATGCAAGAATATACACTACTATATTTTGTTTGTGTTTTTCAAAAAGCCGGGACTGCTAATTGGCAAGGGTTTAAGGGTTTTTATTGGACACTATATTCTGTTATTAAAATGTCAAGGGGTTTACAATGCCAGGACTGTTAAATGGTAAGGACTGTTAAATGGCAAGGGTTTTTATTGGACACTATTTTCTGTTATTAAAATGTCCAGGGGTTTACAATGCCACGACTGTTAAATGGCAAGGACTGTTAAATAGCAAGGGTTTTTATTGGACACTATTTTCTGTTATTAAAATGTCAAGGCCTTTACAATGCCACGACTGTTAAATGGCAAGGGTTTTTATTGGACACTATATTCTGTGTTTCTAAAATGTCAAAACTAGATTGCTTAATGGTAAGGAGTTTTATGGGATACTCAGCATATATATGAATTTTATTGCTAATAATATTATTAATTTGTGTTAAAACATATTGTTTTTCGACTAAATAAAGCTCTCTATAGCTTGAAGCAAGCACCCAGAGAATGGCACATCAAAATTGACAAGTATTTGGGTGAGCACTGGTTCCAACAGAGTCCTTCAGAACCCAATCATTACATCAAAAGCACTGGAGATTATGTAATTATTCTAGTCATATATGTAGATGACATTATCATCATAGGTAGGGAAGTAGGGGCAATATCACAAGTAAAATCCAATTTATGTGCAACTTTTGACATCACTAACTTAAGCCTCCTACATTATTACATTATTGCTTAGGTTTAGAAGTTTGTAAAATAAATAAACATATTCCTCTTTCACAAACAAAGTATGCCAAAAGTTTGTTAGACAAGTTAGGATGGTAGATTGCAAATATTCATCTACACCTATGGAGAAAGGGCTAAAATTTTTATCCAAGATTGATTTTACAATAGTTAATGAATCAATATATATATGGACACATGGATTAGGGTCTCCTAACCAAGACTCATGTTTATGCTTTATAGAAGGTGATTGCGCATGTAAGGGTTGTCATAGCCATCTTAGCACACCTCATTATGCCCACTTGGACCTATTTTTATTATATATAGACCCTCCTCATGGCTCAAGCAAGCCAATATGATGATGATGCCATCCTTTGAAGAAGCCATACCACCAAAGACAGGAGGGTGTTAAGGGAAAACGCACAATGTTTGGGTTAGATGGGGAATGACACCCTCCTCCCATGCTCAACATTCCATCAAAGTTGCATCAATTCATCACATTTATCATTACTTTATGTTGTATGAGGTTTTGTCCCTGACTTGTGGATGACAAACCCTAAGAAACTCATTGAAAGTTATTTTAGATAGTTTAGGGTGGTAGGATTGTAAAAGAGGTTAGTTTGTACTAAAAATAATATAAATAAGGCAACTCCCCGTCATTTTGAATCAATATTAGGGGATCAAATGAAGCACTACTTCTCTTTTCTTTCACTCTACTTGGGGTAAAGTGATGCACACCTCTTTCCCTTTGTGATTTTTTGGGTTTTAAAGGATGTAATGAAGTGTTTTGGTGTTGTTATTGGTGATTTTTTCAAGGCTTTTTCTAGTGAACGGATTCTTTGGAGGATGTATGCTCTCTTCTCCTTTCCTCTACAATTGTAGTAAGATCTCTTGTGTTTCCTTCTCTTGTTATGCCAAGAGGTGACCAAGGTAAGGTTAAATTATAGGTTTTTATGCACAATTGCTTGTCTTGTTAATTGGGATTATTTATCCATATCTCTTTGGATATTATTCTATAGTAAAAGGCCTTTGAATTTTCATTTTTTCTAACTAGGAGCTTAATCAACATAACCTAGTTTTTGGGTTGCTTGGTTTTGTCCTAGTTCATACAAAGTACAATTGTCAAAATTCATGGAAGATGCATTGATCACGATCCCTTGTAGCCTTAAAATAGGAATAATTAGGGTTTTAAAATCCCTTATATTCAATAGATATAATATTTTTATGAAATTCCTTTCCTTTTATGCAAAAATTATAAAAAATGGAAAATTGGAAAAACCCTAAAAATAGTATTTTTCTTTGAAAATTTCCAAAAAATAGTGAGTTTTATGCTTGGTTATTTAGATATGATTTTTTTTAGTGTTAATTTACTTTTTTTAACTTTGGAGCTTTGGAATAATATTGAAAATTTCATAAAAAGTGGAAAATTTGGTACAAGGTTATTTTTGGTCAAATTCTAGATCACTTGGGAGGACCCTAGGAGGATTTGTCCTATCCTATTTTTCTAATATGGTTTGAATGTGGTAATAGTGGTTTACTGTATATTTCTTGTTCCCATTTTAGTGCCTAAAATTTCTCTATAGAGGGTCACTCTATTACAAACAAGTGCTCCCTCCTCTCCTCTTTGTCGTGAGCTTTGGTTCACTGTTTTCCGAGCAATTTGGGAGATATCATCATTTTTGTCTCGATGTTTTACATAGAGGTTTTGCTGTACAAATATAAGATATACAGTTTTTATTAACTCCCTTGGTCATCTGGTTAATGGTTCATATCTTTTGGTGACTCCATTTAGGCACTGGTTTACTATCTTTCAAGGATATTTTGTGGGGATAGTCTTGCTTTCTTGACTTGATTTTGTATGGTTATTTCTACCATATTCCAGGGATCCTCTTGTGTCCCATAAGGTAAGGGTTTAAAGAGAAAGGGGGATGCATAGAGGTGACATTGGGTGCACTTCCTTTAATTGTTCCAATCATTAGCACCGACTCCACTCATTTCAACTGGATCCACTTACGACATTTGGGTCCACATAAGTAATTTGGTTCCACATAAATTCTGACATTGGCCAAGTGCTAGTTTATGAGGTAACAATCAAGAATCCAATTTTTTTCAATACATCAACAAATCGAACGAGAATTTCATGATATTTTGTAAAAATCCAATCCCAATTACAAGTAGCACCATGATCAACATTAGGTTCCACACAAGTTTTAGGTGGGAGATAAGTTAAAGGATTTAGATAGCCCTGTGATATATGTTGGTCAATCTTCTTATAAAGTTATTCTTATTAAAAATTTCTTGTATGTGTATTAAGCAGTCGTAAAAAATCGAGGTAAACCCAATTTCCTTAATTCGCTATCAAAATGTAACGATGTGGAAAAAAAGGGACAAGGAAGAGAAGTTGAACAAGAAGGTTTTGAATCCAGGGGAAGGTGGGGATTTAAGTAAGGAGTATATCCCTATCTATGCTTGTTTGTATGGTTTAGCTTCTATTTCTCCTCATAGTATAGATTCTATGGAACAAAGTGTTGGAACCTAAGGTTGTGCAGGTTCATCACACTCCTAGATCTTGTGGAGACAGTAAATCAATAGACTACAGTCGCATATCAATCGAAAGGAGGCTCAAATGAGAGAGTTGAATAATCGATTCAATGGTGAGTAAGATTTTGGTCGTAACGACTACAACAAACAAATACACTTTGGGACATTGTGGATTTTTTGGAAATTGTTACAACCAACAACCCCTATTTGTGGACCAAATCTTCCCCACTTCTAGGGATTTCATTAGATATGGATACTATAAAAGTACAACCCTATGGGTTGTGTTTATATTCCCGATCGTAATATGTAAAGTATGCATTGTGGTGTTCTCATCACGATGCACCATGCTCAAGTGTTGTAATGGTGTCTTTAGACACCACCTTTCTTCTTGGAACGTTGTTCCCTTCTATCATTTCTTTTGTATTCTATAGTTCAAGGTAAAGAGGTTCCCAAACATGGTATCATAACTATTGGTTTTGACCTAGACCTATTGTCTACGAATCGTGCTAAGTCAAATCTAGGGTTGATCGACTCTGGTCTGAAGATTTATTGTCTTATACCTCTTCTTGAACTTTTATCAGAACTATTTGATTAGAAGGATGAATTCCAAGGTAGATCATATTGTTCTTAATGGATATAATTATGCAATCTGGGAGACAAACATGGAGACTTTTTGAATATCAAGGGACTATGGAAGTATACGAATATTTCTAATGTTGATCCAATAAATGATAGTGCTAATTTGATCATCGATGTAAACAAGGATGAATATTTTGGGGTCATCATGACCTACATTTCGAGGGATATTCGATTTCACACAAGCAGGATCGACTTTCCTCATGCCATCGAGACTAAGATGAAGACTCTATTCGACAAGGCAAATGAAGTTGAGTCGATGAAGATAAATAAAGAGTTGATCTCTCTGGAACCTCTTTCCTTTGATCAGATTGAGGACTATATAACTTGTGTCAAGGAGCTATAACTGAAATTGGGTGAATTTGGAAAGGATTTTACAAAGAAGGATGGACAACTCATTGAACTAGTTCTGATGAATTTGAAGACACCATATGATGTCTTATGTTCCTCCTTTCACACCAACTACATATCACACAAGCAATATGGTAAGGATTTTACCTTTGATACTTTATGTGATCTATTAATTAAATACCAACATTGGTAGCAAGCACCTGGCTCACTTGCTTAAAAGAAAGGTCAAGCAAAGTTATAAAATTCATGCTCGACCAGATCATTGAATATAATGTATCGACCAACACACAAAAGAGTCATCATTTTCGAAGAAGGATCGAAAGAAGAATACTTGTCGACATTATGGAAAAGTGGGACATGTCAAGAATAATTGTTGCAAGAAGATGAAGGATTTGGAAGAAAATTTCAAGCACCTCGAGGATAGTGCATCGAATGGTCCATCAATCAATCGAACTGCTGAAAATTATACCTTCTCTATAATTACTTATCTAGCATCACATGCCCATACCACTCGGATAGAATGTAGTTGATTTTGGATGAACTCCTCATATGTCTAAATATGCTTCTCTGTTCTCATTCTTAATTGGAGCTCCATAAAAAAATATTTATGTAGCTGATGACTATGCTCTCATTGTCATTGGAAGTGGAGATGTTGAATGTCAGCATGGTCTAATATCAAATGTCTATCATGTGCCTAGTCTGAGCGCGAACTTGTTGTCGGTTGCTCAACCTACATAGACTAAGAAGGTTGTGGAGTTTTGGCTATATCACTTTATCGTAAAGGATATGAGGATTGGGGGGGAAACTATTTCTTCAGGGAATATAGATCCCAAAGAAAAACATTATAATTTCCATGATTTATCCCGATCAATTGAATTAACGAAAGAAATTTTAGTGACTGGATCGACTGCACTCATTGCAGAGACATATGACATAAGTCAAATTTGGAATGGACGACTTGGACATCTAATTTTTCGATGTTTAAAGATGATGGTAACTCACAACATGGTTACTGGCCTCCCAAATAATGTCCCACCTGAATGGAGTTTGTAGAGCATGTATGCTTGGAACACATTATCAGGCACCCTTTGATTCCAGGAAAGCATGACAATCACATAATCGACTGTAACTTGTTCACAATGATCTCTGTTGCATGAAAAAGCCTTCATTAGAAGGTACAAAGTATATTTTAACCTGTATTGATGATTTATCTAGATTTAGATGGGTATGTTTCTTGAAGAATAAGATTCAAGTCACTGAAAGATTCAAGGAATTGAGAGCATTGGATGAGAAGAAATGCGGTCATCCCATTAAATGTTTGAGATCAAACAATGGTGGTGAATATGTGAGTCGATAGTTTGAAGAGTATCTCTTGGAAAATGGTATTTATTGGTAGAGATATATCCCTCACACCCCTCAGTAGAATGGATTCATAAAGAGGAAGAATCATAATTTGGTGGAAATGTCTAGGTGCCTAATGCAGACCAAAGATCTTCCGACAAAGTTTTGGGAAAAAATTGTTTACTATTCAAAATATCTCATAAACCTTGTACCAACTAGAGGAGTCGCTGACATGACTCCAGTTGAGAAGTGGAATGGCAAGAAACCCTCTGTCAGACACCTTATATCCTTTGGATGTGTTTATTAGGTGCATATTAGTGATAACCGCAGGAAGAAACTGGATGCAAAGAATCATGCACTTGCATCATGATGGGATACTCTGATGTGTCGAAATCCTAATATTGTTTGATCCTGTCAAACAACAAGTTATCTTAAGCAGAAGTGCCATATTTGATGAAATGATTTCAGGTAATAAGCGATTGAAGTCCTCGTATGGTCTCTTGGATAGTGATCCATTTGACAATCTTGAAGTATTTTGATCGACTATACCCATCTATGGAGTTTGGACCATATCGAAAAATTCTGAGTCAATTGGTAGTATTTCTACCATGACTGTAGAATTCAATAGCCTGACTTCCCCAACTCATTCGACTGTTGATAACCGACTTGAATCATCGCCAACGTGTTTACCTAAGTGGTATGTTAAGACAATTGAATCTCTTGGATCAAATGTTGGAGATTCTAGTACTGGTCGAAAGACTCATAGTCATAAACAATGTGGAAGCATTTCATTAATGGTGCGTGTTCTTGAAACCTATTATCCTGACACTTATGTTGATGCTCAGCATGTTCCAAAATAGGAAAACACTATGACTGCTGGAATTTATTCCTTGAAGAAGAATCAAACATGGGAATTTGTTCCTCGACCAAAAGGAAAGAATGTCATGAAGTGTTGATGGGTCTATAAGACCAAGTTTACTTCTGATGGTGATTTTGAATGCCACAAGGCTTGTTTGGTCACTCTCATTAAGAAGGCATCGGCTACATTGAAACCCTTTCCCTTGTTGCAAAGATGAACTATGTTCGACTAATAATTTCCCTCACTACTTGTTTTGAATAGGAGCTTCATCAAATGAATTTTTCTAAGTTCTTTTCTTCATGGAGATTGGATTGAAGAAATATATATGGAGAAACCTCTTGTATTTGTAACATATTCTAGTCTTGTTTGTCGACTCAAAATTTCATTGTATGGTTTGAAATAATGATGGCAAGGGCTCAAACTACCCTTACCTCGAGGATCTTTCAACTCAATTAAACCAACAAGATAGCCTAATTTATAACATAATACATAGAAAGTCACAGGCCTACGCTTTTTTGCTAACTTCAATAGTCATTCACCAAGATTTAGCAAGTACCATCAAAGCATTTCTGAATCTCACTAAAACTCTTGCCACATTTGGCAAGTCATAACCTCGCCAAATCTTCTAGCGCTCCCACTATACTTGTCTGCAGTTCATTACACCAATCATTTGGGTCTGTCCGTTCTCACCTGTTTCTACAAGATTTATCAACCTGAGGCTGCAGCAGAATATTAACATATCTAATTCCCCAATCTTCAATGCAACCTTCAACAACTCACCACGATTTCCAGATTTGGGCGCATTCCTAAATCTGGAAACAACTTATCAACTTATGTAGAGGTCCATAACCACTTCCAGCATTCCAGACTTGGAAATTCCTTCAATTTGCTTACTATTTCTTAAGGAAATTCAATCCCTCAGACATTCGATCATTAATCCCTATTATCTGATCGCTACTCTCCTCTTCCAGACTGCAAATGTTCAGTCTCTACATGAATTAAATGCGAATCATGTGTTCTTCCTGGTCGTCTCTTGCTCAGACTTCAAGCACCTAGCCTATAGGTGATTACGATGTTCCTTCTGTCAAATAGAGAAATATTTACGCCCTTCTATTCCAGTTCGCTCAAAATATCGATTCAACGCCGGTAAATCGCCTTACCAATTATTCATGAGTTGGAATCTAATTCCCAATGCTTAGACCCCTACGATCCACTTTTATTACTTGTTATTGCATAGATAACCTTCTTCTATCGATTGGTTCTTCTGATAAAGAGATCCACCCTGTCGGCTCTCACATTTACAAAATGAAATTTCCTCTATCGAGCCTTCAAAAAAACCTAATATGTCTATCCACACTCACAGTCATCTATTTGATAATGAGTCTTTCTTCCTTATCCTGTACAGGGTTGGATTTATACCGAATCCCAAGCTTGATTTCCCAAATTGAATTCAGCTCTACTCTGTCTATACAAGAATTTATCATGCTTGTCTCATCCACAGAAAACTACATGTACTCATCTTCAATCCTTAAACTAGGATCCGTTCTCTTTTCATGATAGAACAATTCCAGTCACGCGTACAATATACAAGGTAAATTGAATAAGAAACTCTTGGCCTTCTTCATACAGTCATCCACACATCCGACGGGTTCCTTTACAGGAATTTTCTAAAGTCTTTGACAAACTTTCTACAGAAATTGGAATCTCTTCTGCCCAATTTCATATGAACTGGAACCTCTTGCAGAGATTCTACCCGGCTCTGTTCTTCTTAGTTTACTATCAGGATTCATGCACAGAGTTAACCAATCACACCACTAACTAATATTCATCATTAGATTAACATTCAGAGGTGCATAAGCATACACATGAATGGCGAATCTACCTCTTCATTAATAAAAATAAACTTTACATACATCCAAGAGAAACCTGATTAACTTCTTCTTTGGCCTGCACCCTCTATTTGGAATTCACCAGATGCATAAATATATACACAGAAAGCGATGATTCTTCCCCTTTCATTACTCATGAAAACTGTACAAAATCAAAACCCTAATCTATTCTATGTCTCCCTCCTCTTCTTGGACATCTTTTTATTTTTATAAGTGTCCGTAGGATTACATTCCTCTCTACAAGACTGAGCTTCAATTTCATTAGAACTAACTCCCCCACTCACTATACTGTTCCCAAATTGAAGCAACAGTTCCTAAAAATAGAACTTCGATCCTATCTTACTAATGACTCATCAAAACAGACTCTTATCTCTCCTCGAGTCACTCCTTTTCTTAAGGAATCGGTTATCATGACTCATACTATAATGACACCTAATACAATTTAAAACCTTCTTACTAACTATGAGAAAAATTAAACATTATACAAAGGATTTACAATTCAACCCCTCGTTACGCCAGTGTCATGAAATTTAGAATCTGACCCAGCTTTAAAGTTTTTATTGAGAGCAAATTCCCCTGCATCAAATAGGCACCTCATGCTTGGTATGAGAAGATTGATCGTTTATTTGTCAATCTTGGCTTTAAACGTTGTGAATCTGATCACAATATTTATGTAAAGAGGGTCCTCAACACAAAGGTCCTTTAGAGAATTTCCCTTGGAGTTTTTTTCTCCATGATCTTGACAACTTTTGACATTCAAGGAGTTTGGGGCACTCCAAAATCTATCACCCTTAAGAGTATTGTTTACCTTACTAATCCAGATATCATGTTGATACATGAGACGATGTGTAGTGGCATACAACCTTGTGAAATATTTCTTAAAATTTTCTTTGGGTGGGAATGTCATTTAACTGATGCAGATGGTCTCTCTAGGGGATTATTTTTTGTCTAGACACGTTTAGTTTTTTATTTGAAACCCTTCTCTACATGTGTAATCATTTTACTAGAAGGGAGGAGTATAGAGTTGGAAATACTGATAAGGGTAGTTAATTGTTATGGCCCTTATGCCGATAGACATAGGTTCTGGGATTGGGTCGATGCTAGTGGTATCTTGAAGGATTCTTTTTTTTATATTTGGTGGTGATCTGAATATGACAACATCGACTTGTAAAATTTTGGGGAACTATCCTTGTTGGATACTATCGCTAGTTATTCTCATCAGTTGTTTCAGGGGGATAATCTAATTAACACCAGTCCTTCTTCCTTATCTCGTACTGGGTGAAATGGGAGGCTGGGTGAGGAAGGGGTTTCCAAGTGTCTCGACAGATTCTTCAATGGTTCATTTTGATTATATCTTTAAGGATTCTATCCATTCTAATATAATTTCTCAACTACAAGTTGTTCATAACTACCCCATATTTTTATCTCCTGAAGAGGTTTAAATGATCGAAATGGAAGTATTCTTGAATGAAATTGAAGAGGCCTTAAAGAAATTTTCTAGATAAAAAATTATTGGGACAGATGGTTGGACAATTTAATTCTTTTGGATTTTTTTTATCTTGTAGGTAATGATCTTTTGGAGGTGGTGGAGGAATCTATAATTCAAGGGTATGTTTCAGGATCTTTAAACTCCACATTTATTGCACTAATTCCTAAGAATGTAAATCCTGAAACCTTTAATGGTTACATACCTATCTCCCTTTGAAATTTGGTCGATAAGATCATCACTAAAGTAATCTCTAACATGATAAAACCAAAATTGGCAGAGTTCATGTCTAAAGAGGAGTTCAATTTCCTTTCCAAAAAAAAATATTGGATTCTAGTGGGGTTACATAAGAGTGTTTACACTCAATTAAAATAAATAAATTGGCATATTTGATATTAAAAATGGATTTGGTCAAATATTATGACAAAGTGATTGGTATTGTAGCATATTCCCCCTAGAAGTAACTGGTTGGATTACGGCATGTGTATCCTCGGCCAGTTTTGCAATGTTAGTGAATGGATCTGGTTTGTGGTGTAAGATATTGAAGGAAAAATACCTTAAAAAATATTGGGTGTTGGAGTGGATTATACTTCCAAATAAAACTCCTTCAAATGCATTAAACTTCTAGAAAGGTTTTATAAATTCTTATCCTTGGTTAGGTTCTTGGTTGGCCTAGAGAATTGGAAATGGAGAGAAGGTTCTCCTTGGAATCGATCCCTTTCTGGGGGGTGAGGATTTCTACAAACTCTCTCATTCTCTCACCTCATTTCTTTCAGCAAATGGCATTAGGCGTTTATTTTAGGTGAAGAAATATGGTCATGAGGTATTTTTTGAGTCATATTGGATACCAGCAAAAGGCTTGGGCTTGTTGGGTGATTATGCTGCAGAATGGAACTCTTATATTGCGGGTTTAAGGCATGTTGGTATCAGATTGTTAGATGAAGAAGATGAGCTATTGTGGTCTTGGAATGGCTCAACTTGACAGGTCATTGCAAAATTAGCATACAAAGCTATTTCCAATACTTCCATAAATTGTGTGGGAAAATGGTGGCATAAAAAAATATGGAGGTGGAACATCCCTCTAAAATTAAAATGTTTCACTTGGCTATGCTTAGAAAGTAGAATCATGACATGGGATAATATTATTAAACGAGGAAGAAGTGGCCCCAATTTATGTAGCTTATGCTCAAAGGATGTTGAATCGGTGAATCACTTATTTATTTATTGTATTTTTACTAAAAAAGTTTGGAATAATATTAAAATTTATCTTCAACTAATTGAGAATTGGGAATCATCTTCATTTGAACAAAGTATGGCGAATTGGTGTAAGAATGTTCCCATTTCTAAAGTACTTCCTATTTTCTCCAGCTAGGGGATTTGGATGTCTTGAAATGCTGTAATTTTTCAATATTTATCATTAAATTCCTCTGTTGTCAATTCTAAGATTCTTAGGGTTTTTAAAGAACATTTCAAACAATTGAAGTCAAAGATGCCTAGAATTATTTTTTAGCACTTTCTGTTACTTGAGTATGCAATTGGATATTTAAATGTTGCAACACAGTTAGGTTGGTATGGTGGTGGGATGATATTATATCTTACCAATAACCATTGTTTTCTCTTATGGATGGGTAGTTGAGCTGGTACTAATACCAAAGATGAAATCTTGGCCCTTTGAGGTCTTCTGAGATTTGCCACTTACAAAGGAATTATGTCCCTTGAGGTGTTGGGAGATTCTAGAGTTGTTGTTGATTAGGTTGCGGGGACCTCTTCTCTTCAGGTGACTGTTTTGGAACATTGGTGTAACCGGGTCAAATCATTACAAACAACTTTCAACTACATATTCTTTGAACATATTTATAGATAGTTTAATACCGAGGTGGATAGACTTTCAAAAAAAATTATTGGCTCACTGGAAGGATTACTATTTATTGAAGAAATAAAGGACAAATATGTGTTGTCAAAGGGATCCCTCCATTTTTATTAATGCGTTTTGTTAGAGGGTTTTATCTTGGTCCAACTTTTGGCATGGTTTTTTGTTTTTGATTGGAAGAGTGTAACTAAGTTTCTATCATCCCTATGTGGTACTATTTTCAAATAGATTGTTAGATTATGTCTTTATATTTTGAACAGTATAAATAATGAAGTTAGATTTATATGGAAATATCAGATTTTGATGTATGCAATATGGCATGACAAAAACATATGAACAATCATTTTTTAAGGTTATAAATTGTTATAAACAATTTTATATTTGATTCACCTATTAATAACAAGAAACTGTTTTCTTCTCCTCGAAAAAAAAAAAAACAAACACTTCTACCAATAAAATAGATATGTCCTCTAAACTTTCAAGTAAATTTGAATAAAAATTTATTTTGTTATTGTGCAATAAATATAAAAATATTAGAAATTTATTTACAAAGTAATCCTTCTAAATCTTTTTGATACTTTTCATATATATATATATATATATTCATTTTAACATTGGTGTTTAATGATTTGTATTTATAACAACACCCCACTTTGACATCCAAACCAATATCATCTTCCCACCCACATCCATGCCCTCTTTTAACATCCTACTTCCAATGATATCCAAATTTTTTTTGACACGCTTCCTTCCTTTATATTGGGTCAGCCATAGGAACTTTCAATTTCTTATTTTTTGCAATGTCGTCATAATTGATTCATCATTGAACCATGACTTACATATGAGGGATTTGAGCACATAATAGAGATTTACATATTAAACCAGTATTCATGCATCTCCAACCTAATATCCCACTTCCACCAAAATCCAATTACAAGTCCATTGACCTTTAATGAGTTGCATGTAGAAAGGAGAATTTATAACATGTAAAATAAACTATTTTAGTGTAAAATTTATTATTTAAAAAAAAAAATTAATATTATCACCCTAATTTATTTATTTTGTAAATTTCATTTTCCTACTTATTAACTTACACCACTAATGTGATTATAAGCATGGAATATATATAAAAGAAATACTATAGGTTTTTTAGAAAAAGTACTAACACAAGTTCAGGTAAAAAATTTACCTTTGAAAGATTCAAACCTTAAAAAGGTAATAACAACACCTCACTTTGACCTCAAGTCAATATCCTCTTTCAATTGACATCCATGCCCTCTTTTAACATCCTACTTCCAACTACATCCAAACAATCTTTAACACAATTCCTTTCCTTTTTGTATATTCTTAAATGCATCTTTTTAATAGTGATATTTACTAATTTGCATGTATAACGACACTCCATTATCATGCATCTCCAACCTATTATTGCACTTCCACTAAAACCAAGGAACCTTCTTTGACAGGCCTCTCATCTTTTAATACTGGACATTGACCTTTAACGAGTTACATCCAAAATGAAGAATTTATAATAGGTAAAATAAACTATTTTGGTGTCAAAATTTACGCTTTACCATTTTCAAAAAAAATATATTAATATAATTATTACCCTAACTTATTTATCTTTTTAATTTACTTTTTCTATTTATTAATTTACACCAATATTGTGAGGAATATATAAATAAATATTAAATATTTTTTGGATACTAGTGAAAGGTCACACTTCCACCTACTCAAGAAATTTGATGTAAATTGTAGTCATTATGCAATTTAACCATAATTAATAGAAAACTATCCACAATAGGGCTTGGAATATGTAAATTTTTTAATAAGCTGGTTATAACCATCAATTTTGACATATGTAAGCAATTCAAAATTCTAACCATGCTTCCACCCACTTCCAACTTTCCAAACTTTATTAGATACGGCTTGGAATATGTAAATTTTTTAATAAGTTAGTTATTATAACCATCAATTTTGACATATGTAAGCAATTCAAAATTCTAACCATGCTTCTACCCACTTCCAACTTTCCAAACTATATTTTCGAGCCCTCTTTAATATATATATATATATATATATATAACTCTTTAAAGACAAATGCTAAAAATAATCTATAGTATATATATATATATATACTATATACTATAGATTATTTTTAGCATTTGTCTTTAAAGAGTTACATGTAAAATGGAGGAAATGAATTACAGTTATAAAACTAAAATCAATTATTTTAGCTTCTCATAAATAATTTCCATCAATAAAATAAATACTTTTGATTATTATTTTGTAATTAATATATTAATGTTATTACTTTGACACGGAATAACAACACCCCATTTTGTCATCAAGTCAACATTTTCTTATAATCTACATTTATGTCATCTTTTAACATCCAAATATATCCAAACCCTCTTTGACACGATTCCATTCCTTTTTATATATTCTTAGAGGCATCTTTAACAAATTTGTATTTAATAAGTTACATGTATCATAACACTCCACTTTTGAGGCATCTCCAACCTATTATCTCACTTTCACTAAGGTAGAAATCTTATTTTTAACCTCTGTTAGTACTTCCACTAACCTCGTAACCTTCTTTGACACACCTCTCATCTTTTAATACTTAATGCTAGACATTGAATTTTAATGAGTTGCATGTCAACATTGAGATTATAACCACTAAATATATATAATAATAACTTTTAATACTTAATGCTAGACATTGAATTTTAATGAGTTGCATGCTAACATTGAGATTATAACCACTAAATATATATAACAAATTATTAGAGATTTTTTTGATACTAGTAAAAGGTCATACTTCCATTCATCAAAGGAATTTGAGATAAATTTTAGCCCTTATATAATTTAGCTATAAATATGGTATCCACAAAATGGTTTGAAATGTGTGAAATTCCAACTTTCCAAACTTTATATGATATTCTTGTTTTATTTATATTGTTAACATTGTACCATTGGTGTTTAATAGGATATATACTATCAAGTTATGTTAACATTGTACAATTCGTGTTACCATTGGTGTTTAAGAGTTGCGTGTAGAATGGAGATAAGGAAATATAGTCGTAAAAGCTAAAATAAAGTATTAATAATGATGCTAATAAGATAAATATTTTTTATTCATATTTTTTAAATAATATATTATTGATATTATCTTGAAAGATTCAAAACATGAAATAACAACAATACACTTTGACTTCAAGTCAATATCCTCTTACCACCGACCTCCATGCCCTCTTTTAACATCCAAACCCTCTTTGACAGGTTTGTTGTTATTTTTATATATTTTTAGATGCATCTTTAACATTCTTATTCAACCTTGAAACCTTCTTTGACAAGTTTCATCTTTTACATTGACCACTTCCACTAACCTCGAAACCTTTATTTCGGAAATTTTTCAAAATCATGCCCCAAAAATTCATCTATCCAATTTAATTAAATGACCAATTTTTTATCCAATTTAATTAAATGACCAATTTTTTATCCAATTTAATTAAATAACCAATTTTTTAAAATGGTTACACTACACTCATAAAAAAGGAAAATTTATAACCCTAAGAGCACTTTCCAAAAGGGCACCAAAAAAAGCCTATAAATAGAAATATATTGGCAAGATGGAAGAATAAATAGAAATATATTGGCAAGATGGAAGAACATAACAAAAGCATACTTTTCATTTTTTAACCTCTTTGAGTACTTGGCTGTTTTCTTCCCCTGTTTTTTTTTATTTTTAACCTCTGTTAAGTACCTGGCTGTTTTTTCTCAACAGAGCGCTGTTTTTTTAACCTCTGTTAGTGCTTTGTTGTTATGTACTTAGCTGTTTTTTAACAGAGAGCTGTTTTTTTAACCTCTGTTAGTGCTTTGCTGTTATGTACGTTAGTAAAGCAGAGATCCATTTTTCCCTCGAAGCTTTTACGTTGTTGCTAAGTTCTTGATAAACTATCACAGTTAGCAGAGTTCTTGATAAGTTATGGACAGACTGTCTGCATTGCCAGACAGTCTCCTATGCGTCATCCTTAACAAACTCCACTGGAGTAACTCCCTGAGAGAGGTAGTCAAATGCTCCGTGCTTTCTAAACGTTGGAGAGTCCTTCACAGAGAACTGCAGAGCCTGTTCCTCGATCCCTATCTTCTCACACCGCCCCATCTCCGACCTCCCACTCCCGATGATCCCCTCTCCGTGGCAGCCGTGGAGAATATAATATCCAACGTCTTGCAGTCGCAATCGGCGGATCTCTTGACCGTTCGCCTCACCAACGACATGGCTTCCTCATGGGATCTCCATGCGACTTCGATCCAATGGCGGTTTACCCGCCAAAGCTTATCGAATTGGTTGGAGTGCATTGCCAGGAAGAATGTAAAAGTACTCATTCTGAGAGATTCCCCGGAAAAGGAAATCCCGGCCCCGGCCTTTTTCTCCTGCACTTGTCTCACTGTGCTCGTACTCTACAACTATATTCTCACTCGTCTTCCAACCCAATTCGCCGGATTTAAAGATCTCTTGGACTGCGCCTTCGTCTCTATCGACCTGACAGATGAGTCTTTAGCGGCCTATATTTCACACTGCTCTCGTCTCTCGAGACTTCAGTTAGTGAATTGTGATGGTCTGCGAAGGCCTGTGATTTCCAGTCTCTCCCTTACAGATTTAGTTGTGTTTGTCTATGGCATGGAAGTTTTAACTGTGAATTGTCCCAGACTTAAAAAACTCCGGGTCTTCACAAAAATAAATGACATAAGAGTGAATGGAGTGTTGTTTGGCGAGCTATCCCTGGCTATCAAAACGATGGAACTGCATATTGGAAATAATTTGAATGCCTTGTTGTTGGATTCAAGTTATACAAATTGTTCGGCAGACAAATTTCTTGAGATAATGGGAAGCTTGAAATCGTTGAAGGTGCTTGAAATTTCTCTCTCTGGACTGCGAAGGGCGGCTGTTCCTGTTCTTAACCTACTTGCTAGGCTTCCTAATCTGGAGCGTTTTGCCCTGAAGGGACACCTTATTTTGGTAAGATCCATATGAGCCTTGAATTTGAATTTATTATTAAGCATCAAAGCATGCATGTTTAAATGATTTTAGTTTCTGAGCATTACCATTTGCTATGTAGGAGGAGTTACAGGGAAATTCAATGCCATCATATTTAACTTTTATAGTTGCCAATCTTCAGTCACTAGAGATACATATCAACAACTGTGATGAGACAGAAATTGGTTTTTTGAGTTGCCTGCTCCAAAGATCCCCTCTGCTCAAAAGCTTTAATTTTGCATTTCCAAATGATCCTGAAGGTGAACAAAGGAACCTGTTTTTAAATAACTGGACCAATGTGAAGAAAGCTCATGAAGAAGGAAAGATACCAGAAAAGATATGCGAATTTATCTTTTATTTCTAACATTTTTTTCCAGATTGCTGCATGATCAAAATGCAAGAATATACACTACTATATTTTGTTTGTGTTTTTCAAAAAGCCGGGACTGCTAATTGGCAAGGGTTTAAGGGTTTTTATTGGACACTATATTCTGTTATTAAAATGTCAAGGGGTTTACAATGCCAGGACTGTTAAATGGTAAGGACTGTTAAATGGCAAGGGTTTTTATTGGACACTATTTTCTGTTATTAAAATGTCCAGGGGTTTACAATGCCACGACTGTTAAATGGCAAGGACTGTTAAATAGCAAGGGTTTTTATTGGACACTATTTTCTGTTATTAAAATGTCAAGGCCTTTACAATGCCACGACTGTTAAATGGCAAGGGTTTTTATTGGACACTATATTCTGTGTTTCTAAAATGTCAAAACTAGATTGCTTAATGGTAAGGAGTTTTATGGGATACTCAGCATATATATGAATTTTATTGCTAATAATATTATTAATTTGTGTTAAAACATATTGTTTTTCGACTAAATAAAGCTCTCTATAGCTTGAAGCAAGCACCCAGAGAATGGCACATCAAAATTGACAAGTATTTGGGTGAGCACTGGTTCCAACAGAGTCCTTCAGAACCCAATCATTACATCAAAAGCACTGGAGATTATGTAATTATTCTAGTCATATATGTAGATGACATTATCATCATAGGTAGGGAAGTAGGGGCAATATCACAAGTAAAATCCAATTTATGTGCAACTTTTGACATCACTAACTTAAGCCTCCTACATTATTACATTATTGCTTAGGTTTAGAAGTTTGTAAAATAAATAAACATATTCCTCTTTCACAAACAAAGTATGCCAAAAGTTTGTTAGACAAGTTAGGATGGTAGATTGCAAATATTCATCTACACCTATGGAGAAAGGGCTAAAATTTTTATCCAAGATTGATTTTACAATAGTTAATGAATCAATATATATATGGACACATGGATTAGGGTCTCCTAACCAAGACTCATGTTTATGCTTTATAGAAGGTGATTGCGCATGTAAGGGTTGTCATAGCCATCTTAGCACACCTCATTATGCCCACTTGGACCTATTTTTATTATATATAGACCCTCCTCATGGCTCAAGCAAGCCAATATGATGATGATGCCATCCTTTGAAGAAGCCATACCACCAAAGACAGGAGGGTGTTAAGGGAAAACGCACAATGTTTGGGTTAGATGGGGAATGACACCCTCCTCCCATGCTCAACATTCCATCAAAGTTGCATCAATTCATCACATTTATCATTACTTTATGTTGTATGAGGTTTTGTCCCTGACTTGTGGATGACAAACCCTAAGAAACTCATTGAAAGTTATTTTAGATAGTTTAGGGTGGTAGGATTGTAAAAGAGGTTAGTTTGTACTAAAAATAATATAAATAAGGCAACTCCCCGTCATTTTGAATCAATATTAGGGGATCAAATGAAGCACTACTTCTCTTTTCTTTCACTCTACTTGGGGTAAAGTGATGAACACCTCTTTCCCTTTGTGATTTTTTGGGTTTTAAAGGATGTAATGAAGTGTTTTGGTGTTGTTATTGGTGATTTTTTCAAGGCTTTTTCTAGTGAACGGATTCTTTGGAGGATGTATGCTCTCTTCTCCTTTCCTCTACAATTGTAGTAAGATCTCTTGTGTTTCCTTCTCTTGTTATGCCAAGAGGTGACCAAGGTAAGGTTAAATTATAGGTTTTTATGCACAATTGCTTGTCTTGTTAATTGGGATTATTTATCCATATCTCTTTGGATATTATTCTATAGTAAAAGGCCTTTGAATTTTCATTTTTTCTAACTAGGAGCTTAATCAACATAACCTAGTTTTTGGGTTGCTTGGTTTTGTCCTAGTTCATACAAAGTACAATTGTCAAAATTCATGGAAGATGCATTGATCACGATCCCTTGTAGCCTTAAAATAGGAATAATTAGGGTTTTAAAATCCCTTATATTCAATAGATATAATATTTTTATGAAATTCCTTTCCTTTTATGCAAAAATTATAAAAAATGGAAAATTGGAAAAACCCTAAAAATAGTATTTTTCTTTGAAAATTTCCAAAAAATAGTGAGTTTTATGCTTGGTTATTTAGATATGATTTTTTTTAGTGTTAATTTACTTTTTTTAACTTTGGAGCTTTGGAATAATATTGAAAATTTCATAAAAAGTGGAAAATTTGGTACAAGGTTATTTTTGGTCAAATTCTAGATCACTTGGGAGGACCCTAGGAGGATTTGTCCTATCCTATTTTTCTAATATGGTTTGAATGTGGTAATAGTGGTTTACTGTATATTTCTTGTTCCAGTTTTAGTGCCTAAAATTTCTCTATAGAGGGTCACTCTATTACAAACAAGTGCTCCCTCCTCTCCTCTTTGTCGTGAGCTTTGGTTCACTGTTTTCCGAGCAATTTGGGAGATATCATCATTTTTGTCTCGATGTTTTACATAGAGGTTTTGCTGTACAAATATAAGATATACAGTTTTTATTAACTCCCTTGGTCATCTGGTTAATGGTTCATATCTTTTGGTGACTCCATTTAGGCACTGGTTTACTATCTTTCAAGGATATTTTGTGGGGATAGTCTTGCTTTCTTGACTTGATTTTGTATGGTTATTTCTACCATATTCCAGGGATCCTCTTGTGTCCCATAAGGTAAGGGTTTAAAGAGAAAGGGGGATGCATAGAGGTGACATTGGGTGCACTTCCTTTAATTGTTCCAATCATTAGCACCGACTCCACTCATTTCAACTGGATCCACTTACGACATTTGGGTCCACATAAGTAATTTGGTTCCACATAAATTCTGACATTGGCCAAGTGCTAGTTTATGAGGTAACAATCAAGAATCCAATTTTTTTCAATACATCAACAAATCGAACGAGAATTTCATGATATTTTGTAAAAATCCAATCCCAATTACAAGTAGCACGATGATCAACATTAGGTTCCACACAAGTTTTAGGTGGGAGATAAGTTAAAGGATTTAGATAGCCCTGTGATATATGTTGGTCAATCTTCTTATAAAGTTATTCTTATTAAAAATTTCTTGTATGTGTATTAAGCAGTCGTAAAAAATCGAGGTAAACCCAATTTCCTTAATTCGCTATCAAAATGTAACGATGTGGAAAAAAAGGGACAAGGAAGAGAAGTTGAACAAGAAGGTTTTGAATCCAGGGGAAGGTGGGGATTTAAGTAAGGAGTATATCCCTATCTATGCTTGTTTGTATGGTTTAGCTTCTATTTCTCCTCATAGTATAGATTCTATGGAACAAAGTGTTGGAACCTAAGGTTGTGCAGGTTCATCACACTCCTAGATCTTGTGGAGACAGTAAATCAATAGACTACAGTCGCATATCAATCGAAAGGAGGCTCAAATGAGAGAGTTGAATAATCGACTCAATGGTCAGTAAGATTTTGGTCGTAACGACTACAACAAACAAATACACTTTGGGACATTGTGGATTTTTTGGAAATTGTTACAACCAACAACCCCTATTTGTGGACCAAATCTTCCCCACTTCTAGGGATTTCATTAGATATGGATACTATAAAAGTACAACCCTATGGGTTGTGTTTATATTCCCGATCGTAATATGTAAAGTATGCATTGTGGTGTTCTCATCACGATGCACCATGCTCAAGTGTTGTAATGGTGTCTTTAGACACCACCTTTCTTCTTGGAACGTTGTTCCCTTCTATCATTTCTTTTGTATTCTATAGTTCAAGGTAAAGAGGTTCCCAAACATGGTATCATAACTATTGGTTTTGACCTAGACCTATTGTCTACGAATCGTGCTAAGTCAAATCTAGGGTTGATCGACTCTGGTCTGAAGATTTATTGTCTTATACCTCTTCTTGAACTTTTATCAGAACTATTTGATTAGAAGGATGAATTCCAAGGTAGATCATATTGTTCTTAATGGATATAATTATGCAATCTGGGAGACAAACATGGAGACTTTTTGAATATCAAGGGACTATGGAAGTATACGAATATTTCTAATGTTGATCCAATAAATGATAGTGCTAATTTGATCATCGATGTAAACAAGGATGAATATTTTGGGGTCATCATGACCTACATTTCGAGGGATATTCGATTTCACACAAGCAGGATCGACTTTCCTCATGCCATCGAGACTAAGATGAAGACTCTATTCGACAAGGCAAATGAAGTTGAGTCGATGAAGATAAATAAAGAGTTGATCTCTCTGGAACCTCTTTCCTTTGATCAGATTGAGGACTATATAACTTGTGTCAAGGAGCTATAACTGAAATTGGGTGAATTTGGAAAGGATTTTACAAAGAAGGATGGACAACTCATTGAACTAGTTCTGATGAATTTGAAGACACCATATGATGTCTTATGTTCCTCCTTTCACACCAACTACATATCACACAAGCAATATGGTAAGGATTTTACCTTTGATACTTTATGTGATCTATTAATTAAATACCAACATTGGTAGCAAGCACCTGGCTCACTTGCTTAAAAGAAAGGTCAAGCAAAGTTATAAAATTCATGCTCGACCAGATCATTGAATATAATGTATCGACCAACACACAAAAGAGTCATCATTTTCGAAGAAGGATCGAAAGAAGAATACTTGTCGACATTATGGAAAAGTGGGACATGTCAAGAATAATTGTTGCAAGAAGATGAAGGATTTGGAAGAAAATTTCAAGCACCTCGAGGATAGTGCATCGAATGGTCCATCAATCAATCGAACTGCTGAAAATTATACCTTCTCTATAATTACTTATCTAGCATCACATGCCCATACCACTCGGATAGAATGTAGTTGATTTTGGATGAACTCCTCATATGTCTAAATATGCTTCTCTGTTCTCATTCTTAATTGGAGCTCCATAAAAAAATATTTATGTAGCTGATGACTATGCTCTCATTGTCATTGGAAGTGGAGATGTTGAATGTCAGCATGGTCTAATATCAAATGTCTATCATGTGCCTAGTCTGAGCGCGAACTTGTTGTCGGTTGCTCAACCTACATAGACTAAGAAGGTTGTGGAGTTTTGGCTATATCACTTTATCGTAAAGGATATGAGGATTGGGGGGGAAACTATTTCTTCAGGGAATATAGATCCCAAAGAAAAACATTATAATTTCCATGATTTATCCCGATCAATTGAATTAACGAAAGAAATTTTAGTGACTGGATCGAATGCACTCATTGCAAAGACATATGACATAAGTCAAATTTGGAATGGACGACTTGGACATCTAATTTTTCGATGTTTAAAGATGATGGTAACTCACAACATGGTTACTGGCCTCCCAAATAATGTCCCACCTGAATGGAGTTTGTAGAGCATGTATGCTTGGAACACATTATCAGGCACCCTTTGATTCCAGGAAAGCATGACAATCACATAATCGACTGTAACTTGTTCACAATGATCTCTGTTGCATGAAAAAGCCTTCATTAGAAGGTACAAAGTATATTTTAACCTGTATTGATGATTTCTCTAGATTTAGATGGGTATGTTTCTTGAAGAATAAGATTCAAGTCACTGAAAGATTCAAGGAATTGAGAGCATTGGATGAGAAGAAATGCGGTCATCCCATTAAATGTTTGAGATCAAACAATGGTGGTGAATATGTGAGTCGATAGTTTGAAGAGTATCTCTTGGAAAATGGTATTTATTGGTAGAGATATATCCCTCACACCCCTCAGTAGAATGGATTCATAAAGAGGAAGAATCATAATTTGGTGGAAATGTCTAGGTGCCTAATGCAGACCAAAGATCTTCCGACAAAGTTTTGGGAAAAAATTGTTTACTATTCAAAATATCTCATAAACCTTGTACCAACTAGAGGAGTCGCTGACATGACTCCAGTTGAGAAGTGGAATGGCAAGAAACCCTCTGTCAGACACCTTATATCCTTTGGATGTGTTTATTAGGTGCATATTAGTGATAACCGCAGGAAGAAACTGGATGCAAAGAATCATGCACTTGCATCATGATGGGATACTCTCATGTGTCGAAATCCTAATATTGTTTGATCCTGTCAAACAACAAGTTATCTTAAGCAGAAGTGCCATATTTGATGAAATGATTTCAGGTAATAAGCGATTGAAGTCCTCGTATGGTCTCTTGGATAGTGATCCATTTGACAATCTTGAAGTATTTTGATCGACTATACCCATCTATGGAGTTTGGACCATATCGAAAAATTCTGAGTCAATTGGTAGTATTTCTACCATGACTGTAGAATTCAATAGCCTGACTTCCCCAACTCATTCGACTGTTGATAACCGACTTGAATCATCGCCAACGTGTTTACCTAAGTGGTATGTTAAGACAATTGAATCTCTTGGATCAAATGTTGGAGATTCTAGTACTGGTCGAAAGACTCATAGTCATAAACAATGTGGAAGCATTTCATTAATGGTGCGTGTTCTTGAAACCTATTATCCTGACACTTATGTTGATGCTCAGCATGTTCCAAAATAGGAAAACACTATGACTGCTGGAATTTATTCCTTGAAGAAGAATCAAACATGGGAATTTGTTCCTCGACCAAAAGGAAAGAATGTCATGAAGTGTTGATGGGTCTATAAGACCAAGTT
Organism: Larix kaempferi; assembly: GCA_027924585.1. NCBI lineage: Eukaryota > Viridiplantae > Streptophyta > Pinopsida > Pinales > Pinaceae > Larix > Larix kaempferi. The sequence continues at coordinate 95,552 of BSBM01000734.1, read as the reverse complement.
TACTTCTGATGGTGATTTTGAATGCCACAAGGCTTGTTTGGTCACTCTCATTAAGAAGGCATCGGCTACATTGAAACCCTTTCCCTTGTTGCAAAGATGAACTATGTTCGACTAATAATTTCCCTCACTACTTGTTTTGAATAGGAGCTTCATCAAATGAATTTTTCTAAGTTCTTTTCTTCATGGAGATTGGATTGAAGAAATATATATGGAGAAACCTCTTGTATTTGTAACATATTCTAGTCTTGTTTGTCGACTCAAAATTTCATTGTATGGTTTGAAATAATGATGGCAAGGGCTCAAACTACCCTTACCTCGAGGATCTTTCAACTCAATTAAACCAACAAGATAGCCTAATTTATAACATAATACATAGAAAGTCACAGGCCTACGCTTTTTTGCTAACTTCAATAGTCATTCACCAAGATTTAGCAAGTACCATCAAAGCATTTCTGAATCTCACTAAAACTCTTGCCACATTTGGCAAGTCATAACCTCGCCAAATCTTCTAGCGCTCCCACTATACTTGTCTGCAGTTCATTACACCAATCATTTGGGTCTGTCCGTTCTCACCTGTTTCTACAAGATTTATCAACCTGAGGCTGCAGCAGAATATTAACATATCTAATTCCCCAATCTTCAATGCAACCTTCAACAACTCACCACGATTTCCAGATTTGGGCGCATTCCTAAATCTGGAAACAACTTATCAACTTATGTAGAGGTCCATAACCACTTCCAGCATTCCAGACTTGGAAATTCCTTCAATTTGCTTACTATTTCTTAAGGAAATTCAATCCCTCAGACATTCGATCATTAATCCCTATTATCTGATCGCTACTCTCCTCTTCCAGACTGCAAATGTTCAGTCTCTACATGAATTAAATGCGAATCATGTGTTCTTCCTGGTCGTCTCTTGCTCAGACTTCAAGCACCTAGCCTATAGGTGATTACGATGTTCCTTCTGTCAAATAGAGAAATATTTACGCCCTTCTATTCCAGTTCGCTCAAAATATCGATTCAACGCCGGTAAATCGCCTTACCAATTATTCATGAGTTGGAATCTAATTCCCAATGCTTAGACCCCTACGATCCACTTTTATTACTTGTTATTGCATAGATAACCTTCTTCTATCGATTGGTTCTTCTGATAAAGAGATCCACCCTGTCGGTCTCACATTTACAAAATGAAATTTCCTCTATCGAGCCTTCAAAAAAACCTAATATGTCTATCCACACTCACAGTCATCTATTTGATAATGAGTCTTTCTTCCTTATCCTGTACAGGGTTGGATTTATACCGAATCCCAAGCTTGATTTCCCAAATTGAATTCAGCTCTACTCTGTCTATACAAGAATTTATCATGCTTGTCTCATCCACAGAAAACTACATGTACTCATCTTCAATCCTTAAACTAGGATCCGTTCTCTTTTCATGATAGAACAATTCCAGTCACGCGTACAATATACAAGGTAAATTGAATAAGAAACTCTTGGCCTTCTTCATACAGTCATCCACACATCCGACGGGTTCCTTTACAGGAATTTTCTAAAGTCTTTGACAAACTTTCTACAGAAATTGGAATCTCTTCTGCCCAATTTCATATGAACTGGAACCTCTTGCAGAGATTCTACCCGGCTCTGTTCTTCTTAGTTTACTATCAGGATTCATGCACAGAGTTAACCAATCACACCACTAACTAATATTCATCATTAGATTAACATTCAGAGGTGCATAAGCATACACATGAATGGCGAATCTACCTCTTCATTAATAAAAATAAACTTTACATACATCCAAGAGAAACCTGATTAACTTCTTCTTTGGCCTGCACCCTCTATTTGGAATTCACCAGATGCATAAATATATACACAGAAAGCGATGATTCTTCCCCTTTCATTACTCATGAAAACTGTACAAAATCAAAACCCTAATCTATTCTATGTCTCCCTCCTCTTCTTGGACATCTTTTTATTTTTATAAGTGTCCGTAGGATTACATTCCTCTCTACAAGACTGAGCTTCAATTTCATTAGAACTAACTCCCCCACTCACTATACTGTTCCCAAATTGAAGCAACAGTTCCTAAAAATAGAACTTCGATCCTATCTTACTAATGACTCATCAAAACAGACTCTTATCTCTCCTCGAGTCACTCCTTTTCTTAAGGAATCGGTTATCATGACTCATACTATAATGACACCTAATACAATTTAAAACCTTCTTACTAACTATGAGAAAAATTAAACATTATACAAAGGATTTACAATTCAACCCCTCGTTACGCCAGTGTCATGAAATTTAGAATCTGACCCAGCTTTAAAGTTTTTATTGAGAGCAAATTCCCCTGCATCAAATAGGCACCTCATGCTTGGTATGAGAAGATTGATCGTTTATTTGTCAATCTTGGCTTTAAACGTTGTGAATCTGATCACAATATTTATGTAAAGAGGGTCCTCAACACAAAGGTCCTTTAGAGAATTTCCCTTGGAGTTTTTTTCTCCATGATCTTGACAACTTTTGACATTCAAGGAGTTTGGGGCACTCCAAAATCTATCACCCTTAAGAGTATTGTTTACCTTACTAATCCAGATATCATGTTGATACATGAGACGATGTGTAGTGGCATACAACCTTGTGAAATATTTCTTAAAATTTTCTTTGGGTGGGAATGTCATTTAACTGATGCAGATGGTCTCTCTAGGGGATTATTTTTTGTCTAGACACGTTTAGTTTTTTATTTGAAACCCTTCTCTACATGTGTAATCATTTTACTAGAAGGGAGGAGTATAGAGTTGGAAATACTGATAAGGGTAGTTAATTGTTATGGCCCTTATGCCGATAGACATAGGTTCTGGGATTGGGTCGATGCTAGTGGTATCTTGAAGGATTCTTTTTTTATATTTGGTGGTGATCTGAATATGACAACATCGACTTGTAAAATTTTGGGGAACTATCCTTGTTGGATACTATCGCTAGTTATTCTCATCAGTTGTTTCAGGGGGATAATCTAATTAACACCAGTCCTTCTTCCTTATCTCGTACTGGGTGAAATGGGAGGCTGGGTGAGGAAGGGGTTTCCAAGTGTCTCGACAGATTCTTCAATGGTTCATTTTGATTATATCTTTAAGGATTCTATCCATTCTAATATAATTTCTCAACTACAAGTTGTTCATAACTACCCCATATTTTTATCTCCTGAAGAGGTTTAAATGATCGAAATGGAAGTATTCTTGAATGAAATTGAAGAGGCCTTAAAGAAATTTTCTAGATAAAAAATTATTGGGACAGATGGTTGGACAATTTAATTCTTTTGGATTTTTTTTATCTTGTAGGTAATGATCTTTTGGAGGTGGTGGAGGAATCTATAATTCAAGGGTATGTTTCAGGATCTTTAAACTCCACATTTATTGCACTAATTCCTAAGAATGTAAATCCTGAAACCTTTAATGGTTACATACCTATCTCCCTTTGAAATTTGGTCGATAAGATCATCACTAAAGTAATCTCTAACATGATAAAACCAAAATTGGCAGAGTTCATGTCTAAAGAGGAGTTCAATTTCCTTTCCAAAAAAAAATATTGGATTCTAGTGGGGTTACATAAGAGTGTTTACACTCAATTAAAATAAATAAATTGGCATATTTGATATTAAAAATGGATTTGGTCAAATATTATGACAAAGTGATTGGTATTGTAGCATATTCCCCCTAGAAGTAACTGGTTGGATTACGGCATGTGTATCCTCGGCCAGTTTTGCAATGTTAGTGAATGGATCTGGTTTGTGGTGTAAGATATTGAAGGAAAAATACCTTAAAAAATATTGGGTGTTGGAGTGGATTATACTTCCAAATAAAACTCCTTCAAATGCATTAAACTTCTAGAAAGGTTTTATAAATTCTTATCCTTGGTTAGGTTCTTGGTTGGCCTAGAGAATTGGAAATGGAGAGAAGGTTCTCCTTGGAATCGATCCCTTTCTGGGGGGTGAGGATTTCTACAAACTCTCTCATTCTCTCACCTCATTTCTTTCAGCAAATGGCATTAGGCGTTTATTTTAGGTGAAGAAATATGGTCATGAGGTATTTTTTGAGTCATATTGGATACCAGCAAAAGGCTTGGGCTTGTTGGGTGATTATGCTGCAGAATGGAACTCTTATATTGCGGGTTTAAGGCATGTTGGTATCAGATTGTTAGATGAAGAAGATGAGCTATTGTGGTCTTGGAATGGCTCAACTTGACAGGTCATTGCAAAATTAGCATACAAAGCTATTTCCAATACTTCCATAAATTGTGTGGGAAAATGGTGGCATAAAAAAATATGGAGGTGGAACATCCCTCTAAAATTAAAATGTTTCACTTGGCTATGCTTAGAAAGTAGAATCATGACATGGGATAATATTATTAAACGAGGAAGAAGTGGCCCCAATTTATGTAGCTTATGCTCAAAGGATGTTGAATCGGTGAATCACTTATTTATTTATTGTATTTTTACTAAAAAAGTTTGGAATAATATTAAAATTTATCTTCAACTAATTGAGAATTGGGAATCATCTTCATTTGAACAAAGTATGGCGAATTGGTGTAAGAATGTTCCCATTTCTAAAGTACTTCCTATTTTCTCCAGCTAGGGGATTTGGATGTCTTGAAATGCTGTAATTTTTCAATATTTATCATTAAATTCCTCTGTTGTCAATTCTAAGATTCTTAGGGTTTTTAAAGAACATTTCAAACAATTGAAGTCAAAGATGCCTAGAATTATTTTTTAGCACTTTCTGTTACTTGAGTATGCAATTGGATATTTAAATGTTGCAACACAGTTAGGTTGGTATGGTGGTGGGATGATATTATATCTTACCAATAACCATTGTTTTCTCTTATGGATGGGTAGTTGAGCTGGTACTAATACCAAAGATGAAATCTTGGCCCTTTGAGGTCTTCTGAGATTTGCCACTTACAAAGGAATTATGTCCCTTGAGGTGTTGGGAGATTCTAGAGTTGTTGTTGATTAGGTTGCGGGGACCTCTTCTCTTCAGGTGACTGTTTTGGAACATTGGTGTAACCGGGTCAAATCATTACAAACAACTTTCAACTACATATTCTTTGAACATATTTATAGATAGTTTAATACCGAGGTGGATAGACTTTCAAAAAAAAATTATTGGCTCACTGGAAGGATTACTATTTATTGAAGAAATAAAGGACAAATATGTGTTGTCAAAGGGATCCCTCCATTTTTATTAATGCGTTTTGTTAGAGGGTTTTATCTTGGTCCAACTTTTGGCATGGTTTTTTGTTTTTGATTGGAAGAGTGTAACTAAGTTTCTATCATCCCTATGTGGTACTATTTTCAAATAGATTGTTAGATTATGTCTTTATATTTTGAACAGTATAAATAATGAAGTTAGATTTATATGGAAATATCAGATTTTGATGTATGCAATATGGCATGACAAAAACATATGAACAATCATTTTTTAAGGTTATAAATTGTTATAAACAATTTTATATTTGATTCACCTATTAATAACAAGAAACTGTTTTCTTCTCCTCGAAAAAAAAAAAAACAAACACTTCTACCAATAAAATAGATATGTCCTCTAAACTTTCAAGTAAATTTGAATAAAAATTTATTTTGTTATTGTGCAATAAATATAAAAATATTAGAAATTTATTTACAAAGTAATCCTTCTAAATCTTTTTGATACTTTTCATATATATATATATATATATATATATATTCATTTTAACATTGGTGTTTAATGATTTGTATTTATAACAACACCCCACTTTGACATCCAAACCAATATCATCTTCCCACCCACATCCATGCCCTCTTTTAACATCCTACTTCCAATGATATCCAAATTTTTTTTGACACGCTTCCTTCCTTTATATTGGGTCAGCCATAGGAACTTTCAATTTCTTATTTTTTGCAATGTCGTCATAATTGATTCATCATTGAACCATGACTTACATATGAGGGATTTGAGCACATAATAGAGATTTACATATTAAACCAGTATTCATGCATCTCCAACCTAATATCCCACTTCCACCAAAATCCAATTACAAGTCCATTGACCTTTAATGAGTTGCATGTAGAAAGGAGAATTTATAACATGTAAAATAAACTATTTTAGTGTAAAATTTATTATTTAAAAAAAAAAATTAATATTATCACCCTAATTTATTTATTTTGTAAATTTCATTTTCCTACTTATTAACTTACACCACTAATGTGATTATAAGCATGGAATATATATAAAAGAAATACTATAGATTTTTTAGAAAAAGTACTAACACAAGTTCAGGTAAAAAATTTACCTTTGAAAGATTCAAACCTTAAAAAGGTAATAACAACACCTCACTTTGACCTCAAGTCAATATCCTCTTTCAATTGACATCCATGCCCTCTTTTAACATCCTACTTCCAACTACATCCAAACAATCTTTAACACAATTCCTTTCCTTTTTGTATATTCTTAAATGCATCTTTTTAATAGTGATATTTACTAATTTGCATGTATAACGACACTCCATTATCATGCATCTCCAACCTATTATTGCACTTCCACTAAAACCAAGGAACCTTCTTTGACAGGCCTCTCATCTTTTAATACTGGACATTGACCTTTAACGAGTTACATCCAAAATGAAGAATTTATAATAGGTAAAATAAACTATTTTGGTGTCAAAATTTACGCTTTACCATTTTCAAAAAAAATATATTAATATAATTATTACCCTAACTTATTTATCTTTTTAATTTACTTTTTCTATTTATTAATTTACACCAATATTGTGAGGAATATATAAATAAATATTAAATATTTTTTGGATACTAGTGAAAGGTCACACTTCCACCTACTCAAGAAATTTGATGTAAATTGTAGTCATTATGCAATTTAACCATAATTAATAGAAAACTATCCACAATAGGGCTTGGAATATGTAAATTTTTTAATAAGCTGGTTATAACCATCAATTTTGACATATGTAAGCAATTCAAAATTCTAACCATGCTTCCACCCACTTCCAACTTTCCAAACTTTATTAGATACGGCTTGGAATATGTAAATTTTTTAATAAGTTAGTTATTATAACCATCAATTTTGACATATGTAAGCAATTCAAAATTCTAACCATGCTTCTACCCACTTCCAACTTTCCAAACTATATTTTCGAGCCCTCTTTAATATATATATATATATATATATAACTCTTTAAAGACAAATGCTAAAAATAATCTATAGTATATATATATATATATATATATATATATATATACTATAGATTATTTTTAGCATTTGTCTTTAAAGAGTTACATGTAAAATGGAGGAAATGAATTACAGTTATAAAACTAAAATCAATTATTTTAGCTTCTCATAAATAATTTCCATCAATAAAATAAATACTTTTGATTATTATTTTGTAATTAATATATTAATGTTATTACTTTGACACGGAATAACAACACCCCATTTTGTCATCAAGTCAACATTTTCTTATAATCTACATTTATGTCATCTTTTAACATCCAAATATATCCAAACCCTCTTTGACACGATTCCATTCCTTTTTATATATTCTTAGAGGCATCTTTAACAAATTTGTATTTAATAAGTTACATGTATCATAACACTCCACTTTTGAGGCATCTCCAACCTATTATCTCACTTTCACTAAGGTAGAAATCTTATTTTTAACCTCTGTTAGTACTTCCACTAACCTCGTAACCTTCTTTGACACACCTCGCATCTTTTAATACTTAATGCTAGACATTGAATTTTAATGAGTTGCATGTCAACATTGAGATTATAACCACTAAATATATATAATAATAACTTTTAATACTTAATGCTAGACATTGAATTTTAATGAGTTGCATGCTAACATTGAGATTATAACCACTAAATATATATAACAAATTATTAGAGATTTTTTTGATACTAGTAAAAGGTCATACTTCCATTCATCAAAGGAATTTGAGATAAATTTTAGCCCTTATATAATTTAGCTATAAATATGGTATCCACAAAATGGTTTGAAATGTGTGAAATTCCAACTTTCCAAACTTTATATGATATTCTTGTTTTATTTATATTGTTAACATTGTACCATTGGTGTTTAATAGGATATATACTATCAAGTTATGTTAACATTGTACAATTCGTGTTACCATTGGTGTTTAAGAGTTGCGTGTAGAATGGAGATAAGGAAATATAGTCGTAAAAGCTAAAATAAAGTATTAATAATGATGCTAATAAGATAAATATTTTTTATTCATATTTTTTAAATAATATATTATTGATATTATCTTGAAAGATTCAAAACATGAAATAACAACAATACACTTTGACTTCAAGTCAATATCCTCCTACCACCGACCTCCATGCCCTCTTTTAACATCCAAACCCTCTTTGACAGGTTTGTTGTTATTTTTATATATTTTTAGATGCATCTTTAACATTCTTATTCAACCTTGAAACCTTCTTTGACAAGTTTCATCTTTTACATTGACCACTTCCACTAACCTCGAAACCTTTATTTCGGAAATTTTTCAAAATCATGCCCCAAAAATTCATCTATCCAATTTAATTAAATGACCAATTTTTTATCCAATTTAATTAAATGACCAATTTTTTATCCAATTTAATTAAATAACCAATTTTTTAAAATGGTTACACTACACTCATAAAAAAGGAAAATTTATAACCCTAAGAGCACTTTCCAAAAGGGCACCAAAAAAAGCCTATAAATAGAAATATATTGGCAAGATGGAAGAATAAATAGAAATATATTGGCAAGATGGAAGAACATAACAAAAGCATACTTTTCATTTTTTAACCTCTTTGAGTACTTGGCTGTTTTCTTCCCCTGTTTTTTTTTTATTTTTAACCTCTGTTAAGTACCTGGCTGTTTTTTCTCAACAGAGCGCTGTTTTTTTAACCTCTGTTAGTGCTTTGTTGTTATGTACTTAGCTGTTTTTTAACAGAGAGCTGTTTTTTTAACCTCTGTTAGTGCTTTGCTGTTATGTACGTTAGTAAAGCAGAGATCCATTTTTCCCTCGAAGCTTTTACGTTGTTGCTAAGTTCTTGATAAACTATCACAGTTAGCAGAGTTCTTGATAAGTTATGGACAGACTGTCTGCATTGCCAGACAGTCTCCTATGCGTCATCCTTAACAAACTCCACTGGAGTAACTCCCTGAGAGAGGTAGTCAAATGCTCCGTGCTTTCTAAACGTTGGAGAGTCCTTCACAGAGAACTGCAGAGCCTGTTCCTCGATCCCTATCTTCTCACACCGCCCCATCTCCGACCTCCCACTCCCGATGATCCCCTCTCCGTGGCAGCCGTGGAGAATATAATATCCAACGTCTTGCAGTCGCAATCGGCGGATCTCTTGACCGTTCGCCTCACCAACGACATGGCTTCCTCATGGGATCTCCATGCGACTTCGATCCAATGGCGGTTTACCCGCCAAAGCGTATCGAATTGGTTGGAGTGCATTGCCAGGAAGAATGTAAAAGTACTCATTCTGAGAGATTCCCCGGAAAAGGAAATCCCGGCCCCGGCCTTTTTCTCCTGCACTTGTCTCACTGTGCTCGTACTCTACAACTATATTCTCACTCGTCTTCCAACCCAATTCGCCGGATTTAAAGATCTCTTGGACTGCGCCTTCGTCTCTATCGACCTGACAGATGAGTCTTTAGCGGCCTATATTTCACACTGCTCTCGTCTCTCGAGACGTCAGTTAGTGAATTGTGATGGTCTGCGAAGGCCTGTGATTTCCAGTCTCTCCCTTACAGATTTAGTTGTGTTTGTCTATGGCATGGAAGTTTTAACTGTGAATTGTCCCAGACTTAAAAAACTCCGGGTCTTCACAAAAATAAATGACATAATAGTGAATGGAGTGTTGTTTGGCGAGCTATCCCTGGCTATCAAAACGATGGAACTGCATATTGGAAATAATTTGAATGCCTTGTTGTTGGATTCAAGTTATACAAATTGTTCGGCAGACAAATTTCTTGAGATAATGGGAAGCTTGAAATCGTTGAAGGTGCTTGAAATTTCTCTCTCTGGACTGCGAAGGGCGGCTGTTCCTGTTCTTAACCTACTTGCTAGGCTTCCTAATCTGGAGCGTTTTGCCCTGAAGGGACACCTTATTTTGGTAAGATCCATATGAGCCTTGAATTTGAATTTATTATTAAGCATCAAAGCATGCATGTTTAAATGATTTTAGTTTCTGAGCATTACCATTTGCTATGTAGGAGGAGTTACAGGGAAATTCAATGCCATCATATTTAACTTTTATAGTTGCCAATCTTCAGTCACTAGAGATACATATCAACAACTGTGATGAGACAGAAATTGGTTTTTTGAGTTGCCTGCTCCAAAGATCCCCTCTGCTCAAAAGCTTTAATTTTGCATTTCCAAATGATCCTGAAGGTGAACAAAGGAACCTGTTTTTAAATAACTGGACCAATGTGAAGAAAGCTCATGAAGAAGGAAAGATACCAGAAAAGATATGCGAATTTATCTTTTATTTCTAACATTTTTTTCCAGATTGCTGCATGATCAAAATGCAAGAATATACACTACTATATTTTGTTTGTGTTTTTCAAAAAGCCGGGACTGCTAATTGGCAAGGGTTTAAGGGTTTTTATTGGACACTATATTCTGTTATTAAAATGTCAAGGGGTTTACAATGCCAGGACTGTTAAATGGTAAGGACTGTTAAATGGCAAGGGTTTTTATTGGACACTATTTTCTGTTATTAAAATGTCCAGGGGTTTACAATGCCACGACTGTTAAATGGCAAGGAATGTTAAATAGCAAGGGTTTTTATTGGACACTATTTTCTGTTATTAAAATGTCAAGGCCTTTACAATGCCATGACTGTTAAATGGCAAGGGTTTTTATTGGACACTATATTCTGTGTTTCTAAAATGTCAAAACTAGATTGCTTAATGGTAAGGAGTTTTATGGGATACTCAGCATATATATGAATTTTATTGCTAATAATATTATTAATTTGTGTTAAAACATATTGTTTTTCGACTAAATAAAGCTCTCTATAGCTTGAAGCAAGCACCCAGAGAATGGCACATCAAAATTGACAAGTATTTGGGTGAGCACTGGTTCCAACAGAGTCCTTCAGAACCCAATCATTACATCAAAAGCACTGGAGATTATGTAATTATTCTAGTCATATATGTAGATGACATTATCATCATAGGTAGGGAAGTAGGGGCAATATCACAAGTAAAATCCAATTTATGTGCAACTTTTGACATCACTAACTTAAGCCTCCTACATTATTACATTATTGCTTAGGTTTAGAAGTTTGTAAAATAAATAAACATATTCCTCTTTCACAAACAAAGTATGCCAAAAGTTTGTTAGACAAGTTAGGATGGTAGATTGCAAATATTCATCTACACCTATGGAGAAAGGGCTAAAAATTTTATCCAAGATTGATTTTACAATAGTTAATGAATCAATATATATATGGACACATGGATTAGGGTCTCCTAACCAGACTCATGTTTATGCTTTATAGAAGGTGATTGCGCATGTAAGGGTTGTCATAGCCATCTTAGCACACCTCATTATGCCCACTTGGACCTATTTTTATTATATATAGACCCTCCTCATGGCTCAAGCAAGCCAATATGATGATGATGCCATCCTTTGAAGAAGCCATACCACCAAAGACAGGAGGGTGTTAAGGGAAAACGCACAATGTTTGGGTTAGATGGGGAATGACACCCTCCTCCCATGCTCAACATTCCATCAAAGTTGCATCAATTCATCACATTTATCATTACTTTATGTTGTATGAGGTTTTGTCCCTGACTTGTGGATGACAAACCCTAAGAAACTCATTGAAAGTTATTTAAGATAGTTTAGGCTGGTAGGATTGTAAAAGAGGTTAGTTTGTACTAAAAATAATATAAATAAGGCAACTCCCCGTCATTTTGAATCAATATTAGGGGATCAAATGAAGCACTACTTCTCTTTTCTTTCACTCTACTTGGGGTAAAGTGATGCACACCTCTTTCCCTTTGTGATTTTTTGGGTTTTAAAGGATGTAATGAAGTGTTTTGGTGTTGTTATTGGTGATTTTTTCAAGGCTTTTTCTAGTGAACGGATTCTTTGGAGGATGTATGCTCTCTTCTCCTTTCCTCTACAATTGTAGTAAGATCTCTTGTGTTTCCTTCTCTTGTTATGCCAAGAGGTGACCAAGGTAAGGTTAAATTATAGGTTTTTATGCACAATTGCTTGTCTTGTTAATTGGGATTATTTATCCATATCTCTTTGGATATTATTCTATAGTAAAAGGCCTTTGAATTTTCATTTTTTCTAACTAGGAGCTTAATCAACATAACCTAGTTTTTGGGTTGCTTGGTTTTGTCCTAGTTCATACAAAGTACAATTGTCAAAATTCATGGAAGATGCATTGATCACGATCCCTTGTAGCCTTAAAATAGGAATAATTAGGGTTTCAAAATCCCTTATATTCAATAGATATAATATTTTTATGAAATTCCTTTCCTTTTATGCAAAAATTATAAAAAATGGAAAATTGGAAAAACCCTAAAAATAGTATTTTTCTTTGAAAATTTCCAAAAAATAGTGAGTTTTATGCTTGGTTATTTAGATATGATTTTTTTTAGTGTTAATTTACTTTTTTTAACTTTGGAGCTTTGGAATAATATTGAAAATTTCATAAAAAGTGGAAAATTTGGTACAAGGTTATTTTTGGTCAAATTCTAGATCACTTGGGAGGACCCTAGGAGGATTTGTCCTATCCTATTTTTCTAATATGGTTTGAATGTGGTAATAGTGGTTTACTGTATATTTCTTGTTCCCATTTTAGTGCCTAAAATTTCTCTATAGAGGGTCACTCTATTACAAACAAGTGCTCCCTCCTCTCCTCTTTGTCGTGAGCTTTGGTTCACTGTTTTCCGAGCAATTTGGGAGATATCATCATTTTTGTCTCGATGTTTTACATAGAGGTTTTGCTGTACAAATATAAGATATACAGTTTTTATTAACTCCCTTGGTCATCTGGTTAATGGTTCATATCTTTTGGTGACTCCATTTAGGCACTGGTTTACTATCTTTCAAGGATATTTTGTGGGGATAGTCTTGCTTTCTTGACTTGATTTTGTATGGTTATTTCTACCATATTCCAGGGATCCTCTTGTGTCCCATAAGGTAAGGGTTTAAAGAGAAAGGGGGATGCATAGAGGTGACATTGGGTGCACTTCCTTTAATTGTTCCAATCATTAGCACCGACTCCACTCATTTCAACTGGATCCACTTACGACATTTGGGTCCACATAAGTAATTTGGTTCCACATAAATTCTGACATTGGCCAAGTGCTAGTTTATGAGGTAACAATCAAGAATCCAATTTTTTTCAATACATCAACAAATCGAACGAGAATTTCATGATATTTTGTAAAAATCCAATCCCAATTACAAGTAGCACGATGATCAACATTAGGTTCCACACAAGTTTTAGGTGGGAGATAAGTTAAAGGATTTAGATAGCCCTGTGATATATGTTGGTCAATCTTCTTATAAAGTTATTCTTATTAAAAATTTCTTGTATGTGTATTAAGCAGTCGTAAAAAATCGAGGTAAACCCAATTTCCTTAATTCGCTATCAAAATGTAACGATGTGGAAAAAAAGGGACAAGGAAGAGAAGTTGAACAAGAAGGTTTTGAATCCAGGGGAAGGTGGGGATTTAAGTAAGGAGTATATCCCTATCTATGCTTGTTTGTATGGTTTAGCTTCTATTTCTCCTCATAGTATAGATTCTATGGAACAAAGTGTTGGAACCTAAGGTTGTGCAGGTTCATCACACTCCTAGATCTTGTGGAGACAGTAAATCAATAGACTACAGTCGCATATCAATCGAAAGGAGGCTCAAATGAGAGAGTTGAATAATCGACTCAATGGTCAGTAAGATTTTGGTCGTAACGACTACAACAAACAAATACACTTTGGGACATTGTGGATTTTTTGGAAATTGTTACAACCAACAACCCCTATTTGTGGACCAAATCTTCCCCACTTCTAGGGATTTCATTAGATATGGATACTATAAAAGTACAACCCTATGGGTTGTGTTTATATTCCCGATCGTAATATGTAAAGTATGCATTGTGGTGTTCTCATCACGATGCACCATGCTCAAGTGTTGTAATGGTGTCTTTAGACACCACCTTTCTTCTTGGAACGTTGTTCCCTTCTATCATTTCTTTTGTATTCTATAGTTCAAGGTAAAGAGGTTCCCAAACATGGTATCATAACTATTGGTTTTGACCTAGACCTATTGTCTACGAATCGTGCTAAGTCAAATCTAGGGTTGATCGACTCTGGTCTGAAGATTTATTGTCTTATACCTCTTCTTGAACTTTTATCAGAACTATTTGATTAGAAGGATGAATTCCAAGGTAGATCATATTGTTCTTAATGGATATAATTATGCAATCTGGGAGACAAACATGGAGACTTTTTGAATATCAAGGGACTATGGAAGTATACGAATATTTCTAATGTTGATCCAATAAATGATAGTGCTAATTTGATCATCGATGTAAACAAGGATGAATATTTTGGGGTCATCATGACCTACATTTCGAGGGATATTCGATTTCACACAAGCAGGATCGACTTTCCTCATGCCATCGAGACTAAGATGAAGACTCTATTCGACAAGGCAAATGAAGTTGAGTCGATGAAGATAAATAAAGAGTTGATCTCTCTGGAACCTCTTTCCTTTGATCAGATTGAGGACTATATAACTTGTGTCAAGGAGCTATAACTGAAATTGGGTGAATTTGGAAAGGATTTTACAAAGAAGGATGGACAACTCATTGAACTAGTTCTGATGAATTTGAAGACACCATATGATGTCTTATGTTCCTCCTTTCACACCAACTACATATCACACAAGCAATATGGTAAGGATTTTACCTTTGATACTTTATGTGATCTATTAATTAAATACCAACATTGGTAGCAAGCACCTGGCTCACTTGCTTAAAAGAAAGGTCAAGCAAAGTTATAAAATTCATGCTCGACCAGATCATTGAATATAATGTATCGACCAACACACAAAAGAGTCATCATTTTCGAAGAAGGATCGAAAGAAGAATACTTGTCGACATTATGGAAAAGTGGGACATGTCAAGAATAATTGTTGCAAGAAGATGAAGGATTTGGAAGAAAATTTCAAGCACCTCGAGGATAGTGCATCGAATGGTCCATCAATCAATCGAACTGCTGAAAATTATACCTTCTCTATAATTACTTATCTAGCATCACATGCCCATACCACTCGGATAGAATGTAGTTGATTTTGGATGAACTCCTCATATGTCTAAATATGCTTCTCTGTTCTCATTCTTAATTGGAGCTCCATAAAAAAATATTTATGTAGCTGATGACTATGCTCTCATTGTCATTGGAAGTGGAGATGTTGAATGTCAGCATGGTCTAATATCAAATGTCTATCATGTGCCTAGTCTGAGCGCGAACTTGTTGTCGGTTGCTCAACCTACATAGACTAAGAAGGTTGTGGAGTTTTGGCTATATCACTTTATCGTAAAGGATATGAGGATTGGGGGGGAAACTATTTCTTCAGGGAATATAGATCCCAAAGAAAAACATTATAATTTCCATGATTTATCCCGATCAATTGAATTAACGAAAGAAATTTTAGTGACTGGATCGACTGCACTCATTGCAGAGACATATGACATAAGTCAAATTTGGAATGGACGACTTGGACATCTAATTTTTCGATGTTTAAAGATGATGGTAACTCACAACATGGTTACTGGCCTCCCAAATAATGTCCCACCTGAATGGAGTTTGTAGAGCATGTATGCTTGGAACACATTATCAGGCACCCTTTGATTCCAGGAAAGCATGACAATCACATAATCGACTGTAACTTGTTCACAATGATCTCTGTTGCATGAAAAAGCCTTCATTAGAAGGTACAAAGTATATTTTAACCTGTATTGATGATTTATCTAGATTTAGATGGGTATGTTTCTTGAAGAATAAGATTCAAGTCACTGAAAGATTCAAGGAATTGAGAGCATTGGATGAGAAGAAATGCGGTCATCCCATTAAATGTTTGAGATCAAACAATGGTGGTGAATATGTGAGTCGATAGTTTGAAGAGTATCTCTTGGAAAATGGTATTTATTGGTAGAGATATCCCTCACACCCCTCAGTAGAATGGATTCATAAAGAGGAAGAATCATAATTTGGTGGAAATGTCTAGGTGCCTAATGCAGACCAAAGATCTTCCGACAAAGTTTTGGGAAAAAATTGTTTACTATTCAAAATATCTCATAAACCTTGTACCAACTAGAGGAGTCGCTGACATGACTCCAGTTGAGAAGTGGAATGGCAAGAAACCCTCTGTCAGACACCTTATATCCTTTGGATGTGTTTATTAGGTGCATATTAGTGATAACCGCAGGAAGAAACTGGATGCAAAGAATCATGCACTTGCATCATGATGGGATACTCTGATGTGTCGAAATCCTAATATTGTTTGATCCTGTCAAACAACAAGTTATCTTAAGCAGAAGTGCCATATTTGATGAAATGATTTCAGGTAATAAGCGATTGAAGTCCTCGTATGGTCTCTTGGATAGTGATCCATTTGACAATCTTGAAGTATTTTGATCGACTATACCCATCTATGGAGTTTGGACCATATCGAAAAATTCTGAGTCAATTGGTAGTATTTCTACCATGACTGTAGAATTCAATAGCCTGACTTCCCCAACTCATTCGACTGTTGATAACCGACTTGAATCATCGCCAACGTGTTTACCTAAGTGGTATGTTAAGACAATTGAATCTCTTGGATCAAATGTTGGAGATTCTAGTACTGGTCGAAAGACTCATAGTCATAAACAATGTGGAAGCATTTCATTAATGGTGCGTGTTCTTGAAACCTATTATCCTGACACTTATGTTGATGCTCAGCATGTTCCAAAATAGGAAAACACTATGACTGCTGGAATTTATTCCTTGAAGAAGAATCAAACATGGGAATTTGTTCCTCGACCAAAAGGAAAGAATGTCATGAAGTGTTGATGGGTCTATAAGACCAAGTTTACTTCTGATGGTGATTTTGAATGCCACAAGGCTTGTTTGGTCACTCTCATTAAGAAGGCATCGGCTACATTGAAACCCTTTCCCTTGTTGCAAAGATGAACTATGTTCGACTAATAATTTCCCTCACTACTTGTTTTGAATAGGAGCTTCATCAAATGAATTTTTCTAAGTTCTTTTCTTCATGGAGATTGGATTGAAGAAATATATATGGAGAAACCTCTTGTATTTGTAACATATTCTAGTCTTGTTTGTCGACTCAAAATTTCATTGTATGGTTTGAAATAATGATGGCAAGGGCTCAAACTACCCTTACCTCGAGGATCTTTCAACTCAATTAAACCAACAAGATAGCCTAATTTATAACATAATACATAGAAAGTCACAGGCCTACGCTTTTTTGCTAACTTCAATAGTCATTCACCAAGATTTAGCAAGTACCATCAAAGCATTTCTGAATCTCACTAAAACTCTTGCCACATTTGGCAAGTCATAACCTCGCCAAATCTTCTAGCGCTCCCACTATACTTGTCTGCAGTTCATTACACCAATCATTTGGGTCTCTCCGTTCTCACCTGTTTCTACAAGATTTATCAACCTGAGGCTGCAGCAGAATATTAACATATCTAATTCCCCAATCTTCAATGCAACCTTCAACAACTCACCACGATTTCCAGATTTGGGCGCATTCCTAAATCTGGAAACAACTTATCAACTTATGTAGAGGTCCATAACCACTTCCAGCATTCCAGACTTGGAAATTCCTTCAATTTGCTTACTATTTCTTAAGGAAATTCAATCCCTCAGACATTCGATCATTAATCCCTATTATCTGATCGCTACTCTCCTCTTCCAGACTGCAAATGTTCAGTCTCTACATGAATTAAATGCGAATCATGTGTTCTTCCTGGTCGTCTCTTGCTCAGACTTCAAGCACCTAGCCTATAGGTGATTACGATGTTCCTTCTGTCAAATAGAGAAATATTTACGCCCTTCTATTCCAGTTCGCTCAAAATATCGATTCAACGCCGGTAAATCGCCTTACCAATTATTCATGAGTTGGAATCTAATTCCCAATGCTTAGACCCCTACGATCCACTTTTATTACTTGTTATTGCATAGATAACCTTCTTCTATCGATTGGTTCTTCTGATAAAGAGATCCACCCTGTCGGCTCTCACATTTACAAAATGAAATTTCCTCTATCGAGCCTTCAAAAAAACCTAATATGTCTATCCACACTCACAGTCATCTATTTGATAATGAGTCTTTCTTCCTTATCCTGTACAGGGTTGGATTTATACCGAATCCCAAGCTTGATTTCCCAAATTGAATTCAGCTCTACTCTGTCTATACAAGAATTTATCATG
The DNA here is from genome assembly GCA_027924585.1 of Larix kaempferi. Lineage (NCBI taxonomy): Eukaryota > Viridiplantae > Streptophyta > Pinopsida > Pinales > Pinaceae > Larix > Larix kaempferi. The sequence goes on along the minus strand of BSBM01000734.1, from coordinate 77,023 downwards.
CTTGTCTCATCCACAGAAAACTACATGTACTCATCTTCAATCCTTAAACTAGGATCCGTTCTCTTTTCATGATAGAACAATTCCAGTCACGCGTACAATATACAAGGTAAATTGAATAAGAAACTCTTGGCCTTCTTCATACAGTCATCCACACATCCGACGGGTTCCTTTACAGGAATTTTCTAAAGTCTTTGACAAACTTTCTACAGAAATTGGAATCTCTTCTGCCCAATTTCATATGAACTGGAACCTCTTGCAGAGATTCTACCCGGCTCTGTTCTTCTTAGTTTACTATCAGGATTCATGCACAGAGTTAACCAATCACACCACTAACTAATATTCATCATTAGATTAACATTCAGAGGTGCATAAGCATACACATGAATGGCGAATCTACCTCTTCATTAATAAAAATAAACTTTACATACATCCAAGAGAAACCTGATTAACTTCTTCTTTGGCCTGCACCCTCTATTTGGAATTCACCAGATGCATAAATATATACACAGAAAGCGATGATTCTTCCCCTTTCATTACTCATGAAAACTGTACAAAATCAAAACCCTAATCTATTCTATGTCTCCCTCCTCTTCTTGGACATCTTTTTATTTTTATAAGTGTCCGTAGGATTACATTCCTCTCTACAAGACTGAGCTTCAATTTCATTAGAACTAACTCCCCCACTCACTATACTGTTCCCAAATTGAAGCAACAGTTCCTAAAAATAGAACTTCGATCCTATCTTACTAATGACTCATCAAAACAGACTCTTATCTCTCCTCGAGTCACTCCTTTTCTTAAGGAATCGGTTATCATGACTCATACTATAATGACACCTAATACAATTTAAAACCTTCTTACTAACTATGAGAAAAATTAAACATTATACAAAGGATTTACAATTCAACCCCTCGTTACGCCAGTGTCATGAAATTTAGAATCTGACCCAGCTTTAAAGTTTTTATTGAGAGCAAATTCCCCTGCATCAAATAGGCACCTCATGCTTGGTATGAGAAGATTGATCGTTTATTTGTCAATCTTGGCTTTAAACGTTGTGAATCTGATCACAATATTTATGTAAAGAGGGTCCTCAACACAAAGGTCCTTTAGAGAATTTCCCTTGGAGTTTTTTTCTCCATGATCTTGACAACTTTTGACATTCAAGGAGTTTGGGGCACTCCAAAATCTATCACCCTTAAGAGTATTGTTTACCTTACTAATCCAGATATCATGTTGATACATGAGATGATGTGTAGTGGCATACAACCTTGTGAAATATTTCTTAAAATTTTCTTTGGGTGGGAATGTCATTTAACTGATGCAGATGGTCTCTCTAGGGGATTATTTTTTGTCTAGACACGTTTAGTTTTTTATTTGAAACCCTTCTCTACATGTGTAATCATTTTACTAGAAGGGAGGAGTATAGAGTTGGAAATACTGATAAGGGTAGTTAATTGTTATGGCCCTTATGCCGATAGACATAGGTTCTGGGATTGGGTCGATGCTAGTGGTATCTTGAAGGATTCTTTTTTTATATTTGGTGGTGATCTGAATATGACAACATCGACTTGTAAAATTTTGGGGAACTATCCTTGTTGGATACTATCGCTAGTTATTCTCATCAGTTGTTTCAGGGGGATAATCTAATTAACACCAGTCCTTCTTCCTTATCTCGTACTGGGTGAAATGGGAGGCTGGGTGAGGAAGGGGTTTCCAAGTGTCTCGACAGATTCTTCAATGGTTCATTTTGATTATATCTTTAAGGATTCTATCCATTCTAATATAATTTCTCAACTACAAGTTGTTCATAACTACCCCATATTTTTATCTCCTGAAGAGGTTTAAATGATCGAAATGGAAGTATTCTTGAATGAAATTGAAGAGGCCTTAAAGAAATTTTCTAGATAAAAAATTATTGGGACAGATGGTTGGACAATTTAATTCTTTTGGATTTTTTTTATCTTGTAGGTAATGATCTTTTGGAGGTGGTGGAGGAATCTATAATTCAAGGGTATGTTTCAGGATCTTTAAACTCCACATTTATTGCACTAATTCCTAAGAATGTAAATCCTGAAACCTTTAATGGTTACATACCTATCTCCCTTTGAAATTTGGTCGATAAGATCATCACTAAAGTAATCTCTAACATGATAAAACCAAAATTGGCAGAGTTCATGTCTAAAGAGGAGTTCAATTTCCTTTCCAAAAAAAAATATTGGATTCTAGTGGGGTTACATAAGAGTGTTTACACTCAATTAAAATAAATAAATTGGCATATTTGATATTAAAAATGGATTTGGTCAAATATTATGACAAAGTGATTGGTATTGTAGCATATTCCCCCTAGAAGTAACTGGTTGGATTACGGCATGTGTATCCTCGGCCAGTTTTGCAATGTTAGTGAATGGATCTGGTTTGTGGTGTAAGATATTGAAGGAAAAATACCTTAAAAAATATTGGGTGTTGGAGTGGATTATACTTCCAAATAAAACTCCTTCAAATGCATTAAACTTCTAGAAAGGTTTTATAAATTCTTATCCTTGGTTAGGTTCTTGGTTGGCCTAGAGAATTGGAAATGGAGAGAAGGTTCTCCTTGGAATCGATCCCTTTCTGGGGGGTGAGGATTTCTACAAACTCTCTCATTCTCTCACCTCATTTCTTTCAGCAAATGGCATTAGGCGTTTATTTTAGGTGAAGAAATATGGTCATGAGGTATTTTTTGAGTCATATTGGATACCAGCAAAAGGCTTGGGCTTGTTGGGTGATTATGCTGCAGAATGGAACTCTTATATTGCGGGTTTAAGGCATGTTGGTATCAGATTGTTAGATGAAGAAGATGAGCTATTGTGGTCTTGGAATGGCTCAACTTGACAGGTCATTGCAAAATTAGCATACAAAGCTATTTCCAATACTTCCATAAATTGTGTGGGAAAATGGTGGCATAAAAAAATATGGAGGTGGAACATCCCTCTAAAATTAAAATGTTTCACTTGGCTATGCTTAGAAAGTAGAATCATGACATGGGATAATATTATTAAACGAGGAAGAAGTGGCCCCAATTTATGTAGCTTATGCTCAAAGGATGTTGAATCGGTGAATCACTTATTTATTTATTGTATTTTTACTAAAAAAGTTTGGAATAATATTAAAATTTATCTTCAACTAATTGAGAATTGGGAATCATCTTCATTTGAACAAAGTATGGCGAATTGGTGTAAGAATGTTCCCATTTCTAAAGTACTTCCTATTTTCTCCAGCTAGGGGATTTGGATGTCTTGAAATGCTGTAATTTTTCAATATTTATCATTAAATTCCTCTGTTGTCAATTCTAAGATTCTTAGGGTTTTTAAAGAACATTTCAAACAATTGAAGTCAAAGATGCCTAGAATTATTTTTTAGCACTTTCTGTTACTTGAGTATGCAATTGGATATTTAAATGTTGCAACACAGTTAGGTTGGTATGGTGGTGGGATGATATTATATCTTACCAATAACCATTGTTTTCTCTTATGGATGGGTAGTTGAGCTGGTACTAATACCAAAGATGAAATCTTGGCCCTTTGAGGTCTTCTGAGATTTGCCACTTACAAAGGAATTATGTCCCTTGAGGTGTTGGGAGATTCTAGAGTTGTTGTTGATTAGGTTGCGGGGACCTCTTCTCTTCAGGTGACTGTTTTGGAACATTGGTGTAACCGGGTCAAATCATTACAAACAACTTTCAACTACATATTCTTTGAACATATTTATAGATAGTTTAATACCGAGGTGGATAGACTTTCAAAAAAAATTATTGGCTCACTGGAAGGATTACTATTTATTGAAGAAATAAAGGACAAATATGTGTTGTCAAAGGGATCCCTCCATTTTTATTAATGCGTTTTGTTAGAGGGTTTTATCTTGGTCCAACTTTTGGCATGGTTTTTTGTTTTTGATTGGAAGAGTGTAACTAAGTTTCTATCATCCCTATGTGGTACTATTTTCAAATAGATTGTTAGATTATGTCTTTATATTTTGAACAGTATAAATAATGAAGTTAGATTTATATGGAAATATCAGATTTTGATGTATGCAATATGGCATGACAAAAACATATGAACAATCATTTTTTAAGGTTATAAATTGTTATAAACAATTTTATATTTGATTCACCTATTAATAACAAGAAACTGTTTTCTTCTCCTCGAAAAAAAAAAAAACAAACACTTCTACCAATAAAATAGATATGTCCTCTAAACTTTCAAGTAAATTTGAATAAAAATTTATTTTGTTATTGTGCAATAAATATAAAAATATTAGAAATTTATTTACAAAGTAATCCTTCTAAATCTTTTTGATACTTTTCATATATATATATATATATATATATATATATATATATATATATATATATATTCATTTTAACATTGGTGTTTAATGATTTGTATTTATAACAACACCCCACTTTGACATCCAAACCAATATCATCTTCCCACCCACATCCATGCCCTCTTTTAACATCCTACTTCCAATGATATCCAAATTTTTTTTGACACGCTTCCTTCCTTTATATTGGGTCAGCCATAGGAACTTTCAATTTCTTATTTTTTGCAATGTCGTCATAATTGATTCATCATTGAACCATGACTTACATATGAGGGATTTGAGCACATAATAGAGATTTACATATTAAACCAGTATTCATGCATCTCCAACCTAATATCCCACTTCCACCAAAATCCAATTACAAGTCCATTGACCTTTAATGAGTTGCATGTAGAAAGGAGAATTTATAACATGTAAAATAAACTATTTTAGTGTAAAATTTATTATTTAAAAAAAAAAATTAATATTATCACCCTAATTTATTTATTTTGTAAATTTCATTTTCCTACTTATTAACTTACACCACTAATGTGATTATAAGCATGGAATATATATAAAAGAAATACTATAGATTTTTTAGAAAAAGTACTAACACAAGTTCAGGTCAAAAATTTACCTTTGAAAGATTCAAACCTTAAAAAGGTAATAACAACACCTCACTTTGACCTCAAGTCAATATCCTCTTTCAATTGACATCCATGCCCTCTTTTAACATCCTACTTCCAACTACATCCAAACAATCTTTAACACAATTCCTTTCCTTTTTGTATATTCTTAAATGCATCTTTTTAATAGTGATATTTACTAATTTGCATGTATAACGACACTCCATTATCATGCATCTCCAACCTATTATTGCACTTCCACTAAAACCAAGGAACCTTCTTTGACAGGCCTCTCATCTTTTAATACTGGACATTGACCTTTAACGAGTTACATCCAAAATGAAGAATTTATAATAGGTAAAATAAACTATTTTGGTGTCAAAATTTACGCTTTACCATTTTCAAAAAAAATATATTAATATAATTATTACCCTAACTTATTTATCTTTTTAATTTACTTTTTCTATTTATTAATTTACACCAATATTGTGAGGAATATATAAATAAATATTAAATATTTTTTGGATACTAGTGAAAGGTCACACTTCCACCTACTCAAGAAATTTGATGTAAATTGTAGTCATTATGCAATTTAACCATAATTAATAGAAAACTATCCACAATAGGGCTTGGAATATGTAAATTTTTTAATAAGCTGGTTATAACCATCAATTTTGACATATGTAAGCAATTCAAAATTCTAACCATGCTTCCACCCACTTCCAACTTTCCAAACTTTATTAGATACGGCTTGGAATATGTAAATTTTTTAATAAGTTAGTTATTATAACCATCAATTTTGACATATGTAAGCAATTCAAAATTCTAACCATGCTTCTACCCACTTCCAACTTTCCAAACTATATTTTCGAGCCCTCTTTAATATATATATATATATATATATATATATAACTCTTTAAAGACAAATGCTAAAAATAATCTATAGTATATATATATATATATATATATATATATATATATACTATAGATTATTTTTAGCATTTGTCTTTAAAGAGTTACATGTAAAATGGAGGAAATGAATTACAGTTATAAAACTAAAATCAATTATTTTAGCTTCTCATAAATAATTTCCATCAATAAAATAAATACTTTTGATTATTATTTTGTAATTAATATATTAATGTTATTACTTTGACACGGAATAACAACACCCCATTTTGTCATCAAGTCAACATTTTCTTATAATCTACATTTATGTCATCTTTTAACATCCAAATATATCCAAACCCTCTTTGACACGATTCCATTCCTTTTTATATATTCTTAGAGGCATCTTTAACAAATTTGTATTTAATAAGTTACATGTATCATAACACTCCACTTTTGAGGCATCTCCAACCTATTATCTCACTTTCACTAAGGTAGAAATCTTATTTTTAACCTCTGTTAGTACTTCCACTAACCTCGTAACCTTCTTTGACACACCTCTCATCTTTTAATACTTAATGCTAGACATTGAATTTTAATGAGTTGCATGTCAACATTGAGATTATAACCACTAAATATATATAATAATAACTTTTAATACTTAATGCTAGACATTGAATTTTAATGAGTTGCATGCTAACATTGAGATTATAACCACTAAATATATATAACAAATTATTAGAGATTTTTTTGATACTAGTAAAAGGTCATACTTCCATTCATCAAAGGAATTTGAGATAAATTTTAGCCCTTATATAATTTAGCTATAAATATGGTATCCACAAAATGGTTTGAAATGTGTGAAATTCCAACTTTCCAAACTTTATATGATATTCTTGTTTTATTTATATTGTTAACATTGTACCATTGGTGTTTAATAGGATATATACTATCAAGTTATGTTAACATTGTACAATTCGTGTTACCATTGGTGTTTAAGAGTTGCGTGTAGAATGGAGATAAGGAAATATAGTCGTAAAAGCTAAAATAAAGTATTAATAATGATGCTAATAAGATAAATATTTTTTATTCATATTTTTTAAATAATATATTATTGATATTATCTTGAAAGATTCAAAACATGAAATAACAACAATACACTTTGACTTCAAGTCAATATCCTCCTACCACCGACCTCCATGCCCTCTTTTAACATCCAAACCCTCTTTGACAGGTTTGTTGTTATTTTTATATATTTTTAGATGCATCTTTAACATTCTTATTCAACCTTGAAACCTTCTTTGACAAGTTTCATCTTTTACATTGACCACTTCCACTAACCTCGAAACCTTTATTTCGGAAAATTTTCAAAATCATGCCCCAAAAATTCATCTATCCAATTTAATTAAATGACCAATTTTTTGTCCAATTTAATTAAATGACCAATTTTTTATCCAATTTAATTAAATAACCAATTTTTTAAAATGGTTACACTACACTCATAAAAAAGGAAAATTTATAACCCTAAGAGCACTTTCCAAAAGGGCACCAAAAAAAGCCTATAAATAGAAATATATTGGCAAGATGGAAGAATAAATAGAAATATATTGGCAAGATGGAAGAACATAACAAAAGCATACTTTTCATTTTTTAACCTCTTTGAGTACTTGGCTGTTTTCTTCCCCTGTTTTTTTTTATTTTTAACCTCTGTTAAGTACCTGGCTGTTTTTTCTCAACAGAGCGCTGTTTTTTTAACCTCTGTTAGTGCTTTGTTGTTATGTACTTAGCTGTTTTTTAACAGAGAGCTGTTTTTTTAACCTCTGTTAGTGCTTTGCTGTTATGTACGTTAGTAAAGCAGAGATCCATTTTTCCCTCGAAGCTTTTACGTTGTTGCTAAGTTCTTGATAAACTATCACAGTTAGCAGAGTTCTTGATAAGTTATGGACAGACTGTCTGCATTGCCAGACAGTCTCCTATGCGTCATCCTTAACAAACTCCACTGGAGTAACTCCCTGAGAGAGGTAGTCAAATGCTCCGTGCTTTCAAAACGTTGGAGAGTCCTTCACAGAGAACTGCAGAGCCTGTTCCTCGATCCCTATCTTCTCACACCGCCCCATCTCCGACCTCCCACTCCCGATGATCCCCTCTCCGTGGCAGCCGTGGAGAATATAATATCCAACGTCTTGCAGTCGCAATCGGCGGATCTCTTGACCGTTCGCCTCACCAACGACATGGCTTCCTCATGGGATCTCCATGCGACTTCGATCCAATGGCGGTTTACCCGCCAAAGCGTATCGAATTGGTTGGAGTGCATTGCCAGGAAGAATGTAAAAGTACTCATTCTGAGAGATTCCCCGGAAAAGGAAATCCCGGCCCCGGCCTTTTTCTCCTGCACTTGTCTCACTGTGCTCGTACTCTACAATTATATTCTCACTCGTCTTCCAACCCAATTCGCCGGATTTAAAGATCTCTTGGACTGCGCCTTCGTCTCTATCGACCTGACAGATGAGTCTTTAGCGGCCTATATTTCACACTGCTCTCGTCTCTCGAGACTTCAGTTAGTGAATTGTGATGGTCTGCGAAGGCCTGTGATTTCCAGTCTCTCCCTTACAGATTTAGTTGTGTTTGTCTATGGCATGGAAGTTTTAACTGTGAATTGTCCCAGACTTAAAAAACTCCGGGTCTTCACAAAAATAAATGACATAAGAGTGAATGGAGTGTTGTTTGGCGAGCTATCCCTGGCTATCAAAACGATGGAACTGCATATTGGAAATAATTTGAATGCCTTGTTGTTGGATTCAAGTTATACAAATTGTTCGGCAGACAAATTTCTTGAGATAATGGGAAGCTTGAAATCGTTGAAGGTGCTTGAAATTTCTCTCTCTGGACTGCGAAGGGCGGCTGTTCCTGTTCTTAACCTACTTGCTAGGCTTCCTAATCTGGAGCGTTTTGCCCTGAAGGGACACCTTATTTTGGTAAGATCCATATGAGCCTTGAATTTGAATTTATTATTAAGCATCAAAGCATGCATGTTTAAATGATTTTAGTTTCTGAGCATTACCATTTGCTATGTAGGAGGAGTTACAGGGAAATTCAATGCCATCATATTTAACTTTTATAGTTGCCAATCTTCAGTCACTAGAGATACATATCAACAACTGTGATGAGACAGAAATTGGTTTTTTGAGTTGCCTGCTCCAAAGATCCCCTCTGCTCAAAAGCTTTAATTTTGCATTTCCAAATGATCCTGAAGGTGAACAAAGGAACCTGTTTTTAAATAACTGGACCAATGTGAAGAAAGCTCATGAAGAAGGAAAGATACCAGAAAAGATATGCGAATTTATCTTTTATTTCTAACATTTTTTTCCAGATTGCTGCATGATCAAAATGCAAGAATATACACTACTATATTTTGTTTGTGTTTTTCAAAAAGCCGGGACTGCTAATTGGCAAGGGTTTAAGGGTTTTTATTGGACACTATATTCTGTTATTAAAATGTCAAGGGGTTTACAATGCCAGGACTGTTAAATGGTAAGGACTGTTAAATGGCAAGGGTTTTTATTGGACACTATTTTCTGTTATTAAAATGTCCAGGGGTTTACAATGCCACGACTGTTAAATGGCAAGGACTGTTAAATAGCAAGGGTTTTTATTGGACACTATTTTCTGTTATTAAAATGTCAAGGCCTTTACAATGCCAGGACTGTTAAATGGCAAGGGTTTTTATTGGACACTATATTCTGTGTTTCTAAAATGTCAAAACTAGATTGCTTAATGGTAAGGAGTTTTATGGGATACTCAGCATATATATGAATTTTATTGCTAATAATATTATTAATTTGTGTTAAAACATATTGTTTTTCGACTAAATAAAGCTCTCTATAGCTTGAAGCAAGCACCCAGAGAATGGCACATCAAAATTGACAAGTATTTGGGTGAGCACTGGTTCCAACAGAGTCCTTCAGAACCCAATCATTACATCAAAAGCACTGGAGATTATGTAATTATTCTAGTCATATATGTAGATGACATTATCATCATAGGTAGGGAAGTAGGGGCAATATCACAAGTAAAATCCAATTTATGTGCAACTTTTGACATCACTAACTTAAGCCTCCTACATTATTACATTATTGCTTAGGTTTAGAAGTTTGTAAAATAAATAAACATATTCCTCTTTCACAAACAAAGTATGCCAAAAGTTTGTTAGACAAGTTAGGATGGTAGATTGCAAATATTCATCTACACCTATGGAGAAAGGGCTAAAATTTTTATCCAAGATTGATTTTACAATAGTTAATGAATCAATATATATATGGACACATGGATTAGGGTCTCCTAACCAGACTCATGTTTATGCTTTATAGAAGGTGATTGCGCATGTAAGGGTTGTCATAGCCATCTTAGCACACCTCATTATGCCCACTTGGACCTATTTTTATTATATATAGACCCTCCTCATGGCTCAAGCAAGCCAATATGATGATGATGCCATCCTTTGAAGAAGCCATACCACCAAAGACAGGAGGGTGTTAAGGGAAAACGCACAATGTTTGGGTTAGATGGGGAATGACACCCTCCTCCCATGCTCAACATTCCATCAAAGTTGCATCAATTCATCACATTTATCATTACTTTATGTTGTATGAGGTTTTGTCCCTGACTTGTGGATGACAAACCCTAAGAAACTCATTGAAAGTTATTTTAGATAGTTTAGGCTGGTAGGATTGTAAAAGAGGTTAGTTTGTACTAAAAATAATATAAATAAGGCAACTCCCCGTCATTTTGAATCAATATTATGGGATCAAATGAAGCACTACTTCTCTTTTCTTTCACTCTACTTGGGGTAAAGTGATGCACACCTCCTTCCCTTTGTGATTTTTTGGGTTTTAAAGGATGTAATGAAGTGTTTTGGTGTTGTTATTGGTGATTTTTTCAAGGCTTTTTCTAGTGAACGGATTCTTTGGAGGATGTATGCTCTCTTCTCCTTTCCTCTACAATTGTAGTAAGATCTCTTGTGTTTCCTTCTCTTGTTATGCCAAGAGGTGACCAAGGTAAGGCTAAATTATAGGTTTTTATGCACAATTGCTTGTCTTGTTAGTTGGGATTATTTATCCATATCTCTTTGGATATTATTCTATAGTAAAAGGCCTTTGAATTTTCATTTTTTCTAACTAGGAGCTTAATCAACATAACCTAGTTTTTGGGTTGCTTGGTTTTGTCCTAGTTCATACAAAGTACAATTGTCAAAATTCATGGAAGATGCATTGATCACGATCCCTTGTAGCCTTAAAATAGGAATAATTAGGGTTTTAAAATCCCTTATATTCAATAGATATAATATTTTTATGAAATTCCTTTCCTTTTATGCAAAAATTATAAAAAATGGAAAATTGGAAAAACCCTAAAAATAGTATTTTTCTTTGAAAATTTCCAAAAAATAGTGAGTTTTATGCTTGGTTATTTAGATATGATTTTTTTTAGTGTTAATTTACTTTTTTTAACTTTGGAGCTTTGGAATAATATTGAAAATTTCATAAAAAGTGGAAAATTTGGTACAAGGTTATTTTTGGTCAAATTCTAGATCACTTGGGAGGACCCTAGGAGGATTTGTCCTATCCTATTTTTCTAATATGGTTTGAATGTGGTAATAGTGGTTTACTGTATATTTCTTGTTCCCATTTTAGTGCCTAAAATTTCTCTATAGAGGGTCACTCTATTACAAACAAGTGCTCCCTCCTCTCCTCTTTGTCGTGAGCTTTGGTTCACTGTTTTCCGAGCAATTTGGGAGATATCATCATTTTTGTCTCGATGTTTTACATAGAGGTTTTGCTGTACAAATATAAGATATACAGTTTTTATTAACTCCCTTGGTCATCTGGTTAATGGTTCATATCTTTTGGTGACTCCATTTAGGCACTGGTTTACTATCTTTCAAGGATATTTTGTGGGGATAGTCTTGCTTTCTTGACTTGATTTTGTATGGTTATTTCTACCATATTCCAGGGATCCTCTTGTGTCCCATAAGGTAAGGGTTTAAAGAGAAAGGGGGATGCATAGAGGTGACATTGGGTGCACTTCCTTTAATTGTTCCAATCATTAGCACCGACTCCACTCATTTCAACTGGATCCACTTACGACATTTGGGTCCACATAAGTAATTTGGTTCCACATAAATTCTGACATTGGCCAAGTGCTAGTTTATGAGGTAACAATCAAGAATCCAATTTTTTTCAATACATCAACAAATCGAACGAGAATTTCATGATATTTTGTAAAAATCCAATCCCAATTACAAGTAGCACGATGATCAACATTAGGTTCCACACAAGTTTTAGGTGGGAGATAAGTTAAAGGATTTAGATAGCCCTGTGATATATGTTGGTCAATCTTCTTATAAAGTTATTCTTATTAAAAATTTCTTGTATGTGTATTAAGCAGTCGTAAAAAATCGAGGTAAACCCAATTTCCTTAATTCGCTATCAAAATGTAACGATGTGGAAAAAAAGGGACAAGGAAGAGAAGTTGAACAAGAAGGTTTTGAATCCAGGGGAAGGTGGGGATTTAAGTAAGGAGTATATCCCTATCTATGCTTGTTTGTATGGTTTAGCTTCTATTTCTCCTCATAGTATAGATTCTATGGAACAAAGTGTTGGAACCTAAGGTTGTGCAGGTTCATCACACTCCTAGATCTTGTGGAGACAGTAAATCAATAGACTACAGTCGCATATCAATCGAAAGGAGGCTCAAATGAGAGAGTTGAATAATCGACTCAATGGTCAGTAAGATTTTGGTCGTAACGACTACAACAAACAAATACACTTTGGGACATTGTGGATTTTTTGGAAATTGTTACAACCAACAACCCCTATTTGTGGACCAAATCTTCCCCACTTCTAGGGATTTCATTAGATATGGATACTATAAAAGTACAACCCTATGGGTTGTGTTTATATTCCCGATCGTAATATGTAAAGTATGCATTGTGGTGTTCTCATCACGATGCACCATGCTCAAGTGTTGTAATGGTGTCTTTAGACACCACCTTTCTTCTTGGAACGTTGTTCCCTTCTATCATTTCTTTTGTATTCTATAGTTCAAGGTAAAGAGGTTCCCAAACATGGTATCATAACTATTGGTTTTGACCTAGACCTATTGTCTACGAATCGTGCTAAGTCAAATCTAGGGTTGATCGACTCTGGTCTGAAGATTTATTGTCTTATACCTCTTCTTGAACTTTTATCAGAACTATTTGATTAGAAGGATGAATTCCAAGGTAGATCATATTGTTCTTAATGGATATAATTATGCAATCTGGGAGACAAACATGGAGACTTTTTGAATATCAAGGGACTATGGAAGTATACGAATATTTCTAATGTTGATCCAATAAATGATAGTGCTAATTTGATCATCGATGTAAACAAGGATGAATATTTTGGGGTCATCATGACCTACATTTCGAGGGATATTCGATTTCACACAAGCAGGATCGACTTTCCTCATGCCATCGAGACTAAGATGAAGACTCTATTCGACAAGGCAAATGAAGTTGAGTCGATGAAGATAAATAAAGAGTTGATCTCTCTGGAACCTCTTTCCTTTGATCAGATTGAGGACTATATAACTTGTGTCAAGGAGCTATAACTGAAATTGGGTGAATTTGGAAAGGATTTTACAAAGAAGGATGGACAACTCATTGAACTAGTTCTGATGAATTTGAAGACACCATATGATGTCTTATGTTCCTCCTTTCACACCAACTACATATCACACAAGCAATATGGTAAGGATTTTACCTTTGATACTTTATGTGATCTATTAATTAAATACCAACATTGGTAGCAAGCACCTGGCTCACTTGCTTAAAAGAAAGGTCAAGCAAAGTTATAAAATTCATGCTCGACCAGATCATTGAATATAATGTATCGACCAACACACAAAAGAGTCATCATTTTCGAAGAAGGATCGAAAGAAGAATACTTGTCGACATTATGGAAAAGTGGGACATGTCAAGAATAATTGTTGCAAGAAGATGAAGGATTTGGAAGAAAATTTCAAGCACCTCGAGGATAGTGCATCGAATGGTCCATCAATCAATCGAACTGCTGAAAATTATACCTTCTCTATAATTACTTATCTAGCATCACATGCCCATACCACTCGGATAGAATGTAGTTGATTTTGGATGAACTCCTCATATGTCTAAATATGCTTCTCTGTTCTCATTCTTAATTGGAGCTCCATAAAAAAATATTTATGTAGCTGATGACTATGCTCTCATTGTCATTGGAAGTGGAGATGTTGAATGTCAGCATGGTCTAATATCAAATGTCTATCATGTGCCTAGTCTGAGCGCGAACTTGTTGTCGGTTGCTCAACCTACATAGACTAAGAAGGTTGTGGAGTTTTGGCTATATCACTTTATCGTAAAGGATATGAGGATTGGGGGGGAAACTATTTCTTCAGGGAATATAGATCCCAAAGAAAAACATTATAATTTCCATGATTTATCCCGATCAATTGAATTAACGAAAGAAATTTTAGTGACTGGATCGACTGCACTCATTGCAGAGACATATGACATAAGTCAAATTTGGAATGGACGACTTGGACATCTAATTTTTCGATGTTTAAAGATGATGGTAACTCACAACATGGTTACTGGCCTCCCAAATAATGTCCCACCTGAATGGAGTTTGTAGAGCATGTATGCTTGGAACACATTATCAGGCACCCTTTGATTCCAGGAAAGCATGACAATCACATAATCGACTGTAACTTGTTCACAATGATCTCTGTTGCATGAAAAAGCCTTCATTAGAAGGTACAAAGTATATTTTAACCTGTATTGATGATTTATCTAGATTTAGATGGGTATGTTTCTTGAAGAATAAGATTCAAGTCACTGAAAGATTCAAGGAATTGAGAGCATTGGATGAGAAGAAATGCGGTCATCCCATTAAATGTTTGAGATCAAACAATGGTGGTGAATATGTGAGTCGATAGTTTGAAGAGTATCTCTTGGAAAATGGTATTTATTGGTAGAGATATATCCCTCACACCCCTCAGTAGAATGGATTCATAAAGAGGAAGAATCATAATTTGGTGGAAATGTCTAGGTGCCTAATGCAGACCAAAGATCTTCCGACAAAGTTTTGGGAAAAAATTGTTTACTATTCAAAATATCTCATAAACCTTGTACCAACTAGAGGAGTCGCTGACATGACTCCAGTTGAGAAGTGGAATGGCAAGAAACCCTCTGTCAGACACCTTATATCCTTTGGATGTGTTTATTAGGTGCATATTAGTGATAACCGCAGGAAGAAACTGGATGCAAAGAATCATGCACTTGCATCATGATGGGATACTCTGATGTGTCGAAATCCTAATATTGTTTGATCTTGTCAAACAACAAGTTATCTTAAGCAGAAGTGCCATATTTGATGAAATGATTTCAGGTAATAAGCGATTGAAGTCCTCGTATGGTCTCTTGGATAGTGATCCATTTGACAATCTTGAAGTATTTTGATCGACTATACCCATCTATGGAGTTTGGACCATATCGAAAAATTCTGAGTCAATTGGTAGTATTTCTACCATGACTGTAGAATTCAATAGCCTGACTTCCCCAACTCATTCGACTGTTGATAACCGACTTGAATCATCGCCAACGTGTTTACCTAAGTGGTATGTTAAGACAATTGAATCTCTTGGATCAAATGTTGGAGATTCTAGTACTGGTCGAAAGACTCATAGTCATAAACAATGTGGAAGCATTTCATTAATGGTGCGTGTTCTTGAAACCTATTATCCTGACACTTATGTTGATGCTCAGCATGTTCCAAAATAGGAAAACACTATGACTGCTGGAATTTATTCCTTGAAGAAGAATCAAACATGGGAATTTGTTCCTCGACCAAAAGGAAAGAATGTCATGAAGTGTTGATGGGTCTATAAGACCAAGTTTACTTCTGATGGTGATTTTGAATGCCACAAGGCTTGTTTGGTCACTCTCATTAAGAAGGCATCGGCTACATTGAAACCCTTTCCCTTGTTGCAAAGATGAACTATGTTCGACTAATAATTTCCCTCACTACTTGTTTTGAATAGGAGCTTCATCAAATGAATTTTTCTAAGTTCTTTTCTTCATGGAGATTGGATTGAAGAAATATATATGGAGAAACCTCTTGTATTTGTAACATATTCTAGTCTTGTTTGTCGACTCAAAATTTCATTGTATGGTTTGAAATAATGATGGCAAGGGCTCAAACTACCCTTACCTCGAGGATCTTTCAACTCAATTAAACCAACAAGATAGCCTAATTTATAACATAATACATAGAAAGTCACAGGCCTACGCTTTTTTGCTAACTTCAATAGTCATTCACCAAGATTTAGCAAGTACCATCAAAGCATTTCTGAATCTCACTAAAACTCTTGCCACATTTGGCAAGTCATAACCTCGCCAAATCTTCTAGCGCTCCCACTATACTTGTCTGCAGTTCATTACACCAATCATTTGGGTCTGTACAAGAATTTATCATGCTTGTCTCATCCACAGAAAACTACATGTACTCATCTTCAATCCTTAAACTAGGATCCGTTCTCTTTTCATGATAGAACAATTCCAGTCACGCGTACAATATACAAGGTAAATTGAATAAGAAACTCTTGGCCTTCTTCATACAGTCATCCACACATCCGACGGGTTCCTTTACAGGAATTTTCTAAAGTCTTTGACAAACTTTCTACAGAAATTGGAATCTCTTCTGCCCAATTTCATATGAACTGGAACCTCTTGCAGAGATTCTACCCGGCTCTGTTCTTCTTAGTTTACTATCAGGATTCATGCACAGAGTTAACCAATCACACCACTAACTAATATTCATCATTAGATTAACATTCAGAGGTGCATAAGCATACACATGAATGGCGAATCTACCTCTTCATTAATAAAAATAAACTTTACATACATCCAAGAGAAACCTGATTAACTTCTTCTTTGGCCTGCACCCTCTATTTGGAATTCACCAGATGCATAAATATATACACAGAAAGCGATGATTCTTCCCCTTTCATTACTCATGAAAACTGTACAAAATCAAAACCCTAATCTATTCTATGTCTCCCTCCTCTTCTTGGACATCTTTTTATTTTTATAAGTGTCCGTAGGATTACATTCCTCTCTACAAGACTGAGCTTCAATTTCATTAGAACTAACTCCCCCACTCACTATACTGTTCCCAAATTGAAGCAACAGTTCCTAAAAATAGAACTTCGATCCTATCTTACTAATGACTCATCAAAACAGACTCTTATCTCTCCTCGAGTCACTCCTTTTCTTAAGGAATCGGTTATCATGACTCATACTATAATGACACCTAATACAATTTAAAACCTTCTTACTAACTATGAGAAAAATTAAACATTATACAAAGGATTTACAATTCAACCCCTCGTTACGCCAGTGTCATGAAATTTAGAATCTGACCCAGCTTTAAAGTTTTTATTGAGAGCAAATTCCCCTGCATCAAATAGGCACCTCATGCTTGGTATGAGAAGATTGATCGTTTATTTGTCAATCTTGGCTTTAAACGTTGTGAATCTGATCACAATATTTATGTAAAGAGGGTCCTCAACACAAAGGTCCTTTAGAGAATTTCCCTTGGAGTTTTTTTCTCCATGATCTTGACAACTTTTGACATTCAAGGAGTTTGGGGCACTCCAAAATCTATCACCCTTAAGAGTATTGTTTACCTTACTAATCCAGATATCATGTTGATACATGAGACGATGTGTAGTGGCATACAACCTTGTGAAATATTTCTTAAAATTTTCTTTGGGTGGGAATGTCATTTAACTGATGCAGATGGTCTCTCTAGGGGATTATTTTTTGTCTAGACACGTTTAGTTTTTTATTTGAAACCCTTCTCTACATGTGTAATCATTTTACTAGAAGGGAGGAGTATAGAGTTGGAAATACTGATAAGGGTAGTTAATTGTTATGGCCCTTATGCCGATAGACATAGGTTCTGGGATTGGGTCGATGCTAGTGGTATCTTGAAGGATTCTTTTTTTTATATTTGGTGGTGATCTGAATATGACAACATCGACTTGTAAAATTTTGGGGAACTATCCTTGTTGGATACTATCGCTAGTTATTCTCATCAGTTGTTTCAGGGGGATAATCTAATTAACACCAGTCCTTCTTCCTTATCTCGTACTGGGTGAAATGGGAGGCTGGGTGAGGAAGGGGTTTCCAAGTGTCTCGACAGATTCTTCAATGGTTCATTTTGATTATATCTTTAAGGATTCTATCCATTCTAATATAATTTCTCAACTACAAGTTGTTCATAACTACCCCATATTTTTATCTCCTGAAGAGGTTTAAATGATCGAAATGGAAGTATTCTTGAATGAAATTGAAGAGGCCTTAAAGAAATTTTCTAGATAAAAAATTATTGGGACAGATGGTTGGACAATTTAATTCTTTTGGATTTTTTTTATCTTGTAGGTAATGATCTTTTGGAGGTGGTGGAGGAATCTATAATTCAAGGGTATGTTTCAGGATCTTTAAACTCCACATTTATTGCACTAATTCCTAAGAATGTAAATCCTGAAACCTTTAATGGTTACATACCTATCTCCCTTTGAAATTTGGTCGATAAGATCATCACTAAAGTAATCTCTAACATGATAAAACCAAAATTGGCAGAGTTCATGTCTAAAGAGGAGTTCAATTTCCTTTCCAAAAAAAAATATTGGATTCTAGTGGGGTTACATAAGAGTGTTTACACTCAATTAAAATAAATAAATTGGCATATTTGATATTAAAAATGGATTTGGTCAAATATTATGACAAAGTGATTGGTATTGTAGCATATTCCCCCTAGAAGTAACTGGTTGGATTACGGCATGTGTATCCTCGGCCAGTTTTGCAATGTTAGTGAATGGATCTGGTTTGTGGTGTAAGATATTGAAGGAAAAATACCTAAAAAAATATTGGGTGTTGGAGTGGATTATACTTCCAAATAAAACTCCTTCAAATGCATTAAA
Source organism: Larix kaempferi (assembly GCA_027924585.1). Taxonomy (NCBI): domain Eukaryota; kingdom Viridiplantae; phylum Streptophyta; class Pinopsida; order Pinales; family Pinaceae; genus Larix; species Larix kaempferi. The sequence continues at coordinate 58,109 of BSBM01000734.1, read as the reverse complement.
CTTCTAGAAAGGTTTTATAAATTCTTATCCTTGGTTAGGTTCTTGGTTGGCCTAGAGAATTGGAAATGGAGAGAAGGTTCTCCTTGGAATCGATCCCTTTCTGGGGGGTGAGGATTTCTACAAACTCTCTCATTCTCTCACCTCATTTCTTTCAGCAAATGGCATTAGGCGTTTATTTTAGGTGAAGAAATATGGTCATGAGGTATTTTTTGAGTCATATTGGATACCAGCAAAAGGCTTGGGCTTGTTGGGTGATTATGCTGCAGAATGGAACTCTTATATTGCGGGTTTAAGGCATGTTGGTATCAGATTGTTAGATGAAGAAGATGAGCTATTGTGGTCTTGGAATGGCTCAACTTGACAGGTCATTGCAAAATTAGCATACAAAGCTATTTCCAATACTTCCATAAATTGTGTGGGAAAATGGTGGCATAAAAAAATATGGAGGTGGAACATCCCTCTAAAATTAAAATGTTTCACTTGGCTATGCTTAGAAAGTAGAATCATGACATGGGATAATATTATTAAACGAGGAAGAAGTGGCCCCAATTTATGTAGCTTATGCTCAAAGGATGTTGAATCGGTGAATCACTTATTTATTTATTGTATTTTTACTAAAAAAGTTTGGAATAATATTAAAATTTATCTTCAACTAATTGAGAATTGGGAATCATCTTCATTTGAACAAAGTATGGCGAATTGGTGTAAGAATGTTCCCATTTCTAAAGTACTTCCTATTTTCTCCAGCTAGGGGATTTGGATGTCTTGAAATGCTGTAATTTTTCAATATTTATCATTAAATTCCTCTGTTGTCAATTCTAAGATTCTTAGGGTTTTTAAAGAACATTTCAAACAATTGAAGTCAAAGATGCCTAGAATTATTTTTTAGCACTTTCTGTTACTTGAGTATGCAATTGGATATTTAAATGTTGCAACACAGTTAGGTTGGTATGGTGGTGGGATGATATTATATCTTACCAATAACCATTGTTTTCTCTTATGGATGGGTAGTTGAGCTGGTACTAATACCAAAGATGAAATCTTGGCCCTTTGAGGTCTTCTGAGATTTGCCACTTACAAAGGAATTATGTCCCTTGAGGTGTTGGGAGATTCTAGAGTTGTTGTTGATTAGGTTGCGGGGACCTCTTCTCTTCAGGTGACTGTTTTGGAACATTGGTGTAACCGGGTCAAATCATTACAAACAACTTTCAACTACATATTCTTTGAACATATTTATAGATAGTTTAATACCGAGGTGGATAGACTTTCAAAAAAAATTATTGGCTCACTGGAAGGATTACTATTTATTGAAGAAATAAAGGACAAATATGTGTTGTCAAAGGGATCCCTCCATTTTTATTAATGCGTTTTGTTAGAGGGTTTTATCTTGGTCCAACTTTTGGCATGGTTTTTTGTTTTTGATTGGAAGAGTGTAACTAAGTTTCTATCATCCCTATGTGGTACTATTTTCAAATAGATTGTTAGATTATGTCTTTATATTTTGAACAGTATAAATAATGAAGTTAGATTTATATGGAAATATCAGATTTTGATGTATGCAATATGGCATGACAAAAACATATGAACAATCATTTTTTAAGGTTATAAATTGTTATAAACAATTTTATATTTGATTCACCTATTAATAACAAGAAACTGTTTTCTTCTCCTCGAAAAAAAAAAAAACAAACACTTCTACCAATAAAATAGATATGTCCTCTAAACTTTCAAGTAAATTTGAATAAAAATTTATTTTGTTATTGTGCAATAAATATAAAAATATTAGAAATTTATTTACAAAGTAATCCTTCTAAATCTTTTTGATACTTTTCATATATATATATATATATATATATATATATATATATATATATATATATATATATATATATATTCATTTTAACATTGGTGTTTAATGATTTGTATTTATAACAACACCCCACTTTGACATCCAAACCAATATCATCTTCCCACCCACATCCATGCCCTCTTTTAACATCCTACTTCCAATGATATCCAAATTTTTTTTGACACGCTTCCTTCCTTTATATTGGGTCAGCCATAGGAACTTTCAATTTCTTATTTTTTGCAATGTCGTCATAATTGATTCATCATTGAACCATGACTTACATATGAGGGATTTGAGCACATAATAGAGATTTACATATTAAACCAGTATTCATGCATCTCCAACCTAATATCCCACTTCCACCAAAATCCAATTACAAGTCCATTGACCTTTAATGAGTTGCATGTAGAAAGGAGAATTTATAACATGTAAAATAAACTATTTTAGTGTAAAATTTATTATTTAAAAAAAAAAATTAATATTATCACCCTAATTTATTTATTTTGTAAATTTCATTTTCCTACTTATTAACTTACACCACTAATGTGATTATAAGCATGGAATATATATAAAAGAAATACTATAGATTTTTTAGAAAAAGTACTAACACAAGTTCAGGTCAAAAATTTACCTTTGAAAGATTCAAACCTTAAAAAGGTAATAACAACACCTCACTTTGACCTCAAGTCAATATCCTCTTTCAATTGACATCCATGCCCTCTTTTAACATCCTACTTCCAACTACATCCAAACAATCTTTAACACAATTCCTTTCCTTTTTGTATATTCTTAAATGCATCTTTTTAATAGTGATATTTACTAATTTGCATGTATAACGACACTCCATTATCATGCATCTCCAACCTATTATTGCACTTCCACTAAAACCAAGGAACCTTCTTTGACAGGCCTCTCATCTTTTAATACTGGACATTGACCTTTAACGAGTTACATCCAAAATGAAGAATTTATAATAGGTAAAATAAACTATTTTGGTGTCAAAATTTACGCTTTACCATTTTCAAAAAAAATATATTAATATAATTATTACCCTAACTTATTTATCTTTTTAATTTACTTTTTCTATTTATTAATTTACACCAATATTGTGAGGAATATATAAATAAATATTAAATATTTTTTGGATACTAGTGAAAGGTCACACTTCCACCTACTCAAGAAATTTGATGTAAATTGTAGTCATTATGCAATTTAACCATAATTAATAGAAAACTATCCACAATAGGGCTTGGAATATGTAAATTTTTTAATAAGCTGGTTATAACCATCAATTTTGACATATGTAAGCAATTCAAAATTTTAACCATGCTTCCACCCACTTCCAACTTTCCAAACTTTATTAGATACGGCTTGGAATATGTAAATTTTTTAATAAGTTAGTTATTATAACCATCAATTTTGACATATGTAAGCAATTCAAAATTCTAACCATGCTTCTACCCACTTCCAACTTTCCAAACTATATTTTCGAGCCCTCTTTAATATATATATATATATATATATATAACTCTTTAAAGACAAATGCTAAAAATAATCTATAGTATATCTATATATATATATATATATATATATATATATATATATATATATATATATATACTATAGATTATTTTTAGCATTTGTCTTTAAAGAGTTACATGTAAAATGGAGGAAATGAATTACAGTTATAAAACTAAAATCAATTATTTTAGCTTCTCATAAATAATTTCCATCAATAAAATAAATACTTTTGATTATTATTTTGTAATTAATATATTAATGTTATTACTTTGACACGGAATAACAACACCCCATTTTGTCATCAAGTCAACATTTTCTTATAATCTACATTTATGTCATCTTTTAACATCCAAATATATCCAAACCCTCTTTGACACGATTCCATTCCTTTTTATATATTCTTAGAGGCATCTTTAACAAATTTGTATTTAATAAGTTACATGTATCATAACACTCCACTTTTGAGGCATCTCCAACCTATTATCTCACTTTCACTAAGGTAGAAATCTTATTTTTAACCTCTGTTAGTACTTCCACTAACCTCGTAACCTTCTTTGACACACCTCTCATCTTTTAATACTTAATGCTAGACATTGAATTTTAATGAGTTGCATGTCAACATTGAGATTATAACCACTAAATATATATAATAATAACTTTTAATACTTAATGCTAGACATTGAATTTTAATGAGTTGCATGCTAACATTGAGATTATAACCACTAAATATATATAACAAATTATTAGAGATTTTTTTGATACTAGTAAAAGGTCATACTTCCATTCATCAAAGGAATTTGAGATAAATTTTAGCCCTTATATAATTTAGCTATAAATATGGTATCCACAAAATGGTTTGAAATGTGTGAAATTCCAACTTTCCAAACTTTATATGATATTCTTGTTTTATTTATATTGTTAACATTGTACCATTGGTGTTTAATAGGATATATACTATCAAGTTATGTTAACATTGTACAATTCGTGTTACCATTGGTGTTTAAGAGTTGCGTGTAGAATGGAGATAAGGAAATATAGTCGTAAAAGCTAAAATAAAGTATTAATAATGATGCTAATAAGATAAATATTTTTTATTCATATTTTTTAAATAATATATTATTGATATTATCTTGAAAGATTCAAAACATGAAATAACAACAATACACTTTGACTTCAAGTCAATATCCTCCTACCACCGACCTCCATGCCCTCTTTTAACATCCAAACCCTCTTTGACAGGTTTGTTGTTATTTTTATATATTTTTAGATGCATCTTTAACATTCTTATTCAACCTTGAAACCTTCTTTGACAAGTTTCATCTTTTACATTGACCACTTCCACTAACCTCGAAACCTTTATTTCGGAAATTTTTCAAAATCATGCCCCAAAAATTCATCTATCCAATTTAATTAAATGACCAATTTTTTATCCAATTTAATTAAATGACCAATTTTTTATCCAATTTAATTAAATAACCAATTTTTTAAAATGGTTACACTACACTCATAAAAAAGGAAAATTTATAACCCTAAGAGCACTTTCCAAAAGGGCACCAAAAAAAGCCTATAAATAGAAATATATTGGCAAGATGGAAGAATAAATAGAAATATATTGGCAAGATGGAAGAACATAACAAAAGCATACTTTTCATTTTTTAACCTCTTTGAGTACTTGGCTGTTTTCTTCCCCTGTTTTTTTTTTATTTTTAACCTCTGTTAAGTACCTGGCTGTTTTTTCTCAACAGAGCGCTGTTTTTTTAACCTCTGTTAGTGCTTTGTTGTTATGTACTTAGCTGTTTTTTAACAGAGAGCTGTTTTTTTAACCTCTGTTAGTGCTTTGCTGTTATGTACGTTAGTAAAGCAGAGATCCATTTTTCCCTCGAAGCTTTTACGTTGTTGCTAAGTTCTTGATAAACTATCACAGTTAGCAGAGTTCTTGATAAGTTATGGACAGACTGTCTGCATTGCCAGACAGTCTCCTATGCGTCATCCTTAACAAACTCCACTGGAGTAACTCCCTGAGAGAGGTAGTCAAATGCTCCGTGCTTTCTAAACGTTGGAGAGTCCTTCACAGAGAACTGCAGAGCCTGTTCCTCGATCCCTATCTTCTCACACCGCCCCATCTCCGACCTCCCACTCCCGATGATCCCCTCTCCGTGGCAGCCGTGGAGAATATAATATCCAACGTCTTGCAGTCGCAATCGGCGGATCTCTTGACCGTTCGCCTCACCAACGACATGGCTTCCTCATGGGATCTCCATGCGACTTCGATCCAATGGCGGTTTACCCGCCAAAGCGTATCGAATTGGTTGGAGTGCATTGCCAGGAAGAATGTAAAAGTACTCATTCTGAGAGATTCCCCGGAAAAGGAAATCCCGGCCCCGGCCTTTTTCTCCTGCACTTGTCTCACTGTGCTCGTACTCTACAACTATATTCTCACTCGTCTTCCAACCCAATTCGCCGGATTTAAAGATCTCTTGGACTGCGCCTTCGTCTCTATCGACCTGACAGATGAGTCTTTAGCGGCCTATATTTCACACTGCTCTCGTCTCTCGAGACGTCAGTTAGTGAATTGTGATGGTCTGCGAAGGCCTGTGATTTCCAGTCTCTCCCTTACAGATTTAGTTGTGTTTGTCTATGGCATGGAAGTTTTAACTGTGAATTGTCCCAGACTTAAAAAACTCCGGGTCTTCACAAAAATAAATGACATAATAGTGAATGGAGTGTTGTTTGGCGAGCTATCCCTGGCTATCAAAACGATGGAACTGCATATTGGAAATAATTTGAATGCCTTGTTGTTGGATTCAAGTTATACAAATTGTTCGGCAGACAAATTTCTTGAGATAATGGGAAGCTTGAAATCGTTGAAGGTGCTTGAAATTTCTCTCTCTGGACTGCGAAGGGCGGCTGTTCCTGTTCTTAACCTACTTGCTAGGCTTCCTAATCTGGAGCGTTTTGCCCTGAAGGGACACCTTATTTTGGTAAGATCCATATGAGCCTTGAATTTGAATTTATTATTAAGCATCAAAGCATGCATGTTTAAATGATTTTAGTTTCTGAGCATTACCATTTGCTATGTAGGAGGAGTTACAGGGAAATTCAATGCCATCATATTTAACTTTTATAGTTGCCAATCTTCAGTCACTAGAGATACATATCAACAACTGTGATGAGACAGAAATTGGTTTTTTGAGTTGCCTGCTCCAAAGATCCCCTCTGCTCAAAAGCTTTAATTTTGCATTTCCAAATGATCCTGAAGGTGAACAAAGGAACCTGTTTTTAAATAACTGGACCAATGTGAAGAAAGCTCATGAAGAAGGAAAGATACCAGAAAAGATATGCGAATTTATCTTTTATTTCTAACATTTTTTTCCAGATTGCTGCATGATCAAAATGCAAGAATATACACTACTATATTTTGTTTGTGTTTTTCAAAAAGCCGGGACTGCTAATTGGCAAGGGTTTAAGGGTTTTTATTGGACACTATATTCTGTTATTAAAATGTCAAGGGGTTTACAATGCCAGGACTGTTAAATGGTAAGGACTGTTAAATGGCAAGGGTTTTTATTGGACACTATTTTCTGTTATTAAAATGTCCAGGGGTTTACAATGCCACGACTGTTAAATGGCAAGGAATGTTAAATAGCAAGGGTTTTTATTGGACACTATTTTCTGTTATTAAAATGTCAAGGCCTTTACAATGCCACGACTGTTAAATGGCAAGGGTTTTTATTGGACACTATATTCTGTGTTTCTAAAATGTCAAAACTAGATTGCTTAATGGTAAGGAGTTTTATGGGATACTCAGCATATATATGAATTTTATTGCTAATAATATTATTAATTTGTGTTAAAACATATTGTTTTTCGACTAAATAAAGCTCTCTATAGCTTGAAGCAAGCACCCAGAGAATGGCACATCAAAATTGACAAGTATTTGGGTGAGCACTGGTTCCAACAGAGTCCTTCAGAACCCAATCATTACATCAAAAGCACTGGAGATTATGTAATTATTCTAGTCATATATGTAGATGACATTATCATCATAGGTAGGGAAGTAGGGGCAATATCACAAGTAAAATCCAATTTATGTGCAACTTTTGACATCACTAACTTAAGCCTCCTACATTATTACATTATTGCTTAGGTTTAGAAGTTTGTAAAATAAATAAACATATTCCTCTTTCACAAACAAAGTATGCCAAAAGTTTGTTAGACAAGTTAGGATGGTAGATTGCAAATATTCATCTACACCTATGGAGAAAGGGCTAAATTTTTTATCCAAGATTGATTTTACAATAGTTAATGAATCAATATATATATGGACACATGGATTAGGGTCTCCTAACCAGACTCATGTTTATGCTTTATAGAAGGTGATTGCGCATGTAAGGGTTGTCATAGCCATCTTAGCACACCTCATTATGCCCACTTGGACCTATTTTTATTATATATAGACCCTCCTCATGGCTCAAGCAAGCCAATATGATGATGATGCCATCCTTTGAAGAAGCCATACCACCAAAGACAGGAGGGTGTTAAGGGAAAACGCACAATGTTTGGGTTAGATGGGGAATGACACCCTCCTCCCATGCTCAACATTCCATCAAAGTTGCATCAATTCATCACATTTATCATTACTTTATGTTGTATGAGGTTTTGTCCCTGACTTGTGGATGACAAACCCTAAGAAACTCATTGAAAGTTATTTAAGATAGTTTAGGCTGGTAGGATTGTAAAAGAGGTTAGTTTGTACTAAAAATAATATAAATAAGGCAACTCCCCGTCATTTTGAATCAATATTAGGGGATCAAATGAAGCACTACTTCTCTTTTCTTTCACTCTACTTGGGGTAAAGTGATGCACACCTCTTTCCCTTTGTGATTTTTTGGGTTTTAAAGGATGTAATGAAGTGTTTTGGTGTTGTTATTGGTGATTTTTTCAAGGCTTTTTCTAGTGAACGGATTCTTTGGAGGATGTATGCTCTCTTCTCCTTTCCTCTACAATTGTAGTAAGATCTCTTGTGTTTCCTTCTCTTGTTATGCCAAGAGGTGACCAAGGTAAGGTTAAATTATAGGTTTTTATGCACAATTGCTTGTCTTGTTAATTGGGATTATTTATCCATATCTCTTTGGATATTATTCTATAGTAAAAGGCCTTTGAATTTTCATTTTTTCTAACTAGGAGCTTAATCAACATAACCTAGTTTTTGGGTTGCTTGGTTTTGTCCTAGTTCATACAAAGTACAATTGTCAAAATTCATGGAAGATGCATTGATCACGATCCCTTGTAGCCTTAAAATAGGAATAATTAGGGTTTCAAAATCCCTTATATTCAATAGATATAATATTTTTATGAAATTCCTTTCCTTTTATGCAAAAATTATAAAAAATGGAAAATTGGAAAAACCCTAAAAATAGTATTTTTCTTTGAAAATTTCCAAAAAATAGTGAGTTTTATGCTTGGTTATTTAGATATGATTTTTTTTAGTGTTAATTTACTTTTTTTAACTTTGGAGCTTTGGAATAATATTGAAAATTTCATAAAAAGTGGAAAATTTGGTACAAGGTTATTTTTGGTCAAATTCTAGATCACTTGGGAGGACCCTAGGAGGATTTGTCCTATCCTATTTTTCTAATATGGTTTGAATGTGGTAATAGTGGTTTACTGTATAATTCTTGTTCCCATTTTAGTGCCTAAAATTTCTCTATAGAGGGTCACTCTATTACAAACAAGTGCTCCCTCCTCTCCTCTTTGTCGTGAGCTTTGGTTCACTGTTTTCCGAGCAATTTGGGAGATATCATCATTTTTGTCTCGATGTTTTACATAGAGGTTTTGCTGTACAAATATAAGATATACAGTTTTTATTAACTCCCTTGGTCATCTGGTTAATGGTTCATATCTTTTGGTGACTCCATTTAGGCACTGGTTTACTATCTTTCAAGGATATTTTGTGGGGATAGTCTTGCTTTCTTGACTTGATTTTGTATGGTTATTTCTACCATATTCCAGGGATCCTCTTGTGTCCCATAAGGTAAGGGTTTAAAGAGAAAGGGGGATGCATAGAGGTGACATTGGGTGCACTTCCTTTAATTGTTCCAATCATTAGCACCGACTCCACTCATTTCAACTGGATCCACTTACGACATTTGGGTCCACATAAGTAATTTGGTTCCACATAAATTCTGACATTGGCCAAGTGCTAGTTTATGAGGTAACAATCAAGAATCCAATTTTTTTCAATACATCAACAAATCGAACGAGAATTTCATGATATTTTGTAAAAATCCAATCCCAATTACAAGTAGCACGATGATCAACATTAGGTTCCACACAAGTTTTAGGTGGGAGATAAGTTAAAGGATTTAGATAGCCCTGTGATATATGTTGGTCAATCTTCTTATAAAGTTATTCTTATTAAAAATTTCTTGTATGTGTATTAAGCAGTCGTAAAAAATCGAGGTAAACCCAATTTCCTTAATTCGCTATCAAAATGTAACGATGTGGAAAAAAAGGGACAAGGAAGAGAAGTTGAACAAGAAGGTTTTGAATCCAGGGGAAGGTGGGGATTTAAGTAAGGAGTATATCCCTATCTATGCTTGTTTGTATGGTTTAGCTTCTATTTCTCCTCATAGTATAGATTCTATGGAACAAAGTGTTGGAACCTAAGGTTGTGCAGGTTCATCACACTCCTAGATCTTGTGGAGACAGTAAATCAATAGACTACAGTCGCATATCAATCGAAAGGAGGCTCAAATGAGAGAGTTGAATAATCGACTCAATGGTCAGTAAGATTTTGGTCGTAACGACTACAACAAACAAATACACTTTGGGACATTGTGGATTTTTTGGAAATTGTTACAACCAACAACCCCTATTTGTGGACCAAATCTTCCCCACTTCTAGGGATTTCATTAGATATGGATACTATAAAAGTACAACCCTATGGGTTGTGTTTATATTCCCGATCGTAATATGTAAAGTATGCATTGTGGTGTTCTCATCACGATGCACCATGCTCAAGTGTTGTAATGGTGTCTTTAGACACCACCTTTCTTCTTGGAACGTTGTTCCCTTCTATCATTTCTTTTGTATTCTATAGTTCAAGGTAAAGAGGTTCCCAAACATGGTATCATAACTATTGGTTTTGACCTAGACCTATTGTCTACGAATCGTGCTAAGTCAAATCTAGGGTTGATCGACTCTGGTCTGAAGATTTATTGTCTTATACCTCTTCTTGAACTTTTATCAGAACTATTTGATTAGAAGGATGAATTCCAAGGTAGATCATATTGTTCTTAATGGATATAATTATGCAATCTGGGAGACAAACATGGAGACTTTTTGAATATCAAGGGACTATGGAAGTATACGAATATTTCTAATGTTGATCCAATAAATGATAGTGCTAATTTGATCATCGATGTAAACAAGGATGAATATTTTGGGGTCATCATGACCTACATTTCGAGGGATATTCGATTTCACACAAGCAGGATCGACTTTCCTCATGCCATCGAGACTAAGATGAAGACTCTATTCGACAAGGCAAATGAAGTTGAGTCGATGAAGATAAATAAAGAGTTGATCTCTCTGGAACCTCTTTCCTTTGATCAGATTGAGGACTATATAACTTGTGTCAAGGAGCTATAACTGAAATTGGGTGAATTTGGAAAGGATTTTACAAAGAAGGATGGACAACTCATTGAACTAGTTCTGATGAATTTGAAGACACCATATGATGTCTTATGTTCCTCCTTTCACACCAACTACATATCACACAAGCAATATGGTAAGGATTTTACCTTTGATACTTTATGTGATCTATTAATTAAATACCAACATTGGTAGCAAGCACCTGGCTCACTTGCTTAAAAGAAAGGTCAAGCAAAGTTATAAAATTCATGCTCGACCAGATCATTGAATATAATGTATCGACCAACACACAAAAGAGTCATCATTTTCGAAGAAGGATCGAAAGAAGAATACTTGTCGACATTATGGAAAAGTGGGACATGTCAAGAATAATTGTTGCAAGAAGATGAAGGATTTGGAAGAAAATTTCAAGCACCTCGAGGATAGTGCATCGAATGGTCCATCAATCAATCGAACTGCTGAAAATTATACCTTCTCTATAATTACTTATCTAGCATCACATGCCCATACCACTCGGATAGAATGTAGTTGATTTTGGATGAACTCCTCATATGTCTAAATATGCTTCTCTGTTCTCATTCTTAATTGGAGCTCCATAAAAAAATATTTATGTAGCTGATGACTATGCTCTCATTGTCATTGGAAGTGGAGATGTTGAATGTCAGCATGGTCTAATATCAAATGTCTATCATGTGCCTAGTCTGAGCGCGAACTTGTTGTCGGTTGCTCAACCTACATAGACTAAGAAGGTTGTGGAGTTTTGGCTATATCACTTTATCGTAAAGGATATGAGGATTGGGGGGGAAACTATTTCTTCAGGGAATATAGATCCCAAAGAAAAACATTATAATTTCCATGATTTATCCCGATCAATTGAATTAACGAAAGAAATTTTAGTGACTGGATCGACTGCACTCATTGCAGAGACATATGACATAAGTCAAATTTGGAATGGACGACTTGGACATCTAATTTTTCGATGTTTAAAGATGATGGTAACTCACAACATGGTTACTGGCCTCCCAAATAATGTCCCACCTGAATGGAGTTTGTAGAGCATGTATGCTTGGAACACATTATCAGGCACCCTTTGATTCCAGGAAAGCATGACAATCACATAATCGACTGTAACTTGTTCACAATGATCTCTGTTGCATGAAAAAGCCTTCATTAGAAGGTACAAAGTATATTTTAACCTGTATTGATGATTTATCTAGATTTAGATGGGTATGTTTCTTGAAGAATAAGATTCAAGTCACTGAAAGATTCAAGGAATTGAGAGCATTGGATGAGAAGAAATGCGGTCATCCCATTAAATGTTTGAGATCAAACAATGGTGGTGAATATGTGAGTCGATAGTTTGAAGAGTATCTCTTGGAAAATGGTATTTATTGGTAGAGATATATCCCTCACACCCCTCAGTAGAATGGATTCATAAAGAGGAAGAAGCATAATTTGGTGGAAATGTCTAGGTGCCTAATGCAGACCAAAGATCTTCCGACAAAGTTTTGGGAAAAAATTGTTTACTATTCAAAATATCTCATAAACCTTGTACCAACTAGAGGAGTCGCTGACATGACTCCAGTTGAGAAGTGGAATGGCAAGAAACCCTCTGTCAGACACCTTATATCCTTTGGATGTGTTTATTAGGTGCATATTAGTGATAACCGCAGGAAGAAACTGGATGCAAAGAATCATGCACTTGCATCATGATGGGATACTCTGATGTGTCGAAATCCTAATATTGTTTGATCCTGTCAAACAACAAGTTATCTTAAGCAGAAGTGCCATATTTGATGAAATGATTTCAGGTAATAAGCGATTGAAGTCCTCGTATGGTCTCTTGGATAGTGATCCATTTGACAATCTTGAAGTATTTTGATCGACTATACCCATCTATGGAGTTTGGACCATATCGAAAAATTCTGAGTCAATTGGTAGTATTTCTACCATGACTGTAGAATTCAATAGCCTGACTTCCCCAACTCATTCGACTGTTGATAACCGACTTGAATCATCGCCAACGTGTTTACCTAAGTGGTATGTTAAGACAATTGAATCTCTTGGATCAAATGTTGGAGATTCTAGTACTGGTCGAAAGACTCATAGTCATAAACAATGTGGAAGCATTTCATTAATGGTGCGTGTTCTTGAAACCTATTATCCTGACACTTATGTTGATGCTCAGCATGTTCCAAAATAGGAAAACACTATGACTGCTGGAATTTATTCCTTGAAGAAGAATCAAACATGGGAATTTGTTCCTCGACCAAAAGGAAAGAATGTCATGAAGTGTTGATGGGTCTATAAGACCAAGTTTACTTCTGATGGTGATTTTGAATGCCACAAGGCTTGTTTGGTCACTCTCATTAAGAAGGCATCGGCTACATTGAAACCCTTTCCCTTGTTGCAAAGATGAACTATGTTCGACTAATAATTTCCCTCACTACTTGTTTTGAATAGGAGCTTCATCAAATGAATTTTTCTAAGTTCTTTTCTTCATGGAGATTGGATTGAAGAAATATATATGGAGAAACCTCTTGTATTTGTAACATATTCTAGTCTTGTTTGTCGACTCAAAATTTCATTGTATGGTTTGAAATAATGATGGCAAGGGCTCAAACTACCCTTACCTCGAGGATCTTTCAACTCAATTAAACCAACAAGATAGCCTAATTTATAACATAATACATAGAAAGTCACAGGCCTACGCTTTTTTGCTAACTTCAATAGTCATTCACCAAGATTTAGCAAGTACCATCAAAGCATTTCTGAATCTCACTAAAACTCTTGCCACATTTGGCAAGTCATAACCTCGCCAAATCTTCTAGCGCTCCCACTATACTTGTCTGCAGTTCATTACACCAATCATTTGGGTCTCTCCGTTCTCACCTGTTTCTACAAGATTTATCAACCTGAGGCTGCAGCAGAATATTAACATATCTAATTCCCCAATCTTCAATGCAACCTTCAACAACTCACCACGATTTCCAGATTTGGGCGCATTCCTAAATCTGGAAACAACTTATCAACTTATGTAGAGGTCCATAACCACTTCCAGCATTCCAGACTTGGAAATTCCTTCAATTTGCTTACTATTTCTTAAGGAAATTCAATCCCTCAGACATTCGATCATTAATCCCTATTATCTGATCGCTACTCTCCTCTTCCAGACTGCAAATGTTCAGTCTCTACATGAATTAAATGCGAATCATGTGTTCTTCCTGGTCGTCTCTTGCTCAGACTTCAAGCACCTAGCCTATAGGTGATTACGATGTTCCTTCTGTCAAATAGAGAAATATTTACGCCCTTCTATTCCAGTTCGCTCAAAATATCGATTCAACGCCGGTAAATCGCCTTACCAATTATTCATGAGTTGGAATCTAATTCCCAATGCTTAGACCCCTACGATCCACTTTTATTACTTGTTATTGCATAGATAACCTTCTTCTATCGATTGGTTCTTCTGATAAAGAGATCCACCCTGTCGGCTCTCACATTTACAAAATGAAATTTCCTCTATCGAGCCTTCAAAAAAACCTAATATGTCTATCCACACTCACAGTCATCTATTTGATAATGAGTCTTTCTTCCTTATCCTGTACAGGGTTGGATTTATACCGAATCCCAAGCTTGATTTCCCAAATTGAATTCAGCTCTACTCTGTCTATACAAGAATTTATCATGCTTGTCTCATCCACAGAAAACTACATGTACTCATCTTCAATCCTTAAACTAGGATCCGTTCTCTTTTCATGATAGAACAATTCCAGTCACGCGTACAATATACAAGGTAAATTGAATAAGAAACTCTTGGCCTTCTTCATACAGTCATCCACACATCCGACGGGTTCCTTTACAGGAATTTTCTAAAGTCTTTGACAAACTTTCTACAGAAATTGGAATCTCTTCTGCCCAATTTCATATGAACTGGAACCTCTTGCAGAGATTCTACCCGGCTCTGTTCTTCTTAGTTTACTATCAGGATTCATGCACAGAGTTAACCAATCACACCACTAACTAATATTCATCATTAGATTAACATTCAGAGGTGCATAAGCATACACATGAATGGCGAATCTACCTCTTCATTAATAAAAATAAACTTTACATACATCCAAGAGAAACCTGATTAACTTCTTCTTTGGCCTGCACCCTCTATTTGGAATTCACCAGATGCATAAATATATACACAGAAAGCGATGATTCTTCCCCTTTCATTACTCATGAAAACTGTACAAAATCAAAACCCTAATCTATTCTATGTCTCCCTCCTCTTCTTGGACATCTTTTTATTTTTATAAGTGTCCGTAGGATTACATTCCTCTCTACAAGACTGAGCTTCAATTACATTAGAACTAACTCCCCCACTCACTATACTGTTCCCAAATTGAAGCAACAGTTCCTAAAAATAGAACTTCGATCCTATCTTACTAATGACTCATCAAAACAGACTCTTATCTCTCCTCGAGTCACTCCTTTTCTTAAGGAATCGGTTATCATGACTCATACTATAATGACACCTAATACAATTTAAAACCTTCTTACTAACTATGAGAAAAATTAAACATTATACAAAGGATTTACAATTCAACCCCTCGTTACGCCAGTGTCATGAAATTTAGAATCTGACCCAGCTTTAAAGTTTTTATTGAGAGCAAATTCCCCTGCATCAAATAGGCACCTCATGCTTGGTATGAGAAGATTGATCGTTTATTTGTCAATCTTGGCTTTAAACGTTGTGAATCTGATCACAATATTTATGTAAAGAGGGTCCTCAACACAAAGGTCCTTTAGAGAATTTCCCTTGGAGTTTTTTTCTCCATGATCTTGACAACTTTTGACATTCAAGGAGTTTGGGGCACTCCAAAATCTATCACCCTTAAGAGTATTGTTTACCTTACTAATCCAGATATCATGTTGATACATGAGATGATGTGTAGTGGCATACAACCTTGTGAAATATTTCTTAAAATTTTCTTTGGGTGGGAATGTCATTTAACTGATGCAGATGGTCTCTCTAGGGGATTATTTTTTGTCTAGACACGTTTAGTTTTTTATTTGAAACCCTTCTCTACATGTGTAATCATTTTACTAGAAGGGAGGAGTATAGAGTTGGAAATACTGATAAGGGTAGTTAATTGTTATGGCCCTTATGCCGATAGACATAGGTTCTGGGATTGGGTCGATGCTAGTGGTATCTTGAAGGATTCTTTTTTTATATTTGGTGGTGATCTGAATATGACAACATCGACTTGTAAAATTTTGGGGAACTATCCTTGTTGGATACTATCGCTAGTTATTCTCATCAGTTGTTTCAGAGGGATAATCTAATTAACACCAGTCCTTCTTCCTTATCTCGTACTGGGTGAAATGGGAGGCTGGGTGAGGAAGGGGTTTCCAAGTGTCTCGACAGATTCTTCAATGGTTCATTTTGATTATATCTTTAAGGATTCTATCCATTCTAATATAATTTCTCAACTACAAGTTGTTCATAACTACCCCATATTTTTATCTCCTGAAGAGGTTTAAATGATCGAAATGGAAGTATTCTTGAATGAAATTGAAGAGGCCTTAAAGAAATTTTCTAGATAAAAAATTATTGGGACAGATGGTTGGACAATTTAATTCTTTTGGATTTTTTTTATCTTGTAGGTAATGATCTTTTGGAGGTGGTGGAGGAATCTATAATTCAAGGGTATGTTTCAGGATCTTTAAACTCCACATTTATTGCACTAATTCCTAAGAATGTAAATCCTGAAACCTTTAATGGTTACATACCTATCTCCCTTTGAAATTTGGTCGATAAGATCATCACTAAAGTAATCTCTAACATGATAAAACCAAAATTGGCAGAGTTCATGTCTAAAGAGGAGTTCAATTTCCTTTCCAAAAAAAAATATTGGATTCTAGTGGGGTTACATAAGAGTGTTTACACTCAATTAAAATAAATAAATTGGCATATTTGATATTAAAAATGGATTTGGTCAAATATTATGACAAAGTGATTGGTATTGTAGCATATTCCCCCTAGAAGTAACTGGTTGGATTACGGCATGTGTATCCTCGGCCAGTTTTGCAATGTTAGTGAATGGATCTGGTTTGTGGTGTAAGATATTGAAGGAAAAATACCTTAAAAAATATTGGGTGTTGGAGTGGATTATACTTCCAAATAAAACTCCTTCAAATGCATTAAACTTCTAGAAAGGTTTTATAAATTCTTATCCTTGGTTAGGTTCTTGGTTGGCCTAGAGAATTGGAAATGGAGAGAAGGTTCTCCTTGGAATCGATCCCTTTCTGGGGGGTGAGGATTTCTACAAACTCTCTCATTCTCTCACCTCATTTCTTTCAGCAAATGGCATTAGGCGTTTATTTTAGGTGAAGAAATATGGTCATGAGGTATTTTTTGAGTCATATTGGATACCAGCAAAAGGCTTGGGCTTGTTGGGTGATTATGCTGCAGAATGGAACTCTTATATTGCGGGTTTAAGGCATGTTGGTATCAGATTGTTAGATGAAGAAGATGAGCTATTGTGGTCTTGGAATGGCTCAACTTGACAGGTCATTGCAAAATTAGCATACAAAGCTATTTCCAATACTTCCATAAATTGTGTGGGAAAATGGTGGCATAAAAAAATATGGAGGTGGAACATCCCTCTAAAATTAAAATGTTTCACTTGGCTATGCTTAGAAAGTAGAATCATGACATGGGATAATATTATTAAACGAGGAAGAAGTGGCCCCAATTTATGTAGCTTATGCTCAAAGGATGTTGAATCGGTGAATCACTTATTTATTTATTGTATTTTTACTAAAAAAGTTTGGAATAATATTAAAATTTATCTTCAACTAATTGAGAATTGGGAATCATCTTCATTTGAACAAAGTATGGCGAATTGGTGTAAGAATGTTCCCATTTCTAAAGTACTTCCTATTTTCTCCAGCTAGGGGATTTGGATGTCTTGAAATGCTGTAATTTTTTAATATTTATCATTAAATTCCTCTGTTGTCAATTCTAAGATTCTTAGGGTTTTTAAAGAACATTTCAAACAATTGAAGTCAAAGATGCCTAGAATTATTTTTTAGCACTTTCTGTTACTTGAGTATGCAATTGGATATTTAAATGTTGCAACACAGTTAGGTTGGTATGGTGGTGGGATGATATTATATCTTACCAATAACCATTGTTTTCTCTTATGGATGGGTAGTTGAGCTGGTACTAATACCAAAGATGAAATCTTGGCCCTTTGAGGTCTTCTGAGATTTGCCACTTACAAAGGAATTATGTCCCTTGAGGTGTTGGGAGATTCTAGAGTTGTTGTTGATTAGGTTGCGGGGACCTCTTCTCTTCAGGTGACTGTTTTGGAACATTGGTGTAACCGGGTCAAATCATTACAAACAACTTTCAACTACATATTCTTTGAACATATTTATAGATAGTTTAATACCGAGGTGGATAGACTTTCAAAAAAAATTATTGGCTCACTGGAAGGATTACTATTTATTGAAGAAATAAAGGACAAATATGTGTTGTCAAAGGGATCCCTCCATTTTTATTAATGCGTTTTGTTAGAGGGTTTTATCTTGGTCCAACTTTTGGCATGGTTTTTTGTTTTTGATTGGAAGAGTGTAACTAAGTTTCTATCATCCCTATGTGGTACTATTTTCAAATAGATTGTTAGATTATGTCTTTATATTTTGAACAGTATAAATAATGAAGTTAGATTTATATGGAAATATCAGATTTTGATGTATGCAATATGGCATGACAAAAACATATGAACAATCATTTTTTAAGGTTATAAATTGTTATAAACAATTTTATATTTGATTCACCTATTAATAACAAGAAACTGTTTTCTTCTCCTCGAAAAAAAAAAAAACAAACACTTCTACCAATAAAATAGATATGTCCTCTAAACTTTCAAGTAAATTTGAATAAAAATTTATTTTGTTATTGTGCAATAAATATAAAAATATTAGAAATTTATTTACAAAGTAATCCTTCTAAATCTTTTTGATACTTTTCATATATATATATATATATATATATATATATATATATTCATTTTAACATTGGTGTTTAATGATTTGTATTTATAACAACACCCCACTTTGACATCCAAACCAATATCATCTTCCCACCCACATCCATGCCCTCTTTTAACATCCTACTTCCAATGATATCCAAATTTTTTTTGACACGCTTCCTTCCTTTATATTGGGTCAGCCATAGGAACTTTCAATTTCTTATTTTTTGCAATGTCGTCATAATTGATTCATCATTGAACCATGACTTACATATGAGGGATTTGAGCACATAATAGAGATTTACATATTAAACCAGTATTCATGCATCTCCAACCTAATATCCCACTTCCACCAAAATCCAATTACAAGTCCATTGACCTTTAATGAGTTGCATGTAGAAAGGAGAATTTATAACATGTAAAATAAACTATTTTAGTGTAAAATTTATTATTTAAAAAAAAAAATTAATATTATCACCCTAATTTATTTATTTTGTAAATTTCATTTTCCTACTTATTAACTTACACCACTAATGTGATTATAAGCATGGAATATATATAAAAGAAATACTATAGATTTTTTAGAAAAAGTACTAACACAAGTTCAGGTCAAAAATTTACCTTTGAAAGATTCAAACCTTAAAAAGGTAATAACAACACCTCACTTTGACCTCAAGTCAATATCCTCTTTCAATTGACATCCATGCCCTCTTTTAACATCCTACTTCCAACTACATCCAAACAATCTTTAACACAATTCCTTTCCTTTTTGTATATTCTTAAATGCATCTTTTTAATAGTGATATTTACTAATTTGCATGTATAACGACACTCCATTATCATGCATCTCCAACCTATTATTGCACTTCCACTAAAACCAAGGAACCTTCTTTGACAGGCCTCTCATCTTTTAATACTGGACATTGACCTTTAACGAGTTACATCCAAAATGAAGAATTTATAATAGGTAAAATAAACTATTTTGGTGTCAAAATTTACGCTTTACCATTTTCAAAAAAAATATATTAATATAATTATTACCCTAACTTATTTATCTTTTTAATTTACTTTTTCTATTTATTAATTTACACCAATATTGTGAGGAATATATAAATAAATATTAAATATTTTTTGGATACTAGTGAAAGGTCACACTTCCACCTACTCAAGAAATTTGATGTAAATTGTAGTCATTATGCAATTTAACCATAATTAATAGAAAACTATCCACAATAGGGCTTGGAATATGTAAATTTTTTAATAAGCTGGTTATAACCATCAATTTTGACATATGTAAGCAATTCAAAATTCTAACCATGCTTCCACCCACTTCCAACTTTCCAAACTTTATTAGATACGGCTTGGAATATGTAAATTTTTTAATAAGTTAGTTATTATAACCATCAATTTTGACATATGTAAGCAATTCAAAATTCTAACCATGCTTCTACCCACTTCCAACTTTCCAAACTATATTTTCGAGCCCTCTTTAATATATATATATATATATATATATATATAACTCTTTAAAGACAAATGCTAAAAATAATCTATAGTATATATATATATATATATATATATATATATACTATAGATTATTTTTAGCATTTGTCTTTAAAGAGTTACATGTAAAATGGAGGAAATGAATTACAGTTATAAAACTAAAATCAATTATTTTAGCTTCTCATAAATAATTTCCATCAATAAAATAAATACTTTTGATTATTATTTTGTAATTAATATATTAATGTTATTACTTTGACACGGAATAACAACACCCCATTTTGTCATCAAGTCAACATTTTCTTATAATCTACATTTATGTCATCTTTTAACATCCAAATATATCCAAACCCTCTTTGACACGATTCCATTCCTTTTTATATATTCTTAGAGGCATCTTTAACAAATTTGTATTTAATAAGTTACATGTATCATAACACTCCACTTTTGAGGCATCTCCAACCTATTATCTCACTTTCACTAAGGTAGAAATCTTATTTTTAACCTCTGTTAGTACTTCCACTAACCTCGTAACCTTCTTTGACACACCTCTCATCTTTTAATACTTAATGCTAGACATTGAATTTTAATGAGTTGCATGTCAACATTGAGATTATAACCACTAAATATATATAATAATAACTTTTAATACTTAATGCTAGACATTGAATTTTAATGAGTTGCATGCTAACATTGAGATTATAACCACTAAATATATATAACAAATTATTAGAGATTTTTTTGATACTAGTAAAAGGTCATACTTCCATTCATCAAAGGAATTTGAGATAAATTTTAGCCCTTATATAATTTAGCTATAAATATGGTATCCACAAAATGGTTTGAAATGTGTGAAATTCCAACTTTCCAAACTTTATATGATATTCTTGTTTTATTTATATTGTTAACATTGTACCATTGGTGTTTAATAGGATATATACTATCAAGTTATGTTAACATTGTACAATTCGTGTTACCATTGGTGTTTAAGAGTTGCGTGTAGAATGGAGATAAGGAAATATAGTCGTAAAAGCTAAAATAAAGTATTAATAATGATGCTAATAAGATAAATATTTTTTATTCATATTTTTTAAATAATATATTATTGATATTATCTTGAAAGATTCAAAACATGAAATAACAACAATACACTTTGACTTCAAGTCAATATCCTCCTACCACCGACCTCCATGCCCTCTTTTAACATCCAAACCCTCTTTGACAGGTTTGTTGTTATTTTTATATATTTTTAGATGCATCTTTAACATTCTTATTCAACCTTGAAACCTTCTTTGACAAGTTTCATCTTTTACATTGACCACTTCCACTAACCTCGAAACCTTTATTTCGGAAAATTTTCAAAATCATGCCCCAAAAATTCATCTATCCAATTTAATTAAATGACCAATTTTTTGTCCAATTTAATTAAATGACCAATTTTTTATCCAATTTAATTAAATAACCAATTTTTTAAAATGGTTACACTACACTCATAAAAAAGGAAAATTTATAACCCTAAGAGCACTTTCCAAAAGGGCACCAAAAAAAGCCTATAAATAGAAATATATTGGCAAGATGGAAGAATAAATAGAAATATATTGGCAAGATGGAAGAACATAACAAAAGCATACTTTTCATTTTTTAACCTCTTTGAGTACTTGGCTGTTTTCTTCCCCTGTTTTTTTTTATTTTTAACCTCTGTTAAGTACCTGGCTGTTTTTTCTCAACAGAGCGCTGTTTTTTTAACCTCTGTTAGTGCTTTGTTGTTATGTACTTAGCTGTTTTTTAACAGAGAGCTGTTTTTTTAACCTCTGTTAGTGCTTTGCTGTTATGTACGTTAGTAAAGCAGAGATCCATTTTTCCCTCGAAGCTTTTACGTTGTTGCTAAGTTCTTGATAAACTATCACAGTTAGCAGAGTTCTTGATAAGTTATGGACAGACTGTCTGCATTGCCAGACAGTCTCCTATGCGTCATCCTTAACAAACTCCACTGGAGTAACTCCCTGAGAGAGGTAGTCAAATGCTCCGTGCTTTCAAAACGTTGGAGAGTCCTTCACAGAGAACTGCAGAGCCTGTTCCTCGATCCCTATCTTCTCACACCGCCCCATCTCCGACCTCCCACTCCCGATGATCCCCTCTCCGTGGCAGCCGTGGAGAATATAATATCCAACGTCTTGCAGTCGCAATCGGCGGATCTCTTGACCGTTCGCCTCACCAACGACATGGCTTCCTCATGGGATCTCCATGCGACTTCGATCCAATGGCGGTTTACCCGCCAAAGCGTATCGAATTGGTTGGAGTGCATTGCCAGGAAGAATGTAAAAGTACTCATTCTGAGAGATTCCCCGGAAAAGGAAATCCCGGCCCCGGCCTTTTTCTCCTGCACTTGTCTCACTGTGCTCGTACTCTACAATTATATTCTCACTCGTCTTCCAACCCAATTCGCCGGATTTAAAGATCTCTTGGACTGCGCCTTCGTCTCTATCGACCTGACAGATGAGTCTTTAGCGGCCTATATTTCACACTGCTCTCGTCTCTCGAGACTTCAGTTAGTGAATTGTGATGGTCTGCGAAGGCCTGTGATTTCCAGTCTCTCCCTTACAGATTTAGTTGTGTTTGTCTATGGCATGGAAGTTTTAACTGTGAATTGTCCCAGACTTAAAAAACTCCGGGTCTTCACAAAAATAAATGACATAAGAGTGAATGGAGTGTTGTTTGGCGAGCTATCCCTGGCTATCAAAACGATGGAACTGCATATTGGAAATAATTTGAATGCCTTGTTGTTGGATTCAAGTTATACAAATTGTTCGGCAGACAAATTTCTTGAGATAATGGGAAGCTTGAAATCGTTGAAGGTGCTTGAAATTTCTCTCTCTGGACTGCGAAGGGCGGCTGTTCCTGTTCTTAACCTACTTGCTAGGCTTCCTAATCTGGAGCGTTTTGCCCTGAAGGGACACCTTATTTTGGTAAGATCCATATGAGCCTTGAATTTGAATTTATTATTAAGCATCAAAGCATGCATGTTTAAATGATTTTAGTTTCTGAGCATTACCATTTGCTATGTAGGAGGAGTTACAGGGAAATTCAATGCCATCATATTTAACTTTTATAGTTGCCAATCTTCAGTCACTAGAGATACATATCAACAACTGTGATGAGACAGAAATTGGTTTTTTGAGTTGCCTGCTCCAAAGATCCCCTCTGCTCAAAAGCTTTAATTTTGCATTTCCAAATGATCCTGAAGGTGAACAAAGGAACCTGTTTTTAAATAACTGGACCAATGTGAAGAAAGCTCATGAAGAAGGAAAGATACCAGAAAAGATATGCGAATTTATCTTTTATTTCTAACATTTTTTTCCAGATTGCTGCATGATCAAAATGCAAGAATATACACTACTATATTTTGTTTGTGTTTTTCAAAAAGCCGGGACTGCTAATTGGCAAGGGTTTAAGGGTTTTTATTGGACACTATATTCTGTTATTAAAATGTCAAGGGGTTTACAATGCCAGGACTGTTAAATGGTAAGGACTGTTAAATGGCAAGGGTTTTTATTGGACACTATTTTCTGTTATTAAAATGTCCAGGGGTTTACAATGCCACGACTGTTAAATGGCAAGGACTGTTAAATAGCAAGGGTTTTTATTGGACACTATTTTCTGTTATTAAAATGTCAAGGCCTTTACAATGCCAGGACTGTTAAATGGCAAGGGTTTTTATTGGACACTATATTCTGTGTTTCTAAAATGTCAAAACTAGATTGCTTAATGGTAAGGAGTTTTATGGGATACTCAGCATATATATGAATTTTATTGCTAATAATATTATTAATTTGTGTTAAAACATATTGTTTTTCGACTAAATAAAGCTCTCTATAGCTTGAAGCAAGCACCCAGAGAATGGCACATCAAAATTGACAAGTATTTGGGTGAGCACTGGTTCCAACAGAGTCCTTCAGAACCCAATCATTACATCAAAAGCACTGGAGATTATGTAATTATTCTAGTCATATATGTAGATGACATTATCATCATAGGTAGGGAAGTAGGGGCAATATCACAAGTAAAATCCAATTTATGTGCAACTTTTGACATCACTAACTTAAGCCTCCTACATTATTACATTATTGCTTAGGTTTAGAAGTTTGTAAAATAAATAAACATATTCCTCTTTCACAAACAAAGTATGCCAAAAGTTTGTTAGACAAGTTAGGATGGTAGATTGCAAATATTCATCTACACCTATGGAGAAAGGGCTAAAATTTTTATCCAAGATTGATTTTACAATAGTTAATGAATCAATATATATATGGACACATGGATTAGGGTCTCCTAACCAGACTCATGTTTATGCTTTATAGAAGGTGATTGCGCATGTAAGGGTTGTCATAGCCATCTTAGCACACCTCATTATGCCCACTTGGACCTATTTTTATTATATATAGACCCTCCTCATGGCTCAAGCAAGCCAATATGATGATGATGCCATCCTTTGAAGAAGCCATACCACCAAAGACAGGAGGGTGTTAAGGGAAAACGCACAATGTTTGGGTTAGATGGGGAATGACACCCTCCTCCCATGCTCAACATTCCATCAAAGTTGCATCAATTCATCACATTTATCATTACTTTATGTTGTATGAGGTTTTGTCCCTGACTTGTGGATGACAAACCCTAAGAAACTCATTGAAAGTTATTTTAGATAGTTTAGGCTGGTAGGATTGTAAAAGAGGTTAGTTTGTACTAAAAATAATATAAATAAGGCAACTCCCCGTCATTTTGAATCAATATTAGGGGATCAAATGAAGCACTACTTCTCTTTTCTTTCACTCTACTTGGGGTAAAGTGATGCACACCTCTTTCCCTTTGTGATTTTTTGGGTTTTAAAGGATGTAATGAAGTGTTTTGGTGTTGTTATTGGTGATTTTTTCAAGGCTTTTTCTAGTGAACGGATTCTTTGGAGGATGTATGCTCTCTTCTCCTTTCCTCTACAATTGTAGTAAGATCTCTTGTGTTTCCTTCTCTTGTTATGCCAAGAGGTGACCAAGGTAAGGCTAAATTATAGGTTTTTATGCACAATTGCTTGTCTTGTTAGTTGGGATTATTTATCCATATCTCTTTGGATATTATTCTATAGTAAAAGGCCTTTGAATTTTCATTTTTTCTAACTAGGAGCTTAATCAACATAACCTAGTTTTTGGGTTGCTTGGTTTTGTCCTAGTTCATACAAAGTACAATTGTCAAAATTCATGGAAGATGCATTGATCACGATCCCTTGTAGCCTTAAAATAGGAATAATTAGGGTTTTAAAATCCCTTATATTCAATAGATATAATATTTTTATGAAATTCCTTTCCTTTTATGCAAAAATTATAAAAAATGGAAAATTGGAAAAACCCTAAAAATAGTATTTTTCTTTGAAAATTTCCAAAAAATAGTGAGTTTTATGCTTGGTTATTTAGATATGATTTTTTTTAGTGTTAATTTACTTTTTTTAACTTTGGAGCTTTGGAATAATATTGAAAATTTCATAAAAAGTGGAAAATTTGGTACAAGGTTATTTTTGGTCAAATTCTAGATCACTTGGGAGGACCCTAGGAGGATTTGTCCTATCCTATTTTTCTAATATGGTTTGAATGTGGTAATAGTGGTTTACTGTATATTTCTTGTTCCCATTTTAGTGCCTAAAATTTCTCTATAGAGGGTCACTCTATTACAAACAAGTGCTCCCTCCTCTCCTCTTTGTCGTGAGCTTTGGTTCACTGTTTTCCGAGCAATTTGGGAGATATCATCATTTTTGTCTCGATGTTTTACATAGAGGTTTTGCTGTACAAATATAAGATATACAGTTTTTATTAACTCCCTTGGTCATCTGGTTAATGGTTCATATCTTTTGGTGACTCCATTTAGGCACTGGTTTACTATCTTTCAAGGATATTTTGTGGGGATAGTCTTGCTTTCTTGACTTGATTTTGTATGGTTATTTCTACCATATTCCAGGGATCCTCTTGTGTCCCATAAGGTAAGGGTTTAAAGAGAAAGGGGGATGCATAGAGGTGACATTGGGTGCACTTCCTTTAATTGTTCCAATCATTAGCACCGACTCCACTCATTTCAACTGGATCCACTTACGACATTTGGGTCCACATAAGTAATTTGGTTCCACATAAATTCTGACATTGGCCAAGTGCTAGTTTATGAGGTAACAATCAAGAATCCAATTTTTTTCAATACATCAACAAATCGAACGAGAATTTCATGATATTTTGTAAAAATCCAATCCCAATTACAAGTAGCACGATGATCAACATTAGGTTCCACACAAGTTTTAGGTGGGAGATAAGTTAAAGGATTTAGATAGCCCTGTGATATATGTTGGTCAATCTTCTTATAAAGTTATTCTTATTAAAAATTTCTTGTATGTGTATTAAGCAGTCGTAAAAAATCGAGGTAAACCCAATTTCCTTAATTCGCTATCAAAATGTAACGATGTGGAAAAAAAGGGACAAGGAAGAGAAGTTGAACAAGAAGGTTTTGAATCCAGGGGAAGGTGGGGATTTAAGTAAGGAGTATATCCCTATCTATGCTTGTTTGTATGGTTTAGCTTCTATTTCTCCTCATAGTATAGATTCTATGGAACAAAGTGTTGGAACCTAAGGTTGTGCAGGTTCATCACACTCCTAGATCTTGTGGAGACAGTAAATCAATAGACTACAGTCGCATATCAATCGAAAGGAGGCTCAAATGAGAGAGTTGAATAATCGACTCAATGGTCAGTAAGATTTTGGTCGTAACGACTACAACAAACAAATACACTTTGGGACATTGTGGATTTTTTGGAAATTGTTACAACCAACAACCCCTATTTGTGGACCAAATCTTCCCCACTTCTAGGGATTTCATTAGATATGGATACTATAAAAGTACAACCCTATGGGTTGTGTTTATATTCCCGATCGTAATATGTAAAGTATGCATTGTGGTGTTCTCATCACGATGCACCATGCTCAAGTGTTGTAATGGTGTCTTTAGACACCACCTTTCTTCTTGGAACGTTGTTCCCTTCTATCATTTCTTTTGTATTCTATAGTTCAAGGTAAAGAGGTTCCCAAACATGGTATCATAACTATTGGTTTTGACCTAGACCTATTGTCTACGAATCGTGCTAAGTCAAATCTAGGGTTGATCGACTCTGGTCTGAAGATTTATTGTCTTATACCTCTTCTTGAACTTTTATCAGAACTATTTGATTAGAAGGATGAATTCCAAGGTAGATCATATTGTTCTTAATGGATATAATTATGCAATCTGGGAGACAAACATGGAGACTTTTTGAATATCAAGGGACTATGGAAGTATACGAATATTTCTAATGTTGATCCAATAAATGATAGTGCTAATTTGATCATCGATGTAAACAAGGATGAATATTTTGGGGTCATCATGACCTACATTTCGAGGGATATTCGATTTCACACAAGCAGGATCGACTTTCCTCATGCCATCGAGACTAAGATGAAGACTCTATTCGACAAGGCAAATGAAGTTGAGTCGATGAAGATAAATAAAGAGTTGATCTCTCTGGAACCTCTTTCCTTTGATCAGATTGAGGACTATATAACTTGTGTCAAGGAGCTATAACTGAAATTGGGTGAATTTGGAAAGGATTTTACAAAGAAGGATGGACAACTCATTGAACTAGTTCTGATGAATTTGAAGACACCATATGATGTCTTATGTTCCTCCTTTCACACCAACTACATATCACACAAGCAATATGGTAAGGATTTTACCTTTGATACTTTATGTGATCTATTAATTAAATACCAACATTGGTAGCAAGCACCTGGCTCACTTGCTTAAAAGAAAGGTCAAGCAAAGTTATAAAATTCATGCTCGACCAGATCATTGAATATAATGTATCGACCAACACACAAAAGAGTCATCATTTTCGAAGAAGGATCGAAAGAAGAATACTTGTCGACATTATGGAAAAGTGGGACATGTCAAGAATAATTGTTGCAAGAAGATGAAGGATTTGGAAGAAAATTTCAAGCACCTCGAGGATAGTGCATCGAATGGTCCATCAATCAATCGAACTGCTGAAAATTATACCTTCTCTATAATTACTTATCTAGCATCACATGCCCATACCACTCGGATAGAATGTAGTTGATTTTGGATGAACTCCTCATATGTCTAAATATGCTTCTCTGTTCTCATTCTTAATTGGAGCTCCATAAAAAAATATTTATGTAGCTGATGACTATGCTCTCATTGTCATTGGAAGTGGAGATGTTGAATGTCAGCATGGTCTAATATCAAATGTCTATCATGTGCCTAGTCTGAGCGCGAACTTGTTGTCGGTTGCTCAACCTACATAGACTAAGAAGGTTGTGGAGTTTTGGCTATATCACTTTATCGTAAAGGATATGAGGATTGGGGGGGAAACTATTTCTTCAGGGAATATAGATCCCAAAGAAAAACATTATAATTTCCATGATTTATCCCGATCAATTGAATTAACGAAAGAAATTTTAGTGACTGGATCGACTGCACTCATTGCAGAGACATATGACATAAGTCAAATTTGGAATGGACGACTTGGACATCTAATTTTTCGATGTTTAAAGATGATGGTAACTCACAACATGGTTACTGGCCTCCCAAATAATGTCCCACCTGAATGGAGTTTGTAGAGCATGTATGCTTGGAACACATTATCAGGCACCCTTTGATTCCAGGAAAGCATGACAATCACATAATCGACTGTAACTTGTTCACAATGATCTCTGTTGCATGAAAAAGCCTTCATTAGAAGGTACAAAGTATATTTTAACCTGTATTGATGATTTATCTAGATTTAGATGGGTATGTTTCTTGAAGAATAAGATTCAAGTCACTGAAAGATTCAAGGAATTGAGAGCATTGGATGAGAAGAAATGCGGTCATCCCATTAAATGTTTGAGATCAAACAATGGTGGTGAATATGTGAGTCGATAGTTTGAAGAGTATCTCTTGGAAAATGGTATTTATTGGTAGAGATATATCCCTCACACCCCTCAGTAGAATGGATTCATAAAGAGGAAGAATCATAATTTGGTGGAAATGTCTAGGTGCCTAATGCAGACCAAAGATCTTCCGACAAAGTTTTGGGAAAAAATTGTTTACTATTCAAAATATCTCATAAACCTTGTACCAACTAGAGGAGTCGCTGACATGACTCCAGTTGAGAAGTGGAATGGCAAGAAACCCTCTGTCAGACACCTTATATCCTTTGGATGTGTTTATTAGGTGCATATTAGTGATAACCGCAGGAAGAAACTGGATGCAAAGAATCATGCACTTGCATCATGATGGGATACTCTGATGTGTCGAAATCCTAATATTGTTTGATCTTGTCAAACAACAAGTTATCTTAAGCAGAAGTGCCATATTTGATGAAATGATTTCAGGTAATAAGCGATTGAAGTCCTCGTATGGTCTCTTGGATAGTGATCCATTTGACAATCTTGAAGTATTTTGATCGACTATACCCATCTATGGAGTTTGGACCATATCGAAAAATTCTGAGTCAATTGGTAGTATTTCTACCATGACTGTAGAATTCAATAGCCTGACTTCCCCAACTCATTCGACTGTTGATAACCGACTTGAATCATCGCCAACGTGTTTACCTAAGTGGTATGTTAAGACAATTGAATCTCTTGGATCAAATGTTGGAGATTCTAGTACTGGTCGAAAGACTCATAGTCATAAACAATGTGGAAGCATTTCATTAATGGTGCGTGTTCTTGAAACCTATTATCCTGACACTTATGTTGATGCTCAGCATGTTCCAAAATAGGAAAACACTATGACTGCTGGAATTTATTCCTTGAAGAAGAATCAAACATGGGAATTTGTTCCTCGACCAAAAGGAAAGAATGTCATGAAGTGTTGATGGGTCTATAAGACCAAGTTTACTTCTGATGGTGATTTTGAATGCCACAAGGCTTGTTTGGTCACTCTCATTAAGAAGGCATCGGCTACATTGAAACCCTTTCCCTTGTTGCAAAGATGAACTATGTTCGACTAATAATTTCCCTCACTACTTGTTTTGAATAGGAGCTTCATCAAATGAATTTTTCTAAGTTCTTTTCTTCATGGAGATTGGATTGAAGAAATATATATGGAGAAACCTCTTGTATTTGTAACATATTCTAGTCTTGTTTGTCGACTCAAAATTTCATTGTATGGTTTGAAATAATGATGGCAAGGGCTCAAACTACCCTTACCTCGAGGATCTTTCAACTCAATTAAACCAACAAGATAGCCTAATTTATAACATAATACATAGAAAGTCACAGGCCTACGCTTTTTTGCTAACTTCAATAGTCATTCACCAAGATTTAGCAAGTACCATCAAAGCATTTCTGAATCTCACTAAAACTCTTGCCACATTTGGCAAGTCATAACCTCGCCAAATCTTCTAGCGCTCCCACTATACTTGTCTGCAGTTCATTACACCAATCATTTGGGTCTGTCCGTTCTCACCTGTTTCTACAAGATTTATCAACCTGAGGCTGCAGCAGAATATTAACATATCTAATTCCCCAATCTTCAATGCAACCTTCAACAACTCACCACGATTTCCAGATTTGGGCGCATTCCTAAATCTGGAAACAACTTATCAACTTATGTAGAGGTCCATAACCACTTCCAGCATTCCAGACTTGGAAATTCCTTCAATTTGCTTACTATTTCTTAAGGAAATTCAATCCCTCAGACATTCGATCATTAATCCCTATTATCTGATCGCTACTCTCCTCTTCCAGACTGCAAATGTTCAGTCTCTACATGAATTAAATGCGAATCATGTGTTCTTCCTGGTCGTCTCTTGCTCAGACTTCAAGCACCTAGCCTATAGGTGATTACGATGTTCCTTCTGTCAAATAGAGAAATATTTACGCCCTTCTATTCCAGTTCGCTCAAAATATCGATTCAACGCCGGTAAATCGCCTTACCAATTATTCATGAGTTGGAATCTAATTCCCAATGCTTAGACCCCTACGATCCACTTTTATTACTTGTTATTGCATAGATAACCTTCTTCTATCGATTGGTTCTTCTGATAAAGAGATCCACCCTGTCGGCTCTCACATTTACAAAATGAAATTTCCTCTATCGAGCCTTCAAAAAAACCTAATATGTCTATCCACACTCACAGTCATCTATTTGATAATGAGTCTTTCTTCCTTATCCTGTACAGGGTTGGATTTATACCGAATCCCAAGCTTGATTTCCCAAATTGAATTCAGCTCTACTCTGTCTATACAAGAATTTATCATGCTTGTCTCATCCACAGAAAACTACATGTACTCATCTTCAATCCTTAAACTAGGATCCGTTCTCTTTTCATGATAGAACAATTCCAGTCACGCGTACAATATACAAGGTAAATTGAATAAGAAACTCTTGGCCTTCTTCATACAGTCATCCACACATCCGACGGGTTCCTTTACAGGAATTTTCTAAAGTCTTTGACAAACTTTCTACAGAAATTGGAATCTCTTCTGCCCAATTTCATATGAACTGGAACCTCTTGCAGAGATTCTACCCGGCTCTGTTCTTCTTAGTTTACTATCAGGATTCATGCACAGAGTTAACCAATCACACCACTAACTAATATTCATCATTAGATTAACATTCAGAGGTGCATAAGCATACACATGAATGGCGAATCTACCTCTTCATTAATAAAAATAAACTTTACATACATCCAAGAGAAACCTGATTAACTTCTTCTTTGGCCTGCACCCTCTATTTGGAATTCACCAGATGCATAAATATATACACAGAAAGCGATGATTCTTCCCCTTTCATTACTCATGAAAACTGTACAAAATCAAAACCCTAATCTATTCTATGTCTCCCTCCTCTTCTTGGACATCTTTTTATTTTTATAAGTGTCCGTAGGATTACATTCCTCTCTACAAGACTGAGCTTCAATTTCATTAGAACTAACTCCCCCACTCACTATACTGTTCCCAAATTGAAGCAACAGTTCCTAAAAATAGAACTTCGATCCTATCTTACTAATGACTCATCAAAACAGACTCTTATCTCTCCTCGAGTCACTCCTTTTCTTAAGGAATCGGTTATCATGACTCATACTATAATGACACCTAATACAATTTAAAACCTTCTTACTAACTATGAGAAAAATTAAACATTATACAAAGGATTTACAATTCAACCCCTCGTTACGCCAGTGTCATGAAATTTAGAATCTGACCCAGCTTTAAAGTTTTTATTGAGAGCAAATTCCCCTGCATCAAATAGGCACCTCATGCTTGGTATGAGAAGATTGATCGTTTATTTTTCAATCTTGGCTTTAAACGTTGTGAATCTGATCACAATATTTATGTAAAGAGGGTCCTCAACACAAAGGTCCTTTAGAGAATTTCCCTTGGAGTTTTTTTCTCCATGATCTTGACAACTTTTGACATTCAAGGAGTTTGGGGCACTCCAAAATCTATCACCCTTAAGAGTATTGTTTACCTTACTAATCCAGATATCATGTTGATACATGAGACGATGTGTAGTGGCATACAACCTTGTGAAATATTTCTTAAAATTTTCTTTGGGTGGGAATGTCATTTAACTGATGCAGATGGTCTCTCTAGGGGATTATTTTTTGTCTAGACACGTTTAGTTTTTTATTTGAAACCCTTCTCTACATGTGTAATCATTTTACTAGAAGGGAGGAGTATAGAGTTGGAAATACTGATAAGGGTAGTTAATTGTTATGGCCCTTATGCCGATAGACATAGGTTCTGGGATTGGGTCGATGCTAGTGGTATCTTGAAGGATTCTTTTTTTATATTTGGTGGTGATCTGAATATGACAACATCGACTTGTAAAATTTTGGGGAACTATCCTTGTTGGATACTATCGCTAGTTATTCTCATCAGTTGTTTCAGGGGGATAATCTAATTAACACCAGTCCTTCTTCCTTATCTCGTACTGGGTGAAATGGGAGGCTGGGTGAGGAAGGGGTTTCCAAGTGTCTCGACAGATTCTTCAATGGTTCATTTTGATTATATCTTTAAGGATTCTATCCATTCTAATATAATTTCTCAACTACAAGTTGTTCATAACTACCCCATATTTTTATCTCCTGAAGAGGTTTAAATGATCGAAATGGAAGTATTCTTGAATGAAATTGAAGAGGCCTTAAAGAAATTTTCTAGATAAAAAATTATTGGGACAGATGGTTGGACAATTTAATTCTTTTGGATTTTTTTTATCTTGTAGGTAATGATCTTTTGGAGGTGGTGGAGGAATCTATAATTCAAGGGTATGTTTCAGGATCTTTAAACTCCACATTTATTGCACTAATTCCTAAGAATGTAAATCCTGAAACCTTTAATGGTTACATACCTATCTCCCTTTGAAATTTGGTCGATAAGATCATCACTAAAGTAATCTCTAACATGATAAAACCAAAATTGGCAGAGTTCATGTCTAAAGAGGAGTTCAATTTCCTTTCCAAAAAAAAATATTGGATTCTAGTGGGGTTACATAAGAGTGTTTACACTCAATTAAAATAAATAAATTGGCATATTTGATATTAAAAATGGATTTGGTCAAATATTATGACAAAGTGATTGGTCTTGTAGCATATTCCCCCTAGAAGTAACTGGTTGGATTACGGCATGTGTATCCTCGGCCAGTTTTGCAATGTTAGTGAATGGATCTGGTTTGTGGTGTAAGATATTGAAGGAAAAATACCTTAAAAAATATTGGGTGTTGGAGTGGATTATACTTCCAAATAAAACTCCTTCAAATGCATTAAACTTCTAGAAAGGTTTTATAAATTCTTATCCTTGGTTAGGTTCTTGGTTGGCCTAGAGAATTGGAAATGGAGAGAAGGTTCTCCTTGGAATCGATCCCTTTCTGGGGGGTGAGGATTTCTACAAACTCTCTCATTCTCTCACCTCATTTCTTTCAGCAAATGGCATTAGGCGTTTATTTTAGGTGAAGAAATATGGTCATGAGGTATTTTTTGAGTCATATTGGATACCAGCAAAAGGCTTGGGCTTGTTGGGTGATTATGCTGCAGAATGGAACTCTTATATTGCGGGTTTAAGGCATGTTGGTATCAGATTGTTAGATGAAGAAGATGAGCTATTGTGGTCTTGGAATGGCTCAACTTGACAGGTCATTGCAAAATTAGCATACAAAGCTATTTCCAATACTTCCATAAATTGTGTGGGAAAATGGTGGCATAAAAAAATATGGAGGTGGAACATCCCTCTAAAATTAAAATGTTTCACTTGGCTATGCTTAGAAAGTAGAATCATGACATGGGATAATATTATTAAACGAGGAAGAAGTGGCCCCAATTTATGTAGCTTATGCTCAAAGGATGTTGAATCGGTGAATCACTTATTTATCCATTGTATTTTTACTAAAAAAGTTTGGAATAATATTAAAATTTATCTTCAACTAATTGAGAATTGGGAATCATCTTCATTTGAACAAAGTATGGCGAATTGGTGTAAGAATGTTCCCATTTCTAAATTACTTCCTATTTTCTCCAGCTAGGGGATTTGGATGTCTTGAAATGCTGTAATTTTTTAATATTTATCATTAAATTCCTCTGTTGTCAATTCTAAGATTCTTAGGGTTTTTAAAGAACATTTCAAACAATTGAAGTCAAAGATGCCTAGAATTATTTTTTAGCACTTTCTGTTACTTGAGTATGCAATTGGATATTTAAATGTTGCAACACAGTTAGGTTGGTATGGTGGTGGGATGATATTATATCTTACCAATAACCATTGTTTTCTCTTATGGATGGGTAGTTGAGCTGGTACTAATACCAAAGATGAAATCTTGGCCCTTTGAGGTCTTCTGAGATTTGCCACTTACAAAGGAATTATGTCCCTTGAGGTGTTGGGAGATTCTAGAGTTGTTGTTGATTAGGTTGCGGGGACCTCTTCTCTTCAGGTGACTGTTTTGGAACATTGGTGTAACCGGGTCAAATCATTACAAACAACTTTCAACTACATATTCTTTGAACATATTTATAGATAGTTTAATACCGAGGTGGATAGACTTTCAAAAAAAATTATTGGCTCACTGGAAGGATTACTATTTATTGAAGAAATAAAGGACAAATATGTGTTGTCAAAGGGATCCCTCCATTTTTATTAATGCGTTTTGTTAGAGGGTTTTATCTTGGTCCAACTTTTGGCATGGTTTTTTGTTTTTGATTGGAAGAGTGTAACTAAGTTTCTATCATCCCTATGTGGTACTATTTTCAAATAGATTGTTAGATTATGTCTTTATATTTTGAACAGTATAAATAATGAAGTTAGATTTATATGGAAATATCAGATTTTGATGTATGCAATATGGCATGACAAAAACATATGAACAATCATTTTTTAAGGTTATAAATTGTTATAAACAATTTTATATTTGATTCACCTATTAATAACAAGAAACTGTTTTCTTCTCCTCGAAAAAAAAAAAAAACAAACACTTCTACCAATAAAATAGATATGTCCTCTAAACTTTCAAGTAAATTTGAATAAAAATTTATTTTGTTATTGTGCAATAAATATAAAAATATTAGAAATTTATTTACAAAGTAATCCTTCTAAATCTTTTTGATACTTTTCATATATATATATATATATATATATATATATATATATTCATTTTAACATTGGTGTTTAATGATTTGTATTTATAACAACACCCCACTTTGACATCCAAACCAATATCATCTTCCCACCCACATCCATGCCCTCTTTTAACATCCTACTTCCAATGATATCCAAATTTTTTTTGACACGCTTCCTTCCTTTATATTGGGTCAGCCATAGGAACTTTCAATTTCTTATTTTTTGCAATGTCGTCATAATTGATTCATCATTGAACCATGACTTACATATGAGGGATTTGAGCACATAATAGAGATTTACATATTAAACCAGTATTCATGCATCTCCAACCTAATATCCCACTTCCACCAAAATCCAATTACAAGTCCATTGACCTTTAATGAGTTGCATGTAGAAAGGAGAATTTATAACATGTAAAATAAACTATTTTAGTGTAAAATTTATTATTTAAAAAAAAAAATTAATATTATCACCCTAATTTATTTATTTTGTAAATTTCATTTTCCTACTTATTAACTTACACCACTAATGTGATTATAAGCATGGAATATATATAAAAGAAATACTATAGATTTTTTAGAAAAAGTACTAACACAAGTTCAGGTCAAAAATTTACCTTTGAAAGATTCAAACCTTAAAAAGGTAATAACAACACCTCACTTTGACCTCAAGTCAATATCCTCTTTCAATTGACATCCATGCCCTCTTTTAACATCCTACTTCCAACTACATCCAAACAATCTTTAACACAATTCCTTTCCTTTTTGTATATTCTTAAATGCATCTTTTTAATAGTGATATTTACTAATTTGCATGTATAACGACACTCCATTATCATGCATCTCCAACCTATTATTGCACTTCCACTAAAACCAAGGAACCTTCTTTGACAGGCCTCTCATCTTTTAATACTGGACATTGACCTTTAACGAGTTACATCCAAAATGAAGAATTTATAATAGGTAAAATAAACTATTTTGGTGTCAAAATTTACGCTTTACCATTTTCAAAAAAAATATATTAATATAATTATTACCCTAACTTATTTATCTTTTTAATTTACTTTTTCTATTTATTAATTTACACCAATATTGTGAGGAATATATAAATAAATATTAAATATTTTTTGGATACTAGTGAAAGGTCACACTTCCACCTACTCAAGAAATTTGATGTAAATTGTAGTCATTATGCAATTTAACCATAATTAATAGAAAACTATCCACAATAGGGCTTGGAATATGTAAATTTTTTAATAAGTTAGTTATTATAACCATCAATTTTGACATATGTAAGCAATTCAAAATTCTAACCATGCTTCTACCCACTTCCAACTTTCCAAACTATATTTTCGAGCCCTCTTTAATATATATATATATATATATATAACTCTTTAAAGACAAATGCTAAAAATAATCTATAGTATATATATATATATATATATACTATATACTATAGATTATTTTTAGCATTTGTCTTTAAAGAGTTACATGTAAAATGGAGGAAATGAATTACAGTT
This sequence comes from Larix kaempferi, assembly GCA_027924585.1. Taxonomy (NCBI): domain Eukaryota; kingdom Viridiplantae; phylum Streptophyta; class Pinopsida; order Pinales; family Pinaceae; genus Larix; species Larix kaempferi. The sequence continues at coordinate 20,354 of BSBM01000734.1, read as the reverse complement.
ATAAAACTAAAATCAATTATTTTAGCTTCTCATAAATAATTTCCATCAATAAAATAAATACTTTTGATTATTATTTTGTAATTAATATATTAATGTTATTACTTTGACACGGAATAACAACACCCCATTTTGTCATCAAGTCAACATTTTCTTATAATCTACATTTATGTCATCTTTTAACATCCAAATATATCCAAACCCTCTTTGACACGATTCCATTCCTTTTTATATATTCTTAGAGGCATCTTTAACAAATTTGTATTTAATAAGTTACATGTATCATAACACTCCACTTTTGAGGCATCTCCAACCTATTATCTCACTTTCACTAAGGTAGAAATCTTATTTTTAACCTCTGTTAGTACTTCCACTAACCTCGTAACCTTCTTTGACACACCTCTCATCTTTTAATACTTAATGCTAGACATTGAATTTTAATGAGTTGCATGTCAACATTGAGATTATAACCACTAAATATATATAATAATAACTTTTAATACTTAATGCTAGACATTGAATTTTAATGAGTTGCATGCTAACATTGAGATTATAACCACTAAATATATATAACAAATTATTAGAGATTTTTTTGATACTAGTAAAAGGTCATACTTCCATTCATCAAAGGAATTTGAGATAAATTTTAGCCCTTATATAATTTAGCTATAAATATGGTATCCACAAAATGGTTTGAAATGTGTGAAATTCCAACTTTCCAAACTTTATATGATATTCTTGTTTTATTTATATTGTTAACATTGTACCATTGGTGTTTAATAGGATATATACTATCAAGTTATGTTAACATTGTACAATTCGTGTTACCATTGGTGTTTAAGAGTTGCGTGTAGAATGGAGATAAGGAAATATAGTCGTAAAAGCTAAAATAAAGTATTAATAATGATGCTAATAAGATAAATATTTTTTATTCATATTTTTTAAATAATATATTATTGATATTATCTTGAAAGATTCAAAACATGAAATAACAACAATACACTTTGACTTCAAGTCAATATCCTCCTACCACCGACCTCCATGCCCTCTTTTAACATCCAAACCCTCTTTGACAGGTTTGTTGTTATTTTTATATATTTTTAGATGCATCTTTAACATTCTTATTCAACCTTGAAACCTTCTTTGACAAGTTTCATCTTTTACATTGACCACTTCCACTAACCTCGAAACCTTTATTTCGGAAATTTTTCAAAATCATGCCCCAAAAATTCATCTATCCAATTTAATTAAATGACCAATTTTTTATCCAATTTAATTAAATGACCAATTTTTTATCCAATTTAATTAAATAACCAATTTTTTAAAATGGTTACACTACACTCATAAAAAAGGAAAATTTATAACCCTAAGAGCACTTTCCAAAAGGGCACCAAAAAAAGCCTATAAATAGAAATATATTGGCAAGATGGAAGAATAAATAGAAATATATTGGCAAGATGGAAGAACATAACAAAAGCATACTTTTCATTTTTTAACCTCTTTGAGTACTTGGCTGTTTTCTTCCCCTGTTTTTTTTTATTTTTAACCTCTGTTAAGTACCTGGCTGTTTTTTCTCAACAGAGAGCTGTTTTTTTAACCTCTGTTAGTGCTTTGTTGTTATGTACTTAGCTGTTTTTTTAACAGAGAGCTGTTTTTTTAACCTCTGTTAGTGCTTTGCTGTTATGTACGTTAGTAAAGCAGAGATCCATTTTTCCCTCGAAGCTTTTACGTTGTTGCTAAGTTCTTGATAAACTATCACAGTTAGCAGAGTTCTTGATAAGTTATGGACAGACTGTCTGCATTGCCAGACAGTCTCCTATGCGTCATCCTTAACAAACTCCACTGGAGTAACTCCCTGAGAGAGGTAGTCAAATGCTCCGTGCTTTCTAAACGTTGGAGAGTCCTTCACAGAGAACTGCAGAGCCTGTTCCTCGATCCCTATCTTCTCACACCGCCCCATCTCCGACCTCCCACTCCCGATGATCCCCTCTCCGTGGCAGCCGTGGAGAATATAATATCCAACGTCTTGCAGTCGCAATCGGCGGATCTCTTGACCGTTCGCCTCACCAACGACATGGCTTCCTCATGGGATCTCCATGCGACTTCGATCCAATGGCGGTTTACCCGCCAAAGCGTATCGAATTGGTTGGAGTGCATTGCCAGGAAGAATGTAAAAGTACTCATTCTGAGAGATTCCCCGGAAAAGGAAATCCCGGCCCCGGCCTTTTTCTCCTGCACTTGTCTCACTGTGCTCGTACTCTACAACTATATTCTCACTCGTCTTCCAACCCAATTCGCCGGATTTAAAGATCTCTTGGACTGCGCCTTCGTCTCTATCGACCTGACAGATGAGTCTTTAGCGGCCTATATTTCACACTGCTCTCGTCTCTCGAGACTTCAGTTAGTGAATTGTGATGGTCTGCGAAGGCCTGTGATTTCCAGTCTCTCCCTTACAGATTTAGTTGTGTTTGTCTATGGCATGGAAGTTTTAACTGTGAATTGTCCCAGACTTAAAAAACTCCGGGTCTTCACAAAAATAAATGACATAAGAGTGAATGGAGTGTTGTTTGGCGAGCTATCCCTGGCTATCAAAACGATGGAACTGCATATTGGAAATAATTTGAATGCCTTGTTGTTGGATTCAAGTTATACAAATTGTTCGGCAGACAAATTTCTTGAGATAATGGGAAGCTTGAAATCGTTGAAGGTGCTTGAAATTTCTCTCTCTGGACTGCGAAGGGCGGCTGTTCCTGTTCTTAACCTACTTGCTAGGCTTCCTAATCTGGAGCGTTTTGCCCTGAAGGGACACCTTATTTTGGTAAGATCCATATGAGCCTTGAATTTGAATTTATTATTAAGCATCAAAGCATGCATGTTTAAATGATTTTAGTTTCTGAGCATTACCATTTGCTATGTAGGAGGAGTTACAGGGAAATTCAATGCCATCATATTTAACTTTTATAGTTGCCAATCTTCAGTCACTAGAGATACATATCAACAACTGTGATGAGACAGAAATTGGTTTTTTGAGTTGCCTGCTCCAAAGATCCCCTCTGCTCAAAAGCTTTAATTTTGCATTTCCAAATGATCCTGAAGGTGAACAAAGGAACCTGTTTTTAAATAACTGGACCAATGTGAAGAAAGCTCATGAAGAAGGAAAGATACCAGAAAAGATATGCGAATTTATCTTTTATTTCTAACATTTTTTTCCAGATTGCTGCATGATCAAAATGCAAGAATATACACTACTATATTTTGTTTGTGTTTTTCAAAAAGCCGGGACTGCTAATTGGCAAGGGTTTAAGGGTTTTTATTGGACACTATATTCTGTTATTAAAATGTCAAGGGGTTTACAATGCCAGGACTGTTAAATGGTAAGGACTGTTAAATGGCAAGGGTTTTTATTGGACACTATTTTCTGTTATTAAAATGTCCAGGGGTTTACAATGCCACGACTGTTAAATGACAAGGACTGTTAAATAGCAAGGGTTTTTATTGGACACTATTTTCTGTTATTAAAATGTCAAGGCCTTTACAATGCCAGGACTGTTAAATGGCAAGGGTTTTTATTGGACACTATATTCTGTGTTTCTAAAATGTCAAAACTAGATTGCTTAATGGTAAGGAGTTTTATGGGATACTCAGCATATATATGAATTTTATTGCTAATAATATTATTAATTTGTGTTAAAACATATTGTTTTTCGACTAAATAAAGCTCTCTATAGCTTGAAGCAAGCACCCAGAGAATGGCACATCAAAATTGACAAGTATTTGGGTGAGCACTGGTTCCAACAGAGTCCTTCAGAACCCAATCATTACATCAAAAGCACTGGAGATTATGTAATTATTCTAGTCATATATGTAGATGACATTATCATCATAGGTAGGGAAGTAGGGGCAATATCACAAGTAAAATCCAATTTATGTGCAACTTTTGACATCACTAACTTAAGCCTCCTACATTATTACATTATTGCTTAGGTTTAGAAGTTTGTAAAATAAATAAACATATTCCTCTTTCACAAACAAAGTATGCCAAAAGTTTGTTAGACAAGTTAGGATGGTAGATTGCAAATATTCATCTACACCTATGGAGAAAGGGCTAAAATTTTTATCCAAGATTGATTTTACAATAGTTAATGAATCAATATATATATGGACACATGGATTAGGGTCTCCTAACCAGACTCATGTTTATGCTTTATAGAAGGTGATTGCGCATGTAAGGGTTGTCATAGCCATCTTAGCACACCTCATTATGCCCACTTGGACCTATTTTTATTATATATAGACCCTCCTCATGGCTCAAGCAAGCCAATATGATGATGATGCCATCCTTTGAAGAAGCCATACCACCAAAGACAGGAGGGTGTTAAGGGAAAACGCACAATGTTTGGGTTAGATGGGGAATGACACCCTCCTCCCATGCTCAACATTCCATCAAAGTTGCATCAATTCATCACATTTATCATTACTTTATGTTGTATGAGGTTTTGTCCCTGACTTGTGGATGACAAACCCTAAGAAACTCATTGAAAGTTATTTTAGATAGTTTAGGCTGGTAGGATTGTAAAAGAGGTTAGTTTGTACTAAAAATAATATAAATAAGGCAACTCCCCGTCATTTTGAATCAATATTAGGGGATCAAATGAAGCACTACTTCTCTTTTCTTTCACTCTACTTGGGGTAAAGTGATGCACACCTCTTTCCCTTTGTGATTTTTTGGGTTTTAAAGGATGTAATGAAGTGTTTTGGTGTTGTTATTGGTGATTTTTTCAAGGCTTTTTCTAGTGAACGGATTCTTTGGAGGATGTATGCTCTCTTCTCCTTTCCTCTACAATTGTAGTAAGATCTCTTGTGTTTCCTTCTCTTGTTATGCCAAGAGGTGACCAAGGTAAGGCTAAATTATAGGTTTTTATGCACAATTGCTTGTCTTGTTAGTTGGGATTATTTATCCATATCTCTTTGGATATTATTCTATAGTAAAAGGCCTTTGAATTTTCATTTTTTCTAACTAGGAGCTTAATCAACATAACCTAGTTTTTGGGTTGCTTGGTTTTGTCCTAGTTCATACAAAGTACAATTGTCAAAATTCATGGAAGATGCATTGATCAGGATCCCTTGTAGCCTTAAAATAGGAATAATTAGGGTTTTAAAATCCCTTATATTCAATAGATATAATATTTTTATGAAATTCCTTTCCTTTTATGCAAAAATTATAAAAAATGGAAAATTGGAAAAACCCTAAAAATAGTATTTTTCTTTGAAAATTTCCAAAAAATAGTGAGTTTTATGCTTGGTTATTTAGATATGATTTTTTTTAGTGTTAATTTACTTTTTTTAACTTTGGAGCTTTGGAATAATATTGAAAATTTCATAAAAAGTGGAAAATTTGGTACAAGGTTATTTTTGGTCAAATTCTAGATCACTTGGGAGGACCCTAGGAGGATTTGTCCTATCCTATTTTTCTAATATGGTTTGAATGTGGTAATAGTGGTTTACTGTATATTTCTTGTTCCCATTTTAGTGCCTAAAATTTCTCTATAGAGGGTCACTCTATTACAAACAAGTGCTCCCTCCTCTCCTCTTTGTCGTGAGCTTTGGTTCACTGTTTTCCGAGCAATTTGGGAGATATCATCATTTTTGTCTCGATGTTTTACATAGAGGTTTTGCTGTACAAATATAAGATATACAGTTTTTATTAACTCCCTTGGTCATCTGGTTAATGGTTCATATCTTTTGGTGACTCCATTTAGGCACTGGTTTACTATCTTTCAAGGATATTTTGTGGGGATAGTCTTGCTTTCTTGACTTGATTTTGTATGGTTATTTCTACCATATTCCAGGGATCCTCTTGTGTCCCATAAGGTAAGGGTTTAAAGAGAAAGGGGGATGCATAGAGGTGACATTGGGTGCACTTCCTTTAATTGTTCCAATCATTAGCACCGACTCCACTCATTTCAACTGGATCCACTTATGACATTTGGGTCCACATAAGTAATTTGGTTCCACATAAATTCTGACATTGGCCAAGTGCTAGTTTATGAGGTAACAATCAAGAATCCAATTTTTTTCAATACATCAACAAATCGAACGAGAATTTCATGATATTTTGTAAAAATCCAATCCCAATTACAAGTAGCACGATGATCAACATTAGGTTCCACACAAGTTTTAGGTGGGAGATAAGTTAAAGGATTTAGATAGCCCTGTGATATATGTTGGTCAATCTTCTTATAAAGTTATTCTTATTAAAAATTTCTTGTATGTGTATTAAGCAGTCGTAAAAAATCGAGGTAAACCCAATTTCCTTAATTCGCTATCAAAATGTAACGATGTGGAAAAAAAGGGACAAGGAAGAGAAGTTGAACAAGAAGGTTTTGAATCCAGGGGAAGGTGGGGATTTAAGTAAGGAGTATATCCCTATCTATGCTTGTTTGTATGGTTTAGCTTCTATTTCTCCTCATAGTATAGATTCTATGGAACAAAGTGTTGGAACCTAAGGTTGTGCAGGTTCATCACACTCCTAGATCTTGTGGAGACAGTAAATCAATAGACTACAGTCGCATATCAATCGAAAGGAGGCTCAAATGAGAGAGTTGAATAATCGACTCAATGGTCAGTAAGATTTTGGTCGTAACGACTACAACAAACAAATACACTTTGGGACATTGTGGATTTTTTGGAAATTGTTACAACCAACAACCCCTATTTGTGGACCAAATCTTCCCCACTTCTAGGGATTTCATTAGATATGGATACTATAAAAGTACAACCCTATGGGTTGTGTTTATATTCCCGATCGTAATATGTAAAGTATGCATTGTGGTGTTCTCATCACGATGCACCATGCTCAAGTGTTGTAATGGTGTCTTTAGACACCACCTTTCTTCTTGGAACGTTGTTCCCTTCTATCATTTCTTTTGTATTCTATAGTTCAAGGTAAAGAGGTTCCCAAACATGGTATCATAACTATTGGTTTTGACCTAGACCTATTGTCTACGAATCGTGCTAAGTCAAATCTAGGGTTGATCGACTCTGGTCTGAAGATTTATTGTCTTATACCTCTTCTTGAACTTTTATCAGAACTATTTGATTAGAAGGATGAATTCCAAGGTAGATCATATTGTTCTTAATGGATATAATTATGCAATCTGGGAGACAAACATGGAGACTTTTTGAATATCAAGGGACTATGGAAGTATACGAATATTTCTAATGTTGATCCAATAAATGATAGTGCTAATTTGATCATCGATGTAAACAAGGATGAATATTTTGGGGTCATCATGACCTACATTTCGAGGGATATTCGATTTCACACAAGCAGGATCGACTTTCCTCATGCCATCGAGACTAAGATGAAGACTCTATTCGACAAGGCAAATGAAGTTGAGTCGATGAAGATAAATAAAGAGTTGATCTCTCTGGAACCTCTTTCCTTTGATCAGATTGAGGACTATATAACTTGTGTCAAGGAGCTATAACTGAAATTGGGTGAATTTGGAAAGGATTTTACAAAGAAGGATGGACAACTCATTGAACTAGTTCTGATGAATTTGAAGACACCATATGATGTCTTATGTTCCTCCTTTCACACCAACTACATATCACACAAGCAATATGGTAAGGATTTTACCTTTGATACTTTATGTGATCTATTAATTAAATACCAACATTGGTAGCAAGCACCTGGCTCACTTGCTTAAAAGAAAGGTCAAGCAAAGTTATAAAATTCATGCTCGACCAGATCATTGAATATAATGTATCGACCAACACACAAAAGAGTCATCATTTTCGAAGAAGGATCGAAAGAAGAATACTTGTCGACATTATGGAAAAGTGGGACATGTCAAGAATAATTGTTGCAAGAAGATGAAGGATTTGGAAGAAAATTTCAAGCACCTCGAGGATAGTGCATCGAATGGTCCATCAATCAATCGAACTGCTGAAAATTATACCTTCTCTATAATTACTTATCTAGCATCACATGCCCATACCACTCGGATAGAATGTAGTTGATTTTGGATGAACTCCTCATATGTCTAAATATGCTTCTCTGTTCTCATTCTTAATTGGAGCTCCATAAAAAAATATTTATGTAGCTGATGACTATGCTCTCATTGTCATTGGAAGTGGAGATGTTGAATGTCAGCATGGTCTAATATCAAATGTCTATCATGTGCCTAGTCTGAGCGCGAACTTGTTGTCGGTTGCTCAACCTACATAGACTAAGAAGGTTGTGGAGTTTTGGCTATATCACTTTATCGTAAAGGATATGAGGATTGGGGGGGAAACTATTTCTTCAGGGAATATAGATCCCAAAGAAAAACATTATAATTTCCATGATTTATCCCGATCAATTGAATTAACGAAAGAAATTTTAGTGACTGGATCGACTGCACTCATTGCAGAGACATATGACATAAGTCAAATTTGGAATGGACGACTTGGACATCTAATTTTTCGATGTTTAAAGATGATGGTAACTCACAACATGGTTACTGGCCTCCCAAATAATGTCCCACCTGAATGGAGTTTGTAGAGCATGTATGCTTGGAACACATTATCAGGCACCCTTTGATTCCAGGAAAGCATGACAATCACATAATCGACTGTAACTTGTTCACAATGATCTCTGTTGCATGAAAAAGCCTTCATTAGAAGGTACAAAGTATATTTTAACCTGTATTGATGATTTATCTAGATTTAGATGGGTATGTTTCTTGAAGAATAAGATTCAAGTCACTGAAAGATTCAAGGAATTGAGAGCATTGGATGAGAAGAAATGCGGTCATCCCATTAAATGTTTGAGATCAAACAATGGTGGTGAATATGTGAGTCGATAGTTTGAAGAGTATCTCTTGGAAAATGGTATTTATTGGTAGAGATATATCCCTCACACCCCTCAGTAGAATGGATTCATAAAGAGGAAGAATCATAATTTGGTGGAAATGTCTAGGTGCCTAATGCAGACCAAAGATCTTCCGACAAAGTTTTGGGAAAAAATTGTTTACTATTCAAAATATCTCATAAACCTTGTACCAACTAGAGGAGTCGCTGACATGACTCCAGTTGAGAAGTGGAATGGCAAGAAACCCTCTGTCAGACACCTTATATCCTTTGGATGTGTTTATTAGGTGCATATTAGTGATAACCGCAGGAAGAAACTGGATGCAAAGAATCATGCACTTGCATCATGATGGGATACTCTGATGTGTCGAAATCCTAATATTGTTTGATCTTGTCAAACAACAAGTTATCTTAAGCAGAAGTGCCATATTTGATGAAATGATTTCAGGTAATAAGCGATTGAAGTCCTCGTATGGTCTCTTGGATAGTGATCCATTTGACAATCTTGAAGTATTTTGATCGACTATACCCATCTATGGAGTTTGGACCATATCGAAAAATTCTGAGTCAATTGGTAGTATTTCTACCATGATTGTAGAATTCAATAGCCTGACTTCCCCAACTCATTCGACTGTTGATAACCGACTTGAATCATCGCCAACGTGTTTACCTAAGTGGTATGTTAAGACAATTGAATCTCTTGGATCAAATGTTGGAGATTCTAGTACTGGTCGAAAGACTCATAGTCATAAACAATGTGGAAGCATTTCATTAATGGTGCGTGTTCTTGAAACCTATTATCCTGACACTTATGTTGATGCTCAGCATGTTCCAAAATAGGAAAACACTATGACTGCTGGAATTTATTCCTTGAAGAAGAATCAAACATGGGAATTTGTTCCTCGACCAAAAGGAAAGAATGTCATGAAGTGTTGATGGGTCTATAAGACCAAGTTTACTTCTGATGGTGATTTTGAATGCCACAAGGCTTGTTTGGTCACTCTCATTAAGAAGGCATCGGCTACATTGAAACCCTTTCCCTTGTTGCAAAGATGAACTATGTTCGACTAATAATTTCCCTCACTACTTGTTTTGAATAGGAGCTTCATCAAATGAATTTTTCTAAGTTCTTTTCTTCATGGAGATTGGATTGAAGAAATATATATGGAGAAACCTCTTGTATTTGTAACATATTCTAGTCTTGTTTGTCGACTCAAAATTTCATTGTATGGTTTGAAATAATGATGGCAAGGGCTCAAACTACCCTTACCTCGAGGATCTTTCAACTCAATTAAACCAACAAGATAGCCTAATTTATAACATAATACATAGAAAGTCACAGGCCTACGCTTTTTTGCTAACTTCAATAGTCATTCACCAAGATTTAGCAAGTACCATCAAAGCATTTCTGAATCTCACTAAAACTCTTGCCACATTTGGCAAGTCATAACCTCGCCAAATCTTCTAGCGCTCCCACTATACTTGTCTGCAGTTCATTACACCAATCATTTGGGTCTGTCCGTTCTCACCTGTTTCTACAAGATTTATCAACCTGAGGCTGCAGCAGAATATTAACATATCTAATTCCCCAATCTTCAATGCAACCTTCAACAACTCACCACGATTTCCAGATTTGGGCGCATTCCTAAATCTGGAAACAACTTATCAACTTATGTAGAGGTCCATAACCACTTCCAGCATTCCAGACTTGGAAATTCCTTCAATTTGCTTACTATTTCTTAAGGAAATTCAATCCCTCAGACATTCGATCATTAATCCCTATTATCTGATCGCTACTCTCCTCTTCCAGACTGCAAATGTTCAGTCTCTACATGAATTAAATGCGAATCATGTGTTCTTCCTGGTCGTCTCTTGCTCAGACTTCAAGCACCTAGCCTATAGGTGATTACGATGTTCCTTCTGTCAAATAGAGAAATATTTACGCCCTTCTATTCCAGTTCGCTCAAAATATCGATTCAACGCCGGTAAATCGCCTTACCAATTATTCATGAGTTGGAATCTAATTCCCAATGCTTAGACCCCTACGATCCACTTTTATTACTTGTTATTGCATAGATAACCTTCTTCTATCGATTGGTTCTTCTGATAAAGAGATCCACCCTGTCGGCTCTCACATTTACAAAATGAAATTTCCTCTATCGAGCCTTCAAAAAAACCTAATATGTCTATCCACACTCACAGTCATCTATTTGATAATGAGTCTTTCTTCCTTATCCTGTACAGGGTTGGATTTATACCGAATCCCAAGCTTGATTTCCCAAATTGAATTCAGCTCTACTCTGTCTATACAAGAATTTATCATGCTTGTCTCATCCACAGAAAACTACATGTACTCATCTTCAATCCTTAAACTAGGATCCGTTCTCTTTTCATGATAGAACAATTCCAGTCACGCGTACAATATACAAGGTAAATTGAATAAGAAACTCTTGGCCTTCTTCATACAGTCATCCACACATCCGACGGGTTCCTTTACAGGAATTTTCTAAAGTCTTTGACAAACTTTCTACAGAAATTGGAATCTCTTCTGCCCAATTTCATATGAACTGGAACCTCTTGCAGAGATTCTACCCGGCTCTGTTCTTCTTAGTTTACTATCAGGATTCATGCACAGAGTTAACCAATCACACCACTAACTAATATTCATCATTAGATTAACATTCAGAGGTGCATAAGCATACACATGAATGGCGAATCTACCTCTTCATTAATAAAAATAAACTTTACATACATCCAAGAGAAACCTGATTAACTTCTTCTTTGGCCTGCACCCTCTATTTGGAATTCACCAGATGCATAAATATATACACAGAAAGCGATGATTCTTCCCCTTTCATTACTCATGAAAACTGTACAAAATCAAAACCCTAATCTATTCTATGTCTCCCTCCTCTTCTTGGACATCTTTTTATTTTTATAAGTGTCCGTAGGATTACATTCCTCTCTACAAGACTGAGCTTCAATTTCATTAGAACTAACTCCCCCACTCACTATACTGTTCCCAAATTGAAGCAACAGTTCCTAAAAATAGAACTTCGATCCTATCTTACTAATGACTCATCAAAACAGACTCTTATCTCTCCTCGAGTCACTCCTTTTCTTAAGGAATCGGTTATCATGACTCATACTATAATGACACCTAATACAATTTAAAACCTTCTTACTAACTATGAGAAAAATTAAACATTATACAAAGGATTTACAATTCAACCCCTCGTTACGCCAGTGTCATGAAATTTAGAATCTGACCCAGCTTTAAAGTTTTTATTGAGAGCAAATTCCCCTGCATCAAATAGGCACCTCATGCTTGGTATGAGAAGATTGATCGTTTATTTTTCAATCTTGGCTTTAAACGTTGTGAATCTGATCACAATATTTATGTAAAGAGGGTCCTCAACACAAAGGTCCTTTAGAGAATTTCCCTTGGAGTTTTTTTCTCCATGATCTTGACAACTTTTGACATTCAAGGAGTTTGGGGCACTCCAAAATCTATCACCCTTAAGAGTATTGTTTACCTTACTAATCCAGATATCATGTTGATACATGAGACGATGTGTAGTGGCATACAACCTTGTGAAATATTTCTTAAAATTTTCTTTGGGTGGGAATGTCATTTAACTGATGCAGATGGTCTCTCTAGGGGATTATTTTTTGTCTAGACACGTTTAGTTTTTTATTTGAAACCCTTCTCTACATGTGTAATCATTTTACTAGAAGGGAGGAGTATAGAGTTGGAAATACTGATAAGGGTAGTTAATTGTTATGGCCCTTATGCCGATAGACATAGGTTCTGGGATTGGGTCGATGCTAGTGGTATCTTGAAGGATTCTTTTTTTATATTTGGTGGTGATCTGAATATGACAACATCGACTTGTAAAATTTTGGGGAACTATCCTTGTTGGATACTATCGCTAGTTATTCTCATCAGTTGTTTCAGGGGGATAATCTAATTAACACCAGTCCTTCTTCCTTATCTCGTACTGGGTGAAATGGGAGGCTGGGTGAGGAAGGGGTTTCCAAGTGTCTCGACAGATTCTTCAATGGTTCATTTTGATTATATCTTTAAGGATTCTATCCATTCTAATATAATTTCTCAACTACAAGTTGTTCATAACTACCCCATATTTTTATCTCCTGAAGAGGTTTAAATGATCGAAATGGAAGTATTCTTGAATGAAATTGAAGAGGCCTTAAAGAAATTTTCTAGATAAAAAATTATTGGGACAGATGGTTGGACAATTTAATTCTTTTGGATTTTTTTTATCTTGTAGGTAATGATCTTTTGGAGGTGGTGGAGGAATCTATAATTCAAGGGTATGTTTCAGGATCTTTAAACTCCACATTTATTGCACTAATTCCTAAGAATGTAAATCCTGAAACCTTTAATGGTTACATACCTATCTCCCTTTGAAATTTGGTCGATAAGATCATCACTAAAGTAATCTCTAACATGATAAAACCAAAATTGGCAGAGTTCATGTCTAAAGAGGAGTTCAATTTCCTTTCCAAAAAAAAATATTGGATTCTAGTGGGGTTACATAAGAGTGTTTACACTCAATTAAAATAAATAAATTGGCATATTTGATATTAAAAATGGATTTGGTCAAATATTATGACAAAGTGATTGGTCTTGTAGCATATTCCCCCTAGAAGTAACTGGTTGGATTACGGCATGTGTATCCTCGGCCAGTTTTGCAATGTTAGTGAATGGATCTGGTTTGTGGTGTAAGATATTGAAGGAAAAATACCTTAAAAAATATTGGGTGTTGGAGTGGATTATACTTCCAAATAAAACTCCTTCAAATGCATTAAACTTCTAGAAAGGTTTTATAAATTCTTATCCTTGGTTAGGTTCTTGGTTGGCCTAGAGAATTGGAAATGGAGAGAAGGTTCTCCTTGGAATCGATCCCTTTCTGGGGGGTGAGGATTTCTACAAACTCTCTCATTCTCTCACCTCATTTCTTTCAGCAAATGGCATTAGGCGTTTATTTTAGGTGAAGAAATATGGTCATGAGGTATTTTTTGAGTCATATTGGATACCAGCAAAAGGCTTGGGCTTGTTGGGTGATTATGCTGCAGAATGGAACTCTTATATTGCGGGTTTAAGGCATGTTGGTATCAGATTGTTAGATGAAGAAGATGAGCTATTGTGGTCTTGGAATGGCTCAACTTGACAGGTCATTGCAAAATTAGCATACAAAGCTATTTCCAATACTTCCATAAATTGTGTGGGAAAATGGTGGCATAAAAAAATATGGAGGTGGAACATCCCTCTAAAATTAAAAATGTTTCACTTGGCTATGCTTAGAAAGTAGAATCATGACATGGGATAATATTATTAAACGAGGAAGAAGTGGCCCCAATTTATGTAGCTTATGCTCAAAGGATGTTGAATCGGTGAATCACTTATTTATCCATTGTATTTTTACTAAAAAAGTTTGGAATAATATTAAAATTTATCTTCAACTAATTGAGAATTGGGGAATCATCTTCATTTGAACAAAGTATGGCGAATTGGTGTAAGAATGTTCCCATTTCTAAATTACTTCCTATTTTCTCCAGCTAGGGGATTTGGATGTCTTGAAATGCTGTAATTTTTTAATATTTATCATTAAATTCCTCTGTTGTCAATTCTAAGATTCTTAGGGTTTTTAAAGAACATTTCAAACAATTGAAGTCAAAGATGCCTAGAATTATTTTTTAGCACTTTCTGTTACTTGAGTATGCAATTGGATATTTAAATGTTGCAACACAGTTAGGTTGGTATGGTGGTGGGATGATATTATATCTTACCAATAACCATTGTTTTCTCTTATGGATGGGTAGTTGAGCTGGTACTAATACAAAGATGAAATCTTGGCCCTTTGAGGTCTTCTGAGATTTGCCACTTACAAAGGAATTATGTCCCTTGAGGTGTTGGGAGATTCTAGAGTTGTTGTTGATTAGGTTGCGGGGACCTCTTCTCTTCAGGTGACTGTTTTGGAACATTGGTGTAACCGGGTCAAATCATTACAAACAACTTTCAACTACATATTCTTTGAACATATTTATAGATAGTTTAATACCGAGGTGGATAGACTTTCAAAAAAAATTATTGGCTCACTGGAAGGATTACTATTTATTGAAGAAATAAAGGACAAATATGTGTTGTCAAAGGGATCCCTCCATTTTTATTAATGCGTTTTGTTAGAGGGTTTTATCTTGGTCCAACTTTTGGCATGGTTTTTTGTTTTTGATTGGAAGAGTGTAACTAAGTTTCTATCATCCCTATGTGGTACTATTTTCAAATAGATTGTTAGATTATGTCTTTAATATTTTGAACAGTATAAATAATGAAGTTAGATTTATATGGAAATATCAGATTTTGATGTATGCAATATGGCATGACAAAACATATGAACAATCATTTTTTAAGGTTATAAATTGTTATAAACAATTTTATATTGATTCACCTATTAATAACAAGAAACTGTTTTCTTCTCCTCGAAAAAAAAAAAAAAACAAACACTTCTACCAATAAAATAGATATGTCCTCTAAACTTTCAAGTAAATTTGAATAAAAATTATTTTGTTATTGTGCAATAAATATAAAAATATTAGAAATTTATTTACAAAGTAATCCTTCTAAATCTTTTTGATACTTTTCATATATATATATATATATATATATATATATTATATATTCATTTTAACATTGGTGTTTAATGATTTGTATTTATAACAACACCCCACTTTGACATCCAAACCAATATCATCTTCCCACCCACATCCATGCCCTCTTTTAACATCCTACTTCCAATGATATCCAAATTTTTTTTGACACGCTTCCTTCCTTTATATTGGGTCAGCCATAGGAACTTTCAATTTCTTATTTTTTGCAATGTCGTCATAATTGATTCATCATTGAACCATGACTTACATATGAGGGATTTGAGCACATAATAGAGATTTACATATTAAACCAGTATTCATGCATCTCCAACCTAATATCCCACTTCCACCAAAATCCAATTACAAGTCCATTGACCTTTAATGAGTTGCATGTAGAAAGGAGAATTTATAACATGTAAAATAAACTATTTTAGTGTAAAATTTATTATTTAAAAAAAAAATTAATATTATCACCCTAATTTATTTATTTTGTAAATTTCATTTTCCTACTTATTAACTTACACCACTAATGTGATTATAAGCATGGAATATATATAAAAGAAATACTATAGATTTTTTAGAAAAAGTACTAACACAAGTTCAGGTCAAAAATTTACCTTTGAAAGATTCAAACCTTAAAAAGGTAATAACAACACCTCACTTTGACCTCAAGTCAATATCCTCTTTCAATTGACATCCATGCCCTCTTTTAACATCCTACTTCCAACTACATCCAAACAATCTTTAACACAATTCCTTTCCTTTTTGTATATTCTTAAATGCATCTTTTTAATAGTGATATTTACTAATTTGCATGTATAACGACACTCCATTATCATGCATCTCCAACCTATTATTGCACTTCCACTAAAACCAAGGAACCTTCTTTGACAGGCCTCTCATCTTTTAATACTGGACATTGACCTTTAACGAGTTACATCCAAAATGAAGAATTTATAATAGGTAAAATAAACTATTTTGGTGTCAAAATTTACGCTTTACCATTTTCAAAAAAAATATATTAATATAATTATTACCCTAACTTATTTTATTCTTTTTAATTTACTTTTTCTATTTATTAATTTACACCAATATTGTGAGGAATATATAAATAAATATTAAATATTTTTTGGATACTAGTGAAAGGTCACACTTCCACCTACTCAAGAAATTTGATGTAAATTGTAGTCATTATGCAATTTAACCATAATTAATAGAAAACTATCCACAATAGGGCTTGGAATATGTAAATTTTTTAATAAGTTAGTTATTATAACCATCAATTTTGACATATGTAAGCAATTCAAAATTCTAACCATGCTTCTACCCACTTCCAACTTTCCAAACTATATTTTCGAGCCCTCTTTAATATATATATATATATATATATAACTCTTTAAAGACAAATGCTAAAAATAATCTATAGTATATATATATATATATATATACTATATACTATAGATTATTTTTAGCATTTGTCTTTAAAGAGTTACATGTAAAATGGAGGAAATGAATTACAGTTATAAAACTAAAATCAATTATTTAGCTTCTCATAAATAATTTCCATCAATAAAATAAATACTTTTGATTATTATTTTGTAATTAATATATTAATGTTATTACTTTGACACGGAATAACAACACCCCATTTTGTCATCAAGTCAACATTTTCTTATAATCTACATTTATGTCATCTTTTAACATCCAAATATATCCAAACCCTCTTTGACACGATTCCATTCCTTTTTATATATTCTTAGAGGCATCTTTAACAAATTTGTATTTAATAAGTTACATGTATCATAACACTCCACTTTTGAGGCATCTCCAACCTATTATCTCACTTTCACTAAGGTAGAAATCTTATTTTTAACCTCTGTTAGTACTTCCACTAACCTCGTAACCTTCTTTGACACACCTCTCATCTTTTAATACTTAATGCTAGACATTGAATTTTAATGAGTTGCATGTCAACATTGAGATTATAACCACTAAATATATATAATAATAACTTTTAATACTTAATGCTAGACATTGAATTTTAATGAGTTGCATGCTAACATTGAGATTATAACCACTAAATATATATAACAAATTATTAGAGATTTTTTTGATACTAGTAAAAGGTCATACTTCCATTCATCAAAGGAATTTGAGATAATTTTTAGCCCTTATATAATTTAGCTATAAATATGGTATCCACAAAATGGTTTGAAATGTGTGAAATTCCAACTTTCCAAACTTTATATGATATTCTTGTTTTATTTATATTGTTAACATTGTACCATTGGTGTTTAATAGGATATATACTATCAAGTTATGTTAACATTGTACAATTCGTGTTACCATTGGTGTTTAAGAGTTGCGTGTAGAATGGAGATAAGGAAATATAGTCGTAAAAGCTAAAATAAAGTATTAATAATGATGCTAATAAGATAAATATTTTTTATTCATATTTTTTAAATAATATATTATTGATATTATCTTGAAAGATTCAAAACATGAAATAACAACAATACACTTTGACTTCAAGTCAATATCCTCCTACCACCGACCTCCATGCCCTCTTTTAACATCCAAACCCTCTTTGACAGGTTTGTTGTTATTTTTATATATTTTTAGATGCATCTTTAACATTCTTATTCAACCTTGAAACCTTCTTTGACAAGTTTCATCTTTTACATTGACCACTTCCACTAACCTCGAAACCTTTATTTCGGAAATTTTTCAAAATCATGCCCCAAAAATTCATCTATCCAATTTAATTAAATGACCAATTTTTTATCCAATTTAATTAAATGACCAATTTTTTATCCAATTTAATTAAATAACCAATTTTTTAAAATGGTTACACTACACTCATAAAAAAGGAAAATTTATAACCCTAAGAGCACTTTCCAAAAGGGCACCAAAAAAAGCCTATAAATAGAAATATATTGGCAAGATGGAAGAATAAATAGAAATATATTGGCAAGATGGAAGAACATAACAAAAGCATACTTTTCATTTTTTAACCTCTTTGAGTACTTGGCTGTTTTCTTCCCTGTTTTTTTTTTATTTTTAACCTCTGTTAAGTACCTGGCTGTTTTTTCTCAACAGAGAGCTGTTTTTTTAACCTCTGTTAGTGCTTTGTTGTTATGTACTTAGCTGTTTTTTTAACAGAGAGCTGTTTTTTTACCTCTGTTAGTGCTTTGCTGTTATGTACGTTAGTAAAGCAGAGATCCATTTTTCCCTCGAAGCTTTTACGTTGTTGCTAAGTTCTTGATAAACTATCACAGTTAGCAGAGTTCTTGATAAGTTATGGACAGACTGTCTGCATTGCCAGACAGTCTCCTATGCGTCATCCTTAACAAACTCCACTGGAGTAACTCCCTGAGAGAGGTAGTCAAATGCTCCGTGCTTTCTAAACGTTGGAGAGTCCTTCACAGAGAACTGCAGAGCCTGTTCCTCGATCCCTATCTTCTCACACCGCCCCATCTCCGACCTCCCACTCCCGATGATCCCCTCTCCGTGGCAGCCGTGGAGAATATAATATCCAACGTCTTGCAGTCGCAATCGGCGGATCTCTTGACCGTTCGCCTCACCAACGACATGGCTTCCTCATGGGATCTCCATGCGACTTCGATCCAATGGCGGTTTACCCGCCAAAGCGTATCGAATTGGTTGGAGTGCATTGCCAGGAAGAATGTAAAAGTACTCATTCTGAGAGATTCCCCGGAAAAGGAAATCCCGGCCCCGGCCTTTTTCTCCTGCACTTGTCTCACTGTGCTCGTACTCTACAACTATATTCTCACTCGTCTTCCAACCCAATTCGCCGGATTTAAAGATCTCTTGGACTGCGCCTTCGTCTCTATCGACCTGACAGATGAGTCTTTAGCGGCCTATATTTCACACTGCTCTCGTCTCTCGAGACTTCAGTTAGTGAATTGTGATGGTCTGCGAAGGCCTGTGATTTCCAGTCTCTCCCTTACAGATTTAGTTGTGTTTGTCTATGGCATGGAAGTTTTAACTGTGAATTGTCCCAGACTTAAAAAACTCCGGGTCTTCACAAAAATAAATGACATAAGAGTGAATGGAGTGTTGTTTGGCGAGCTATCCCTGGCTATCAAAACGATGGAACTGCATATTGGAAATAATTTGAATGCCTTGTTGTTGGATTCAAGTTATACAAATTGTTCGGCAGACAAATTTCTTGAGATAATGGGAAGCTTGAAATCGTTGAAGGTGCTTGAAATTTCTCTCTCTGGACTGCGAAGGGCGGCTGTTCCTGTTCTTAACCTACTTGCTAGGCTTCCTAATCTGGAGCGTTTTGCCCTGAAGGGACACCTTATTTTGGTAAGATCCATATGAGCCTTGAATTTGAATTTATTATTAAGCATCAAAGCATGCATGTTTAAATGATTTTAGTTTCTGAGCATTACCATTTGCTATGTAGGAGGAGTTACAGGGAAATTCAATGCCATCATATTTAACTTTTATAGTTGCCAATCTTCAGTCACTAGAGATACATATCAACAACTGTGATGAGACAGAAATTGGTTTTTTGAGTTGCCTGCTCCAAAGATCCCCTCTGCTCAAAAGCTTTAATTTTGCATTTCCAAATGATCTGAAGGTGAACAAAGGAACCTGTTTTTAAATAACTGGACCAATGTGAAGAAAGCTCATGAAGAAGGAAAGATACCAGAAAAGATATGCGAATTTATCTTTTATTTCTAACATTTTTTTCCAGATTGCTGCATGATCAAAATGCAAGAATATACACTACTATATTTTGTTTGTGTTTTTTCAAAAAGCCGGGACTGCTAATTGGCAAGGGTTTTAAGGTTTTT